>OX421854.1:5859421-7071296 GCA_949127965.1 Pandemis corylana
AGAAACATAGTGACATGTAACGGTATTTCATGAAAGAAATAAACACTTAAAATACTACTCATGCACATCAAAAAGTCCCCTACTATTGGTAATATTATGCAAATCTTTCTTTTTCTCGTTTTATCACTCCATGCTCCAAGAAACAATATTAGGAAACACGGTATGGCTGTTAGCAATATGTTTTTCCACACTTCCATTGAAGCGACGAGTTCTTGCACCGCCAATTCTTGTTTCAGATACTTGTTGTCTTCTCTAGCAAGTAAGGCGTCACACACTTCATCGCCGTAGTTTAAATTGACTCGGCAAGCTTTGTCTAAATTGAGGTTTTGCGTGGCAAGCCTCGCCAGTGCTCCGGGTATGACATAACATGCTAAGGCTGGCTCTACTGTTATATTATCTTTCACATATTTAATTTTCTCTTTTAGACTCTTTTTTTTAGGAATTGAATCTGGCTTTAAAGGTTTTTCTTCTGGTGTATCCATCTCGAACGCAGGTCTCAGACTAAAACAAAGGAAACTTCTGAGGAGTCTGTTATGAATAAATACCAACAGTTGCAAATATTTGTATAGATTTAATATGATAAGTAATAACTTCACCAAAATGATTGTGGAAGTAAAAAATAGGTGGGAGTGTGTAGTTATTCATTATTTAGATATACTTGTATGCCGTTGTCTAAACAAAATAATAATTAACCAGTTGAATTCTTTTGATATGAAAACAGTATTACTGTAGTTGAAAACAAAATTAAAATTAAATTCATGTCTTTATGTATGTAAAATAGTAATTTTATCCAAAAACAGTAAAAACTTTTGTACTGGCAAGTACAACCAGCCATAGATATAAATATAATAGAACGCTCAATGTGATCAGGGGCCTTACCATGACGTCTTAATGCGATTCAATTCCGAACCAAAGTTGGATCGCTCGCTGTCCGATCTATTCTAAAAGTGTCAAAAGAACAGCTAAAACGTGAAATTGAATCGAAATTGAATCGCATTAAGACGTCACGGGAAGGCCCAGGTACCTACGTCTTAAAGATCTGACTTTCGCTCCTATTATAATATTATAAACGCGAAAGTTTGTGAGTATGGATGTTTGTTATTGTTTCACGCCGGAACGGCTGGACAGATCTGGACCATATTAGGTACAGAGATAGATTATAGTCTGAAATAACATGTAGGCTACTTTTTATCCCGGAAAATTGCGTAGTTGCGCGGGATAGCGATAAATGAATTCTTTGCAGATGAAGTCGCGGGTAACAGCCATTACGACAGGCATTATATTTAACACTAACCGTGACCCGGCTGACGTGTTGCTGAGTGTTATGCAGCTAACCTAGCGCCATTTTGTCATTGGATAGATGAACTAATGCGACGCAAGAGTAACTGGCGATGGTGACGTCATTTATGGTATACACCGCGCTAATGAGAAAATACTATAAAGTAGGTACAAACTTATTTTTTGCAGACTTTTAAAGGTACCTACTGAACTCTCAGATCGCGAGTGCAACTCGCGTTTGCCGGTTATTTTGTGTATAAGATAATATTTGCTAAAAATATACACACCATGTACGTGACGCTAAATATAAAATATTTACTGATTTCAATTTTAAGTCGTTCGTTATACATTCTGGTAGGTATAGCACAAGCATAATATTATCTAACAAAGATTAAGAGTACAAAGACGAAGTGTCTATGTGTGCGTGTGTGTGACGTTTTGTTTAATTTACTGCTGGTACGACATCTTTTATCTGTTTGTAACGGAAGATGTGATTTCTCATCAAATGCAGATTATATCTCTCTCTTGGCCGATTTCACCTACAGCGGCTTCTAAATGATTAGATGGCTGCAGTAGCCAATTTTGTTAGAAAACGTGCGCAAACAGTGGCAGTATGGCAGATAGTATTCCAAAGAGCTGGTAGACATTTTAGAATAGGTATTCGTGGCAGCGTGAAAACTGGTACAAGACTTATTTTATGAGATGTAAATATAAAACAAAGCATAGTTACACAACGAATAAGTCACGTATAAAAGTGGGTATAATATTGAAAATAAAACAAAGCCCTGGCTGAGGGGTGATGAGGCTTAACTAACTGAATCTTTACCTATTTAACCTAACATCTGATCATCTGGCAGGCTGTCTCATAGAAACAGGCCGAGTTCTTTTCTAAGTTAACAAAAATACATGTTTCAGATATTTTTTTATAAATTTGAATAGTTAAGGACCCGACAAAATTACGAATTTGATTAGGTTTTTAAATTGATTAACTTTATATTTTTTTTACGACTCATAAATTAAAGTAAAATGTTATGTAATGTTTATGATCATCATCATCAGTAACATAAGTAGGTATTATACTTAGGGCCTGTCTCACCCTCTGCTAAGTTCCAGTTATCATAAGTGTCAGTTATCTATGATGACCTCTGTCTGTTTCGTAGTAAGAAATAGAGAGGGAATCATAGATGACTGCCACTTAAGATAACTGGCACTTTACAGAGAGTGGTGAAACAGGCCCTCAAACAGATGAACATAATTTCAAACATGTGTAAGTTAAAGTTAGTAATCCAATGATCGAGTTTTTGCTCCGATTAATGCTACCTACATTGATTACATGTAATATGAAGTCAATTACCGCATAAATATTTGATCAACGGAGTGGAACAAGCAAATATAATTATGTTGCACCGCCACTGTCAATATTTGGCGTTATTTATCAATGAACAAGTACATATAAATAGAACAGAGCACGTGATGTGAAACGAACGTTGCAGGTAAGAAAATAAAATAGTCTACGACAAGTCAACGTTATGAATCAGAAATCAAAACCAAAATATGCTTTTTACCCACGACAGAACGTGTTTGGGGTGAGAGGTAGTTTGTTTTCGAAATGATAACTTCTTATGGGACGGTAAACCGCTTCGTAACGTAACGCGTTACGGCGCTAGTCTGTCTAGCTTCCCTTTCTCTGACGCGTACGGCAGCGGTAGGCAGGCTCTTCCTCTCTCACTCTAACCCACAGCGCTAGTCGTATTTCGGACAGATGCTTCCCCCTCTCTCTACTCAGTATTTAGTGTGCGATAGTTAGTAACTTGGATTAGTTTAAGTTATCACTTCTGCCTTTTTTTAATATTTTGCAGCAATCACATTGACGTCAGTTAGGAAATTCTTATATTTTTTGTAAGAACTGTAAATAAAGTATGCCTTTTTTTAATGGTATGGACCATAATACGTACGTCTATTTCTTTCTGTTCTCCAAATGAAACAAAATATCAACATAAACAAAGTCGTCAACGTAAAATAAACAAAAGTTAAGTACAACTATTTTTGAGAAATTCAGTGACGGTGACAAAAAGCAAAGGATTCACCTGCTGGAATCTGTGTTACACCCGCCGCTCAAAATTGCTGATACGTCGCCAGCCTAGACGGCTAAGACAGAGTAGGTACTTATTTAGCCAGTAATTTTCACCCATTGCTTCATACACAACTCCAACACTGCTGCTTGCCGGCTGGATCCATGAGCAAGATGGCAGTAGGGAGTAGCATTGCAGACAGACTTCATACAAAGTTTCCGCTAAATAAATTTTACATTCACATTAACAGCAGTACATTTCCCAGTTGTACCGTCTATTTTTTAAATAAGACAAATATAAATTCTTCACGTTTCTAGTTACCGAACACCTCCCCGAGCGGTGTCACACAGAATTCACAGGAACGTCGAACACGAGAAAATGGTCGCATATTTCCTCATTCTTCCATTTGTTACGTGACTAACTCCACTCAAAGAAGCTTATTACGTGTCTGCCAGAACAATTTTGCAATTCTCATAAACCTTATCTTCATGTTGTATAAGACTTTGTTCAGTGTGCACAGGGGAGATCGACCCTTGACAAGTTTACCGTTTGATTTTTATTTATAAATCCACTTCATTGAATAATGATAGCTTTGATTTCTACCTATCTGAAGGCTTCTTTCATTTAATATCAAGAATACGAGTAGAAACCAGCGTCTTTTTATAGCTAATGAAATGATGATAAAGATGAGACATGAGAAAATGATAAGTTTAGGAACAATTTTGGATGTACAAAAGCATTAATAATAAGGTATTTGTTTATTGTATCATTGAAAACTAGTGAAAAATTGTTCTGAATTCGTAATGCAAGCAGAGTAGAACAATCTAAGTAATTTTGTCAACTACTTCAACACTTAATTTGAGATGTAAATAGTTTTCCAGCAGTACTACGTGCAATACACAGAGATGTGTACTTGACGTGTTCGGGCGTAAAGGATCGAACCGAGATACCTACTACGTAGTAATAGGCACGAGAATAGGTTAACCGCGGACAGGCACAGGCTCGCCAAATCGGACCGATCTGCGTACTACCCAGGGCCCTCCGTGTACAACCGTCTGCCAGGTGATATCAGGAATGCAGCTTCCATCACAATTTTTAAAGGCCGACTGAAAAAGTGGCTTCTTGATAATGTTTTTATAATTAATGTGAGTTTTATGATTTGCCACTCGCAGAAAAGACAGAATAAGATTTATTTACTTGTAACGCATGTTACTATGATTAAATTAAATTAAATTTTTTCCTTTTCATTTTTTGATGGATGAAAGTAGACTAAACAGATCTATATGGGGAGTGTGAATGGTTACGTTGGGAGAGGAAGGCCTAGACGGACGTTCCGAGACCAAATAGGAGACGTTTTGGAAAAAGGTCAGGTCAGGAGTACCCGAAACCGACGAGCATGTATGAAGAGATTGATGACTGTGGATGAAGCGAAAGAAATATGTCAGGATCGTAGCAAGTGGAATAAAGTAGTCTCTGCCTACCCCTGTGGGAAAAAGGCGTGACGGTATGTATGTATGTATGTATTTTTTTCATTTTCATTTCCATTGGTTCGGCTAGGTTTAGTAATATTATTATAATTTCGCGAGGCAATCTATCTACGAGTGAATTCTTGTTTTATATCTGTACTTCGATGGATTGATACACTTTATTGATTTTTTAAAACTTTTGAGAACATTTGTTTTTATTTTTAAATGCATATAAAAAGGAAAGCCGAATTTCGTGCTTACTTAATCCGTTTCCCATAATCAGAACAAAATAAAATTACTTTTAGCTGAAAGCAAAATATTTCATAAAAAAATAAGTGTTAGGATTATTATGCGTTTAAGTCTATTTTTCGGAAATATACTGAGCAGCAAAAAATTTGGTCTGCACTTACAAGTTTTGTACTTTTGCAATAAGGGTGGCCCAAATTTTTGCCGCTGAATATAATATTTTGTACTGTTTAAAGTGTTAAAAAAGTAAGAGTTAGTAAGGTTATAGGTATGAAGTTGAACGTCACGCTTGTTTTGGTTTCGTAATGTGTACCTATCTATGTGATACGTAGGTACTTAATGATTCTAATGTGAGGTTAAATAATAATTATGTAGGTGCTCACGTTATACTGATTTTATGAAGCACTACAATTGAAAACGCGAAAGTAAATTAAATGGATAACGCTACCGCACTCGTAACGTTTTCGTGAATTTAATTTTATTTTCTTGTTAGAGATTTAGCCGTATCAGTGCGACTCGGGCGGGATATCCGCAACACCCAGTTATCCCCCGTAATACTTGTAATTCCGTCGTAATACCTGTAATTTTGTGTAATACCTGTAATTTCGCCGCGCAATATTTGTAAGCGGACGCCTAAGAGCGCGTAAGATTTTAAACACTCGCTATCTGGCGGATGTAAAACTGGAATGATAATCTGTTTAGGCCTCTGCTTTGGATTTGGGTGAGCTCCGTCGACTGCCTTTTTAGGCTGAAATTAAATGAAATTTTCGTGATGCACTGTATGTGAAACCCTTTAGTCATTCACTATTATTCTTCTTTTGATTTTGAGGGTAAAGCTTGACTGCTGTGTTCCGGTGTGGAGAGTAAGACAGCCGGGGAAATTACGGGCACAAGAGGCATTGCATCTTAGTCCTCTAGGTTGGCAACGCATCTGCAATCCCTCCGGAGTTGCGGGTGTCTATGGGCAGTGGTGATCACTTACCATCAGGTGAAGGCAAACGAGCAAGTGCGTTTGCCTTCCTATTCATATAAAAAAAAAAATTGAGGTTACAAGCGCATTTGCTGTCAGCGTTTTATTTATTGGTTTTCGTGACTTTCGTCTACCGCTGTCATAATGCTGGTAATTAGAGGAACATGTGCGTTTGTAGCGGTTGAAAAGTTTGGAACCTCCTCTTGTCAGCTGCAGTGAAATGCATCTCAACTCAGTCTTGTTCTGTACACTTGAGTTCCGGTGGCAACATTAAATGATTACAGTTAAATACCGTCAGCAAAAAAAGCTTGCGTTAAAAATATTTTAGAGTGCTTTTAGTTTCTTAATGTGTTTGACATTTATTGGGGATGGGAACGAGTAGTTTAGACAGAGGTATGCTCTATGCAGCTGTTGCACTGGCTTTCGATCTTAAAAACAGTATTTTTCAATTATTTTTATTCAAAATACGACAACTGTCAAACACATTAAGTAACTAGAAGCACTGTACACTTTATTTTAGTGATAATTATAGTGTAGTATAGGTAGAGTGGCCGTGGTAGCCTAGTGGTTTGACCTGTGGCCTCTCAAGCAGAGTGTCGTGGGTTCAAATCCCGGGCGCGCACCTCTGAGTTTTTCGGAATTTATATGCGAAAATTACATTTGAAATTTGCCATGAGCTTTTCGGTGAATGAAAACATCGTGAGGAAACCTTGCACACATCTGCGAAGAAATTCAATGGTGTGTGTTTAGTTCCCAATCCGCACTGGGCGCGCGTGGGAACTATAGCCCAAACCCTCCAATACACGGAGGAGGCATATGCCATGAGGCACGCCATGAAACACGCACGCAATAGCGAGTGTTTAAAATCTTACGCGCTCTTAGGCGTCCGCTTACAAATATTGCGCGGCGAAATTACAGGTATTACACAAAATTACAGGTATTACGACGGAATTACAAGTATTACGGGGGATAACTGGGTGTTGCGGATATCCCGCCCGAGTCGCACTGATACGGCTAAATCTCTAACAAGAAAATAAAATTAAATTCACGAAAACGTTACGAGTGCGGTAGCGTTATCCATTTAATTTACTTTCGCGTTTTCAATTGTAGTGCTTCATAAAATCAGTATAACGTGAGCACCTACATAATTATTATTTAACCTCACATTAGAATCATTAAGTACCTACGTATCACATAGATAGGTACACATTACGAAACCAAAACAAGCGTGACGTTCAACTTCATACCTATAACCTTACTAACTCTTACTTTTTTAACACTTTAAACAGTACAAAATATTATATTCAGCGGCAAAAATTTGGGCCACCCTTATTGCAAAAGTACAAAACTTGTAAGTGCAGACCAAATTTTTTGCTGCTCAGTATATTTCCGAAAAATAGACTTAAACGCATAATAATCCTAACACTTATTTTTTTATGAAATATTTTGCTTTCAGCTAAAAGTAATTTTATTTTGTTCTGATTATGGGAAACGGATTAAGTAAGCACGAAATTCGGCTTTCCTTTTTATATGCATTTAAAAATAAAAACAAATGTTCTCAAAAGTTTTAAAAAATCAATAAAGTGTATCAATCCATCGAAGTACAGATATAAAACAAGAATTCACTCGTAGATAGATTGCCTCGCGAAATTATAATAATATTACTAAACCTAGCCGAACCAATGGAAATGAAAATGAAAAAAATACATACATACATACATACCGTCACGCCTTTTTCCCACAGGGGTAGGCAGAGACTACTTTATTCCACTTGCTACGATCCTGACATATTTCTTTCGCTTCATCCACAGTCATCAATCTCTTCATACATGCTCGTCGGTTTCGGGTACTCCTGACCTGACCTTTTTCCAAAACGTCTCCTATTTGGTCTCGGAACGTCCGTCTAGGCCTTCCTCTCCCAACGTAACCATTCACACTCCCCATATAGATCTGTTTAGTCTACTTTCATCCATCAAAAAATGAAAAGGAAAAAATTTAATTTAATTTAATCATAGTAACATGCGTTACAAGTAAATAAATCTTATTCTGTCTTTTCTGCGAGTGGCAAATCATAAAACTCACATTAATTATAAAAACATTATCAAGAAGCCACTTTTTCAGTCGGCCTTTAAAAATTGTGATGGAAGCTGCATTCCTGATATCACCTGGCAGACGGTTGTACACGGAGGGCCCTGGGTAGTACGCAGATCGGTCCGATTTGGCGAGCCTGTGCCTGTCCGCGGTTAACCTATTCTCGTGCCTATTACTACGTAGTAGGTATCTCGGTTCGATCCTTTACGCCCGAACACGTCAAGTACACATCTCTGTGTATTGCACGTAGTACTGCTGGAAAACTATTTACATCTCAAATTAAGTGTTGAAGTAGTTGACAAAATTACTTAGATTGTTCTACTCTGCTTGCATTACGAATTCAGAACAATTTTTCACTAGTTTTCAATGATACAATAAACAAATACCTTATTATTAATGCTTTTGTACATCCAAAATTGTTCCTAAACTTATCATTTTCTCATGTCTCATCTTTATCATCATTTCATTAGCTATAAAAAGACGCTGGTTTCTACTCGTATTCTTGATATTAAATGAAAGAAGCCTTCAGATAGGTAGAAATCAAAGCTATCATTATTCAATGAAGTGGATTTATAAATAAAAATCAAACGGTAAACTTGTCAAGGGTCGATCTCCCCTGTGCACACTGAACAAAGTCTTATACAACATGAAGATAAGGTTTATGAGAATTGCAAAATTGTTCTGGCAGACACGTAATAAGCTTCTTTGAGTGGAGTTAGTCACGTAACAAATGGAAGAATGAGGAAATATGCGACCATTTTCTCGTGTTCGACGTTCCTGTGAATTCTGTGTGACACCGCTCGGGGAGGTGTTCGGTAACTAGAAACGTGAAGAATTTATATTTGTCTTATTTAAAAAATAGACGGTACAACTGGGAAATGTACTGCTGTTAATGTGAATGTAAAATTTATTTAGCGGAAACTTTGTATGAAGTCTGTCTGCAATGCTACTCCCTACTGCCATCTTGCTCATGGATCCAGCCGGCAAGCAGCAGTGTTGGAGTTGTGTATGAAGCAATGGGTGAAAATTACTGGCTAAATAAGTACCTACTCTGTCTTAGCCGTCTAGGCTGGCGACGTATCAGCAATTTTGAGCGGCGGGTGTAACACAGATTCCAGCAGGTGAATCCTTTGCTTTTTGTCACCGTCACTGAATTTCTCAAAAATAGTTGTACTTAACTTTTGTTTATTTTACGTTGACGACTTTGTTTATGTTGATATTTTGTTTCATTTGGAGAACAGAAAGAAATAGACGTACGTATTATGGTCCATACCATTAAAAAAAGGCATACTTTATTTACAGTTCTTACAAAAAATATAAGAATTTCCTAACTGACGTCAATGTGATTGCTGCAAAATATTAAAAAAAGGCAGAAGTGATAACTTAAACTAATCCAAGTTACTAACTATCGCACACTAAATACTGAGTAGAGAGAGGGGGAAGCATCTGTCCGAAATACGACTAGCGCTGTGGGTTAGAGTGAGAGAGGAAGAGCCTGCCTACCGCTGCCGTACGCGTCAGAGAAAGGGAAGCTAGACAGACTAGCGCCGTAACGCGTTACGTTACGAAGCGGTTTACCGTCCCATAAGAAGTTATCATTTCGAAAACAAACTACCTCTCACCCCAAACACGTTCTGTCGTGGGTAAAAAGCATATTTTGGTTTTGATTTCTGATTCATAACGTTGACTTGTCGTAGACTATTTTATTTTCTTACCTGCAACGTTCGTTTCACATCACGTGCTCTGTTCTATTTATATGTACTTGTTCATTGATAAATAACGCCAAATATTGACAGTGGCGGTGCAACATAATTATATTTGCTTGTTCCACTCCGTTGATCAAATATTTATGCGGTAATTGACTTCATATTACATGTAATCAATGTAGGTAGCATTAATCGGAGCAAAAACTCGATCATTGGATTACTAACTTTAACTTACACATGTTTGAAATTATGTTCATCTGTTTGAGGGCCTGTTTCACCACTCTCTGTAAAGTGCCAGTTATCTTAAGTGGCAGTCATCTATGATTCCCTCTCTATTTCTTACTACGAAACAGACAGAGGTCATCATAGATAACTGACACTTATGATAACTGGAACTTAGCAGAGGGTGAGACAGGCCCTAAGTATAATACCTACTTATGTTACTGATGATGATGATCATAAACATTACATAACATTTTACTTTAATTTATGAGTCGTAAAAAAAATATAAAGTTAATCAATTTAAAAACCTAATCAAATTCGTAATTTTGTCGGGTCCTTAACTATTCAAATTTATAAAAAAATATCTGAAACATGTATTTTTGTTAACTTAGAAAAGAACTCGGCCTGTTTCTATGAGACAGCCTGCCAGATGATCAGATGTTAGGTTAAATAGGTAAAGATTCAGTTAGTTAAGCCTCATCACCCCTCAGCCAGGGCTTTGTTTTATTTTCAATATTATACCCACTTTTATACGTGACTTATTCGTTGTGTAACTATGCTTTGTTTTATATTTACATCTCATAAAATAAGTCTTGTACCAGTTTTCACGCTGCCACGAATACCTATTCTAAAATGTCTACCAGCTCTTTGGAATACTATCTGCCATACTGCCACTGTTTGCGCACGTTTTCTAACAAAATTGGCTACTGCAGCCATCTAATCATTTAGAAGCCGCTGTAGGTGAAATCGGCCAAGAGAGAGATATAATCTGCATTTGATGAGAAATCACATCTTCCGTTACAAACAGATAAAAGATGTCGTACCAGCAGTAAATTAAACAAAACGTCACACACACGCACACATAGACACTTCGTCTTTGTACTGTTAATCTTTGTTAGATAATATTATGCTTGTGCTATACCTACCAGAATGTATAACGAACGACTTAAAATTGAAATCAGTAAATATTTTATATTTAGCGTCACGTACATGGTGTGTATATTTTTAGCAAATATTATCTTATACACAAAATAACCGGCAAACGCGAGTTGCACTCGCGATCTGAGAGTTCAGTAGGTACCTTTAAAAGTCTGCAAAAAATAAGTTTGTACCTACTTTATAGTATTTTCTCATTAGCGCGGTGTATACCATAAATGACGTCACCATCGCCAGTTACTCTTGCGTCGCATTAGTTCATCTATCCAATGACAAAATGGCGCTAGGTTAGCTGCATAACACTCAGCAACACGTCAGCCGGGTCACGGTTAGTGTTAAATATAATGCCTGTCGTAATGGCTGTTACCCGCGACTTCATCTGCAAAGAATTCATTTATCGCTATCCCGCGCAACTACGCAATTTTCCGGGATAAAAAGTAGCCTACATGTTATTTCAGACTATAATCTATCTCTGTACCTAATATGGTCCAGATCTGTCCAGCCGTTCCGGCGTGAAACAATAACAAACATCCATACTCACAAACTTTCGCGTTTATAATATTATAATAGGAGCGAAAGTCAGATCTTTAAGACGTAGGTACCTGGGCCTTCCCGTGACGTCTTAATGCGATTCAATTTCGATTCAATTTCACGTTTTAGCTGTTCTTTTGACACTTTTAGAATAGATCGGACAGCGAGCGATCCAACTTTGGTTCGGAATTGAATCGCATTAAGACGTCATGGTAAGGCCCCTGATCACATTGAGCGTTCTATTATATTTATATCTATGGCTGGTTGTACTTGCCAGTACAAAAGTTTTTACTGTTTTTGGATAAAATTACTATTTTACATACATAAAGACATGAATTTAATTTTAATTTTGTTTTCAACTACAGTAATACTGTTTTCATATCAAAAGAATTCAACTGGTTAATTATTATTTTGTTTAGACAACGGCATACAAGTATATCTAAATAATGAATAACTACACACTCCCACCTATTTTTTACTTCCACAATCATTTTGGTGAAGTTATTACTTATCATATTAAATCTATACAAATATTTGCAACTGTTGGTATTTATTCATAACAGACTCCTCAGAAGTTTCCTTTGTTTTAGTCTGAGACCTGCGTTCGAGATGGATACACCAGAAGAAAAACCTTTAAAGCCAGATTCAATTCCTAAAAAAAAGAGTCTAAAAGAGAAAATTAAATATGTGAAAGATAATATAACAGTAGAGCCAGCCTTAGCATGTTATGTCATACCCGGAGCACTGGCGAGGCTTGCCACGCAAAACCTCAATTTAGACAAAGCTTGCCGAGTCAATTTAAACTACGGCGATGAAGTGTGTGACGCCTTACTTGCTAGAGAAGACAACAAGTATCTGAAACAAGAATTGGCGGTGCAAGAACTCGTCGCTTCAATGGAAGTGTGGAAAAACATATTGCTAACAGCCATACCGTGTTTCCTAATATTGTTTCTTGGAGCATGGAGTGATAAAACGAGAAAAAGAAAGATTTGCATAATATTACCAATAGTAGGGGACTTTTTGATGTGCATGAGTAGTATTTTAAGTGTTTATTTCTTTCATGAAATACCGTTACATGTCACTATGTTTCTAGAAGTCATTTTTCCTGCTGTCACCGGTGCGTGGATAAGTGTCTACATGGGAGTGTTCAGCTATATTAGTGACATATCAAGTGAAGAATCCAGGACATTCAGAATCGGTGTGGCCAACTTGTGTCTGACGGCCGGCGGACCCATAGGCTCGGCTCTGAGCGGCATATTATTAAACACTATAGGTTATTACGGAGTGTTCTCTGTTAGTGCTGGGCTTAAACTATTCAGTATAAGCTATTGCTTATTCTATGTCCAAGATCCAAAGAAACCTGAAACTGAAAAGTGCACCAAAGTGAGTTTATTGCAAATTTTCACTAAATTCCCCGCTACACAAATGGATAAATCACGTATAAAAGTTGAGTAATGCTCGACATATTTCCCTGGAGTGCTCGCCCAGAGAGGAAGGACTAATCCGGAACCTGCATTCAACGGTGCCGTTGCCACCTGCCCCATCCCGGGGCGGCCAGTGGACGTTGCGGTGGTCACCGTAGTGCGCCCGCAACGCCCGCAGCTCAAGGCCTGGAGGGAACGTGTGTGTTTTTAGATGGTAGGCCACTCCCCTCCTTTCATAGGGAAGGCAGCGGCGAGTTGGAAAGCCCGTCATACCTCCGTTCGTGCTGCCCCGAGCGCGGAGATGCATAAGGCGCATTTTCCACACGTTAAAAAAAAAAAAAAAAGGGAGGAAGGACTACGAATTAGTCCAAAACATGTCGAGAGTTACTCGACTTTTATATGTCAGTTATCCGTTTATGTAACTATGATTAAGTCTCACGGTAGTTTCATGTTGAAAATTCTCTGCTCTCTTTCACTCTTACAAAATCCAGCCTTATTCTTTAAATTGGTCGAATATGAGTCCTGATTGACTCACCAACTCCTGGTGCCAAAGTTAGCGCTCCCTCAATGACGTGAACGAGGAGTTAGAACGGATTTTGTATAATTCCTACGGGATATGTATTCTGCAACGCTATATAAGCCCCGCGCGTGAGCTAGGTTACAATTATTTGCATTGCCTAAGTTCGTCGGAGACCTGTCAAAAGCAACTTATCTGTTAAGCTTACATATTCTTCACAAAGTTATTTTTCTTCTTGCGCAATTATCTTAATTCACCCGGGCTCATCAACTTGAAGTCCAATTATTGTAAGATACAATTACAGGATGAGTCATCCGGCGTATGCGGCTTCCTCAAATCCTTTTTCGACGTAAAACATGTGAAGGATACTCTCGTCGTTGCTTTCAAAAGTGGGCCTAACAACAGGCGTCTAAAATCCATTATGATACTGACATGCATCGTGTTGCTGTACGGGCCGGCCTATGGTGCGTTTTTGTTTATATGTTGCTTTGTTACGTATTTCAGTTTGTTTGAATCGCAAATGTGTCCACCACAAATTTAAAAATGTCACTATAATTTATAAATTTGTACAGAGTCCTCCTGGGCTTGTGTTTAATTAAATACCTACTAGGATTCTATGTTTCCTTTTTTTTCTATAGCGCCTGTGAAATTTGTGCAGTAATCATCTGTTGTGTGTATTGTCAGCTGCAGAGAAAAAAAACCCGCAGTATGGTTACCGGTATTACGGGAGATAGGGAGGGGGGTCACCTTTCTCTGCAGCTGACTGTACTTAAATGGTGATAAAATTAGGTAATTAGGCAAAAATTTTACATGCTTAGTGTAAGTTTTCGGTCACAAAATACGTCTCGACCGCGTTTGCGATAAATTGTCAGACTATGAGGTCAGTTTGTTGCCGTTTCCATTCGCAAATGGCTCTGCCATTTTTCCATATTAAGGCTCCGATCTCATTGTGTTTGACGTTTTTAGGCAAACGCGTTCGAGACGTATTTTGTTACTGAAACTTTCACTAAGCGTACTGAATGTTGCAGGCGAATTCACCATACGTTATCTCTTCACGCGATACCGCTTCAACTGGGATGCGCTCAAATACAGCTTCTATACTACGTTCTACATCTGTATGCACGGGCTTGGTAAGTTCTTTTTCACAGTGGATTATTTATAACCGACGTGGAACCTCTCTACACGTGATTTCCGCAAAAACGCTGGGCTTTAGAAACTAGTCAATTGTTTTGAGTACGCGGAGTGGATTTCTTTCTATTTGCAAGAATTCATTTATTTTAAGGCCGTGTTGCCAAAAAAAGTTAAATCTCCACTTTGTAGTTTCAAAATTTAATAATAAAAAGAAACAACAACAACAAAAAAATGAAATTGTAGCGAATTTGGAATAAAAAGGCTATATAAATAAATATAAAATAGATAGAGTATATTTAGTGGAGTAAGACTTTTTTGTACCTAATTTATTAACATGAATAAGTCAAGCGTAAAAGTAACTTAACAAGTTGAACGGCGTGGAGGACAACAGTTACGTACTTACCAGTGAAATAGTACAAAAAATATTATCTTGGTTTTTACTGTATTGTTAAGGAAACACAAGGTTGACTAAAAAGACAACATAATATTGTTAGCTATTTTTTTGCAAATATTTGAGTGTCACTCATCTGCTGTCCCCCACGGTCTCAGCGGAGTGAAAACAGGTTTTTAGGCGCAGGATGGAGGGGCGGGGGAGAGGTCACGGCGTCATGCACCCGCGCCTACGGTAATGCCCTTAAGGTAATAGATAAAAAAAGAAATAAGCTACTAGGCAACGAATGAACATAATCACATTATACAGATAAATACATATTTAAATTCAAATGCCATGCCATGGCTCGGGTATAAACTTCATATCTGCCATAAAAGTGTCTGACCCTACTGGGATTTGAACCTGGGACCTCTAGCTTCATAGTCAGGGTCAATAAAATAACCACTAGGTTAAGTAGTCGTCAACATATAAACAAAATATGACACATTTACTATATTTTTATTGTTGTATTCGAAACGGGTACGTATTAAAATACATAAAGTTTAAAATGTATAATGGGTTAAAATACATAATGGTTTATAATATATAATGCGATTTTCTCAGAAAGTTACAAATTAACAGGATTGTTATAAAACAAACCTAACCTAACCTAAACCAATCTATAGATTACGATATCAAAAAACTATTAGCTAAATGAGCTAATAGTTTTACAAAAAATTGCGTTCTATATTTTGAACCATTATGTATTTTAACCCATTATACATTTTAAACTTTATGTATTCTGATCCGCTCCCATTCGAAACGTATTAAGGTTCTTCTACTTCTCTCCTTAATGGCGGCCGTAAGGCTTGGGCCAATGTAAGGTTTTTCCTAGCCAATTCAATGTAACATCACTATGACATTTACTGCGAAGAGGTTCCACGGTGGGTCAATCAACTTATACGTTCGTACGTGGACAAGACGGCGTTGAGCGCTAGTTACAAGTATTTCAAAATTAGATCAGTAGTTCTGAAGATATGGATGGTTAAGCGAAGCCTGTATCAATTGTATTATGTTCAGCTTACTAATTTCTGATAATTGTTTCGACAATTTCTACACAACTGTTTAGAAGCATATTTCGTATGATTAATCTACATTATTATCTAAATACCTTTAAGCGAGCAATTCTTGTATACACACATATACAGGGTGTTAGGTAATGAGTGGATAATCCCTGAACTACTGAATAGACGGCATTTAGGACGTTATCATAAAGCTATAATAGGTTTAGTAAAAGTTTTATGGTTTCCAAGATATTTGGACGTTTAGGTTTTTTTTCGAAAATGAACACCCTTGTTCAACGTTTTGACCATGGCATCATTTTAAGCAAATTTTTTATTTTTGTTCAATATTCTTGAGTATTGTTTTTTTTAATCGCAAACTTAATTCTTGTGTTTTCAATCATACATTGATCGAATTTTCAGCTCTCATGGTGAAAAAAATACACCACCGCCTAGTTGCCAATAAGCTTAAAAACATGCCAATTTATTGACAATCTAATAAAAATAGTAAAAATAATACACGCTTAAGCACATGGTTTTTCGGGGGCGATAAATCGATCTAGCTAGGTTTCATTTTTAGAAAAACGTAAAAAAAATACCGAGCAAAGCTCAGTCATCCAGGTATTCGTAAATAATACAAAAAATTCGTTTAAATAATTTATTCAACATACCTCATAAAAAAAGTTGCCACATTGTTGAGCAAATAAATGCGGAACATGAAATGTCATCGTATAAAATGTATTCGTACAATTAATAACATAAACACTAGTCTAATAGTATTTTAGTAATCGAACAACGTCCAAAAAATTAATAATTGTTAATTATAAAGACATTCTTCTAACAACAGTATTCGTTAATTTTCCATAGATCCCTTATAGAAATATTGTCTACTTCTCCCAACTAATACATACAGTTACAATAATATTAATATCTACAATCATTCTCGTCTTTACATTCATTTTATATTAGGATAGTTAATGAAAAAGGAACAACCGAAGTTATTAATTAAATTGCATTCAGAGTACTTCAAGTAGCGGATAATCTTTGAAAACAGCACACATCTTCCCTCTTGCAGCCCAATTTGTCTCTCTCAAACTGTATTGCTTTCCTTTTTTAAAAAGCTAGTAACGTGCTGTTTTTTATTCAACTCAAAGTTATCTGTGGTAAACAAACAAGAACAACCTTAACATTGTAGTCGAATAATAGGGTACAGTTTGACAACAAAAATAATGCTCCACGATGTACCTGCGCAGTATACCAATTTTAGTAGCGCGGGAAACTCTGGCGCTGTTATTGGTCGATCGATTTCGTACCAACAATGGCAAAATCGTGTAAGCGGGACAGAGCTAAGAATGCAAAGCAAGCAATACTCTGCCAGTTGCGCTTGCAAATAAAGTTCAATATAGATTATTTACACGTTCGGCTACCATCGGAAACTGGTCTGCGCTTCTCTGCGCAAACGAATACTGCCGATGCGCATTATATTTGTTGTCAAACTGTAGCAGTTTTGGTTTTCCCCTTCAATTTACTTTGGTACTGGTTTTCCTAAAATACATTGTTTTCATTCATAGTTGCATGCATACTATAATCGTTTGTAGGTACCATTTACGACGAAGCCCACCGTAGTTCTTATTACTAGGTATGTAGTTAGAGGTATATTTTAATAAATCCACGCGTCTTCGTGTCTAGGTTATTGCGGTAGACATTTTAGTATCGAAGAGAGAGATAAGGAAAATTATTAAATAGTTATTAACAGAATGAAGTCTAAAAAAAATTCTAAACGACACTGAAAATGAAAACATAGAAAAATCCGAAAAGTAAAGCTATGGCTGGGAATCGAACCCGGATCCTCGTCATTCCGTGACGCGTATTATACCCCTACAATTTTTCCATCTGTTACTAGCTGTCACGTGACCTTGTTACTATGCGAATTTTTGTCGCTAAGCGTCTTCTGTTTGAATGATGTGTCTGTACGACGCAATTAATAACTCCTGTGAAACATCTACTGCTCTCACCAGGTACGAGAGAAGGCGCTGTTTTTCAAATGATAGGTACAAATGAATAAATAATTTTTACTTCTTAATTTTTTATGTTTACTTTTATGGTTTTAACGGTTGAAATAAAATTTCTAAACGACACTGAAAATGCCGGCCGGTACGGCCGGGAATCGAACCCGGATCCTTGTCATTCCGTGACGCGTGCTATACCCCTACACCACCCATAGCAGGTGGGTAAGCCTTCGATTTTTTTAAAGAAAGAAGTCTGTCGGGACGTCTAGTTCGAAATAATCTAAGTTTGGGATGTGTTTTTGTTTTCCGGACAATTTGATTAAAAAAATAATTTATTTATGTTTCAAATGATAAAGTCAAATACTGCATTTCACTCTAGAACAGGTTGTTTTGTTCGAATTCTTCACGTATTCCGTGAAATACTTTGGCAGATAGGTGATTAAGCAAGATTGTTGGTACGTCTATTTTGCAGTGCATAAGTATTTCGAGCGCTTTTCCTGTGTTAAGGGTTCTTTATTGTTTAACCACGAACACGAAAGTTGAATCGACATGACGACGAGCAAGACTCCGAACTTGATAATTTTAGGCAATGGGCTACACGCGTCTGTTTAACGAAAGATTGTCTCAAAACTTTGGTGTCTATCGGAGATCCTTAATTTAATTTTAGTTCATTTTTGGTTTAATTATGTGTTAATCTGTTAAAAGTATATAAATATTTTTGGATACAATAAATTGACGTGTAAAATGCTTGGAACAAATGAGGTACTTACTAGTCTGAAGACATTTTGACCAGTGAAAGGACAGTATAAGACCTGTCTTAGTTGAGAGGGAAATTAATAGACTGAAATGGTTTACTTTGTCACCTCGTTTTGGTGATCAGATACATACATTTCCATTACTTTTGTACATGAAGTAAAACATCAATATATTTTTTAAATAACGGCCTAAGACTGTAACATTTATTTTATTAAAAACAAACTATCTTGGTGCCATAAAATCATTTGAAATCACTTTTTATTCCAGAATATTAAAAAATAGTACGAGTACAATCAATCGGTAAAAATAACATAGAATACGATTTTGATTCGTTGATGGAAAGTCGATTGCCATTTTAATGTAAGAGAACTTCAATATTTTTTTTATATAGTATTAAGTTAATTCGTTTTTACTTAATTAATTCTAATAGTCCATCTAATAAATAAAATCTACAGATCACACATTATCCACAAGACCATTTATATTATACATTTTCAATTAAATATTTTTCACCTATGAATTAATCATAACAATGTTTTATTATATTTATTTCATAAACCTTACTAACATTAATAATTAATTATTATATACATTACTTAGTACCGCGGTACATACTTATATATATATATGATCAGGTTAAATAAATATAAAATTAAAGAAAGCAATGGATGCATTAAGATTAATAAAACTGATGATTCTTCGAAATTTAATTTCGTTGTAAGTTAATTATTAACAAGAAAATGCAAAATGTGCACTTCATTTTACTCTCATTTGATGTTTTGATACACTTGTTATTTTCGTTTGTTGACACTAATTAGAAGGAACAATATTTCAATGCAATTTAAAGAAAAGTGTGACTTGTGGTTTATCAGGTACTACTTTAAATAGTTTTAGCAAATGTATTTCGCAGCAATTTCGATAATCATATAGCTTATAAAATTTTGATAAGCATATATCTTATTTAAAAATTAGGCTCTTTAAAAGCTAAGTAATTTCACAACAGTTTAGCTACGGCAAAGCCATGTATTGAAAATTAATTATAAATTAAACTTAGGTGTTCTAAAAACAATAAATTTGTCTTGGCAAGTCAAAATAGACCAGTACTATATAACAAAGAGAGTAGATACCACCCCGCAGGATATACAACAAACATTTAAAAAAGTCGGGCATGTTCTAAGGAAAAACAAATTTTACTTTATCCATTTCCAGCACAGAAAGCGTGTTTTATTTTAAAACACTCGTTTTATAATTGCAATCGTAATAGAAATGTTCACGAGCAAGGAATATTATTTTCTGCTTAATTGAATGTTTCCAAATGAACGAGCAAGTAATGTGGCTCGATGCTCATTTCCAAGGAAATTTTATACTAACAAACGCACAGTTATTTTTCTTCAAACACGTATTATACGCAGAAATAGCTGTGTTGTCCTGTTTTTCCCAGAAAAAGTAAAATCACAGCTCTTTATCATCACATCTAAGGTGGGAATATATTATAACGATTCTTTAGGTTCTTTCTAACCCTCTTATTTAAAGAAAGTTACAGAGAAGTTATACATTATTTTGTGCCTGACAAGGGCCAATATCAAAGTAGTAAGTATTATAAAGGCAAATAAGGAAACGGGTTAATTTAAAAATTCTCAGATATGCTCTTATCTGACAGATACTTATAGAGTTATTGTCAAATAGGGCCTGTCTGACGATTGAAAAATCGGGCCTAAGGGGTCAAAACTTGAACTCATAAAATAATTCCATTTCACATAACAATTTATTAAATTTCTAAAAACCTTTAGATTAGCTATTGAAAGTTTGACTTAGACAAAAAAATTACAAATATATTCAAACTAAGCAGTGTTTCAAATTCTGTAATTATGATTCCTGTTTCGTTATAAAACTAATAAGTGTCTGATATATGCATTAAGCCGTGCGGAGATCAGGCTTTGAACGATAAAATTGTCTTTAAAAGAATATTAAAATATAAATACCGCTGTAATTATAATACAACCGAGTGTCTCCTTAGTACAATAGTTTCAGCTCTTATTAAAATTCTTTTATGTACAAGCTGCCAGGGTCCGAGTCTGCGCGCCCCAGGCCTGACATCATCGCAGGACTCTGAAATATTAAAATAAAAGATGAGAAACGGACGCGAATTACGCAGAATATGAAACGGAGTAAAGTGTGTGGTCTAAGTTCAGATAGGGTTTCGTTTTGTTAAAATAAAACTAGGGTTCATGAAGTTCCTATAAGTATTTATGGTACGATAATTCTAATACAAATATATAGTTTTAAAGTAGCAATAGAGATACTTTGTAGAGAAAAAAAAGACTCAAATACATAATTAAAAATAGATATGGGATTTAGTTTGGTTTGTTGGAATCAGCTAGATCGCTGGACCTTTTATCTGTAAAACATGCGTCACGGTTGTTGATTGTCACGGGTTTTATAGCTGCCCTGCAACTTATTTTTAAATAAAGTTATCTCTTTCAAATTCTTAATTAGTGGTTAATTAAAGCATGGAGCTTACCTGACTATTATCTCGTAAACAGATAATGTTGAGCATAGCAGCGTCAGCGCAAGCGATGACGCGACTGCACCTGAGAACAAAAAAAAACAATTATTATTTTTAAATTAGAAAAAGGAACAGATGATATCAAATTAAGTCAGAAGTCTAAAGTATATTACCCTCCAGAATAAGTATGCACTCAAAAAAAATCTCGAATGCGTTCTTAATTAGATATTATGGAAAAATAGGCAGTGCGACTTATGGATCGAAGTTCAACAAATTGTTCTCAGAGTATTTAACATGCGGTTGACGTTCGATTGTGCCAATGTATTTTTTTGTTATTTGTACATTTGGGCCTATTCAAGTTGGTTCTTATATTCGATTCAGGCACAGCTCGATTTTCACGTTCTCTATATCTTTTATCCCTGCTAGTCATTATTTACGATGTGCCCTTGTTTTGTAGACAAAATTTTCACATCATTTCATTTCATAGATTTTTTTTCAAAGAATACACAACTATTAGAATATGAAATCTAGTATTTTCATTTAAATACTCTTCATTTCAATAAAACATAAATTTTAAAGAAAATTTGTTCGACGATTTTTCAAAAGATGACAAATAGTAGATTTATTATTCACATAAGTTTGTTTCTAAGATTTAGGTACTATTAAAAAAATATTTGACTATTGTGAATATCAAATAATACTTAGAAAAAGTAGGTTAGGTTAGAACTGCGACCCCTACAAAACCCAAATTCTACCAGACACGCAGGATATGTGTACCTGTAAATTATCTAGCTGAAATGAAAGTAGCGACCTTGTATAAGAAATGATATTTATTGTAATGACTATTATATTAAGTAAATAATATAGGAATTAAAAATAAATGATTTGTCATTCTACCATGTAAGTATTTGAATAAAAAATATTTGTCTTAAAAATCAATGAATTGAGATTAAATGAAATGAGGTTTTCATGCATTGATCATTCTATGCAATGAAAATATGAAAAACAATTTCAATGAAACAAAATCCTATAAACATTATCGTGTACAATAGTGTACAACCATTATTTACTCATACCTCCCCTTTTCATAACAATTGTAGGTTAATTTTAGTGATGTATTAGTGCTCGAATAGTTAACGATAATGCTCGATACAGGCCCATTGTGGCGGTTTATCGCATCTATTCAACCATAATAACACATTGTGAACACCTCAATTGCCGTTTAGTTAACATCTGTTTAGATCTATAACCGATCTCATGAGCTTTAGTGTTTTGATTAGTATTTAACGTCTGAAAAACCGAACCAAAAGTATATGTTGTAATTTGTTTTTCTGACTGTCCATCCAAACGAAAAGATGGTAAGTTTCAAATGCGATTTCGCACATGAATTCCGAAAAACTCAGTATCAGTGCCAGCCAGGGTTCGGATCGAACCTAACACCCTGTGCTTGACAATAATTTCGATGCTGTTTTTTGGATCACGAATATTAAGTAAAAATACAAAGATTCACTTTATAAAGGGTTTAGTTTAGCGCTATAGTCTTGGAATAAAACTCCGACAAACCTCGTTTGTGTGCAAGTTGCACGGGGTCGGTATTATTCCAGCTTAATATCATCATAACAATAGCATGAACCTATTGTTAGATTTAAGGGGTATTATTGTTAATTTCAATGGCGCAGAGCAATAATATTATTATAATTATTGGTTTCCACGTTTAATAAGCTCCCCGTAATTTAGAGGGATTTTAGAATAAGTGGTAAGTTTTAGTTCGAAAATTCTGTAATAGTAATCTAAATATTGCCTCAAAGAGTTTAATACTGTAAAATAGATCTGTTGGCGACTGGCTGGGTTGGAGCCTCCTTTTAGTTCACAGTTTGTATATTAACTACTTCAATATTGTATATTCCAATTTTAAAATACCTTTCTTTTGTGTTGACATCAACAGCCAAGACAGTTGCTCTGTCAGGTTGCTAGCATAAACAGCTATTCTGTATTTAGGCTTCTAGTTAATTTGTTTGTGTTAGCCCGTGTTATTAAACCATTTAAAACATAGCGGAAACGTTTTTAAATGCCGTCGTCAACAAGATTCAAGTGCAAACGTTTTTTTACAACACAAAAGGCGAGACGAGTATAACAAAGCGAAAAACTTCAACCAAACCGAAAAAACTTGAAGAGTTTTAATTTCCTACATAAAACCGTCAGTAAAAAACACCACATGTGAAACATTACAGAACAAAATGTCTTACGTTACCGGACTGAAAATGTAATGAAACGAAAACTAACCAGCGCTTGGGAAATAAGTAGAAAAAATATAATATTTGGAGCGAGGGATGTCGGAGATCAGGGTTAAAGATAAATATATTGTGTAAGAATCCTGGAGGTCTGGCCACATGCTACCAAGGAGGATCCTTATTTAATAAAGCCGATCAAATGAACAATACATTCGGCAGCAAGAAAGGTATTAGAGACCGCACCGCGATATTGCAAGACTGAGCTACGAAAACTGGGTTATCTTATTCAGGTCTTAGCATGTGTAAACACAATTTATGATCCGACGTGTGCTGCGTGCAAACAAACCTTAAAAATCTATGGAAAATTTCCACATTAACAACATAATTTTACATAGTTACATACTATTTTATGTAATGGATAACACCGAATATACTCAGATGAATACTATGAATAATCCGCTATAAGCTTCATCAGTTTCATCACATTTGAATAGACAGAGATGCGCAACAGGCTTGATCACCAAAATAAATTCAAGATCCGCAACATGTTTCGTGATCAAATGTGCCAAATACTGGACCAAATGCGCCAAAAAGGGAGTTATTATAGTTTATATTGAAGAAATAAGCTACACCGAACACAAGAATTTGCGTTACAATATAAATTTATAAAATTGTATGCTTCTTTTGATGCTTTATTCAGTGTTTGTGATAGGATACTGATAGCGGTTGAAATGCTAGTAGAAGTACCCTAAAATACTTACCGCGTTGCTCCGTCATGTTGGCAAAAATTTATGAAACATATTAAAAGTTTTTTGGCCAGACGAGTCTTTTGATATTTTGCAGACTTAATTTTATACCGCCATTTTACGAACTCACTTGCGCGTAGACGAAACTTTGATATAATTAGAAAAAATACGACAATAAATTATGCATAGAGCAGTAAATAAAATCCATCGGATTGTTTATTTCAAAAATGTTAAGAGTTCAAAAAATATTATCATGCATAATTTTTAAACTTCTGTGCACAAAAGTGTATTTGAATCGTCATTTTTAATAGGACCGAACAAGAAAAGATAGCAATTAAAATAATTTTTTGCTTTTTAGTTTTTTTTTCTTTATTTCTTTGCATATACTTTGTTTTACTTTGACTAGTAGAGACTTTATACATCTCTACACTATAGACTAATATAATTTACGGCTTGGGGTCCTTATACATCCCTTTTATAAATGTATTTAATTTAAGTAGAATTTAAGTATTTAAGTAGCTTAATGTATTTTATCTTGAAATAAATACTTTCTGCCAAGTTTCTTGCGGCGCATTCTTTTTGGTAATGATGGTCTTTCCGAATGCGCCGGTACTTTAAAAAAGACATGTAAAAGAGCCTTTAGCGGTTGATTTACAAAAATAAATTATGAATTTTGAATTTTGAATTGTGTGGGGCGAATACCATTTCTACAATTTTAGCGGTTCTAAAGCAGATGGACGGACAGTTAGTACTTCATTAATTAACACAGTACAGTTGGCACCCTTTGGGTACAGAATTCCAAAAAGGAGAATCGCTATGATTTCTCAGAAACAAATTTGAAATTGATGATAATAGTGACAGAAACATCAAACTTTACCCATAGAAATATTGACTCAAATTTTCGAAGCAGAACGGTTGTCAAACAGGAAATCATCTACTCGTAGAAAGAATGTTTCCGTTTCACCTAAACAAATAAAAATAATTACAAAGACTAATTTTCCAAGGGACTGTTTGCTGAGCTTCGACAATAATCATCCTATCTTCCATGTTTTGTCATTATGAAAACGTAAGTACAATAATTTAGCTTAGTCTAGTTGTTACGAATCTACCTTTGTCTTTTTATTATTATTATGTAGATAGCCAAAAAGATTTTGTTGAAAACAAATTCCATGTAGTAAATTAGTTTTATAAATTTGCGAATGTGAATGCGAATATTAATCTAAATAGTTAAATTGGGCATGCTTGCCCAAAAACAAGTTGGTACCTACACAGCGAAAATATTCATTTTGACCGCATTATTCTAAAATATATTGTTTTAAAAGCTGTTATTGCTGACTATATACTTGCGCTGTCAATAAATATAATGTAAACCAAATATCAACTCAATCCGACCACTACAATTGTGATCCGTTTAAGACACCTACCAACATGGCAAGTCAATTATAAAAGTTGTAAATATAGCCTTTTTGTATATAAATATGGCGGAAAAAAAGCAAGTAAGCATCACTCCCCATGGATATCCGTAACACCAGAGTAATGCAGAGCAAGCCTAGAGGGCTAAGATAGAATGCCTCATGTGATAGTAATTCCACCGGCTCTCTCACCCCATACCAGTACACAGTAACGCAAGAATTGCTGCTTAGCAACAAGATCCTTGAAGCTAAATAAAAACGCCTGAAGACTGTTAATTTAGTTCCATATGAAAGAAAACAAAATGTCTACCGAAAAACACGAATAAATCCACACTTAAGCATTAAGTCCTACTCGAACGAGGAAACATCCAAAGCAAACAGCAAGCGTTCCCATTTTATGATAAAAGCAAATACAAGAGAAAGGAATACGCAATAAATACTCTTTATCTCCCTCTTATCCGCTAGACAAGAGAAGATAAACAAAACGAGCTGATCGCGGTTACAAGTTACATACGCTGCTGGCCGATGAAACATGGATACCGTTTACTATGTTGCATTTGATTTTGCCATATGGAAATATGCGCATACATTCGTATTATGTGACATGGTATTGTATTTGCCTATCTTTAGTCATAGCGTATTGATACGTACAGTCACAGTTTTAGTGGATGGTAGGAACCCGTGCAAGGTCCGTCTAGATCCCTACCCTACCACTGTCTTACTCTAATTCTGCCGCCAAGCTGTGTTCCCCGGCGTGGAGAGTGAGAGAGCTGGTGTATTTACTGGCACATGCGGCATTCTATCTTAGCCCTTTAGGCTGGCTACGCATCTGCAATCCTCAAGTGTTGCGGGTGTCCATGGGTGGTGGTGCTCACTTACCACTGGAGTAAAGCCATTATTGTCCGTCCGTTCTGTTAGCGCGCATCTATAGGCGTCATCTAGTTACGTGCACTGGTGCCTTAAAGAATAAATTGAGGGTCTAATTGACCTCGCGCCGACATTAATATGAGTAGTACGAATTTATTGATGAATTTGAGGTTAAGGTATATGCTGCAAGCAAAGATGTAATCTTCTTATGAAGGAATATTTTGCTGCAGTCACTTTTAAAACTACAAACCTCTTCCGATAGCACACAAAACTGACAGCCTTAACCGATTTAATCCAAACTAAACTTTTCTGTGTACCTACAGACAAGCTGTACGAGAACACTTGTTATATAATTTTAAGTAGAAATATGTTCACTTATTTTGTCCGCACACAGTTAGTGCCCGCCATGATTAAGATACTTTCCATTGTCAATATAATTATTACCGAATAGGTATTGCTGATACACTGCGCGGTTAGTTTATTGAATTGGATTTTCATTATATAGGACGTTATCGTTCGTATATTATCTACGTCCTTTTGTTCGGTAAGCCGTCTCTGAGATTAACGCGAACAACTGCACAGACAAAATATTAAAATAAAGAGTTAGACGAGTGAAATGTGACATAAATTTTAAACGGTAAATGAGAAGATAGACGCGTCTTTGTCATTGTTCTAAACTCTTTTGATAAACCTTTTTTATATTTAAAAAAGCTTTTGCTACAAATGAAAAAAAAAATGAAGTGAGTCAGCAACTTCAGACGTATGATTTTGCAGCTCTTAAAGTTATCATATTCCTCAACATTTTTTGGTCCTTCGTACCGGATTAAGATACGTGTCACCTTGTCACGAAGATCAAGAGAACCGCGTCTGTTAATAACAGAATCTATGGTTAAATCAGGGTTGAACAGTAAAAGACTTGGTTCCACAAATCACTCATAATCGCTCGAGCTCATAAACTCTGGAGACGGTTTTAAGCTTAACTCGTGTCTCAAATTAAGATCGCAAGACACGTGTCGCGTTAAACGACGGTTAATCGCGGTTTTAGGTCGGTGCGCTCCGCTTGCGACTGCGTCGAAGAAATAAGTGCGTGCAAAGAATTTGTGAATTTGTAATTTCACATAGGGTTGTAAATATTTTTCAAGACGCAATTACGCGTTTCAGAGAATGTAAGTGAATATTTTTGAAACGTCACATTTTTAAGAATACATTTTTTTATGTTCATTTTCTACTAACACAGATCACACGAAATATATTCTACCTCTGATTGATTTGTGCACCTGGAAAAAAGTGTAACCATTTTCCATAACAACCTGTTCGCTAACTAGTAATCGCAGAGTAGTAAGATAGGTAATTGGTTTTAGTTTATTAACAACTGCGAGCAATTCACGTACCGAGTTAGTGAATTATACTTGAGATTAAAATAGAGAAGTTACCCTGTATTGTTTCATTGAAAAAAACAGGGCCCAAGAAGAGTCCACAGGGCTGCGTAATTAGATTGTGTGCAGGCGCATAATGAGGCGCTAATTAAGGCTAATCAAATGTGCGTCTGTTACGTTGCCAGCCCTTACTTCTAAATTTAAATCCGAGACGCTGAGGATCGGTCTGGATTTTGAATATGGAAATAAATCGCCTGCCGAATGCAATAAGGGCACAAGTCAAAAAATCAATAAGTCGAGAAACGGCTACTTAAAGTTTTGAGAAACAGGTGTATGACCACCAAATTGGCTATATTTTTTTTTATTTTAGAAAAACGTACCTGTACCTGAGATTTTCTTTTTCTTTGGCATAGATAGCTTCGAATGAATCCGTTAATTTCATTTATAATAATATACATTTGAAATTGTAGGGGCCTAAACATGGGTACTTAGTGTTGTGCCTTTGTTGCAGAAAGTATTTTATGCAATTTCTTGATGTGCCTGAAGTCATGCTAATTATTATAAGTATAATCAATAATATAAATGCAATAAATTAATGACAAATTTAAGAAAATGCTAATATAAAATAAAATCAAAATCAAAAACACACCAAATAAGTTAGGATTGGTATCAATTGTTTTCTATTTTTTTTTAAATATCAGTATTAATTTCGTCGTACCCTATAGATTTCGTATTATTTAATGACATCCTATGCATTTCTTTTTCTGACACCGGTGTTATGAAGATGCTATTATTTCGTGCATTACCATGTATGTGTAAGTGTTTGAGGTTGTTTAACTGAACCTGCTAGTTCTGTGTAGTATTTGATGCTATTTCAAAGGGGTCCGTTATCATTTTATGTTTTATTACCAGTTTATTAATATTGCGGTGTGTTTATAGTATTATTAGTTTCATTTTTTATTATTCAAATAAATAAATAAACAAATATCAGGGAACAATTCACACACAACCTAAGCTAATCCCAAAGTAAGCGCTTGTAAGGCTTGTGTTATGGGTACTAGACGGCGATACTCATACTTATAAACTCATACTTATTATTTGCCACGAGGCTCTGCATTTATTTTTAATGTTGATCAAATATTTGTTATTATTTAATCTTATATTTAATTTTTTAACAATTTAGTGTACCTACTTATCTGTAATATTCATGTTTATTTTGCTCGGTTCTTGGTTTTTATAATATCGAAAACGAAGTAATCTTTTCTTTTGCAGCAAATTTTTACTCCCGTTGTCAACCATTTTGGAGAATTATGATTTGTATTGTTATTTTTTTCCGCATAACAGGAAAACATAGCTTATAAAACAATACGATCAAGTCGTGAAACTGATTGAATGCGACATTGAAATCACTTTCTAAATAATATATCTGAAAAAGATAGACTTAACAAACATTTCTGAAATTTATTTATATTCTTCTTCTTCTTATGGTGCCTCTCCAACTAGGGAAGGTTGGCAGTCAGCTCCGCATACTTTACACGGTCCCTGGCCAGGTTGAAAAGCTCCGCTGCACTTGTGATTCCAGTCCATTCCCGGATATTTCGCAGACAAGATTTCTTCCTGCGCCAAACAGCTCTTTTTCCAGCCACTTTGCCCATGATTATAAGCTGTAAAAGCTCGTATCTTGTGTGCCTCAGCACATGTCCCAAATAAGCAACTTTTCTTTTTTTGATGGTCTGCATCAGTTCACACTCCTTTCCAACCCGACGCAGGACCTCAACATTGGTCACCCGATCCGTCCATCTTATGGCCAACATGCGTCTATATGCCCACATTTCAAATGCTTCTACACGTTTACTGAGTTGCTCTTTAAGGGTCCAGGCTTCACATCCGTATAGAAGTATGGGCCATATATAGCATTGCAGTAAACGGATGCGCAGACGTATTTTGAAACTGATTTTATATTATCAATGTTAAAATCTCTTTTACATTTAAAATAATGTCCTTGGTCTTGACCTTAAACCTTAACATTTGTGCTGTGCCATGATCAGAAATGCCGAGAGGTAAAATGGCAGCATAGGCCCTTTTTACATTGCTCAATATATTGTCTATGCAGGTTTTATCCGTTGTTGGTTCTTTTAAATGAATTGTTAAATTATAATTATTCGATATGTCTATTAGTCTGTTACAGTCGTTACTAATTGCTAGTGTATTAATGTTGAAGTCACCACATACCAATATTTTTTAAATTTAGATTTAGTGTTCAATTCGTGTAGTAAAATATCTAGCTTGTCAAGAAATAAGTTAGCGGATGAACTTGGAATTCTGTACAAACAAATTACTGCAGCATTATGTTTGGGTACCTCAATACCACAGCACTCAAAGATCCTCGATACCGAAATTTTCTGCACAAAATCGAGTTCCTTAAAAGTTACCTCTGGCTTTGCCAAGATACAGACTCTGAAACGTATGAATAAAAACACGTTCTTGAACAAACACTTTTAATTACTTCATCTGAATATATCTGAATATCTGTCATTTTTAGACCAAAGATAATAATATATATATATATATATTTTTAATTTTAAAAATAGAAACAAGTAAATACGTTAAAAGGTTAATTGGTCGGTCGGCAACAGACTCAGCCTCTATTTTGGTCTCGGGAATAGCTACTGGTCAATGCGTAATTGTGAACTTATATATTTTTTTTCATTTCCTGATTCGATGAAAGTTTCTGTGAGACATATAATATCTGGCTCATTGTTTTTCTTGTATATTTTCGTGAATTCATTATGCACAATCAATGTTCATAAGTGTCCTAAGAACATAATATCACAAGACACAACTTAAAATTTAACTCGAATGATTATGCAATAAGGGCACAACTAAGAAATGCCGTTATTGCATGAACAGGGTAGACCATTTCGTCACATGCAAGAAGGGCATTTATGCCCTCTATATTCCGCTAGAGTTAACTTTTGAAAATAGTCTTTAATGTATACGATAAAACGATCAAATTAGAACACGATTCCGGGATAAACTCAAAAACCGAAAATTTTTAGTTCGGCCCTTTTTGCATTCAGCAGGCGAAATGGTAAGTCCTTAGACGGCCAGTAACATGTTTATTTTCATAAAACGACGCAATTTTTTTGTGACAATCCATTTCAACAGTTTCATTTTGTTTAAAGACTAAAAAGGATGAATGTTACGGATATGCTAAAAAAACATCAAGATCATATTACTGAGGTATTATTTTTTAAACAAATCTCGTCTATGCATTTAGCGCTGTGATCCACAGCGATAACTTGCCACGTATTGGCTCGTAGGCATTACACGGAGTCCGGTCTCGACGTTGGTCAATGTTAATGTAACCCGCACGATCAATGTCAAAATATTGGAATGAGGACTCGATGTTATGCCTATGAGCGAACGGGTCAAGTTATAACAGTTTTGTACGGATTTGGTCAAGCTGACATTTGTCCAAGATTATGCTAATAATATCAGGCATATTCTATTTATAAATACATTCGCAATTTTTCAAAATACGCAGTAGTTTACGGTGTGATTTTTTTTCAACAACTGATATTATTTTTTCCATGCTGGTCTGGGAGCAAAGAAAAAACATAGAATGTACCAGTTGCTTCTCTACCTGCGCTGATGGTAAAAGCTCATCGAGGGAATGGGCGAAAATCATAGGAATCATGTTATAGACGATGAGGCTAGCAACCCATCACTATTTTGATTCAATTTTCCACCTATACGCCCACAATCTTGCTAAACGTGCCTGTAGGTACCTGTTACTTTAGGCTCTACTACCCCGTAAGAGATAAAGACGTGATTTAAGTATGAGAGTATGTACGAATATTTTATTTCGATCTTATTGACGGTATAAAACTACCGTTACCACTAATCGAATACCCATTTCTTATTCGGAGAGCACCGAATCCAATCCAGCCAAGCAGAGACGTGCGTAAAGTGCCGTTTTCCCGCACACGCCTCAAAACTCGATAACCATGACACATTACCATTATAATGAAACGTCATAACGCGAAAGGCCCCCACTTGTAAAGCCATTAAAACCCCTATAAAAATTTACCACACTTCGCCTCCCTACCAAATGCCACCAATACTCTGGTCATGTTATTAGAACACTTTTTCCTGTTAATCGTCCAGGACGAACAAAATTAGAGTCATAATTCACCGAAATTTTTATTAAACAAATTTAAGGCTGGTAAATCATATCTTTTAGGTTAAATTGAATAAAGATATGGTGATAAAAAGGTAATTACCATAAAATTGCGTGTAGGCCGTGTAAGATAATAGCTTGAACTTAGAGAGGCGGGGCGGAAGCTGGGACGGAGGGCAGATTAGACCAAAGGGACTCCTTTAACTGCCCCGCCAGGCGCCGTACATTTTTAAACGTTCGTTCATACAGCGTTGTTGCGACTACCTCCCTTTTACATAAAAGTTACGTATACCTTTTACGAGAATAATATGTTTTGTCTATTGACAAAGAAAAAATTAAAAATAACAAATTAAGACAAACGAATAAGGGAAAAGTAAGTGAGTGACAGATAAAAGCAAAAGAATATTAAGTTTAAGGCTTTAAGGTTTTATTACCTTAGGCTCTGTCTACCCCGCAAGGGATAAAGACGAGATATATGTATGTATGTATGTATGTAATATTAAGTTAACAAAAATGAAAAAAGTGTTATATACTAACTCGGAGCACGTTCTAGGAATTTGATATCTAAAAAGAAGTCAATATATTAACAATGCCCCGTTGACCGTAAGGACTTTAAGAGAACGTTCAGTAATTTTAAGTGTATATTATCATCTAGACGGCAATCTTTAATACCGACAAATATGGAAAAAATATTGATTGTATATTATGAAAACTGTTTTAAAATAAACATAAAAATACACATTTTAATGTATTTGTTTCTATTTTAAAACCAATAGAAAATAATTTATGTTGAATAACATTTAGACGTTGACAGAAAAATCGATAAAATCATTTGTCTCTTAGTAATGTACTCCTCAATCTGTAATATCATAAACATGTATAAAAGCATTTTAGTTGGTTTTTGTTTGCTTTTCTTTTACGTAGCAACGGAGCATCAGATCGACGTGATTTTGCACAGATATCGCTAAGGGATCGGAGAGTGAAAAAAAGTTATGAAAAGTAGCAAAAGGAAAACATTTGGATCCTTTGGGAAACATTAGCGTTATCTGTCGGAAAATTCACAAAACTTACATGTTTCAATCAAATGTAACGCAAGTGAAGCCATGGGCAAAAAAGCTAGTGCCGCGAATATATTTGCTTAATTAATGACATCATTACTATCATTAACGTGAAAAATCCTGCTATTCTATTTTGTAGGTTTTACTAAAGTAAAATAAAATCTTTTTTAACATAAAAATAGGAGGCTAATCCAGGAAATCAATAGAGTTTTTAGTTCAGCGGTTTTATAGTAAGATGTGTCTACGCTGTTGCTATCGTGTCTGTGAGAAAGGGTCGGCTCCGACATATTAATTATATTTGAGGTCCCGGACGCCAAGAAACAGCAGAACTCCTTATTTTCTTATTCCTTACTCAATATCATGAAAATGAGAGTTCTTTTGCAAATTTATTCTGTGAAGTGTTGCTTGAATCATGTTTAAGATTGTTATTATTTCGTTAGGACTGTATAAAGTGGATTGATGAGGTTTCATTTGATGCAGATAGATAGTTAAATAATTATAAAACATCTGCAGTTAATGAATACACAACTGAGAGAAAAAGAAATATATATTTTTGGGAAAGAGGCGTGACTGTATGTATGTATGTATTTACAACTGAGAGAGAGGGATAAAAGATGAGGGAAAGAGGATAGTACGTGTGTCGCGCGCGATTGTTGGAAGCCGACTGACGGGCCCTTGGCTGCTTACCGCACCGTTGTGCTAGAGCCCGGACTTTATAGTTGGCATGAAAGAGTGCGTCTGCCTACTGTCACATTAGATCCTTCAGTCGACTCTAACGTCCCATGGGAAGAAACGGTGGGTCCATTTCTCGTCTTATTCGAAATCCGGGCACATAAGTGAGAAATAAAACCTCTTACATTCTTAATTATTTTTATTTATAAGCCTATATACGACCCACTTGCTTGGCACAGATCTCTCAGAATAATAATTTTACTAGGCACATGGTATTACTAGCTATTGCCTGCGAATTTGTCTGCCAAGAATCCGTTTATCGCTATCCCACGGAAACTACACAATTTCCCGGGATAAAAAGTGGCCTATGTGCTATTCCAGACTATAATCTTCCTATCTCTATCTTCTTTGCCAAATCTCATCCAGATTTATTCTGCCGTTCTGGCATGAAAGAGAGAAACATACCTACATCCTCACAAATTTTCGAATTTGTAATATTAGATGAAGTTTAGTGGTAATTTATTAGACAGTCAAGAGAAATATAATTGTAGACACTAAACAAGCATTTGAACACTATTCATACATACATTATATTGTGTTGTGTTTTGTCTTTATCTTGACTACGACTTAATAATTGTGTACCCATCTTAACGTCTTCAAAACAAATTTTATGTATTCAGGGAGCATGTTGTTTTCCACTGTCTTGGGAGGTAATAATTTTCATAAGATAAACCACAAAAAGAACCGACTACTTAAAAATAAAAGGTTTTGAATTAAAAAGACAATGTATTATCAACGGAGTTCCTTACACCGCGGTCAGAATACCTTTTATTTAAATAAAAGAAAATAATGTCCGAACAGGTTTTAAGCGGGCTATAAATAAGCTAGCACAATACACGTTGGATAAATCGTTGTCACGTAAGAACGTGGTATTAGGTGGGGGGACGTGGCAACAGAGCTGAAGTGGTGGCAGCTAGCTCAGTTAGACAATAGAAAATATACTTTTCACACCTCTCATTCAGAAAAGTAAGCTTTGCTCCCTGTCGAGAGGGATCAAATTGTAACTTTTCTGTTCAAGGCTTTTCTAAGTGTTTTTTTGCAAATGCATTTCTTTGAAGTTGATACTTGCAAAACCACGCCATTTCTATGCTGGTAGCTTTTTAATTATATTTAAAATTTTTTCTTCAAGTTTTTTAATGTTCGGTGTGAAAAGTTATATGAGCCACTCGGGAGCAAAATTATTTTCATCTTGGGCATTAAAACTTGAATGTGCTCAGCACGTCTAGCACGAGACCGCACAAGAGTCGCGTCGCGCGCGAGATAGATTGCCCGTCCTTTTCTTACTGTACCAACAAGAAAGAGACGGGTAGTCCAACTCGCGCGCGACGCGACTTTCGTGCGCTCTCGTGCTAGCGGGGCAACTACGCACATACGCTGCTTACAGCGTACACTTAACCAAACATCGAATATAGTATGTATGTATGTATGTAAACTCTTTATTGCACATAAAAATTAAAAAAATACAGAAGTACACAAAAAATAGTACAAAGGCGAACTTATCCCTAAGGGATCTCTTCCAGCTAACCTGCTGCAGAAAGGAATAGTTTACAAAGAAAGGCAAGCAGTCATTATTATGCGCAAATAAGTAGTATTAATTCTTAACAAATTAACAACTAAAGTACATTATAAAACCATCATAAAATAATACATAAATAACGGAATAAAATTTAACCAATAAACTATTTATAGTGCCAAGTTAATGAATATGAGACTTATCTCGTTTTAGTTTTATTAATTAAGTATTTTTGTATCTCTTACATACCTTTGCTACACATTTACCTTGCTACTTATTCCACTACCCCTCAACCTGGCGGTAACTCTTGATGTTTTGTGTTTATTGAAATGGACCTCCGCAAAGTAACGCCTGATTCAATAATAAATATCTCTCAAATAGAAACATTTTTGCTCTCAGGCTATTATTTCTGTTATATCACAGAAAAGACGATTCCCCCCCCCCCCCCCCCCCCCACATGCGGGTAAATATTCCCAAATAGGTAACTACTGTTCCCGCTGCTCTAAGTTGTGGCTTAGATGGGAAGCAATAACAGTGGCATGCCGCAGTTAGCTCCCCGGTTGTTATTGCACTGTATTATTTATGTGTGGCTCCGACAGGTCAATGAACCTTGATTTAGGATGGCTGCTGTGACGCGAGATTTAAAGCCATTAATTTGACGAATGTACAAAAGTTGCAAGAAACGGTTGTATCTTATACCTACTAATATGCTTAGTAGATGTCCAATTATTGGAGATGCATAAAACGAAATACCGTAAAAATACAACGTTGGCACATCTTAAGGGCCTGTTTCATCACTCTCTGTAAAGTGTCAGTTGTCAATGATGTCGTCTCTGTCTGTTTCGTGGTAAGAAATAGAGAGGGAATCATAGATAACTGACACTTAAGATAACCGGAACTTTACAGAGAGTGGTGAGACAGGCCTTACCTATAAACTTACGGTTTAAAGAGTGACCGAGGAGACCGTAACCATAGCAACGAGTGATAAGTAAAAATTGATCCACCCTTTTTGTAAACTAGGGCTTCCTTTAGACCTTTATTAATAAATAAAATATTTCTTGCTCTAAACAAGGACGAGTGGCTGAAAGAAGGAGAAGCCATAGCTCAATAATGGGACACTAAAAAAAACCTAAGCATTGTACGCAGCAATACTTTTTACTTTGACGCTGAAACAAGTTTCTGTAGGCTTATTACCTAACTCGCTGGCAATCGCCATCGTGTTCATTTTGACAGTTCAGTATGGGATGCCAGTTGGCATCGGAATCAGCTAGCTGTCGCATTCATCCAAGAACTGTCAAAATGAACACGATGGCGATTGCGAGCGAGTTAGGTAATAAGCCTACTGGTTTAAAATTGAGTTGCAAGATACGCACCAAACACACATACACACACATGCACACATACAAACATTGCAAGTTAAATAAAACCTAGTAATAAAAACGTTTTAATTGAATAAATTAAAATAATGTCATCAAAGAGAGAAATATGCGAGTTCTCTTTGCGTTGCCATCTAAATGCATCCAAAGCATAACAAAATAAAAATGGTTTGAAAATCCTACAGCACTGCATTTCATAAAATTTATAAAATGTTCCATCTATTTATTTATTTATTTATTTTATATGAATAGGAAAGCAAACGAGCAAGTGGGTCACCTGATGGTAAGTGATCACCACTGCCCATAGACACCCGCAACCCCGGAGGGATTGCAAATGCGTTGCCAACCTAGAGGACTAAGATGAAAATGCCTCTTGTGCCCGTAATTTCCCCGGCTGTCTTACTCTCCACACCGGAACACAGCAGTGCAAGCATTGCTACTTAGCGGCAGGATTAGCGAGTAAGATGGTGGTAGCGATCCGGACGGACCTTGCACAAGGCCCTACCACCTGCAACTATCTGCGCTTGTCATATTGCTTGACCACTTGTCAACTACAAACTCAATGTTCTAAAATTTCGAAATGGCATTTCTAAACGTACTTAATCCAAGTCTGGTTCAATGTGTACAGAACAATAATCAGATCTTCAGAACTCTTAAAAAAAACATTTAACGTCCGAACGAGACGGACTAAAAAAGGGGCCAAGACAAAAAGGAAACAAGCAAGCCTAATGGGCCAAGTTCAAGAAACACTTTGGCTAAACATTCACTAATGGAAATGGAAGGGAGCCAGCAGCGAAGTGTAGTAACCGTGGGTTCAGTTGTTTTTTATACGCACGTTTGCAGTTGCCAAATTGTGGTTCTGCTTTTTGTTTCGACACTAACGTATGACTGGGAGAGTTATTCTGGCGTTTTGTTACTTTGCGCTTTGGAAAGTTAGAAATTGGCGTTGCTTGGTTATACTGTAAGGGCAGAGAAAAAACAAGTTTACAATGTAAGTACACTAGTTTCTGCCCGCGATTTCGTCCGCGTAGAATAAGACTTAAAAACAGATGTTGATAAATTCTGCAATAATTATTAACGTCGCGACTCTAAGCAACTATGACCTTTAACATGTTAATCGCTATTCCGCGGGAACTATGCAATTTTCCGGGATAAGAAGTAGCCTAGGTGTTAATCTAGGGTAACGGCTATCTCTGTCCCAACTTTTATCCAAATCCGTCAAGTCGTTTCAGCGTGAAGGAGGAACAAACATACACACTCACATCGTCACATCCATTCATCCTCATAAACGATCGCTTTTATAATATTCGTAGGATTTTCTATGGTCACAGTTATCATTAGTAATTAAATACGATTGCATTAGTGTACACTATGTAATATATGTGTAAATACGCATTCGCTCTACTATAAATTTATGTACAGTGATCATCAGATACATCGGATAGATAGCTATCTAGTGCTCATAAATATAAACACTCACTTAAGTGGTTGACAATAAGGTCGTGTTAAGAGTAAGACATTTTTGAGCATAGACACATGTCTGTTCACCGTGCCTCACATCGTGAAAACGAAAACAACAGAGGTCTCGTTTTGAAGGTGTAGCTAACAAAATGCGAGAGATTATTTTGAATATTTTTTATTATTAATACCTCTGTCCAAATTTACACAAACAATACTGGCTAGGCCTTTTACAGTACTTACAACATTGCTGAGTCCAAGTGGAATGAAGAAAAATCTAAATTAAAACTATAAATTGTTAGACCGGTTCTTGAACAAATGCAGACGAACCATCGCCATGCTTATAATAGCATTTAAAAGACTTGCAAAGAATCATCTTTACAGATTTCTGCAAGTTTAATTACATTGCCAGGCCGTAATGCGAACGGGTTAAAAGTCATCAACCCAGAGCCGCAATGTAATGCGATTATAGACTGACCGCTCAAATGAGTCCTCGCCCGCGTGGGGTAGGACGAGAAAGGGGACCGAGAGAGGTGCGGGTGGGTAGTGCGCCTGCCGCCCGCACGTCACACTTTGTCCTCACACCCCGCGCCCCTGCACCGCGCAGACGAGAACTGATTTGAGCGGTCGTTCTATAGCAGGATTTTTCTCGCAAGCTTAATCTGGGCTTAAAATATTGTGTCGTCTTATTTTAGGCGCCATTTTAATCATAATTATAGCCTTTATTATTTTTGCAAAGTCTGGCAAAGACTGGTTTAGCAGTAGTTTTAATAAATAACATCATGTGGTCTTGGCATCGGTTAACGTCTGCTTTTTAGCATTGTGAGCATAATATAAGTTTCTTAATGCCACAAACGAACAAGAGCGAGTCAGACACTAGGTAATTGGTTGAAACAGGCGTTGGTTTGCTGAGGTCCATGCCCATGAATTGAAATTATCTTGCTAGGTATTATATAATACTAAGCGATGACGGACAGGGTATGCGCCTGTGAATAAAGTGGTATCGGATTAGCAAGACAATTGACTTTGCTTCATGCGTCAATGATGAGTTATCTCGCAATGTGTAAATATCATTGTGTAACGAAACTGTACAACGAGTGATTATCACCCGGTAGAGCTCGAAGTAATGCACGTGCACTTGCCATCGCTTTCACCATGTTTCGTACCCTTATCATGTACCGATTCACGGAAAGAAATAGCGAATGTCCTCTGGCTTAGGTACCCACTCACAATTGGCAGATACAAGACTGTTCAATATTTATCTTTTCTACGGGACATAGATTGCAATAAATTTATGAGCTTTCGACTCATCAAAGGAAATCGCGGTCTAAGTATATCTCGCAGAAAATAGGAGTAGAATTTTAATGTAATTAATCGCGAATCATTTGAAACTGCAATGCCATAAAGATAATCAAGTCACGGAACTTCTTGCATTAAGCCACAAAATATGGCCTGCTACTAATTTTATTTCTACGTTATAAATATGTAGGTATTTTGCAACATGAGGGATACCGGAACAAATAACAGTGAGTAGAATATATCATTACTGTATCGATATTAACATTGTCACGTACAAGGTTGTACGATAATTAGAATTATGGTTCGATTGGATGCGTACCAATGTTACTTATTCTAGTCACGGATTTTCCTCAATTTGCCCAATACAAGGTTATTGCCCTTAAGGCATTTGTTTTTGTACGGTATAGTTTCCCAATATGGTGGCAATTCATACAATAATGGGGCCCTATTACCATTATTTGGCATTCAGCTGAAGGAAAATCGACATTAAATAAAATGATTTCGACAAGGACAATCTGTAGGTAAAATGTAACTGTGAATAGGTATACACATGGATTACTAAGTATTTTCAGGACGATCGAGCTTCGCTCGGTGTTTTTCCAATCATATTACCATATGGCGAAGAGCAGAGCTACTTAGTATTAATTAGCAATTTTTATTAGATGTTGGATTCTAAACGGACTGTTATCTGAATGTTCTACGACATGGCATTAACATGCTGTATATTTATTTTCACTGGAAAAGTCCTCATACTAAACCTGTCTAGAGCAACTTGAAAAGCAAAACTTTGTCACACACAAAACTAGATCCAAACCGTGAATTCGCGAGACATCAATAACATAACACAACAATTTCTCAGCCAATTGCATATCCTGACAGTGGGTAGATTTGCTCACGGCCTTCAAGACCGTCCAGAAATCTATTAGCTGACGGTAGCAAAAAAATATTGTTATGGAGATCCTTGGAGAGAATAGATCGCTTTAGATGTCTTCTGGCTGAATATAAAAATTACTAACTTTTACATTTGTTGACAATGAATATGTTATTTTTTTGGTACAGATACCTTGTACAAGAAACGACACAGACTCTAATTTCACTCGTTAAATTGTTCAAGCAACGCCATTCCCTGGCTAATAGATTGCAGCTATAAAATGCAACAGAGCCTCTCGTCGGAAACTTAAAACGGACAGATTACAGCGTCAAAATAACAATTAATCTGCAAGAAGATTATTGCCACTCTGAAAAGTTGGCCGGACTTGCGATTTCGGGTCTAGGCATACTGCAGAAACGCTGCCGCTTATAATAAAATGCTTTTTGACACTCCACAATGAAAACCGTCAGAGTACTACTTATCTGGACAGATACAATGTAACTGACGGCGTTTAATGAACGTCAAAACTATCGTATCTCGCATTAACAATTTGACAGTGGAGTATCTTGTATGATACGTTTCTGAAAAACGAGAAGGCTCAGAAGAGACTCAGCTGGTCTTTTGAGGTGGACTATATAACTTGAACCAGTAGCTGCAGCCGGTGTACGAACTGTGTGCGTCCTTATTTTCCTAGATTGGAATGAAAGTGATGCACACACTGATAATCAAGATAAGGTAACAATATCTAAAGGCCACGTTTCGCTTGATTGTGGGCGTATAGGTGGAAAGGGGAATCAAAATAGTGATGGGTTGCTAGCCACATCGCCTATAACATGATTCCTATACCCATTCCCTCGATGGGATTTTACCATCTGCGCGGGAAGAGAAGCGACTGATACACATTGTATCACAATTTTATAATAGACGTGCAGCCTGAGCAAAATTTTAATAAAACCGATATCTAAAACAGCAGTACAACCCAACGCCATCTGTCGCGCGTAAACAATCCTATCCATACTCGTAACATGGCACGACCCTAACCAAAAAAGCAGAAAGTAATAATTCAACGAGGTCGCAGCGGTGGGGTCAGGTGCCGCCAACTGCCTCCCTGATTTACTTGCCAACTTGCTAATGGTCAAATTTACTTTTTTACGTTATTAGCTGGCGGTGTGACGCCTCCCAGTTTAGGAGCGGCAGAATTTGTGCCCATGACTTTTAAGATTTCATTTGCGCGCAGTGAAGCAACGGCATTATTGTTACAAGTTTCAAATTTCACCATCGTCACGTTGTTGATTGTAAAGCTCCGCAACATTGCAGGATGAATTTAAATTTAAGATCTTTTAAGATTTGATATTGCATTATAGCCGCTAGCACACAAATGGTGATGTAAACTAGTCTGCGCTTATACATTGATCTGTTCTTGCATACAGAAACAAATCTTATCCCCATTCTAAGTAGGTAAAACATTTAGAAGAGTGAAATGGGTGCTATTGATTACAAATCCTTGCATCAATTATATTTAATGCCTTTTGGGGACGGATTTCAACACATGCGACTTCCTATTGGTTGTCAAAAAGGTAAGCGAAAAACTATGGGGATGTTTTCTCGCCCCAGTATGATAAAGATTGTGTTAAGGATTCCGGCGATAGGCAAAGCTATCACAATGGACGGTAGTACATAAAACAATACCGTCAAACATAACAGTTACCTAAATCATCAATCAATGTACGAGTACTCAAGTTTCAGGGAGTCCTAAAAAACTTTTCAAATTTTTCATTAACAAGTTGTAGCAAGTTGGAGTTGTTTGTTTTTGTTTGTGATTTAATAGATCGCGTTATTGGAGTCCGAACTTCTTGAAACTTATTGCCGACTGTGTTTCCAATGTTTGACTCGAGCTGTTCAATTTTTTGTTTTAGTTAGGCAAGTGATTGGCGTTTCAATAGCTACGAGCAGCTCTTAGTTTGTCGACGAGAAAGTTCGGTAAAACTAAATGTTTTATTTTTACAGCATTAATATTACACATACATTATGTTTAAGTGACTTATTAAGGACAAGTGGCATCATGTAGGCACGCATTTTTTTTTTAGCTAACATGTATCTTTCTTACTTACTATAATGTTGGCGTAAACTTGTACACCTTTGGTTTCATTTTTAAGTAGGTACGTACCTACTTATGTGATGTGATGAGATTCGCCTGCTGGCACACAAGCAAAAAGACCAGAGAAATTAAATTAAATCTCTCTAGTTTTACGTTTTCAATACTTTACTTCTCATTTGAAGAGATCTGTGTGTCCATCATTCTCCGTTTATGTATTTTTTTATTTCATGAGTATTTATCTAGATGTTGTCTGCAACTTCGCTTGCATCCCGCTGGACTATACAGTTCCCCGAGATCTAAAGTAGCCTACGTTGATCAGGGATTGTGTAGTTTCCTACTATGAATAGATTTTTTAGAACCAGTTCAGTAGTTCCAGCGATTGTCCTCTACATGCAAACACATAAAGATATCCTCTTTATTTTTTAATATGCTTTAATTAGTAGCTTCGAGAATCTTCAAAATTAAGCTTCCAAGTGCTTCAACTTGTAAAAGTTGACTCTTCACAAACCATACTTTTATGCTTACGCTAAGCAAATTCATACACATCCATGTCATCAATCTCTGCTAATTACGACGTCAACAAAACTTCGAGTCAGCGTTAACGTGTTCACAAATAAGCCTGAACTTTGATATCCGCACGAAGTTCCTCGAAAATGCTAGCGTCATTAGTATTCAGCTATCAAAACTTGGGGTTGGATTCAAAATTATTATAGCGTACTGGTATAAGTGTTCACTACAGGTCTAAATAGAAACACTTATATTCTCTCGATGGGCGTGTAGAGCTGTATTGAATCTGTGTAGAACAAAAGTATCGCTCAAACTGTATTTTCGACTAGTTGGCACAACGATTAAGAGCTTTCAACGCAAATTTTTTCCACTTTCGATTTTATTTCAAAAAATCGCACCCAGTTTATAATGGCAACTAGTTACACGTTCATGATATTGTACAAGTCTTAATTTTATTTTTCAAATTACTATGCTATTTCTGCCTAAATAACCCACTGGTATTGCATGAGAAAAGGATTTTGGGATCCTATTTGATCGGTTATTACATGTTATGTATGTAGATTGAATGTGTTTAAAGGTACGAAACGCGGAATAGGAGATCCGCGCGCGGAGCTCCGCCGACTCAGTCTCATCAAAAATTATTTTTAGCACTATAAAATGTTATTTTTGTAATAAATTTAGTGATTAGTTAAAGTTAAGTTACGTTTTGTAGCTACTTTTTTAAATGTAAATGAAAGGGTCTTTGCAATTCATAATATCAGTGAGATAGTAGAGCAGGTTTTGTACCTTTTTGTTGTATGATTTTCATTAATTTCATTTTCGTCGTCAAATTAAGAACGTTTATTATTTACGGACGAGGAAAAAGTGGCACTTGAATTGAGATTAATTTTATTATGAGGAAGATTGAAATGCCTGTGTACTTCTGTCTTTTAATTAGCCGAAGTCAATAAAGGTTTATTTTATTCCATTGTTTTTCAGTTAAATTTTATATGGTAAAAATCTAAATTTAGTAAAAATCCAGTTGTGTTACATGCTTTTCAATTAAAGCATGGAAAATCCTATTTGAAGATTGGAAAAATTACATTAAAAACCAATTATTTTGACCATACACACTAACGAACCTTAACCTGTCATAGTACCAAAAATTACCTGGATGCTGTAACCCAAACAATATAAGTAGGTATAGTAGGTATAGGTACTTTCGTATTTTTTTTTAAAAGAAAAAGAACATCGTTTATTTTCTATTCCAATTATAACTGTGTGAGAAAACGCCGGCGGCGGCAGAAAACAAGAAAAAAAATAATTTGGCCATACGAGCTACCAACCACAAGTTTTCTACGTCATAACGTAAATATTAAGGATTAATTTTCAATACAATTACTATCTAATAACCTCTCACCAAAACGCATACACCTTTTCCGTTCCGTCGTGGGTAAAAATGTGGCTAAAGACCAAGGCCTCATCATGTGCGCGGAAAACATTTACAGTTTTTTTTATAAAATTCAAATTTCACCTCACATTCAATAACGCCTACTTTATTGGCAAAATTTAATCGACCGACAGTTGAATCAGAAGCCGATTGAAAAGCTGAACTAATAAAACATTATTAGCGCGCATAAATTAAGAAGAACAAAAACATCCAATACCTTTCAATCAGTTAATTAACAATTTGGACGCCAAATTGCGATCCCTGTTTCACCCTCTGTAAGGAAATCGAGGCACGTTCGCAGAAAAAGCTGGGAAGAAACAAAAATCGTTCGAATTCCCATCTCTGGGAACCCTTGGAGCGTCTAATTCAACAGATTCCGATGCAGTGACAAATGTTACGTTTCTCTCGACCGACAGTGCCAGAGCGGGTGGCCACAAAAACGGCGCGACATGGGGTACTTAACTTATCACCAATCAGAACAGCATGATAAACTGAGAAAGTTTGGTGAACAATTTCAAGCACTAGTTTATTGTAAGTAAGATAATTACAGGTTCATACCATCGACCCAAAAGCGGATACCACAATGGAGTGTACCTATAGTTTTATGGTTCCAAAATTAAAGAGGTTTGTGTTCATCATTTAGTTATTGGTTTTAGTCCACAAATATGGATCTCCGCAAAGTAACTCATGATTCAAATACCTTATTATTTACTCGTAAAAACGGTACATAATGTAGCCAAGGACGACGAGTGGCAGAAAGAAGAGGAGGCATTTGCCCAGCCAGCGGGATACTATAATAGGCTGAATAAAAAAAAAAATGTAGTCACACGAACAAGGTCTAAAACAAACAAATAAAAATAATCTACCCCGTAAGCGATAAATTTTTGTTCAGAAATTACTTTCATTTAATCGAACTCCAAACAACTTGTGTAGAACATTGTTTCGATCTGTCAATTGGCAAAGATCGCATTTGTCTAGCCATTACGTCCTACTATCTCTTTACGCGTGATGCTTCGTATTGCATCATCATCATCACTAATGTTTCTTTAATACGCATTCTGTTGAAGCGATTTCTTGCTGGCATACTTAGATCGCTCATCTCGTGGCCGTATGCCTCGGCATCGCAAAAACCGACCCTGCGCGAGAATTCAAATTGAATGACAATAAGATTGACGGACTACTGCCAGATAGCGCTTTATTCCTCCGTTGCGATATTTTATAAGGTATTAGCTCGCAATCCCTTTCATCACGTCACGTTTGTTCTGAGATTTCGCCATATATTCGGGAATAGTGGACGGGGACTTTTTGTGTGGCAATTTTTTTGCGTGCATGTCGTTAGGAATTTACATAAACTGTAAAAGTGCACGCACGATTCCTGGAGAAAAATGCACGATGCTAGTGTACTTGTGAGTACTAAACAAATAAATTTACTATTTTTGTCTTTGTTTTTGATGAAAACAAAGCAAAATTTCGTTATAATTTTGATACCTACTTTGGACCAACCTCTTCAAGACAATTTATTCGAATGCCATAATTGGAAAAAACAGATAGGTACAGAAAATTACAATTCAAATTATAATCATAAAACAAACTTCAGAGACAATCCATTTGAAAGCTTCGTCTTCGTCGCAGCAGTGGGACGTATAGGAGATGATGATGATGATGAGAGCTTCGTCGTTTAAATCAATCAGGTCCTCCGTAGGTCCTCCGGTGTATCCCGTAGCCTCGCACACGGAAGACAATCACATATTTCTCACAATTTTTCCTCACTTGCTTCCCAATTTTTGTATTCGTTATTTTGTCACTTTGAGTCTTAAAGAGTCAGCAAGCACGAGAATAACGCGAACACCCAGAAGATGGAAATAAATTCAGTGACTATCGGCAAATATCCTATTATAACACACTCATGAAAAAACCCATTTATCGTCAATAGTGATCTCACCGGTCCGTGTATGATAAGTGATAAGTTATAACCCTTATCAACGTAACGATGCCAACCCTTTTTAACGAGGTTTCCGCGAAGCACGACACACGACACTTGTTATAATGTTGTTTCCTAGACATTGCTGGCACTCTATTTCACTTAAGGGATGGGATACGGTTCTTTAGTGGTAAAATTTGTGACTTCATTTTCATTATTTGGTACCTACTGGTATTCATTGCCATCATTCAACTTCTTACTTGAGGAACGTAATTACCTAATTACTAAACAATACCTTCTTTATAATATCTAAATGCAACAATATCGGCAGAAGGGGATTGAGGCTAACTGATCCTTGAATTTTTAACTATACAAGCAAGTTTTTGTTGCTTGAAACTGTTCTACAGTTGTGGCGGTTTGTCTTTTGCTGTTAAGGTATTGTTTGTATGGATAATTTGTGTTAAGTAAAATAATAAATGTTTTCCGTCAAAATATAAAAGGGTTAGTAAAAAAATCGCGACAAAATTTTAAGCGACGAAAGTTGCATTCCTGACTTTACACACAAATTCCAAGGAATATTGGCTTCGTAACGGATCGACATTCCCATGCGGTTTTTTTCAAAAAGTTGATTATGACCACGTAAATTTTTATTTATAAACCGGTTCTGTAATTTAAGAGGTATCAAATTAGAAAGTGCAGACGTAGCTATCTTGCACATGTGGTTGCGAAGGTCGTAAGGTAACTATTTTTGTTTACCGAATTGAATAACCCTTACTATGGGTCTCAAAACTCACCGTATCGCATCCTTGCCGTACAGTATCCGTCCTACGGAAAAGTCTTGGATATTTTCCAACATATCTCAGTTTTATCCGGCCGGCCATCGCGGGAAAGCATGAATTAAACAGCTTCATAAACATGTCGGCTCGCTGTAGTTGAAAAACTTTCATAATAACCGGGGACTTACTGTTGACCGAATACGTTTATTAGTGGAATATTTTATATAGGTAGGTAGGTTCCGTATTAAGAGCTGATAACGACACCTATGAGTTTTCTTGCATTTAGAGAATATAACATAAATACACACATACCTATATACACCTTATGGATTAATGCGATTAGGTATACGGTTTTCTTACACATAGATATTTTCAGTTTTTTAATTGGCTAGCCACATAAATACAATATTCTCTATTCCATGTCATTCTGCTTAGGTGTGTGTCGTCGAAGATTATGTTTTTGTTAGTATTCTGCGCCTAGTTTGTATGAATCAAAACTGGTTAGTATGGTAGATATTTGTAGGCAAGTGTAATTAAAAAAAAGTTAATTTATCTGAAATATCTGACTTTATGTCGGCACTCCATTTATATTAAGATTATGAACAAACATAATAAGAAATTGTTGTAATTTCTAACTTCACAGTATCGTCAGAATCTTAAATATTTCGAAGCAGCTTATTTGACTTCTGCGAATAAACAAAACGAAATAATCGTTATACAGTTATAATTTACAGGACGTATTGTATGAACAACCAAATTAACGGGAGTCACGACTTCGTTAATTGGTTGGCACTACGAGTTAACAAACGCGAAATGTACAATTTAACAAATAATTCAATTATAACTTCTCGGGCGATGTTGATTTTAATGTGGCCGTCCAGAATATTTTGACACTTGATTTATATGTGCCCACATACAGGGGAGGCGCCTTAAAATTTGGTTCCTGGTGAAGGATTTGAAGCTGCCTGTGAACACAGAGGTTTTATGTGCGCAAAATTATTAATATTCGGTCGTTAAGTTTTTATGAATAAAAGTTGCGGGAAAATACTTTATTACTCTTTTTGAACTACAGTCTGCTCTATTTAATGTGAACGCTCGTAATCGTTTTTTACAACTGACGCACTGTGAATAGGTATATTTTTTTGCTTATTGCTTACGTAGCTTTGCAAGTTCTGAAACACCAAAGTACTCGAATCTGCTACCTTTCCCATGTTAAATTACTTTCACACATTGACTCTAAGACCCGACATCTACAATTTTTGGCTATGAGATTTTTCATGTTGGAATCATTATGTAGGTAGCAAATAACCTTTCAACTGACAAGTGCTGAAGTCAATTTACGTAAAGGTAAAAGGGCTGGTCAAACCATATCGCAGATGTAACCCCGAAGCAGGGCATTAGGCAAAGTTATCAATAATCCCAGCTAAAAGCAGAGTTTGTCCGTAACCCGAAACAACCTTCTGAAATTTTAATATTGTTTCAATCAATTGATTCAATTTTCGCTTCGCCCGCTAAGCTGAATAATTTACTCCGAGCGCCTGTAGGTACTTGGTCGGATTACGTAGAAAAAAATCACCATCCATTTGTATCCAATTTAAAATCAAATTAGAAGTAAATACACTTTCTATTTTTAACCAATCACGTGCAAGACGCTTAAGTTTGGTAGCGCGGTTAAGGAAAATTCCCTGCCGCCGGGAGATTTACCCCAAATCGAATTCCGGCCCCACCCGGAATGGCCTTAATTTAACGGCCGAATTTGTCTAATTCCGATTCTTACGCGGTGTGTCAAATGTAGCCATTTTTATTCAGTCTTCGTCTCTTGCTGCAAGTTTCTCTAAAAACTTTTAATCTAACAGCAAAGTCAAAAAATGGAATTTTGAACTTTGGAACTGCACAAATTGAATTTCATCTTAAATTGTTTTGTTTTCTGAGTACTTTGTGGCTACGACAGCGTTCGATTTTCATTTCGAAGAAAATAAATACTTATTTCATATATTTTGCTAAAAAAAAAATCTAAACTTAATAAAGAAAAGGTACCAGATATCACAATTTGTATATTAATTTAGTTATAATATTTATTATTTCAGACATTATGTCTGCTAGCCTTTTTAACAACTATTTGCGAAAAAACTTTCTTTCTATGATTACTTTCTTATAAAAATACAGTAAAAATTATCTTAATTTTTCTCAATTATTATTTAAGCAACCCAGGACATAACAGTTATATGTAAATGGTTCATGGTTTACTTACGTTACATATATTTTTTCTACGAGATATAAAGCGCGATTACTTTTCTTGATCTCCGATAACTCGACGCAGTTGCACGAGCCAACCCGTGATCATGATGCAAGCAACTGTGTCAAAGAAATATTGAGAGCTCACAAAGATAATGATGTCTATAATACAGTAGAAAATATTTCAACATGAAACTACCGTGAGACTTAATCATCATTACACATAAACGGATGACTCACTTATAAATAAGTCGAGTGATGCTCGACATGTTTCGAAAAACACTACTAAACATCACATGTTTCGACATGTTTCAGTAGAAAACATGTCTAACCTGAGACATGTTAGAACGACAAAATCCAACCAAAAGGAAATATTCCAAACCCCTGTTTCCGTTCTCCCAATCAAATGGAATCTCAGGTCCAAGGTAGGCTTTTTACTATTCCAGTCTGGTAGGACTTTACGAGTCCGACTTTGATACCAAATAGGTGCGAATCAGGGCCCACCAAAATTCTCTATCTAAATGTAAAAAAGGCACAGTAAATGTTTAAGTCAAGTACACAGTTACTGGGTACCGTGTTTTTATTGAGCTACTAGATTTTGCCCGCGACTTCGTCCGCGCAGATAACGTCAGAGTGACGACATACCCCACTCATGTCTGCAAGTGTAAGGTTTTTATTTCCTATCCCGTGGGTAATTCGGAAAATCCCTTCTTAGAGCACCTACAGATCCTCTAGGAATATTACCTACTAATTATAGTCTTAATTATTTACCTTGTGTTTTTATCCCGTGGGAAATTTGAAAAATTCCTTTGTAAGTGCATCTTTATACTAATCAAGGAATAATGTGAAGGCATGCTAAATTTAATGTCTGTAGATGCACAACATTTCGGAATTTTCCAATCCCGTGGGAAAATCGGGATAAAAAGTATCCTATGTCCGTCTCCTGGTTTTAAGCTACCTCCCTACCAATTTTCAGCCAAATCGGTTCAGCCGTTTTCGAGTTATAAATAGTGTAACTAACACGACTTTCTTTTATATATATTGAGCTATATTGAGTGTTGCCGGTGCTGGTGTAGGTCAATATAGGTCCACAAGGTTAATATTTGACATAAGTAATTTTACGTCTTGGCACGTATTTTACACAATTTACTAAAACCCTAAAAATACTTTCTTGACTTTGGGCAACGAAGACATACATACATACACAAATCACATCTATATCCCTACTGGTACCTACTGACTTAGTATTCTTGAAGCGTCAAAGTTTTTATAGTAATGGATTTTTCCAGTTCTTAGTGACTAAAAAAACATATATTTTTACAGTGGATTTTGTTTACTGTCCAAATTGACAAAATATATAATTTGTGTATAATTCCATGCCGGTCTGGGAGCAAAGAAAAAACATAGAATGTACCAGTTGCTTCTCTTGCGGCGCAGATGGTAAAAACCTATCGAGGGAATGGACGAAAATCACAGGAATCATGTTATAGGCGATGCGGCTAGCAACCCATCACTATTTTGATTCAATTTTTTGCCATCTTGCTAAACGTGGCCTTTAGGTCTTGCCACATTGTGATTTGTGTATGTATTTATATTTGTAAAAATATTGGTCAGTCAACCAATCTTCAATAAGATAAAAGTTAAATGTGAAAGATAATTATACCATATTCATTATATCCTAATATTCCCAAGCATGCAACTTAACTTTTAAAAACGCAATAAAATTATGACGCCACAAAAAGTAAGCGCAATCAAAATTCCTCTCCCACCTTCCTCTAAAAATTTGAAACAATTGCCGGCGTCTGCGACGATATATAACGCAGACAATAGTTACAAGGAAATATATGAGCCGTATTAACAATACACGGTAGACATTTTATACATTTTTATTTGGCGCCCGCGGACTCTCGAGCGCAAAAACGGAAGCAATAACCTAACAGTCCGGACGCGTTCGCGCCGTGTTTTTCATGCGAAGCGGCAATAATGCCCAAGTGTTTACATTGCCGGAAATAAAAAATATTAAATGTATTTTCGCGGCGTTAATTTATTTTTTCGCGCGATCGCGCGGAAGTTGCGTTTGCGATTTTCGCGCGTTTTCGGTGTTTACATTAGCACCAATGCTGGGCATTTTAAATATTAAGCAGGTATATATTTTCGCTTTTATTTGATTTTTTGGTTAATATCATTACCTTGTAATGTTATATATTATGAGCAAAAAAAAAAACAAATAATCGTGGAAATATGCTCCTGTCAGCGGTGGCCTTCAAGAAAACATTTTTGGAACTATTAATTGCTGATTCCCAATAGAAGCGGTGATTACTTACCATCAGGTGGTATGCTTGCTTGCTTTCGTCTCTCTATCCATAAAAAAAAATAGGACCCATGGTCCGCCTGAGGCTGAGGTACCGCTAAAAGCAGCTCGAGCTACGTGTATGAAAGTGCCAGTGTGCAGTTGGGCTAACGAACTGCCTGCATGCGACTCGCGGGCCGAACCACAATTCACTGCACTTAGTATAATTAATAAATGTGCTTACGTTTAATTTTATTTACATAAGTGAAGAGCTTTCGCATAATGCAGTTTATGAAGTTGAGAATTTTGCTATCTTTGTTAAACTTGAACAGTTTTTCCAAGTTTTAGAGTAGTTTGCATTTAGTTTGATGCATTTTCGGAGCTTAGGTATTGTAATTTTCTTACTTATCTTTATTATATTTTTTCTTCCATGCTGGTCTGGGAGCAAAGAAAAAACAGAATGTGCCAGTTGCTTCTCTTCCCGCGCAGATGGTAAAAGCCTATCGAAGGAATAGGCGAAAATCTTACGAATCATGTTATAATAGGCAAAGTGGCTAGGTTTCTTTTTCTTTTTATAGTAATAGTTTATTTTTGTGAAGTAGGTTCTTTATTTTGTTAAAATTTTTGTTTATTTTTGATTTTTAGTGAATCTGAAGTACACTACCATTTTTTTCTGAATATGGGTAGACATACTAAACGTGCTGCTCATATGAGACAGCGCCGTTTAAATGAAACGGACGATTTGTCGCACACATACTTAATTCTAATTTTAGACTTATATGGTTTTCTCATGGGTGTCATTGTCAGAACTGGACCAAATTGAAATGGGACCACACGGGAAGCACCAGCTATCAAATAAAAAATAATCATTAAAATCGCTTCGCTCAGTCGAAAGTTGAGGTAACAAAAAAAAATACAGATGAATTGAGAACCTCCTCCTTTTTTTGAAGTCGGTTAAAAAGGATTTAGCGGCAGGGCGGGACTAAGGTGGTTGAAGAAGATACAAATTTTAATTCTGTACGGACGAAAGCAGTAAAAAGTCGTCAAATGTTGTTAAAAGTCATCTCTGGAACCAACATTAATCCATTTACATTGTGGTCGGTATATTCCAAAAAAAATATAACCCGTACCAACTTATCGCTTATCAACACAGTCAAACAGCAATAACGAAACGCATTCGACGCGCGCAATAACCCAGTGTTGCCGCATCCCGCGGGAATTAATTTCCGACGTCACAACACAGGCTGGGGCAGTAGGTTAACTCTATAAGCACACATAAGTTGAGTTATTCAACATTACGTATTAAGAAAAAACATAGAATTTACCAGTTGCTTCTCTTCCCACGCAGATGGTAAAAGCCCATCGAGGGAATGAGCGAAAGTCTTAGGAATCATGTTATAGGCGATGCGGCTAGCAACCCATCATTATTTTGATTTCCTTTCCACTTATACGCCTTTAATCATGCAAAACGTGGCCTCAAGGTTTTGTTACCTTGGGCCCTGTCTACCTCGTAAGGGATAAAGACGTGATATATGTATGTACTTCTTATGGTTGCAGAATAACAACTGCAAGGACGTCTTTATCGACTTTTGTAACACAAGATACCACGGCCGAAAGTTATTCGCGACGTTACCTTTACTTTTTAGTGTTTTAGTCGAACAAAAACGAGCCTATGGCTAAAAGTTAATAGCGATATGTAGTCTGTTCAAATGCTTGGAATGCACGGTCGGGAATGGACGGCCTAGGCACGATCTAATAATTTATGTCTTAAATTTGATTCTTATACAGAACCTGGATTATCAGGTCTCCGTTCCAGTGCATTCCAACGCCGTATATTGGTTGCAGTCCCGTTTACTATTATAGAAAGGGTGTTAAGTCTATATTTGTCGGTTAGTTATCTTAGCAACAGGTGAGCTATTTTTAAAAACACAATCACCCGAGTGTACTATTAGAAAGTAGAAAAAATTGTGTAGCTACACAGCTGCAACTCAAATAAAATTTTCGACTAGTTACCAAGATTGCTACTCGCATTTCACTTTCGAGTGTTACTTTCACATATGCATACATACATACATATATACATATATCACGTCTTCATCCCTTACAGGGTAGGCTGAGCCTAAGGTAACAAAACCTTAAGGCCACGTTTAGCATGGTTGTGGGCGTAGGGGAGACCGGGTATGGTTGTCACAAAAAAAATGATTTGCAGTTTTAGTACCTTTTCTTTTTGCCAAGGATGACAAATGAAACATTAATTAATAGAGTTTTTATTTAAGTTTCGACATGCATACACATTTTTACGCTAAAAGTACGTATTGAGGAAATATTAGCTTTTTTTCGAAAAAGGAGAAGTGTGACATTTAACCCCGTATCTGGGATGGTTGTCACAGGTGCTGGGGCAGGTAGTCACATAGTTAATTAAAGAGTAAAAACAATAATAAGCATTGTATTTATTTAAAATCAGCTCTTTATTAAAATTAAACATACCGTTTGTGAGTAGTCGTAACAGAAAACAACGAAATACCTCTTCGTTACTAGTAAACTCAAATAAAATAAAATAAACAAAAATTAAAATCTCTTTCAAACTTTTTTCTATAACTGAACTTAAATGCTTCAGGTATATAAGTAACTTTAACAACGAAAGTAACGTAACACTTATTCGTCACATTAATTAAAACATTCAAAAAATTCATTTCCCTAGGTGGAAAGGGAAATCAAAACACGCATATGTGTTTTCAAAAATCTGGCCCCTGCCTGTCTTTTATATGGGCACGGTCGTCTTCTGCGCTCGCGTGCCCTGTGCACTGTTGACGTAATGAACCGGCGCCGGATCATTTGCATCGGCGTCCTGTCGACGTTTAGCAACCGCTGCGCAAATTTGTCGAACGCATCGCCCATTGAATCCAATTCAAACGAAGTACTTTTCGATTATCTATTAGACAATGTCACGTTAATACTCTTCCATGCTGGTTTGGGAGTAAAGAAAAAACAGCTGCTTCTCTTCCCGCGCAGATGGTAAAAGTCTATCGAGGGAAAATCGAGTGAGCAATAGTAGATTACTGTCTAGGCCAGGAAGTAGGCAATTGCTGGCTGAGTGTTGGTTTGAACGGACGAGCTTGCGAGTCCGTTTAATAATACGAAGCCAGCAATGCTATTCTGGCCGAGGCAAGTATAGTGCTTTTCTCAAAAATCTAAAATAAAACAACAACAAAAATAAATGAAAACAAAATTGCCGCCTTTTTCTATCAATGGCATTTGAAGAGAGTATTTTTCTATCCAGAACACCTAAAGCTATTTCAGACACAGATAAACACGTTGTCGTACTAGCTTTTTTTTTTAATTTTGTGTTTTAAGTCTTGTGCCTTTATTTTATAATGGTGATTTGCATTTTTTAAAAGTTAATAACTAGACAGTACCTAATGGAATCTGTATGCAACATTACTGTCGAGTTTAGCGCAACGGTAACGTTTTTATTTTTTTATTTTGGACTGACCGGCAACAATTAACTTCCTCTTCTGATATGTAGTTAACAATGACGACTTTCACGGACATTTTTGAGAAAAAAACTTAGGAATCATGTTATAGGCGACGCGGCTGGCAACCCATCAATATTTTGATTCCCCTTTCCATTCATACGCCCACAAACATGCTGAACGTGGTCTACCCCGTAAGGGATAAAGACGTGATTTATGTATGTATGTATGTATAAATCATCCTCTTGAATCACTCTATTAAAAAAAACCGCAACAAAATCCGTTGCGCAGTTTTAAAAATCTAAGCATACATAGGGACATACAGACAGCGGAAAGCGACTTTGTTTTATACTATGTAGTGATAATTAGTAGTGGAGTACTATCTGGCTCTATTTCATGGTAGTCGGTGCCTGTGACTCCATTTGCAAACCAAACCTTTATGCAAGCCCTCTCGTTCTGAGAGGAGGCCTGTAGCAGTGGGACGTATATAGGCTGTAGATGATGATGATGACATAATCCACTGTGACAGAAAGTACCTAGTCAGTTCTATTCTTCCATGTATTTTGGTCAAGACCGGCACAGCAGTTTTTCAGTGAAACGGTAGCAAATAGACTGACAGGGAGAATAAAGTGGTAGAGAGACAGTTAATTTCACATTTATAATGTTATTATGGTACATATCTTCAGGTATATATCTTACGGGGTACTAATTTATCTTAAAAACTAAAACATAATCAACTTAGTAGGTATTTATTATTAGATCGTGATGTGTCCAATAATGGAACTAGCAGTTATTGCTTATGCTTTTTTAATTAGTGATAGTTTTTTTCAATTTTATTAGTCAAAGATGTCGAAATAAAGTAGGTGTGTTGTCTTATGCATAATTTTTGCCGATTTCACCGACAAACACTTCACGATGTTGTAAATAATGTATTTTATAAATCAATACACCTAAAAGGGATTTTTATTGAACACGTTTCGGGATCGTTCAATTGTTTCTCGTCACCCGCAAACGTCTGCAAACAATGTTAATTTGTATTTCTGATTCGGGAAAATAAAGATTGTTCTGTAGACAAAAGGAAAACAAACAAAGGCGATGGCAGGTTGCAGTTACAATGTTTAAAGTGTATTTTTAAATGTTTAAAGTAAAAAAATAAAATGCTAAGACGCCATTATCACAAAATTATGTTATCTTTTCCATTCACCATTAGTCCCAATTTTGAATTGGCACATTCATTCATCGGGTAAAATATTTTTATCTACTAACGAGATAAGTTCGCTGGCTTATTGATAATGCAAGCGTTGTATAACAGAATTTCCGTTTTGAGAGAAAGCGATCGCATTATTGCACTAAAGATGTTTGAGAGACATTAGAAAAAATTAAGAGTAGAAAACAGGCATAAACCAATAATATCACTCAGTAAAAATAGAAAGAAAAAAAAAACAGAATCTAGAAATAGTCTTTTCATGAAAATTGATTTCTAGATAAAATTGCGTTCATTTTATAACATATGACCATGTGCATGAAGTATGTGTATGTCACTTTATTACAATTGGTAGAGCTTGACAAATATCTGTCTAAAACAAACGACGTATTCCGATAGCGAAATGTTTTTATTTTACGCACAAAAGAAAACAATTTGCTGTCACTGATCGCGTTACCTACGTCGTATCCGGGTTCCGCGGCCCAAAGAACCACGAATAATTGTGCACAAGGGTACAATGGCTTGCCTGTATTGCCGATTGAAGTAAAAGCATGATGGAAATTCGAAAACCGGAACAAATTATAAGAAATTCCGAAGATTTTAAATAGATTTCGATGTAGGTTACGGCCAACATTAAAAACTTGCCAAATAACGAAAATGACTATAAATCAGTGACATATTCAAGTAAAATACGTTAACTAAATGCTATTCAGGTATATTTTAATGAAACGCTAACAGGCTAAGCCTACAAAGTACAATTAATCTTCAACTATTTCATTTACAACGGTGTGTATATATATATATATATATATATATATATATATATATATATATATATATATATATATATATACGCATTTATCACACCTTTGTTTTATTCACGAGATGCTTCTGTCTTTGGGTATGGTTTCACAGCTTGAAATCAGTAAAATATATAAAGTACTTAAATGGATAAACTTACTTTGCTACTCACACACACAAAACACGTCTAGCATCAAGTGAAATTAAGTCATGAAAAATAGCCACGCTTGCGATGAATATTTTTGTTCAAGCTGGTTATTTCCCCGCTCTAATTTCGCTATAGAAAATAAAATAACCAAAGCAAACACAGCTAAACCCATAGCTAAAACTACGGTCATTAAGTATATTTCCCCACCATTTCATATTATTTTGCGGTGTAGCAAAGTAAGTTTATTCGTTTATTTTAACACGGATCTTCTCATAGTAGAGGTAACACATGAATCTATATGTACATTCATAAAACGTATAAGTAACTATCAGTAAAGTTGCTTCCTATGACCAGATTCATAATCTATGTAAAACAGCCCAGAAGAAAGCGCTTAGCTGAATACAAAAAAGAAATACTTTCTAGTGTCCCTTAAATTGTTATAACCGTTTTAATTAACCAATCACGGGGCCGAAAACAATTGGAAGGTAAAAAAACAACGAGCGAAATTTCGAGGGTAAAAGAAATCTTTATTAAAATGTTTTGTTTCGTAATTAGAAGTGTTTTGTCTGGAATCATTAGCGTAATAGAATAGCATTAATGGATAAAAAGGAAGGCTATTAGCTGATATTGATGTCGATAAAGTTTCTTGTTGAGTTGTCTCGCTTACATTAATGGGGAGTAAGAAGGACAGACGCAATTGGTCGCTCTAATCAGAGGAAAATGTTTCATTACCGTCTTCGTTTACAAGATTCTCATTAATTTTTTCTTCTTTGATTTGTATTAATGAATGGCTGATATTTGACTTCTATAGGTACTGTAAGTTTTCCGAACTCCTACGCAGGCTATTATACCTACTTGCTAGAAAAAAAAGATCTCTGGACTTTGTTTTAACCTCAAATTTAGGGATCAAGTTTAACGTCTGAAATTCGATTTTTTTTCCGCAAGACGGCTTAAACTTCTCATATTTTTATACTTTCTTCATTGCTTTCATATGTTTATTAAACAAATTCAGACTTATTTGAGTCATAATGTTTCAAACGAAAACTGCTAAAAGCTCAAAACTCCGGAACTTAAACGAGTAGAAGATATTAGTAAACAATCACACTTGATGTATTTGGGGGCACGGTAGTGCCCCCACCGAGACAAAAAAAAATCACTACCATTTATTGTTTAAATACTTACCTACTTATGTTCGTACAATTCGACTAATTATTTTTTCATAATGTTTCTAAAACTCCACGGGACGTTTTTATATGAAAAAAAAAACGGGACGGGACGGATGGAACGGGAGCGAAGCCGCGAGGAACAGCTAGTAACTTATAAATTAGGTATAATCGCCATCGGCACTCACTTCACCAGTCTCTTTATAAGTTAAAATCAATAATTAGATCCCAGAGTCCCCTTATCACGAGCCCCAATCCATCCGCAACTAGTTCAAAGATCGTACACGATGATCGGATATTCAAATCCTGACAAGTTACTAGCCGCTCAAACCGTACTATAACTACTTTACAGCAAACTACTACCAACTGTTGAAAACAATTTAATTAATCTCCCCCTACCCCGGTAGTTGAGAAATTGCGGGCTGCATTCAACGGCAACTTTGTTTAGTTTGATACGGTGCACACAAACGTGCAGATGAATGCGTATGTTTTATAACAATTTTCACATTTTGTATGTATTTAAAATTTCACAGTGTGTATTGCTATAATAAAAGGGAAAACATAAATAAAAACAGACGGTGCAAAGCACGTGTCAAAATTTTATTTGTCTTATATTGGAAACATTCAAACAGATAATGTCTGACAATTACACTAATACTACGTTTTAGACACTGGACGCGACACCGTTGTGTAGAACAGTACTCGTATACGTAAAGCGTAATAAAAAAGACAGCGCAAATAAGTGACAAAAATGTCTTTCTTAAAATCTTTATTTATGATAAGCTAGGATCATTTGGAAATAAACATGTCATCTCCAAAGGCCTATTATAAAAAAATACATCAACCACAAGACAAGAATGTCAATATCAAAATATTAAGAATTAATTACTTCAGAAGTGTCATTAATAATTTATTTATTTATTTGAAAACGTTTTAACACGGACGTGTTACACTGTGTCAGTCAGTGTCAACAATAGTCGCATGCCTGAATAAGTATACCGTCAACAAACTTGTGTTGTAAAAATATTCCAAACTTGAGTGTTGTGTTGCTTATTTTGGAATTTAGTAATTCTCCTAACTTCGCAGACTGTGACTTTGTCAATGTAAATAGATTTCACTTAAGTACAAAATGAACATTGAAATAATTTTAAGCACTTATGTAACTACTTACATAACCAAGTTTATGATTAAAATTTCTTTCTAAAAGTAAAGAACCCACTTTACCTAACTACTTTAACGGTAGGTACGTAATGTCCATATTTGGTTGACCGGCCTAGTGCTTAGGAAACGTGAACACGAAGCTTCAGGGTTCTGGGCTCGATTCGCGGTCGGAGCAGATATTACGATACGACTCTCGGATTTTTCATATTTTTGTATTTACATACATACCGTCACGCCTCTTTCCCACAGGGGTAGGGAGAGAATACTTTGTTCCACTTGCTACGATCCTGACATACCTCTTTCGCTTCATCCACATTCATCTCTCTTCTTAACATCGGTTTCGGGTACTCTTGACCTGCCCTTTTTCCAAAACGTCCTCAATTTGGTCACGGAACGTCCGTCTATGGCTTCCCCTCCCAACGCACCCATTCACACTCCCCATATATATACCTGTATAGTTAATCTTCTTTTATCCATCCTCTCTACTTGACCAAACCAGCTAAGCATATTTTTTTCTATCCTAGTCACTATATCTTCTTTCACACCAGCACGTTCCCTTATCACACTATTCCTTATTCTATCTTTCAGTGATGAATTTTCCATACTTCTTATCGCTCTCATTTCTACTGCATTTATTCTACTTTCAAGCTTCTTTTGCCATACCCAACTTTCGCTACCGTACATTAGTATTGGAACGAGAAGAGTTATGATTGCGGGTGAGAAAGTAGACCGGGTAAAAGATTTTGTGTATCTGGGCTCGCCTTTTACGAAAGATGGAAAGTGTGAAAGTGATATTGAAAGAAGAGTGAATGCAGGAAACATGGTCAATCAATGGAGCGCTGCGCGCCATTGTAAGCAGTGAGAAGGTGTCAAAGAAGGCGCGTCCGGCTGTCCACAAAGGGGTGCTCGTTCCAACACTTTGTATTTATCCATTAATATTAATAATAATAATATTTGAAATGATAATCGGTGCATTATATTTGCTCGCTTGCTAAAGTTAGAACCCATGCTGAGAGTGTACAAATATGAATGAGTAAAACTTTTGGCAGGCTTTATTAGCCGTTATGAAGGGCCGACTATTCCACACAAATAAAATCAATATTTTCTTCTCATTACTATGACAGGAGGCTTGTGAACCCAAAAGTGGGAGGTATGTAGGCTGGAGGTGAGACGAGATGATACAGATCATCCAATATGGAAGTTATAACGTCGTATTTATACTTTTAGCATTTGCAAATATAAAGGGATGCGGTAACTATTTCCACTTTAAATGTTGTGTCACACGGATTACCCATAGCATTGATATTGACTCGCGTGCGAGACGGGTTGCGTGGAATGTCTTGACAGGTTTTAGCTCTCTGATTAAAATTTAAGGTATATATGAAATATACATTGTACAATTAAAAAATAATAACGGACAAGTAGGTGGTACTACAGGTTAAAATTGACACAGTATTTTACGTTCATGCAGGTAGGTACACACTATTCTATTATGTATGGTTTTAGATATTTCGTGTTGTTCGTGACGCGTATAATAATGTTAATAAAACCAAATCTTAATTTGTGGCTTATTTGATTACACAAAATATATCGTCTTAAATTTGGTTTAAGTTACTGACCTCCGTTTAATGGTAGAAATCTTTGAGAAAACCCCATAAAAGCAGTATATAACCAATAATGGAAGTAAAGATAATAGTCATGGAATCTACAAAGATGAAGAAAAAAGTTGATACTTACGAGTGTGATTATGTACAAAACTGTGAAAGTCGATGAACTTTGAAAGACATTGGTTCAGATCACGATTTAGAACAATTACATAATAGCTGCCAAAGCACCTTCGCAAAGTCGAATACAAGCTAGACGTCTGTTGATTACTTTTGACTTCGTATCGAGTAACGCCTGTTATTAAAATAAATGGAAGTTAGTTTCGCCGATAAACTTTAATTAAAACACTTTTTGAACCTACACTCTCAATGTTTGCCTAAAGAAACAGTTGGATTGCTAGAACTTAATTGTTCTGTCGCTCTCCAGTCAAAGGTTTCAAAAGCTTTATTCCTTGCCAGAAGAAATTAAACCTTACACTAAGACTTGAGTCTTAAAAGCAATTAGTCAGGAAGCTTCAATCAATTATAAATGTATTCGAAGCTGTGTTGGATAAACCAACAGCGTTCGTATTACGCGGTACACGCCATTGACTACCTTGTCGGGCTCATCGTCGTCCGTAGCCCGTATCGTCACAGCTACAGGGGTCACATGCCTCCATACTCACCGTATTTGTGTACAGAAATGCCGAGCAAATCGACGAGTCAATGCAACAACATCGGCGTATACTAAACATTACCTTTGCCTATTCGACTGGAATATTCAGAGTCGACAAACAGCCAGTAGCAAATATTTGAGTGATTGCCTGCGCACAGCAGTTTGCTGAACCAGACCTGGGTTTATCCGCGATGTGTATGGAAGTGCGGTAATATAAGTGTTTTATCACAAATGCCCGGCGTGAACGGTGCTTCGGTTGCAGGCAATCTATGATATCGACTCGCCGTCAAGCTGCGAATATAGCAACTAACAGCGAGAGACCGCGTTGGGAATATGAATAGCGTTTTGCTGTGGTGGTTTTTTAACCATGTTAGCTGACGTTTACAAGTATAAGAATTGGGTAGGTAACGCTCACCTCGGTGATGATGTTACATTCACACATTTACTGAAAATTTCATATCGATACTACTTAGTAAGTCACTGAGATGCAGTAGCGTTTCAGCTAGAAAGTTCTCTAGAGGCAAATTGCAGTGCAAGTCGGTTGCAGCAAATATTTGAATTGTAGAGTGGAATTGGTTTGCTTTCTACGTATTCAGTGGGAGTGTTTACATCGAGAAATAAAAATTCTTTGCGGCATGGAGCCAGGCGGAGCTCTAAACATCGCATTGAGACATTCGAAATCCTTCCAGTTTACAGCGAATAAAATACATCGCCTGAGTGACGACTAGCACTGAATGGACGCAATATTCAACACAGCAGCGGGTGAAAATGAAGTTACCGGTACACTACTTGCCCTATTTTATAATACAGTTAATCCTAACTAATATAATAAATGCGAATGTGACTTTGTCTGTTTGTTACGCTATCACGCGTAAACTACTCAACCGATTGTGATAAAATTTGATATGGAGATAGTTTCAGACCTTGGAAAGGATATAGAATGATTTTCATCCCGGAAAATTGTATAGTTGCAATCGTACAGCTACTCGTAGTATCAATATAAATACACTTCTTAATATCTTTGAGATATTAATTTTTTAGCTAAAACAGACCGATATATATAGACAACTGACTCAATAAAACTCTGTCTAAACCCTAGAAAATGATTTTGCTTAAAAGGTTTGTTTACAATATGTATAGTTTACAGCGGGATGCAGCCAGCGCAAGCGAGTGTTAATAAGTTTAGTATGTGATATCCTGAATTTGGTTAAAAAGATACATCATTTTCTGTACTAGGTTTAAAACGATTTTCCGATTAATTTCCCCATTTATTCCTCTTCGTAAGGACTTTCCTGAGACCGCAATGAATAGTTTAAAAATAATAAGTTTTCAAATTATGCTTTTATTTATTTAAATACAGAGATTTTAAAATAAAAACTAACACATTCGAGTCTTTATAAACTTTTTTATAAACTGACTTTCATAACATTTGTATGGGAAGTGACCTGTATTCCGACCATTAAAGAAATCATTACATCGTTATAAACAGTCAATAATAGCGTAACATTATAACATTAAATGACCTGAAATAGGTAGTCTGAAAGCGAGTTCCAGGAAATCGTGTCGTTATAAAATTAGAATTTGTTTTGAGCAAAGAATTTTACTCACAATTTGCGAATATAATTTTCTCCTCTGGAAAATAATGTCAATTATTTTGTTAAATCGGGACCGTTTAATAAATTGTTGACACAAATTCCTTCCTTTCTTACCTTTAAAATTGCCGGGTTGAAAAATATTCATAGTTCAGGTTTTTTCATTATCCGACTGAATAAGTTTTTTGTTAAGAAGTGATTTTCTATACAAACTTCTCTATCTAGTGATAATTTTTGGTCGACTGAGGTGTACTGTCATCCAATCTACATTACGAATCCCAATCACCTTCAAGTCAACCTTACTATGTATTGGAAGTTTATGAAATTAAACTGGCAATATTTTACGTAAACCAACAAACAAAGCACAATTACCATTCCTGCATTGCAAATGAAAATAAAGCTTGTTAAAGCTAAGTTTAAGTAAGTATATCTCATAACAGAATCGTTTGGACTTCATAAACGGGTTTCTTTGAAAACTGCGGTTGCATATTTAGTTTGAGTATTTGCTAGATTTTATTAAAAGCTAGCGGGTGCACGTATTTCACGTGGATTTCCCTTTTAGAAGAGAAAAGTGACGAATTATGAGCTGTTTCTACACGTTTAATGACCATATAGGTTTTTCCCGGCATTCAATTTTTATGAAACACAGTCTATTTGTTATGCTAGTCTATATGTATGACACTAGGGCGGGCTCTCGAGATCACATTCACCGTCTCATTCTACCTTCATCCTTTACTGTTTGACAGAAAGAAACCGTGAATGCGATTGTGATTCCTAGTACGTTAGACAATAAGACCACAGGTTGTAATTAAACTATGTACGTGTGAAAACGCTTTGCAAATTTGTTCATCATTTTTCAAAATTAGTGTGTCAGACAATCAGAAATACTAAAAATGAATTAATTAATGTCAACGTTTTTAATCCACTTTCTAAGAACCATATAATCTAGTTAAAAGTTAAAGATAGGTATGGATTGGACATGCTCTGTAAATGTTAAACTTAATCTTCAAGTTCACTTGTTACAATTATTTCAAGACGAGTTAGAGTTACAACAGTAACTTCACATTAACTTGAAATTAACAATGCAATCTGCACTAATGAACTGTGGTTGGTACTTGAGATTGCAATTTGGAATGAAACTGACATTAGAACGTACGTTTGAGCCAAATTGGCTAAAGTATGCGTAAACTTAGTGCTATATTATAATGGAGATTAATTAAATACCTGACTCAGAGTAGACAGTACAAGTTTGATTGTCACGTGTTTATAATTGGGCCGTTTATGAGCTCTAACATAGAGGTGCGAGTCTGATAACCACCTCGTATGCTCGAGCGTTACAGTTTTCCTCCGACAAAGGCTCATAAAGGAGGAGGAGTAGCGTTTAGTTAGGGTAACGACGCTAATATTCCAACATCTGGGGGGTTGATTCTGGTTAGTTTTTTTTAGTTACCGTGTTGTTAACGATTTGTTTTGAAGCCGTCTTATAGGTATTCAAATCATAACTAATGCTCGATAATAATTTCTTAGAGAATATTTTGAGATGACCACCAGATTCATTTTAAGAGTAGCCGTTTGAAAACTCCAACCCCCGATATAATGTGGTACTAGACCTGAAAACTATACTTGTAGTAGTATATCAAGGTATCATACCTGCGTGGTCTCTAGTGCCAAGCACAGACGCGATCTGCGGTCGCTCCTCATTGATGACCAGTTCAGCTTGCTCGCTGTACACAGAATGCACCGAAGAGATGCAGGTCAGCCGGAGCTGGCCGCGCTCGAAGCTGTCTGGCCGCACCATGAACGACAGCTGGCTCAATGAAGCCACCTGGATGGACAAAGCAACTGTCTCAATACGATGAGATATATTATGGATATTAACAAAATACCTGCAGGGCTTTTTCTCGGTAATTCTGGCACACTGTTGTCGAATTATGGATGTAAGTAAACCTTGTTCTAAGCGAATGATATTATCCTGTGTTAGTACTGGCACTGCTGGCATTAGTTTTCCGCGATAGTTTTTTATCCTCTACATGTAACAAAACGGTTTTGGTGATTACAACTATAATATCGTTAACTAGCTTCTGCCCGCGACTTCGTCTGCGTAGAATTATACATAAAAACCTTCCTCTTGAATCACTCTCATCTATTAAAAAAAACCGCATCAAAATCCGTTGTTTAGTTTTGAAGATATAAGCATACATAGGGATATAGGGACAGAGAAAGCGACTTTTTTATACTATATAGTGATATCTGAACATAATAATATCAGCTTGTCTAACAACATCTACAGTCATTTTTTGATCTTTGGCCAACAAGAGTGCAACATGAATCGGCCCTTAGGTATGACTTTAAAACAATAGGTACATTTACACTTGATTCCTCTAGGGTTGCCAGTAATGAGTGTGCTTCCAGAGAAATGGAGCGTATTTAATAGTTTAGATGAGCAGAATTACACAGGTCGGTTTTATTCCGCTCCGCTGTTACTTCTACATATTAAAGCGGACGGCAGTGGGCAAGTCACATTATGGGTCAGAACTGATGGCCGTTGCTTGGTGCAGGCTGGCTTTTGAGTGTCGGCAATCGTAGTGTAGGGCGTGCTGTAGCTAAATATGTGGAGCGATAACATTTGTAAGGTAGCAAACAGGGATAAGAGGAGGAGAGCTGATATCGAGAATATATGGTATTTTTTGTATATTTGGTTACTTTTTTCGCTATTGATAGATCGCTGACTGTTCCTATGTGATATTTTATGAACAATGTTATAAAGAAAAGAAAGAAAGAAACAGTTTATTCGTAAAATTTACACGAAAGGGTTTATGCAATGCATGCCTAAGTTAGTAAGGCCCAGTTATATAATAGTTAAACAATGAAAACAAAACTTACCTTATTTGAAGTTTCTGTGGTGGGCAGAGGATCCGTGACCTCCTCATCCAAGGACAAGTCCGGATGCCTCGGAGTAGGAAGCACCACTGAGTCTTGACTCGGTAATAATTCACCATCCTGGTAAAACCAAAACGCACCGGTCAACGCACATGATTTAAATTAATCTTTTAATCAATAATAATTTGATCCTAATGGAGCAAATAGAAATGGAATAAGTAAGTTCTAATCAAATCTAATCAGCCCACATCCACCCACTGCTGAGTAAACGCCTATTCGTTTTCACGCCACTTTGCCTAGTCCCGTGCCAGTCTCATCCACAGTTTTCCAGCCAAATGACAGATGTCATCTGACCAACAGGCTGATAAGTAAGTTAGTTGCTAAAATAATTCAATTTTGACACAGTGCGTTGCGGAACAGTAGTTTTTATAAATAATGATAAAAATACTTCCATGCTGGTCTGGGAGCAAAGAAAAAACATAGAATGTAGGTACCAGTTGTTTCACTTCCTGCGCAGATGGTAAAAGCCCATCGAGGGAATGGGCGAAAATCATAGGAATCATGTTATAGGCGATGCGGCTAACAACTTATCACTATTTAGATTCCATTTTCCACCTATACGCCCACAATCTTGCTAAACGTGGCTTGTAGATCTTGTTACCTTAGGCTCTGTCTACCCGGTAAGGGATAACTAAAGACGTGATTTATTTATGTATGTATGTATGTACGTATAGTCAGAGTCATATAGCTTGAAGCATCCAAATCGGCCAAATAGTTCGGTACTCGATAGAAATAGTATGGTGTGTCGAACTTTTTGGTCACGCTGGATGTTTCATTCTAAATGACGCTGACTGTACTACGTACTTATAGCGCACATCTAAGAATACGCTATTGTATTTTTTGTTAACATGAACTTTTTAGAACTCTAAAATTACAATGAGCTGGGTTCCATGAGCTTTTTAAAATTAAGTCAATTTAAGGGTTAAAATATAGAAAATAATCCGTCGCTTGTAAACTTGCAAACGTGCCGTATTAAAATTGGATAGAAGTTGGATAGAAGTAAATATCTACGCAAATTCAAAATTAAACTCTTCATAATAAGTCGAAACTATTAAAATATACATCTAAACTCTTCAGAGTGGAAAAAGCCCCACAACCAATAAAGAAGCTAGGAAAATCTAACTTTCAAACGAAACGTTGTACTAAAGCAAAAGTTTTTGCTAAAACAAATTAGAAAACGAGTTTCGCATCCGGTGCAGGTAGCCGTTAACTGGAGAGTTAAAGCAGGTCGTCAAAATAACCCAGTTAACGATTTTAATTCAACTAAGTGCCCGTAAATTTTATATCGAAACGTGACAGATAAACGAGTACGTCTCGCAATTTGGGGCGAAGCTTTGCTGATCACTTCTCTTTGCCGATTTTTCTGACAAGGAATAAAAAAAAACTGGCTGGATCTACTTCATTCTGCAGATTACCGTACCTGTATGGTGTCCACAAAGGGCCCAAAAGCCTTCCACGGGCTGAAAATAATGTTGTTGTTCTCCTCGCCAGGCGCAAGCGTGCTGCGGAAGGGGGCGTCGATGGACACCGCCGGGCTGGGCAGGATCCGCTGCTGGATTATGGGCTTCCCTTGGATCTGAAAATACAAAGTATTGTCAAGTTTTAACTTCGTAAAGATTTGGTGGACAAAGGTCTTTAACAATGTATTGAAGTCTGAGAACTATCTGTTCCAAAAAAATTATTGGTAGTCCTTTAATTTTAAAGTTAATATTGTCTTATCACCACAAACCTAAAATAGTTTTTCTATGAAATTAGGAGTACATTGTGTTGAACATAAATGCTCAACGAATGCCTAGTTTTAGTAATGACGAACCATTTTATGTTCAAATAATTATTATGTAAGCAACCCTTATTTAACATCTACGTATACCGTGTTATATGAAAAAACAGATTACTTGCTGACTACTGATATACTTATGGCATTCTCAAGTGAGAATACCTTAAAGAATGATTTTCTTTGAACGGCCACGCACTGCATTGTATCCAGATTGGATCGGAACGGATTTCACAATTTTTAAACGGCAGTAAATGTGGACAATAAGTAATTATTTATAACTAGCTGACCCGGCGAACTTTGTTCCGCCTTAAATTTGAAAAATTCCTTTGTAAGTGCATCTTTATACTAATCAAGGAATAATGTGAAGGCATGCTAAATTTAATTGTCTGTAGCTTTATTGGTACAACATTTCGGAATTTTCCAATCCCGTGGAAAACACGGGATAAAAAGTATCCTATGTCCGTCTCCTGGTTCTAAGCTACCTCCCCACCAATTTTCAGCCAAATCGATTCAGCCGTTCTCGAGTTATAAATAGTGTAACTAACACAACTTTCTTTTATAAATATAGCTTATGCCATAAAAGTTTAAGTTGAATTAGCTCGTCTGCATACCGTGATAACGTATTCCACCGAACCTATAATATAACCAATTAATTCCAATCAATCGTTTTCACAGTGTTAAAATGTATATGCCATTTTTAGATAGGTACTGCCTTCGCCATGCATATGGAGCTACAATAATTTGCTGCAAACTCTCAACCAGATATTGGCATTTTTCACCTATGAAAATAACCAAAATTGCAAATAAAATCCTCCAGCGCCTCTGTTATAAAAATAATACTCAGTTTATTTCCCGGTATTTGAATATCTTATCGTTCGTATCCGGAATTTATTTGACACACATGTCAAAGCTTCTCGGAATGAAATTGGGTGGCATCAATCATCCTGTCAGTTTCATGAACAAGAAAATTAGGTAGCAATTTCGGTTGAACCCAGGAAAAAATGTAAAACAAGACGAAGGTAAGAACAAACGATACTTTATAATAACAACGTGCTGTAACGAAGAGGAAAACGTGAAACGTGGTAGATTTTGAAAACAAAACCACAGCAAGAAACGAAAGAGCGCACACAAGCAGTATGCTTGAAAAACTTAGAGTTTATTCACCGTGAGATAAAGAAAATATTGGTTTTGTATGTAGGAAGGAGCTTAAGAATACTTCTTTCCTGCCAATGTGAATGTTAAATCAGGCGCTTTCATGTGGTTTTAAGAGATAAAACAGGGAGGTATTTTATTCACCGTTTAAAAACTGTATTTTCCTAAACAATAGCTTGCCGTTTAATCTGAGTTCAAAAACATCGAAAGGCAATAGCAAAGTTAAGAATTAGGAAAATATGACTACTTATTTTAATTTAATTCATTTAACTCTGCCATAATTTGTATGAATAGTGGGCTATTGATTTAATAGATCGATTTCGGTAACTCGCAGATGCGTAGCAAGCAAATTAAATTACGAAAATTACAAAGTGTCTTATTCGTTCACTGGCATGGCGATAAGTCATGCTGCTACTATATATTTTCCATTGAATCTTTAATAACAATCACAATTTAGACTGGAAAAAAATTAAATTAAGTTAGTATGTATCTTTAAGCTTGAAATCTTTGTTGTTGCTAAAACTATAACTAAAATAGGTAGGTTTCGATTTTTTACTAAATTTGCAATAGTGCATCATTTGTCATCATTGCGCCATCAGGGATTTACATGGCTCTATGATTTAGGTACAGTATATTTTTCCATTTGGGACGACCCTGCGCTATGACCTGTAGCTATTGCAAGCGCATTACCATGTCCAGGGATTCGATGTTGTTCCGATAAAAATTGACTATCAACATCGATCGCAATACCTGTATGCTCAACTCTAGTGTCTTACCTGTCGGTTAATTAAGAGTGTAGCAATTACCGTAGCGGTTTTTTCATAAAATTTTCCACTATTATGTATATTGGACTTCCGTATGCTCAGAATAGTAAAACTAATAAATAAATAAATATGTTTATACATATTATAGTTGTAATTCTATCTGAAACTAAAGTATGGTCCCGGACGTGCGGCTGTCACGCTGTCAGCGCTAGGGCTGTCACTCGCAGCCAAAGTTAAATAATTCTGCGTCACGCATAGAATATTAAATGTAATGTTTTATCTTATAGCAAAGTTGTTTTGAATAAATGTTCTTTGAAGCATTTAGAGGGATGAGATTTTATTACAATGCTTGTTCCACAGAAATGGTTTATTTGAAAGTGATAATATTACTTCTTGTGAGAGTTAAAATAAAGCTACTTAAATCCAGAAGTTATTCTCTTGATTGCCGTTTTATTAGGAACGCGTTACCAATTTTACCACTGAATCTATCGACACGTACTTTCTAATGTCTCTCATTCCAAGAGTTCATAACTTTTGACTGTGGCTTCAGTCATGTTGAGCTTCTTTAAAACAATATGTTCATCAGTTGTTTTGAGACGAACTTAAGAGAAGAAAAATATATAGGCCACCACACAAGAGTATATAATACTCTTCCACACTATAATATTGTCTTAATCTTTGTAGAACTAAAGACTCTCCAAAGAAATACGCAAACATTATTTCAATTAGTTACAGTCGCACCCAAAGACGTCTATTAATTACGCGATATTTTCTGATGAGCTTTTTTTAATGAAAACATTTAAAAAAATAGAATTTGCTACTTTATATTCACGGGATTAAAAATTGTGAAGAGCCATCCCTGCCACGTATCCCGCGTCACGTCAGCACGCAACGTGACTTCACGCGCCCGTCAACGCCAGGGCACGATTAAAAGCGAGTACTTTGAAAAACCAAACAAATAAAGGAAGAAAAAATCATGTATAATTAGCTAAACGGGTACGAGTTTCCCTGTGTTGAGGTGAGTGAGACAGCGGGTGAAGTTCCATGCGGTATTCTATCTTAGCGGTCTAGGCTGGTAACGAAAGACCAACGTCGGGTATTTAGCCAACAATATGCCGAATCGGGATGATTTTGGGAAGATTTTTATGTTTGTAAAAAAGCATTATGATATTCATCGCAAGACCGTTGTTAAACCCAACTGTTTCGACAGTAACCTGCAAATGAGTCTTAGAAATATACATACATACATACATACCCACTTTCCCACAGGGGTAGGCAGAGACTACTTTATTCCACTTGCTATGATCCTGACATATTTCTTTCGCTTCATCCACAGTCATCAATCTTTTCATACATGCTCGTCGGTTTCGGGTACTCCTGACCTGACCTTTTTCCAAAACGTCTCCTATTTAGTCTCGGAACGTCCGCCTTCCCCTCCCAACGTAACCATTCACACTCACCATATAGATCTGTTTAGTTACTCTACTTTCATCCATCCGCTCTACATGCCCAAACCAACTAAGCATACTTTTTTCTATCCTAGTCACTATATCCTCTTTCACACCAGCACGTTCCCTTATCACGCTGTTCAGTGATACACCTTCCATACTCCTTAACGCTCCCATTTCTACTGCATTTATTCTACTTTCATGCTTCTTTTGCCATACCCAAGTTAGAAATATATCACCAGAATGTGGTCGTGGAGTTCTAATAATTAGTTATTTTCGTGGAACAAATCAACACGTTGAAAGCCACTCGTCACGTCCCGCTGTCACCAGCAGTTTGCGATTAAATAACTCAGGGGTACCGAGCCCGAACATCATAAGTGGAACGAACCTTTTTTCGTGTTTATCCTGTTAGTTGTTGGTTTTAGAAATGTGTTTCATTGTCGGACGAATGAAATTTCGGTGGATGGGAATTTTCTTGGCGTTAGGTAAATAATTGAGAATGTCTAGCAACTATCAATACGATAGACGTCAAACACAAAAATTGTGATGCTTAATAATTATTTCCAGGTTCAATGTAGTTTTACATTTTGTTTTTAAAAGAAACAAGCAGGTGGATTCTAGCTTTATACAGAGCCAGATTACTATGGCATTAAACATTTCAAATCTTCGTTTGATTTTTATATTTATGGGTCCCCACAAAATGGCAAATATTTTTTTCATTTGAAGTGTTATGATTAGATGAAAATTCTCACAAAAGCTCTATCGGTCACCAATATCGATATCTTCGGGACGTACCCCATCACTAGTAATGGGTTTATCTAAAAGACAGATGGCGGCACTCCATCATGTCCAGTTCATTATTTTTTACCTTGCGAGATACAGAATTGTGGCATTATTACTACGTTAACGTACTTCATCATTATACTTATAGTGTTCCGTGTAGAAATACTTTTCAGACCTAGGTATTACAAAAAGGAAGCCCAAGTCAAAATAATCTATTTAACTGAATGATATCTACTTTCTTCCTTTATGGAGCTGTAGCATATTGTCTAACAACTATTGCGTGTTGTGATTTGGTAATTTCTTATTTGTAAGCAGACATTTGTGTGATGTCCGGCTGTTTAATATCTGAGTCGTGGGTGCTATTTATATCTAGGTACATATCTGTGGATTAACAATTTTCTGTTTCGAGCGTGCGCTCATTCCGTAAAATATATGGAAAGCATAACCAAATTATTATTATTCAGATTTAAAAGCGACTACAATTATAATAATTATAATGACTGAAATGGTAAAAAATATCTACTGTTGTTATTGTTATCATACGATGTTATTGCTCACATAAGCACGCTGACAGCAAAGTAGTATAGGTTTTAGTCAGACTGATTAAAATTGAATATAATATCAAAACACTTTGTTTTTCGTTTGGTAGGTCCGTCTGGATCACTTCCACCATCTTAATCGCAATCCTACCAACAAGCAGCGCTGCTTACGTACGATGCTGTGTCCCAGCGTGGAACGTAAGACAGGCGGTGAAATTAATGGTGCTCACTTATCCCCACATTGTCTGCTAGCTAGTTTATCATTTTAGTTCATAAAAAAACAAAAAAATGACAAAAAGGCTTGTCTTATGTCAAAACGAGCGAGTAAAATTTCAGCCTGATTTAATAAAGCTACCAATCTCCATCAAAACCATCCGATATCGATATCTCGATACCGGTAATGCCCGTCACTAGTGTACCGGTAAGAACGATGACGGCAGTGAATCACGGGCGACTCTATCGGTAACCGGGCGCGGAATCGAACCGGCCACTTATCATTGTCCGATTTAACATTCTAGTGTTAATTAATTTTAGTTCAGTTACAACAGTCAAAAGTGGATAGCCACTTGCTTTTACAATGTGTACCAGGCAATGGATAAACGTACTTTACATTACAGATAATTTTTACCTAACTACTTACGTAAATAAGCACCCATGATTTCCAGGAATCAAGAACAAATTTAATATTTATATTCTTTATGCACTGCGTCGATTAGATATCGAACACGTGGGTACCTCAACCACTATGCGGTTGGCAACGTCAACGGTCGAAAATGCTATTTATAAAATAGTAAATCGAAAGGCACAATGTTTAAGTATTGTTTCTTATGGAAACATAGCATGTGGGATAAGGTTTTGCATGTAAATACATGTTTCACAAATATACTGGGGCGCAAAAAAACCGGATCACTTTTCATACAACTTTCTACGGGAAGTGACCCGGTTTTTTTGCTCCCGAGTATATATGCAGCTATTATAAATACGATATGGACCTGCGAGCTCTGCAAAGTAACGCCATAACCTATAAATTACTGAGCCCCGAACTTCTGTTTTACAACATATATTTTTACCCAAAAGTCCACCAAACTCCGGAACGAACAAACGACCCCCAGCGCTTCTTTACGAAACACATCTCTTTTATAACGAGAGCTCTCGATCCCGAAATAATTGTCGGCGGGACGGCCGAGTGTTCGATCTCACACGTTTCGTTCAAATGGCTTGTCGAACAATGCAACGGTCGATACTCAAATACGACGTTTAAGGCAAATATGAGTGTGAGCAGTTCAGTTCATATTACAGAAACGAGAAGGAAAATATGACGTACGATACCAACTTAATATGATAATAGTAGATACATAATAGTAGGTTTATACATGCAACCTGAGGCTTTAATATCAACGCACGAGGTGTGCATACAATTTTACGTCTTCCCCTGGCCTAAGTGGAAATTTCCGCTCGGGTAGTGGACGGTAAATTAGTGCTTACGGCCCGGAGTGACGTAAAAAAATATTTAAGATACTTTATTTGTAATAAAGTATTGTTTTTAATTTAAACTTTTAGTTTATGTAATCTTTCAATATAAAACGACATCATCAGTCATCACTTAAAATTAAATATCAAAGTTTTTTTTTTGAAATCGTCAGTATAAAATCATCTTGACATTTTAACAACAGTTAAAAATTTAAATTAATATACTCGTAACAATGAAGTACTTACATGTAAACTAAAATAATAATATTTTCTCAATTAAGGGTAGTCATAAATAAAATTAAAGTACAATTTGAATACAAATAAAAAATGACACGAGATGAAATTTAAAAGTACCTAAAAATAAATAAAAAATAATATAAAAATGAAAATATATGGATTAAAATGGCAAATTAAAAGAATCATTTACATTGTAAAAAGGAATTTCCAGCAAAAGGACTTTAAGGCGAACCTTTGAAAGGGTTACTTACAGTCGATTCAATAATTTTATCAACCAAAACTTTAAAAAAAATCTATTCGCGCGGCTTGCATACCGTGGATTACGCTAAGTTTGTTACTATTATAAATTATAACTTTTTCAAAAGTTAAAGCCTGAGAAAATATTTAGTAAAGTTTTGCCAAATGATGATGCATTTTTTTATTAGAGAGGTCTTTGCTCCATTTTCGCCAATGGGACACAATAAGCTCGGAAAAAATTGAATTTTGAATTTTTATCGAATATCTAGTCTGGAAAAATGCTAACAAGTGGAACATAAATGACGTTAATACGCTATCAAGTGACCGAAAATTCGGCTTTATCTTGTGGAAATTGCTCACTATCCTGGAACAAAAATTTACCTTTGTTAATCAGGGTTCGTGAACTGTCTATGAATTAATTTGTTTTGAGAATTAATTCAAGACTTCCATGCTGGTCTGAGAGCAAAGGTAAAACATAGAATGTACCAGTCGCTTCTCGTCCCGCGTAGATGGTAAAAGCCCATCGAGGCAATGGGCGAAATTCTTAGGAATCACGTTATAGGCGATGCGGCTACCAACCCATTACTATTTTGTTTCCCTTTTCCACCTATACGCCTCCAATCATGCTAAGCGTTACCTTTGGGTCTTGTTACCTCAGGCTCTGTCTACCCCGTAAGGGATATAGACGTGATCTGTGTATGTGTATGTATGTAAGAATCAATCAATTCTGTAGCTGCGGTGGTTCCCATTTAAAACACACAAACTGAGAAGGAGAGTTGTAGCATACTAGTGCTTTTAGAATAGTAGGTACTCACGGATTATGGGATACATACTCGTAGACGACGGTGATAAACTAAATTAGGGAGCTGTTTTTCTATATCCATCCATGCCAACATAATAAGCTGAAAGTTAATCGTCAAACAGGGAAGCGGCGAAGCATTTGATTACGCAAAGCTGTCTCGCAACTCGCCATTACGGGGACTCGCAGTAAAAGAATCAAGTATATTTTTTTCCATCATAAGCCCGACTATGGTTCTCGAACGTGCCATAAAAAGGGGCCGACGACGACGACTTTTACGATTTTACGACGACTCGCTGAATATTATAACGGCATTCAGGAAGGTCAATGACAATTGAAAAGAATAGAATTAGCAACACAATGGAGTGGTACGTCGCTCGTACGACTATTGCAGCCTATTCCAGAAATTTATTGTAACTAGGTGCACAGACACACGGGACATTTTATTAGGCGGAGAAAAGAAAAAAGGTGCAGAGCCATTAAATCGGAAAGAGGAAACGCAGACGCTGCTGTTCCACAGAATGACAAACTTATCCATTTATTAAGCTGTTTTATTTGTATTTATTTTGTCATACCTACTTGATTACACAGTTGTATCCAACTTCATCATCGATATTTACGGCCCGCTAGTATACAGGCTTGCTTTCGCTCACAAATGTTATACCTAATTCCCATGCGGTCTAAAATTATAAACGCATCTTTAAATTGACAAGTATTAACTTGTGTGTTATGTTCAACGGCAATACTAACGTCTTTATCCACAAGGACGCACGTCCAAAAAACAGATTCGTTTTTTTTTCATTTTTGGGTAGATTAGGCATCTATCTATCACATGATATGATAATAATATGTTGATGGTATGATACCTATTATGTCATATGTTCATTATGATAGATTCATGTATCTGTCCAAAAATCAGAAATGTAAAAAAACCAAATCCAATTTTTTGGACATGCGCCCTTTTGAGTTAAGACGGCAAAATAACAGTTATAAAGAAATCAGAGCCTCTAGTGTAAGTTTTCACACAAACAACGTCTCAGACGTCTTCACGTTAACGCCTTAACAAGGTATTATAGACAAATTGGCAACGCCACTTGCTGATCGAAACAGCAACAAAAATATTATATTATAGGTACCTATTTGACATTTTAACGCAACCGCGTTCCTGGCGTATTTTGTGACCGTAAACTTTAACTATCGATACACAATCGGCTATGCGAATAGTCACGTTAGATGTTTAGAGTGCTTTGTTCTATCCGACATGTTGCCAGTAACTGCAGTACCTACCGTTTAACACAATTTTTACATATATTTTTTAAGGCTGTTGCCGTTTGTTTGCGTATCATTTACAGTTTTTCTATAATTTTAACATTTCAGATATCAATTAAAAGTAAGTTTTATTAACTCGTCTTAAAAACTTCGATACGCATTTAATTTTAATAAATACAAATGAAAACGTGTCAAAATCTTAAAGGAACGACTTTTATTAATATTAATAACTTAGTCTTGTACCTAATACAACTTTCTTTACAACATTAAATTAATATGAAAATAGAGAAATTACCATTTATAAAGCCTAGCCGGTCGACTTTACCAAGTTAAGAGAGTCAAAGGTTAGATAAGTAGATTTTTCAATATTTTTTAAGTAGATATTGTTGAGTGCTAGTTAAGAAAATAATGTTCATTTTAACTTAGGTAAATTGATTTATTTTAGACTTGTTTGTCATTTTACAAAAACTCTTATTGGGCTGTGAAATTATTTAAAAATACTAAACGAAGTACCTACAGATAAACTACACATTTTTGTAATTATGTTTTATTCAGGAAAAATACAATTTGTCAGTAATGAATACGAGAAATTTTTGGTAGGTTCATTTAAATAACTATACATATATAATATTATACATATACAGTTATTATTATATATTTGTATAGCACGCGTCACGGAAGGACGAGGATCCGTGTTCGATTCCCGGCCATAGCTTACTTTTCGGATTTTTCTATGTGTTCTAATTTTCAGTGTCGTTTAGAAATTTAAAGTTTAACTTTCCCATTATGTAGATGTGGGTGGCAGAACTTTGAGCAAAGTCCGCCCGGATCGCTAGGCTTACCACCATCTTACTCGCTGTTCCTGCTGCCAACCACCCGTGCTTGCGCTGCTGTATGCCGGAGGATCAACTTCCAATGAAATGTACACGCAAGGGCATGAATGTCTACCAAGACGTCAAAAACATTTATACACATCTATGCCCCAAACAAAAAGGTCGGTGATAGGTAGATACATAATATTTTATTTGGTTGTCTGTTTCGATATTTATGCCTTCGACTGTACCTAAATTGAATTGAATGATTAAATGAATTGAATTGATTAAATGTTTTGACACATAGTTCTGCAATCAATTTCATGTTCCGTTCTGAAAACAGATTTTAATCTAATCTGGGTATATTTTTTTAAAAATAATTTCCCAATGTTTCGCGCAACGTGTTATAACGAACCGGAAAATACACCATTGAGTTAGGATTAATCTGTCAAACAAAACGGCATAAAGACAAAAGGGATATTTTGGATCTCCTAAATCCCCTTGTTTTTAACATAATTCCAGTTAAAAATGGGTAAACGTTTTTGTTTGACCACAGCCACGGATGTGTTAAATGAATTTTATCAAATGAAAAGAGAATTACTGTGCGTTTATCTACTACGTAATGTTGATTTGACAAGTTCGGGTGTTTAGATTGGCGAGATCGTCTCACCCATGATGTACGGTGTCGTTGGATAGAACTTTCATTATAATTATCTACGTAATATAAATATACTAGCGAGCCGCCCCGGCTTCGCACGGTATATTATGCATGTATTATATATATAAACCTTCCTCTTGAATCACTCTATCTATAAAAAAAAACCGCATCCAAATCCGTTGTATGGTTTCGAAGATATAAGCATACATCGGGACACGGGGACAGAAAAAGCTACTTTATTTTATACTATGTATTGATAACAGCCCAACTCTAGGGCTATACTTGACATTAGACCTGCCAAACACAGTTCAGAAATCGCTGAGGTAGGTAGATAGATTTTTAAACAAATGAATATTTTTGTTTCATCATATACGACTTGTAAAATACCCGATTTAAAAACTTGTGACTCATAAAATATGTTACGATGAACACTTGTTAGTTTTGAAAGTGTAAGAACTTTTAACTGAACGTTCAAAACGACTTGAGTGACCACGGTTAATGCGTTACTATTTGTATGGCTTCCATATTTTTTAAACTAACGACGTCACATACGAGGTATAACTGCAGGTAGGTATTATTGCAGTTAAAAGTTTCCAAAAAGATAAATACCTACTCAAAAATATTCACGAGTTTAGTTGCAAAATATATCTTTTGGTTTGATTTATTTTTACCTTTTGGTAAGTCTTAGCATGCATACATACATACATATAACACGTCTTTATCCCTTACGGGGTAGATAGAACCTAAGGTAACAAAACCTTAAGGCCACGTTTAGCATGATTAAGGGCGTATCGGTGGAAATGGAAATCAAAATAGTGATGGGTTGCTAGCCGCATCGCCTATTACATGATTCCTAAGACTTTCGCTAATTCCCTCCTTCGTTCCTTCCTTTTGTAAATCATTTATTTATACTGTGGTGTGACCACAATACAGAGCACGCACGCCTAGTATGCCTACCTTTTTATTATTGTCATACATACATGCATACATAAATCACGTCTTTCTCCCTTATTATTGTCATGCCTGTAAGTAGACGGATGCTGTTTCATCCGAAGCGAATTACCACCTGAACTGGCAACTTTCTTAAAAATCGCAAAATCGAAACTACAAAAAAACGAATTGCCATTCATTAAACTTTCGAACGATCTAATATCTAAATACGTCTTTTGAAAAAAAAGCGTTCTTTTTACAAGTATTTATTTTTATCTTGACCTGTTTCTTGGCGTTTAGTTCTAATCTTGCATGTCGAATTGGCCTCAGTTTTAGTGGTCGGATTACTTTGATTTGTTGATTATGTAGAATGGATAACAATGCAAGTAAAGTCAGCAAAAAAGATTTGTTTTATAGCTTCTGCCCGCGACTTCGTCTGCGTAGATTTTTTTATACATATAAACCTTCCTTTTGTACCACTCTATCTATTAAAAACAAACGGCATCAAAATCCCTAGCGTAGTTTTAAAGATATAAGCATACACAGGATCAAACAGACAAACAGACAACGGAAAGCGACTTTGTTTTATACTATGTAGTGATAGTGATTTATAAAGTTAATTTACTAATTTTATTGTTAAAAGAGGCACCTTATTGCGTTATTTGCATGCCCGAAAGTAATAACCTGTCGCCAAAAAAAATAATTTTAAGAACAATTATTACAAAACGATTGTATAAAATTATGTCCTATTGTGGTATGAGTTCAGAGCCAGATGTTAGGGATTACGTTAAAGAGCGAATTAGTGTTTTATTGTTAACAAACTAAAGTTGTAAATCGTAGAACATTCGAGAACTCGTCGTTGCCTTTCTAAAACTTAGTACTCAACTCGACGAAAACAAGTTTAGCTCAAGAATGAGTTTGTGATAAATAGAGACCGTTTTCGCAAATAACAGTTGTACGTTACATCTGGGGCAGTTTTTGGGAGAATAAACTAAATATTGCTATTTAGGTACATATAGGTATTTAGTGCTTCTATTGGAACAATTTGTAATAATTATTATCTTAAATGAAATAAGTCTCTTAATGGACTATGAAGTAAAATAACGTTTTACATAAAGACAAGATCTGCCTTGACCATCTGGTAAAATCAAATTGCTTGCTTGCGTGGCAACTTACAAATACCATTCCATTACATTCCTTTCCTTTGATGTTGGTGTTTGAACAAGATAGTTATAGGTAGGTACGTCGTGTGGTTTAAAAATAATATGCAATTTACAATGCCATATTTAACTTCAGCTAATCCAATCAAACAAGGAAATTATTTATCAAAATTAAACCAGATTATTGTTATTATTTGCAAGTGGTAGGATCGTGTTCAAAATCCACCTGGATCGCTGCAGCCCTCTTATTCGTTAATCTTACCGCCAAGCAGTGGTACTTATGCTGCTTTTTTCCAGCGGTGGTGACTAAGACTGCGAATAAAATTAATGTCAAATAAATTGCACGTTAGCCCCTTAAGCTGGCAACATATCTGCAATTCTTTGATGATGAGGATTGAGGGTGTCCATAGATGGCAGTGCTCACTTGTCATCAGATCAGGCCGACTTGCTCTTTCACGTAGGTTCAGACAAAATTAAAGTCCTGAAACTATTCGATACATCTATACATATAATAAAACTGACCAGGTCGAATGTCTGTACATGAAAAAAATGCTAAAAACTGAGCCAGGGGGATGTAAGAATTGGGTTTTGATAATAATAAACAAGATTTCTTCGAATAATAAAAGATTTACTTCACTAAATAAACTTGCACAATAGTATTCTAGTTCGCAACACACAGATAGTAGCGACATCTTCAGAACAAACTATAATAAGAAAAAAATAAAAGGCGCAGGGAAATACTCTCACAGCCAAATAAAATTTAATTCTAATACTCCCACTAAAATTTTATATGGGTAACTTCATACATTTAAACTTAACATTCTTTCCCTGCATTATAATCATAACACAAATAACTATTTAACAAAACTAACTTTTCAGTTTAATACTTAAAACAAGCTAACAATTCTTTTAAGTATTTGAATTATAAATAACTTAACAAATTTACTACATAGTTGATAGTAACTCATCTCTTAAACATTTGAACTTACATGCAGGCAAAGCCTTGGTAAAAATATCAGCAAGCTGATCAGAACTTTTGACATATTTAATTTCAATCAATTTTTGTTTAACCTTTTCTCTGATAAAGTTAAATTTAATATCAATATGTTTTGTTTTTTTATGATATACTGGATTATTTATAAGTTTGATTGCACTTTGATTGTCCAGACATAAAGTAGTGCAATTTTGATAGACATCAATTTCTTTGAAAAACTGTCTCAACCACAAAAGATTCTTTGCAGCTTCACATCCAGCTATAAATTCAGCCTCAGTCGTTGATAGGGCAACACAAGACTGTTTTTGACTAGCCCATGATATGGGTCCACTATTTAATAAAAAAACATACCCAGATGTTGATTTTCTTGTGTCTAAGTCCCCACCAAAATCTGAGTCTGAATACCCAAGTAAACTCTGTTTTCCTTGATACTTTATACACAAATCTTTAGTCTCAATAAGATATCGCAATATTCTCTTCAACTGGACAACATGACATGAACCTGGTTTATTAACATAACGACTTAGCAAATTGACACCATATGAAATGTCAGGCCTGGTAGCCATGGACAAAAACAACAAAGATCCTATAGCCTCCCGGTAAGGAAAATTGACTTTTTCATTGACATCATCATCATTATTAACATTACTTATTTGGACATTCACATCAATAGGTGTATTACAGGGATGTGCTGTATTCATATTAAATTTATTGATCATTTGCTCAATATACTGTTTCTGACTAATACATATGAAGTCTTTAGTTTTTAAAATCTCTATGCCCACAAAACGAGATACATTCAACTCTTTTATTTGAAAAAATTGTTTCATGTAATTTGTAATCTCATTTAATACTACATTTGAATGAGACATAATTAAAGCATCATCGACATATAGAATTAACCAAGCTTTAACATCATTAAACTTGCCTACAAACACACAATTATCTGCTTGTGACTGAACAAAACCAAATTTCAGCATAAAACTCGTAAACTTAGTGTTCCAGCAACGAGCTGCCTGTTTTAGGCCATAGAGGGATTTGTTCAATTTACATATTTTATTCGTAGGGGCTTTAACTCCATCAGGGATTTCCATGAAAATATTTTCTTCCAGCTCTCCATACAAAAAAGCTGTTTTAACATCAAATTGTTTAATATTCCAGTTATACTCAGCAGCAAGAGACAACAATATTCTTATTGACTCATATCTTGTAGTAGGTGCAAAAATTTCACTGTAGTCTAACCCTTCAATTTGTGTGAAACCACGGGCACAGAGTCTTGCTTTATATCTTTCAATTTCACCTTGCTGGTTCCTTTTTACATTAAACACCCATTTGGAAGTTATAAGCCTTTGATTTTCTCTTTCAACAAAGGACCAAGTATTATTACTTTCATGAGAATCCAGTTCCTCTTGTATGGCTTCCAACCATAACTTGTATTCATCACAATGAATAGCTTCTTGATAAGTAACAGGTACATTAAATTCCGTCAAATTTGCCTCAAAACAAACATTTCTTCGTCGTCTCAATGTAATATTTGACTGAGCCAAATCATCAAGATCAATTTCCTGTGAGGGTTCATATGTTTCATCATTTCTATCAATAGCTGTGTGTATACTATCATCACTCTTATAACTATCATCACTGGATTCTGTACTATCTGTCACTTCTGGAGACTCTGGAGGTATCTCAACTTCTCTCACATTTGGCATTGCACTTTCTTCACTACCAATAAAAATCTGAGCAATATTCTTTTCAAATTCAGGACTTTTATCCTCATTAAAAATAACATCTCTTGACACTGTTATGGATTTTGTCTTAGGATCATACATTTTATAATTAGTATGGTCATAGCCTACTAACATCATCTTGCGACTTTTGCTTTCTAGTTTTCTTCTCAACTGATCAGGCACATGCACAAAACCCTCACATCCAAATACTCTGATGTGATCTAAAACTGGTTTTACGCCACTCCATAGCTCCAGTGGTGTAATGCCTGGTGTTTGACTGGACGATGTACGATTTAACAAATAAACAGCACAGTTAACCGCTTCTGCCCATAGACATAGTGGTACATTACGGGCATAAAGCATGGACCTCGCACTTTCTACAATTGTACGTATTTCTCTCTCAGCCCTGCCATTTTGCTGTGGCGTATATGGAGCTGTGAGCTCATGAGTTATCCCTTCAGTGTCAAGATACTCCTTGAACTGTTTACCAATATATTCTCCGCCACAGTCAGTATGTAACACACGCACACTGTGTTGAAATATGTTCTTAACCTTTGTGTTATACTTTTTAAAACACTCAAGCACATCACTTTTGTTCTTTATAAAGTACACATATCGAAAGCTTGTAGCAGCGTCTTTGAAAATAACAAAATATCTCATACCTTGTACTGATGGCTCGCTGAGAGGTCCACAAACATCACTATACACAATATCACCTGGGTTCATTGATCCCCTATCAGATTTCTTGAAAGGCTGACGAGCATGCTTACCATAAGCACAACCTTCACAGACAAACTTGTCACAATCTGATAAGTCAACACCAACAATCACATTATTTTTGCACATTTTTTCTATTTCTTTGACATTCAAATGTCCCAAGCGTTCATGCCATGTCTTAAGGCTTAATTTTTGAACAATGTTGCACACTGGATTCTGGCTTGTTCTCACTCTCAGTTCATATAAATTATTACTCTGTAAAGATGCACACATCACTATATCATTACCCTTGTAAATCAATGCTTCATTGCCTGACTTCACAATCTTATATCCTTGTCTTGTCACTACACCTTCAGAGAACAAGTTTCGTCGCAACTTGGGTACATAAAGAACATTCTTTAGGATACTTTTCTCCCACTGCCCATTGACACATTTGCTGATTGAAATTTTTCCATAACCAGCAACTTCAATGATTTCTTGATTACCCAATTTCAATGGAGATCCAGTGTATTTATATAATTCTACAAAATTCTCCTCTTTGTAGGACATGTGAGCAGAGGCACCGCTATCCAATATCCATTTATTACTTTCATCACTATCATTACAATTGCTGCTTGTAATGTTGAAGGCTAACATGTTCTTGTCACCTTGTCTTTGTTTCTGTTTTGGTGCTCTGCAATCTCTAGCAAAATGTCCCCGTTTTCCACAATTGTAACAAACAAATCTGTGTTGTTTTTCACTTGGATATTTATTATCTGCCTTCGCTGGTGGAAATGACTTCTTCTTATTATTTTGTTTAGACACTAGTAACGCCGTCTCACTTTCCTCTTCGTTCAAGCTGGCCTCTTCATCTAATAAGCGAGCTGTCAAGTTTACAATACTTTGGTTTTTAGGATCAAGAGACATCCAGGCCTGACGAAGGGATCGGAATTTAGGAGGCAGAGTGCTCAGTATTTTTGTCATTATCGCTGTGTCACTGATTTCTTCTCCACATTCTTTTAATTGTTTGGCTAAACTTTCCACTTTGGCAATATGCTGAGCAATGTTATCTCCAATTGACATTTTGTATTGATAAAAACGTTCATGAATTATCATTTTAGTCAACTCCGACTTCTGTTCATAGATGGACTCCAATCTAGTCATCATCTCACACGCTGTTTCACAATTTTCAATAAGCGCAATTTGATTCAAGTCCATAGCCGAAGTCATGACAAACATCGCCATTCCATCATCTTTATTCCATTGCAAAGCATCTTGATCCGGTTTTGGCGTGTAAATATTCAACCCCTTTGCACGTAGGGCACATTTTATTTGGAATTTCCACTGTTTGAAATTCGATCCGTCGAATTTTTCAAGTTTGCCGACCTCCATTTTTGTTTTCTAGGTTAGGTCGCGGTGTGCAATTTTCACATCCAAACAAAACTGTAATTACTATTGTTTTCTTTGCTCTTTGTTTATTATCGAAACGATGGCATCCTGGGCCCATAACCAATTGGGTTTTGATAATAATAAACAAGATTTCTTCGAATAATAAAAGATTTACTTCACTAAATAAACTTGCACAATAGTATTCTAGTTCGCAACACACAGATAGTAGCGACATCTTCAGAACAAACTATAATAAGAAAAAAATAAAAGGCGCAGGGAAATACTCTCACAGCCAAATAAAATTTAATTCTAATAGTAAGAAGTGAAATAGAACAAATACAATTTATTTTTCAAAATTTTTGTTTCTCACTTTGTTTGTACGGGCTACTCCCCGAAAATGTTGATATGTTTTATCCCAGAAAACAGCATAGTTCCCGCGGGATAGCGATAAGCGAATTTTACGTAGACGGAGTCGCGGGCAACAGCTAGTAATGTATATAATAAGTAGAACAAATTATTTTTCAGATTGAGCCGAGATCGGCCTCTGGGGCACAAGTTGCTACTCGGTTTATTCGATATAATACAATTTTTGCCAGGAAAAGATTCAATGCACTGAACATTTATTTTGTTCAGTTCAGTTCAATCCAATTTGTTCAAACATGAACGAGGGTATTGTGTGGAAATGCTGAAAAACCTGGTTCCATTTTATAAAATCCATTTTATTCTGGAAAAGTAGTGAATAAAATACTACTGGTGAATCCAATTGAGCAAATTTTGTCAATAGCGGACATGAATGTAATGACTACCAAATGGTTTGGCATGGGTCATGCTGAAGTTTTTGTTAAAATTTACTTTAAAATAACGATTCACATCAAAAGATGTGGACTTTTATCAAAAATAAGCCCAACAAATTTTGGAAACAGGAACCATTTCATCTTAACCCTCTGAGTCGGTAACGCATCAGCAATCCCTCTAGCGTCGTGATTACATAGACATCGTGAGGTGACCTACTTGCTTGTTTACATGTATGTTATGTATAACTTTTAAGGTAGAAAAACACAATTATTTGCTAATTACGAGTATTTGTTTGCTTTCCTTTAAGTATTTGAAACAAAATACGGTGGAAAACGAGCAATTGGGTCACCCGATGGCAAGAGAACCCCACCACCCATGGACACTCAGAGGAATGCAGAACCAGCCTTAAAGACCAATATAGAATATCTCATGTTACTAGGAATTTCACCGGCTATCTTACTCTCCACACCAAAACAAAGCAGCGGAAGCAATTCGCGGCAACACTAGCGAGCAAGGTGCTAGCGATCTGGAAGAGCTTTGCACAAGACCCTCCTGCCCACAAGAATAAAGTCTCGTACCTGATCAGTCTTATGGCTAAGAGAACTTACCCCTCGTCCATTGAGAAGCCACGTAAGGTTCGCCGGAGGGTCAGCCGGTGGAGAGGAGCACTGCGCGCGCAGCGAGTCCCCTGAAGCATACCATCCTTTCTCCGCCTTGATCGTCGGCTTCTCTGGAGGCAGCTCTGTTGGCAAATTAAACACCAGAATGTTATCATTTTTAGAGGCTCGCAAAAATGTCACTTTGGGCTGTTTACAATCTAGGCATTTCATTACAAGCTTTATATTAACTTGCAACGTGTGTATATATACGTGTATGTGTGTATGTTTGTCCGGGTGGAATCTTGCGATTCACTTTTGAAGCAGATATCTTCATCCGTTGACCTGAAATTTTGCATACTTGTGTAAGTCAGACGACAATACAATAGTAGTAGCAAAGGGTAGTAGAATTCTGATGGTTCATCCAGGACCGTCTCCGCAGGAGGGAACTCTTTAACGGTTGTCACGACTAACTTGAAATTTGGTTCACATATGTAGGACGGATGACAATGCAAGATACAGTCAACAAAAATTACAGTCAGCGAAAAAGCTTGTATCTAAAGTAAAATTTTTAGGTTAGATTATTTAATTTATGGTTTCGATTTTATGCAAGCTGTTTATCATCGTGGCATATATTCAAGTTAAAAATGCCGTACATTTTAAATTCTTAGACTATAAAGCCAGCAATTGAAGATTATTCTAACCAATTTCAATAAAAGAGAGATTATGAAGCCTTTTACGTATATATTTAACTTAAACTAAGCTGTTACATTATTTTGTCGAAAGTAAGTCTCCTCAAATATTTAGCCAAAATTGCCGCGTGTGACGTAGTCGCACGAAATCCGTAAACATTACGTGCCTGAGTAGAAGGTCGATGAATTTGCGTTAATTATCCTGGAATCTCTAGACATTAAGCTGAATGTTACACATGAGCTTTAAGGCGTTTTCCGCTTCGATCTGTTCAAGGAATAGTAATCGTTATTTGCCGAAATAAAATTCGCGTCTCAAAAAAGAAACTGGAATAGTGGTGACTTCTGTATAGAAAAAAAAAAACTTGAACTTGACATTACGAAGCCAAGCTCGCTACGAAGCTTGACAGGCCGCCTATTGTTACCTTGTAATATTCTGTATACCTTTTTCTGTTTTGGTTGTTATATGTGGTGTTCAATAAAGAGTTGTTGTAGCTGATTTTGTGATTTTAGGCTGCTCAATTTCGGGACATTAGGAACAATTAGAAGCCTAACACTAACTGCTCGGTCAAAGTTAATTTTATTTTGTTTTTATTTCATTTTCTAGATTTCTGCGGAAACGGAAACAAAGAAAGCAACAGAAAGAAAAAGCATGACCTAACGAAACCACATTAACAAAATATATAAATATCAGAGACTATAAAGCGGACTATAAAGGAAACTGGTTACGCAATTAAATTTAAACTGAGACTTAAACAGAATTACAATGTCGGGGTTCCGGTTAACTCCACAAGGCGCTCACCTCCACGATAGCAAGCCCGTCAAAAAACTGCAACTACTACGACTCAAGTCTACTTGCTCCTAATTTGTTGGACGTAACACATACGTTCGTACACTCCATGTAGTAGATAAATGTAGAGCAGAACACACAATATCGTCTTCAAAGCAATTTTTTAATAAATAATGATCGATTAATAAAACTAACAAAACTAAAAAGCCGTGATAGCCTAGCGGTTTGACCTGTGGCCTCTTCAAATCCTGGGTTCGCACCTCTGAGTTTTTTTGGAATTTATGTGCGAAATTACATTTGAAATTTGCCATGAGCTTTTCGGTGAAGGAAAACATAGTGACGAAGCCTGCACACATCTGCGTAGCAATTCAATGGTGTGTGTGAAGTTCCCAATCCGCACTGGGCCCGCGTGGGAACTTTAGCCCAAACCCTTTCAACATGAAACTACCGTGAGATTTAATCATCATTACACATAAACGGATAACTCACGTATAAAAAGTCGAGTGAAGCTCGACATGTTTCGGACTATTTCGTAGTCCCTTTTCCAAGAGCGCTCGCCCCGGTGGCAGCGACACGAATATTGCGCGCCAGCGCTCTGACGCGCGGCCGTTTGACACGAAATGGCGGAAAGTACGTGAAGCCATTAAAATAAGTCGGTATCCCAATTTCAACCGGGATAGTGGATGGTCGGTGCCCCCGAGTTGGAAAACTGTTTTAAATATTGACCAAACGGTGAGTGTGAGCGAACCTTTACGGAGTGACGTGATCAGTGTTGTGTGCTGCCCGCCATTTGACAATAATAAAAATGACGATGAAAACGAGGGTAGTTGTGCGCCGCTGTCAGCTGCGTCGAACGGCCGCGTGAGCAGAGCGCTGGCGCGCAGTGTTCGTGTCGCTGCCGCCGGGGCGAGCGCTCTTGGAAAAAGGACTACGAAATAGGCCGAAACATGTCGAGCATCACTCGACTTTTTATACGTGAGTTATCCGTTTATGTGTAATATAGCCCAAACCCTCCAATAAATGGAGGAGGCCTATGCCATAAGGCACGCCGAATTAAATTATAAATAAAAAAAACTACAAAATGTACTGAAATTGTAGCGAAACGGATTAAAAGGGGTGACTGAATAAAACTAACGGGCTATCTTATAGCGAGTTCAAATGATACTGTTTTTACGCGCAAAGATCATAGCCAAGCATTTTTTTAGATTGAATCTCACTTCAAGCCGATATAGCGTCAGCGTTTTTCGATAAATATAAAGTAACTAGAGTTACGAATTCAAAACATGTTTCCCGTCATTCCATGACGCGTGTATTACCATAATACATTAATCCGAGTGATTATAATAAAACGGGGGCTGGGAATTCAACCCAGTTCCTCGTCACCCCATAACATAATGCATAATGTTAAAGCACTAGACAGGGTGCTTCATTTCCCAGCTTATATTTTTACGTTTTCTAGTATGGATGTATGTATAATTCTTTATTGTACATAAAACACATGAAAAAGATACAGGACAACACAAATGCACAAAGGCAAACTTATCCCTAAAAGTCCTGTTGTTCTAGTCATGTTTTCTTGTTAAATTAGATATTCATTAGGTTTTTTTCTAAATAAATGTTTCTGTTAATTAGGAAAAAAAATTGCCAGCACGGTGTGGATTCAAACACTGTTTAAATAAATGGCTCTCGTTGCGTAGTAAAAAACAAAACATCAGAATGACGTATGAACAAATCGAATTTTTACTTCGACATTCCTCTTTGGAAGACACAGACATAAATTTCTAACGTTTTGTAATTTAGAGAATTTAATTTCTAGACTGAAATATTTTGAGCCTCTGAAATTCAAAGATGAAACTTTCTGTACTTCAATGTTTAATAGCAAATTGCCGAAATATTGGAGCAAATGTTTTTTATGGGATTAGCTTTCTCGAATTAAAAGTAAGAACGAAAACAAATAGATAACGTCCCACGTCTGCCCCCAGGTACTTGGTGCAAACGATTGGGGACTCGCTACAGCCAAGCATGAACTTGTCTGTTTAAAACAATATTGACAATGACTGGAATGGACACTTACCGCAGCAGACCGGGAGCAGTGGAAGCGTTGGGGAGAGGCCTTTGCTCAGCAGTGGGACACAATAGGCTCATAATAACAATAATAATATCTGAATCTCGGAAACGGCTCTAACTATTTTCGTGAAATTTAGTATGCCGAGGGTTACGGGGGCGATAAATCGATCTATCTAGGGTTTAATTTTTAGAAAACATACCAAAAAAAAAACAGGTAATAACTTTTTAAAAAAGGAAAGGCAACGGGTTGAGCCCACCGTTCGACGACCGACACCGCACGACCGATAGAGATTGAAAGTTCTAGAACATCAACCACGGATCGGGAAACATAGCGTAGCTTAACCCAGGTATAATTCTATAAAATAGATTGAACACTTCGTAAAGGTTACTAAGCAGAAGTTGCCAAAATCATCAGGAGTAGATTTTGCTTAACTAGTAGATGCCTGGTACAGTTGTTAGTATAAATAACTGCCTTTGGTTGTGGACAACGATCGTTCTTGCAAGTCAAGGCTATTTCGTGCTTCAAAGTACTGATTTTTGGTAAGAAATCTTAACGAACAACATGGATACAAAATTACAACCTAAGTATAAAAGTAGATATTTCACTGCTGAGTCAACTAACACAGATTTTGTGTCACCACACTGATATATTTACACAGCCTGTGTATGTTTTCTTCCATTCATTTGGTATTTGTAACATAAGTTACAAAGTAATCAAGGGGTAACAGGAACGGAGGCAGCCTCGGTCTGTGATGTTTATCAAAAACAAAGGTAAATCGAACAAACTGTATTTGAACACGTTCCGAAAGGAATCGAGGAAATTGATGCGGAATACCTAAGGTTGCCAACGATTTGTAAATAAATGTTTTTTCTAGCCAAACATAACGGGGGATAATCTTCGGCGTTGTGAAAATTTTGGAAATATTGTATGTTTTAAATGTACGACTTGTATAATGGTCCATTAAAGCTATGTTACATTTTATATTTTTGTTTGCAAAATCGACGCTGCAATCCGATTAAATACTAACATTACCAAACGTGTTATTATGAAAACTAAAACAATTGTTGAGCATAGAGTTCATAAACAACTGGCATTTAAGGCAGCATCTAAGACATGTACAAGTTATTTTTGTGATAAGATAAGTAATTGACATCTGTTTCATTTATTTTCAACGTATTTTTAACTCGCCAGCCCTAACAATAAAGACAAAAGCGCCCTTTGAAGAGCTTCTTCAGAACAAAACTTTATTAAGCATTGTACCTACTTCCGTTGAGCATCAGTTTTTAACTGCCAATTTAATTTGCAAGATTTCCAAAAGTTTCCAATTTGAGTTATGATAACTTGTTTATTGAATGCTAGCTTGTAAACGCTTTGTTTCTGTTGCCTTTTAAATAACTTAATCAATAATGTCACGAATTTGGCAAATATTGAATTTTTGAATTTGAATAAAGTTTGATTTCGAATTCGACAAGTGATAATCTGTTACAATTCAAGCTAAAGTGGTGATTTCGGAATTGAATAACGCATTGGTATTCTACAGAATTTATGATGGAATTGTCGAGAATCAACTAAATATAATACCTAATTGTAAGTTCGACAAAATATTCACCTTTTCATACTGCTTTTAGTAGGTAGAGCTATGTAGTTCTGTCTAAGGATATCGCACAATATTACCTGTAATTTAACAAAAAAAACAATACCAGTTTACTTAACATCAGAACAATTTCAAAACCCAACACAACCCCGCCTCCTCACGAATTCCCTTGAGATGGTTAATATTTGCCATGACTCCCCGCTCTGTGATTGGCTCGTTACGCTCTGCAGTTGTGTGTTTACTTTGCCAGTTCGTTGAAGCCAACAGGGATGTTTTTTTAGTAGCTAACGATGGATGAAGTTATTGGAAGACGTGTTGCCTTGAAAAAACACCTTTATCACGTCACACGTCGTGTTGACGAAATAACTGTTTGAAGGAAGAATAATCGTCTTAGGTTCTTGTTAATATTAATCATAGCACGTGCGTATAAGAACTAATAAAAAGAGACCGAAGAAATGGCTATTCAGTACGCAGGTGGAAAATATTATAACATTTGGCTGGAACACAACTCAATATTAGGAAAGCTTAGCTCTTTAGTATGTTTACTCATCCATGTTAACCCCCAGTACAAAACACGATTTATGGAACACTTATTTAAGTCACCCAGTGATAATTCTTGCATAATGTATGGTAAACTTTGTAAACTACATTATAAAAAGGTCTAAATGCTCAAAATAGAGGTTTTAAAAGCTAAAACTGCGAACATGAGATTGCGGGCCGCCACTTAGATATTTCGTATCACATTAGATTATTTACTTTATAAAAGTCAAATCGTCTTATTAACGAAACACAAATTGTATATTTGAGCTGGTCGCGTACCAGGCTTAATAGAGACGTAAGGATTATTGGCCCCTAAATTCTTTCGGTGCAAAAAATGTGTAAAAACGTCCAAGTCGATCTCAAATAAAAGCTGTACAGCCCCTTATCCTGAGATTACGTTAACCTTAATTTATTTTGTAAGGCTTTGAAGGAACTCTCACTTAGGTACGAATGAGGGAGACGAGATAATTATACGGAAAATCGATGTTAACTTTTTTAACAGCTGCTCTGGATACGTATTAATTGGTTTAAAAGTGTTTTTCGTAATTTAAGGGTGCGAGGCCCTTTAATTACAAGACTGGTCTTCCGCGTGAACCTTGTCTTTTTATATATGAGAACGGGGATATACCAAGCAACGAGATGCTTACAAACTATTTTACTACTGAAATTGTTAGTTTTGCACGACCAGCGACCTATCACCGTCATCACCTACCCCATGGTCATCTTTCGGGCGCTCTATCCTGGAGTGCAAGTAGCATAAAATCTGGATTTTAAAGGCTAGGAGGCAAAATTGTATATTACACGCAACGCAGAAAAACAAACTCTGGGTTAACTTTTACTTTTAATTTTTACCTATCTTAAATGGGGTTGTCACAAAAAGCGTTAACAATATTTCACACACTTGACAGGATAGTCAGTTTGAACACCAAGCCATGTTTTTTTTAATTAGTAAGTATTTAATGATAACACTGATATGAGAATGTAGCACTGAAATAAATGTGAACATTCGATTGTTAAAAGATCGTATACAGCCTGTCTGTGGCATGAAACTTGGCAGGGGCCTGCGGAGTTTAGACTTATACTATCCAGACATATATGACATTTGAAATATCATGAATGCTTCTTGTGACAACTGGTATAATCTAAGCAGATAAGGGTGAGATTGGATATCGAGCGATTTTTAATGGGCAGGCAAAAAGGAAAAAAAAATGTATTCATATGAGATGATGGGTTACTTGACAAAACTCTATTTCGAACTACCCTGACGATTAGTAAGATTAGCGTAGTAGAGATTCAAGCTCAATTTTAAACAAAGCACGGATGGATTTATTAGTGCTAGGAAGCACCTCCATAACTCATAAACAGAATTTAGATTTCATATCATGTGACGTCACGTCGTCGCAGACCTGAGTTATTTATGATGTCATAATATGCACGAAAACAGATACATTATCTCCCCATTCTCCCCCACGCAAACGAATAATAATGTAAGCAAAATGATGTTTTTATAACTTACGCAAACGCTTCTGCGCAGAATTTGAAGATAATTTTGTGGTCGCGCTCCGCGTAAATTGGATTAACTAGAACGAGATTATTATTATTATTATTATTATGCCAAGGCTTAGGGCCCGCTATTATTTCGATAACAACAGTTACTTTCATCATTATGACTTTTAGGAGCAATAGTCTACCTCTGTGATAACTATTGCTAAGCCTCTCCGAATATGGAAACTATTGCTTGTCGTAAAATTTGTTGTCATATTTTTTTTAATTTCGAATGACGCAAAGCACTTTTTTCACTAGCCGCTTTAAACGGTCTAATTAAGATAAACTAAGTATAGTGCCAAAATTAATTAAGGCGCTGTTTGGACCGTGATAATGCGAAAAGTAATTCCTATTCTCACTTGTCTCTTTCTTATGTAGACATTTTTAATTTAAAAACAACGGTACAAAGTGACAAAGTAAGTTATGGCCATCCAAGCTCAGCTATGCGATATAAATCCGCACCTTTCGTTTCAGCTATGAAGTAGATATGGGTAAATTTTCCATCAACGATTAGTTTGCCTGAATTGAAAGCAACTTGTGATAATTCAAACGGAAATAGTTCAATATGTGTTGAAGATATTCGTTTGCACACATCAATATAGGTACGTGTAAATTATCTACTTTTAAGACGATTAAGACAAATTATCCATTCGTGAAAAAGCCGAAAACTTCTACATTGAATTCATACCGTTTCTTCGTCCCTGGAAATAAAAAAAAGCCGAATATGAATACAGCTGAGCGCAAAGCATTTACCAAAACCGTTTTATCGCAACATACGTGTACGCGCGGCGGCTTACATTCATTCTTACCCTTTTTTGCTCCGAACACAACCCGTAAAAAACACCCAAAATATGAAAGGTAACGTTCGCAAAGTATGAGAAATGTACGTTTCATACGATAACTGAAATCGCTTACGGTAAGAAAACAATTCAAAAATAAAGCAGGGTATTAGGGCAGACGTAAAACCCGTAAGGTTCCGCGAAGACTCGAAACAAATTCAGCCGGATAAGAGGACTTACGATGAATATATGTAGGAGATCTGTAACCGGTTAGCCGTTGTTGGAATAAGGAGAGGCTGGGCGGCGTGTGGCTCGAGATACGAGAATAAGCGGGAATACTGTTTCCTGGCTTGATTACTTCGAATAAAACTGAACCTGGAAGTACACAAAGCATAATTCAATTCAAATAACGATGATGCATTGATATACGAGATTTTCTGAAAGAAGCTACCTACGACTTCAAAACACTTCATAATACTTCGATTTACCTACATCTTTCGCTCTGTATAACTTCATATGAGTATTGGTAGCAAAAGCATTCAAGTTAATGAAATGAAATGGGTATTGGGCACTTATAAATAAGTTAACAGCGGCACGCGAGTTCGATAATATTTGAGCAATTTAATTACTCTGACATTGGACTTATGCTAATTTTGGCGGTAGCAATGTCTTCACCACAAAACATTTTAGTAAAAAATACTTAAAATAATTAAAATATACCGACCGACCTGATAGCCTAATGGTTAGTGACCCTGACTATGAAGCTAGAGGTCCTGGGTTCGAATCCCGGTAGGGGCAGGCAGTTGTATGATGAATACGACTGTTTGTGTCCGAGTCATGGATGTTGTATGTATTTAAGTATGTATTTCTCTACATTATATAAGTATGTTTGTCCGTAGCCAGGTACCCATAGTACAAGCTTTGCTTAGTTTGGGGCTGGGTCTATTAGTGTAATTTGTCCCAAGATCAAGATCCTAGAAAAAACATAGAATGTACCAGTTGCTTCTCTTCCCGCGCAGATGGTAAAAGCCCATCGAGGGAATGGGTGAAAATTTTAGGAATCATGTTCATAGGCGATGCGGCTAGCAACCCATCACTATTTTGATTCCCCTTTCCACCTATGCGCCCACAATCATGCTATACGTGGCCTTAAGGTCTTGTTGCCTTGGGCTCTGTCTGCCCCGTGGGGGATGAAGACGTGATGTATATATATTGTTGGAACAAGGACTACGAGGGGACGGTGATGGCAACACTCCCTTCCGGGGCTAACTCCACCGGGCTGCAACTTCAGACGGGACGGCGTCAACGCTCGGCTCGGGAGGCCGGTACTTTTATGGCGCGGGTGTGCTTCGGAACGGTTGTCGGTCTACCTACATGTCGGTCGCGTTAAATGAAGGAATGTGTGCTAATTTCGTAATAAGACATGATTTAAGTGATTATTTCGGGTTATTAATCTCATTTACCTAAAATCAGAACTGGGACCGATTATTTCGTGCCTTTATGTTCGTTCAGCCATTAAATTCATCGTTTAGAAAATCCATCGTTACTTTTTGAAAATATGCGATTTACTAATTAATTATTTTTCGGCCGTAGCTGTTGCTAACGAGATAAGTGCTGATGTTAATCTTTACATCACTGTTTTTGCTAATTGTGAATTAACATGCGTTATTGCTTATTTGTTTTGCTCATTGTGACTAATATTCCGTCCGGTTTACAACGACTACATCTATTGTGCTTTCAAGTTTACGTTACGTACAGTACATCATGCCCAATCGTAAACCACGTAGTAGTGATACTAGCCGCCGTAAGGCACGACATCGGCGTAGTCGTAGTAGAAGTAGACATCGTTCGACTAGTCGAGGAGAATCCTTAAGTGCCGGCCTCGGGCGTCAAATGTAATGTATTTTGAACCGACTAAACGCGTTAGAGGAACATTCCATTCCGCCGCTTTTCTATTGCCATTCTATTGCCAGTCCTCCGAAGTCAGGTACCTTCGTCGGAAACAGAGCGGGTTGCTACCACGAGCAGTACCACCACGCCACCCGCTACGTCGCCGCCGCTCGTCCGGCGCAGCCGCTCGAGGGAGCGTGCTGGCCTAAGCGACCGAGCGCCGCCGCCGCTCGTCCGGCGCAGCCGCTCGAGGGAGCGTGCTGGCCTAAGCGACCGAGCGCCGCCGCCGCTCATCCGGCGCAGCCGCTCGAGGGAGCGTGCTGGCCTGGGCGACCGAGCGCCGCCGCCGCTCGTCCGGCGCAGCCGCTCGAGGGAGCGTGCTGGCCTGGGCGACCGAGCGCCGCCGCCGCTCGTTCGGCGCAGCCGCTCGAGGGAGCGTGCTGGCCTAAGCGACCGAGCGCCGCCGCCGCTCGTCCGGCGCAGCCGCTCGAGGGAGCGTGCTGGCCTAAGCGACCGAGCGCCGCCGCCGCTCGTCCGGCGCAGCCGCTCGAGGGAGCGTGCTGGCCTAAGCGACCGAGCGCCGCCGCCGCTCGTCCGGCGCAGCCGCTCGAGGGAGCGTGCTGGCCTGGGCGATCGGGCGCCACAGCCGCTCGTCCGGCGCAGCCGCTCGAGGGAGCGTGCTGGCCTGGGCGACCGGGCGCCACAGCCGCTCGTCCGGCGCAGCCGCTCGAGGGAGCGTGCTGGCCTGGGCGACCGGGCGCCACAGCCGCTCGTCCGGCGCAGCCGCTCGAGGGAGCGTGCTGGCCTGGGCGATCGGGCGCCACAGCCGCTCGTCCGGCGCAGCCGCTCGAGGGAGCGTGCTGGCCTGGGCGACCGGGCGCCACAGCCGCTCGTCCGGCGCAGCCGCTCGAGGGAGCGTGCTGGCCTGGGCGACCGGGCGCCGCCGCCGCTCGTCCGGCGCAGCCGCTCGAGGGAGCGTGCTGGCCTAAGCGACCGAGCGCCGCCGCCGCTCGTCCGGCGCAGCCGCTCGAGGGAGCGTGCTGGCCTAAGCGACCGAGCGCCGCCGCCGCTCGTCCGGCGCAGCCGCTCGAGGGAGCGTGCTGGCCTAAGCGACCGAGCCCCGCCGCCGCTCGTCCGGCGCAGCCGCTCGAGGGAGCGTGCTGGCCTAAGCGACCGAGCGCCGCCGCCGCTCGTCCGGCGCAGCCGCTCGAGGGAGCGTGCTGGCCTAAGCGACCGAGCGCCGCAGCCGTGCACCCGACGCAGCGGTTCGATAGAACGTGCTGGCTGCAGGCCGGGTGACCAAGCGCCGCAAGCGAGTGAGGGCATCCACACTGGACAGTCTTCTACGGAAGCCATTGTAAGCGCTATCCGTTCCATCAACAACACGGTGAGATCAAACCGTTACCTATAACTAGCCATCTTGTTTCAGACTTAAAATTCTGATTTACTAATTACTGTTTCGTACCGTACGCGTTGCTTGTGAACATTTAGTTGACGGTCGCTTTATTTCGTGTACCTATTACTTTAAAATAGAATGGAGGCAGTAGTGTTTTCCTTTGTTCGTTTTGTTACTTTTAATTTCGTGTTGTAACGTGTGTTCTTATGTTTTTGCTCCTATCGTTACCGCGTACATGCTAACAAGTTAACTCACTTGTATTTGTGAGAAGAGTGCGAATTATTTTATTTGTGCTAAATTAAATTTCTAGTCTGTTAAGTCTGACAATGGACGATCGGAGATCACGGTCACGTAGTCTTCATCGTAGTAGAAGCCGTTACCGTGATGGTAGTAGGTCTCCTGATTTTAATGTAAGGAGACAGATGCGGAGTATTTTTGAACGTTTAAGTGCGTTAGAAAAGCAACCGCCCCCATCGCTGTCAGTGTCGCCGCCAGCCACCGGTCCTATAGACGCTGCGGGATCAAGCACGCCGCCGGACACCCCGCCAGCCAGACAGAAACCTCGTCGACACAGCTGGTCCACGTCGCGCGCGCGTGACCACGGGGCGGTCGGCGCCAGTTCCTGGGTACAGTTGGCGGGCAGTGCGGTGATATCGGAGCAAGCTTCGACGGACGCGCTGGTGAACGCGTTACGATCCATCAATAATGCGGCCGAACAATCAGCCAGGGTCAGGTACAGCCGAGCGTGACTAAAGTTAGAGCTCTTGCCTAGTAGATTCCGGACACATGTGCTGCTTTCTTTGATGGTGAGCTGTGGAGTTTTCTTTCTCTTTACTGTTCTCGCTACTGTGAGCAGACCTCACTATTTTTTGCGAGCAGACCTCGCTACTGTGAGCAGACCTCACTACTTCTTGCGAGCAGACCTCGCTACTGTGAGCAGACCTCACTATTTTCTGCGAGCAGACCTCGCTACTGTGAGCAGACCTCACTACTTTCTGCGAGCAGACCTCGCTACTGTGAGCAGACCTCACTATTTTTTGCGAGCAGACCTCGCTACTGTGAGCAGACCTCACTACTTCTTGCGAGCAGACCTCGCTACTGTGAGCAGACCTCACTATTATCTGCGAGCAGACCTCGCTATTTTGAGCAGACTTCACTATTTTCTGCGAGCAGACCTCGCTTACGTGAGCAGACCTCACTATTGTCCGTAAGCAGACCTCGCTTATGTGCAACTTTAACTAAAGCCAGACTCTCTATGTGAACAGTCATCCCCAGCATCATGTGAGAAAGCCGTAACGCTGAGGAAGATCTGCTACTACCCTGGCTGTTCACATTCTGTTGTTTTGTGTATGTAGACTTAACCAAGATTTCTTAAACAGGTGCAGACGCTGAAGATTGTGAGTCCACTCCACCTAGTCAGAGTTCCCTAGATGCGCTTCGAGGAGATGCCTCACGCACCGCACCCGGGGTGTTGTCACCTGCTGCACGCGTACCAGTGGAGGACGGGGACGTCCTCCAGTCAGGAGAAGCCGTGTTGGAACAAGGACTACGAGGGGACGGTGATGGCAACACTCCCTTCCGGGGCTAACTTCACCGGGCTGCAACTTCAGACGGGACGGCGTCAACGCTCGGCTCGGGAGGCCGGTACTTTTATGGCGCGGGTGTGCTTCGGAACGGTTGTCGGTCTACCTACATGTCGGTCGCGTTAAATGAAGGAATGTGTGCTAATTTCGTAATAAGACATGATTTAAGTGATTATTTCGGGTTATTAATCTCATTTACCTAAAAATATATTTATTTTTATTTATTTTTTATCTCCACCGCTGCTAGTTCGTGACCTGGGAACGTCTCGTGGGCTAAAATTCAAATATCGTGTCGGTCCGGTGGCCCCGTCCTCAATTTGGCTTTGATATGCACGCCGGGCAATTTTAAGTGGCACGAGTCTGCTTTCGAATTAGTGACGTGGAGTGCTTATTTTTATGTAATTTTTTGTCAAATATAGTCATTAGCTAAATAACGTTATAGTGAGGTTTGAGGTTTTGTCGTAGCCACGTTCGTGAGTTGTTAACGTCCATTTAACTTGAGCAAAAATCAAGTTTCAGGAGTCCTTGAAGAGTGAGCGATAGAAATTTTCACGTCGAAATAACACATTACTTTACAATTTGAATAATTTTAGTTCATATTTTGTTATCTGTATCTTTGCATGTATTTGATTGTAAAAAGCATTCATTAGAACAAATTTGTGAGTTAGTGTGAGTTTAGCTTAAATTTAGAATTGGTAGATAATTTGGACGTGTTCTGATGTTTACAGAAGGTCAAATACAAGTATATATTAGCTACGAGTATACCTTATGATAAGGTTAAATGGTTAACCTTCCTAACTTAATAGAAATTACTACGTTCGCATATAACCCCCCCTTTTTCAATCTCCCAAATGGATCGTCGGTAGAATCGTCAAAATTACCATCCCAACTTTAGAACGAGTATCTTGACTATTTACAGTTTAAAAAATGCAAATTTGAAATCCTTGAATGTGTCTGTACTTAGTTAGGTTTATTTGCATAATGTCACTTGAGGGTGTGAAAGAGATTTGAGAAAGTTCTTAGTTACTGAAAGTGAAAGTGGACTGCAGAGTGGTTGCAATGGAAATATTAATAAATTCAATCTTGGAAATGTGTTTCAATTTTTGAAGTATGAAGTTGAAGTTACTCGACTCGAGCCAAGTCACTTTCTAGACAATTTTTAGAAAAGAAGTTGCTAAGTACTGAGACTTACAGTCAGTTGATTTCAGGTATTGGTCAATGGTCAATTTCAGTGACATCTTTAGGTAATTTAATTATTATAACTTTCAAGATGTGACTAAGTCAATGTTAAAATTAAAAAATGGCGAACTTAGACATTATTGTCGCCCCGACTGTCGCGTCTCCATATCAAAGCAGAAAAGCGAAAATGTTTCGTATTGAAAATTACTTTTGTCAGGTCATGTATAAAATTTTCAGTTCTCGTCGATTAAAAAAACTATAGTTTACAAATAAAAAGCAACTCTTGAAAAACTGTCACAGAACTTCACGCGGCCAGTCCACAGTGAAATTGGTTATTGTAACGCGAAGCGAAGAAAATAATATATTTGCTTAAGTCTCTCGTGAGCCCCACGTGGAAGTCACAATATTAAAAGCAGGGCCGGACTTACAAAGCGCAGTAGGCGGTTACCACTTTGGCGTAGTAAACCTCATATTTCGCATTTCGTGGATCGAGCCAGTGACGTCAAAGGTGGCGCCGCGAAAAGGCGGGTTGACTTTGTAATTCAAATCCGTACCTGCGCTACCGCGTTAAGGCGATGTGATATTTAAATTCGGAATATTAGATTGGCGAAAATATAAAGCCTTAATATTCACAGTCATACTGGTTATTCAGAATGGTTTAAGCTGAATTTTTAAGCAGAACAAAGGCTATGTAAAGATTGCGAAGGTTGGTAGGTACTCGTTTAGAATAACCTAACTTTAAAGACCGTATTTTAATTAGCCTAAGTATTCATTACTAAACATTTTGTTTTTTATTTCATAAAAAATGCGCTTTGATTCTTAGTTACGGCATTTATTTGTATTTACCTATTTTATGCCTTACTGCATTAATGCCCCTTGTTGTAAAAATAAATCGTGACTGTTTATCATGAAATGGTATAATTTTGACCATAGCTCATTGCATTTATTAAAATATACGAAGCTTGTGTCATAAGCGTTAAGGTATGTTTGTGTCTCTATATTTAATAAAAGAGCTTAGGTAGGGTAGAGGTGTGTAGAGACGGACGTAGTACTGCTGTTTAGTATACTGCAAGAAAATACCGCGAATCCAAATTTGATCGTAAGAATTGGAAGTGTCAGAGAAAGGTTATATCCTTTACGTGACTAATAGACTATTAAAAAAGAGCATTTCCATATAAAACATTTGTCGTTATTTTACATGGTAATATACATTTATTTGTATTGGTTGTAGCACACTATCTCTACTATTCAAACGTATAGAAAATTGTTTGTTAGTCCGTATCAGTTTTGCATAAGCTATACATATGGAATATGTTTAGTAGATATAAGATAATTAGGTATATCTCAAGAAATCATAAATTTCGTTAACCTCACCCATCTTATATAAGCTTTAGATGCTCTAAAGTAAATTAGCTGTTATAGAATGAATAATATATTAGATTTTAAGTGCGAACGAATCTCAACCATTGACGTTCGTGTAACAAATTTAACTCATCAACGCCGACAAGTCACGGAGCAAATTTCGAAACAAATGGCAAATTCTAAGAAAAATATCCCAATAAATTTATTTCATTTTTAGTATTTTCGTGACGAGTACAAGTGAGGCCACATTATTTGCGAATGAAGAGTCAATTACGAGTGTGCATTCATTTGTGACAATTACCGCGGTAATTTTGTTCGAATTTATTGTCAGGACTTCCGCAAAGTAATGCTTGAAACAACTAATTATGTGTGAGAGAAAAAGAAAGAGAGAGAGAGAGAGAGAAACATTTATTTACACACATTCGATACACGTAGATATATAATATGAAGAAATAGAATATACTTAGGAATAGTACCGATATGTTGTAAAATGGGCCCCACTCAGCATAATGTTGCGGCAAGCCGCAACGCTGTTTTTCAGTGGGACCCAGATAAAATTAAAAAACTAAACACAAAAATACACATACACTGTGGCATGTGAATGTTAGCGTGTATAAAGATATCATTAATCTACCTCTATTTAAGCATTTGGTTTTTATATTTATCAGTTGGGTTAATGTATAGTTAACGATTGCAATCAAATTAACAATTGTATTATGTTTTTAGTATGTAAGAAGCTAAGTGAAAATAAAGTATTAAGTAAGTTCAAATAAAGTACTATGCGATGAACATGAGCTTCCCAACCACGGTCACGCGCGAAAATAAAAATGTCTTCCCCAAAAAATCGGAACTGTGATCTTGCAACCCTTAACTCGGGTTTTACAGCCATCCTTTCTCGAATGTAAAATAGGTGAAATATCAAAGTGGGGGTAACAAGAAAAACACATTTGTGGGCGAAACTTTCGCTCTGGGCTCGATGGGCTGGCCGCGTGTCGTTTTACGGCGGAGTTTTGATGGCGTGATTTGAGACGTTATTGAATCCGGCCCTGGATTAATTGAATTTGGAAGTCGACGTGGAATTTTTACTTTTAGTGCTAGCTGAGTTTGCGTTCGAGTAGTGCTGTTTTATTTGTGATTTACTGAGAGTGCTCCTAGCGTTTTGTTTCAGCCGAAGTAAAAATAATTACAACTAAAATAATTTGAAGTGCCCATTTATTTGATCCCTTGCTCAATTTTTATTTTTCGTCATTTTTGACGTGCATTTAATTTAATTTTATTAATTTCTAAACACCCTTGAAGATAGACAGTTCAAAGTCATCCATCATTCGATTTTATATGATCCGGGTGATTTATCTCGCCGATTCGCGATCGTCCCGCCCGGACGGGCCGGGTAATCGATATCACCCGCTGCACCTTTATTACGGGTTCGGAGCGTGACCAGGGCTGTAGCCGGATTATTCGGTTGATAATAACTAAACCCATAATAATGTTAGGTATGGTTATGCTAATTTAACATTTGTTTGACGCCATCTCTCACTTTGACATCTGCTTTTTCCAGACCCAGACACACATACGGTCGAAACAACTGAATCGCGTATCTCTGTGGCACCTTTTCATAGACAATATCACAATAATTTCTTTAGATTATGTGACGGCCATCTACAGTATGTCAATAACATTTGCAATGACAAGGTTCCACATTGGTACACAATTCAGTTACTTTTACTGTACGTAATTTAAAAGTAAAAACCAAATAAGGAAGGTTTAATAAACCTGTATAGAATAATTAAGTTTAAAACCCAAATTTGTCTATGTTTTATGTCGTCATATTTTTTTCTGCTTTTATAAAACAAAATGTCACACTAGTTGACATCAACCTAAGTAGGTATTCAAAAGATTGGGTGACTTCATTTGGCGCATTTCTAATTAAACATTGTTAAAAATAACACCTCATTTTCGATGTTAAGGCCAATGTAGATGATGGCGCCAGTTTCTTGCCTCGACCATACGATTATCGTCGCACAAGAAAAAATATAGTATCATGTAAACTACTTATATTACGATATCGCAAGAGAAGGAGCAATTGTGTTATGATTGGATATTTCCCTGTAAAAAAATGTGAATGTGATTATCGTATTTCGAGTTTAGAGCAATTGAGTCGCAATTATATCGCTGATTTCATAGACAAAATATAGCTGTCTTGCACGTGTGGTAGCGGTGTAGCATGGTTAATATTTTTTGTTCATAAATATGACCTCAAGTAACGCCTGATTTAATCAATTAGTTTAAATTATTTAAATGACTATGAGTTTGCGGCGCTCGCAGTAGAGACAATGGGTCCCTGGTTGGCTGACATGAGGGCCTTCATGAGAGCCTTGTCGTCCCGGCTAATAGAGACCTCAGGAGACCCCAGAGCTGGCGCTTACCTCTCCCAGCGAATTTCTCTAGCTGTACAGAGAGGTAATGCCGCCAGTGTCTTGGGGTCTATGCCGCAGGAGGGCCTTTTAGATGGTGTTTTCTTTTTATAGTTAGGTATATTTATTTAGTTTTAAGTTTTGTATATTTAGTTAACTTTTAGATTTTATCATAGTTTAATTATTTTTTTTTGTAATTCGATATAAATATTTATTAGTTACAAACCTTAGTATAAAAGGAACACACAATTCATATACTATTCACAGACTTGTAACCACAAACACCTAACACGGCCATGAATGCAACAATCATCGCTCGTCTCTTGTCGGTATTTGTCCGCGGTTACCCCGGTAACCGGGTAAATCCGGTTTTGCCCGGATGTGGCAGCCCTGGCCGCCCGTGACTATTGCCCTCGCTGCAACTTTGCGTGATATGAATTTCTGACAAGTTCCTTTCAATGTTTTTTTTTTTCATTTTGTTTCGCGAAATGGAAACTGCGCTTTAATAGTTCATTTTATTTTAAGTTTTTTTTTGCGAATTTAGGATAAATCACATTACGATAAGAGTGACGTGTGTGCTTTTCCCTTTGGAAATATAAGAGAGGAAATGACTACGGTGGCCGTAGGAAATGTTTATACCGAAACGTTACAAATTTATACATGAATATACGAATAAAATTATTACAATGACATGTGCTAGCATTCACCTGTGTAAAAATATCTAAAAAAAAGTGGTGCAAAATTTTAATTTAGGTATTACCTCAATATTTCGCAAAAAAATATTTTACAGGCTTACGACGTGGGTGACTTTTCATCTGTTTTTACTTTAACACAAAACAAAAAATGAAGTTCCTAAAGGCAAAGTTTACTCAGTCACAGGAAAAATGTAATATAGTTACATTATTTTGCAGTTGTATCGCATCTTTAGCATTTCGATGCCGTTCGTCCAGTTCGTTTACACTAAACCGGTTTACCTATCGTTTGTCCGTCTGTGTGCGATGGTCTAAATTTTCGCTGAAATTTCAGCTCAAAATTCACCGCAGGGAGGCAGGCAGTTGACGCCGCTGAGCAATTGTGGACACTTTATGTTCGGTTACTTTGTGCATAATATTCGCTTTGAATTTATGATTCAATCTTCGATACTAACGCTAGTAAAAACTTTTAAACATTTAACGCCAGTAATTACATTACATACAAGCACCCAGGGAATAAATTTTAATACACGTAACAAATTGTTTACTTGTGTATTGTCCGATCGAGATCCTGTTCTTTGTCTTCGTGATAGAATTAGATTATAATAGAGCCAGTAATTTACTTTTCTAACATTAATGTAAAAGAATATAAACTTTGCTATAACTAGGTAATTAGTGTCACCTTTGACAACACTTAACACAACTTTATTTAAACAATCTTTGGTATGCCTTTATTAACGTTAAAGCATTCAAAATGGAGGCACCATTTCTATACAACAAAGTCTACCGCTTTTGTGAGCTGACTTGGTGGTTTATGCAAAGTAAATAGATAGGTACCAATAATTAAATGCGTTTCCCAAACACTTCACTATTGTAAGCACACACAAAGCGCCTAGGTACCCATATTCATTTATTCTTAATTAATATAATGTCATTTCATTCAATTCAGCGATACCCCACGCTGGTCATAAAAGTATTTTGACACAAGAGTATTATTGGTCTCTCCAATTAATGCTCTCAGTAATTAAGTAAAGAAACTAAAATCTATTTCAATTACTTAAAATACGTGGCTTTATCTTGTAACTACCTCGGTCGTCACATCAATCACCCCACTCTGCACCCTAAGCCTTTGGGATCAACGTCGAATTTAGCTTATCAGTGCACGTCAATCAGTATTACAAAGAAGAATCACCGACTTTGCGTCTCGTGAGTCACACAGTGACAGACGGACAGATTGCCTTCCGGACAAATGTTTCGTTGGACAAAAAGCGCTACGTCGAAATGGATCTAAAGTGTAGAAGATAAAGTGGATTTTTGTTTGTTATATCTCGACAGATTTGCAATTAATGTCGTGTAAATGTCGTTGAATGTTTGGAGTGATTGCTTCCTTGCTCAGGTTCAGTTTCTTTTCTATTATGTGAAGATCGTCCTTTCTATTTAGTATAACGAGATTTTACCGTGCATAAATTATGTTCTAATAATCTTGTTTAGTTCGAACGCGAGTACCAATTGGAAGCCTCGGTGTCTCTCTGCGAGCGATTTTCTTTCGGCATTTTTCTTTTTTTTTTCTTTCGAATTATACTTTTGATAATAGATAAGAGTATTTTCACTTACTTTACTAACGGCTAATTTCATTAAACGCTTTACTCATCCACAAAAAAGCAAACATCTCGATATCATAATTCACATTAAACTTCCCACCAAAACCTAGTACCTAACATAAAAGGGAATTCTTTCCGCATGTGTCCCCGAATTTGCATTGCTAATGGCGAGGGTACCGTGTTTTGCGGTGTCACATGCCTCGTGATAACTGTGTTTTATAGCTGAGAGGATATAATCAACTGTTCTACGAATATTTCCTGCCTAAATCATTGGCAATCTTCTGCGATTCTGCCAAGATTTATGTTTGACTTTTACACATTAAATTTAACATTATCAACAATCACCACGAAGACTCAAACAGTTGTTGAACACGTGCCGTGTTCAACAACATTACAAAACGGGCGTTTAGGGCTTTTCTTCAAAAAACTTCAACACTTAATTGTTATTAGGTATATATGTAGGGCCGGCAACGCACTGGCATCGCGTAAAGCGCGGCTGTCTATGGACAGTGGTGATCATTTACCATCAGGTGACCCACTAGTTCGTTTGTCTGGCCTCTCTAACATAAAAAAAAAAATTGACACTTTTTGAAAAAAAAAGTCGATTTATAGTTATGCTCTGATTAAATTAGTAGTGTTAAAATATAAGATGAGATAGTCACATCTACATGTCTACAAATACAGATTTATATTAACTGACACGTTTTTAAACATATGTTAAACGGTTGTCCAAGTTTCTTTAGTAACACTGTTTGGGTTTGTCTTAGCCGTTTTTACGACTTCTTATTGACTATGCTTGACTTTTTATTTGATCTAGGCTTTTACGGGACAAGCTAAATAAAATAGAACTAGTTAGTTCACTGTTTGTTAAAAAGCGAAGTTGATTTTTATAAAAGTAGAAAAAAATGCTCGCTACGCAAATAATATATGAACATTGGACAAGGGATAGGTACTTATTCCCAAGAGATATGAGAAACAATTTTCCCGGAAGGAAAGGCGCAGGTTACAAAAAAGTAGTACCTTAATAATCATAATACTTGGTCCTTTTGTGTTACAAAATTTAGGGTGAATGGCCACTTGCTAGTCTTGATTAAGAAGCTACTGGTGATGGATTGTGTTTTCACTAAGAAATAAAACATAATTGGTGCATTTATTTATGAAAGTATTTTTAAGGAATCACTTTGTTATTTATACATAATTAGGTAACGCTGTTTGGTTATATTTCAATAGTAACTTTTATGTGTAATAGAGTATACAATATTAGTAACAACTTACATAACGCCCTAGAGGTTTTTCACTTTTGCTACAAAAGTAACCTAATTCGTTTGATTAATCTTAAAAAAAAACAACACGTTTCGCATTAGCCGACCAAAACGCTCCCCTATAACGCGAGGGGGGAAATTATTATAAATCTTCATGATATTACCATAGAGCAACTTAGGAACTTTGCTCTTTCGCGAATTCGCTCGGTAAGTGGACTGTAACTCATCGGGGCCTATGAGCTACTAGTTGTTTACGAGACTGACTCGAATGAGCATACTTTCGAGCTTGAAGTGTTACTAAGTATCTGTTCGAGATTATTTTATTATTTGAAGACAAAGGATATTTTGAACAAATAAAATTTAAGGCTCCAAATAATTCTGATGAACTATGGATAAGTGATATTGGAAATTGGTATCTTAAAACCTTTTTCGTGACGGCGTGTTGGAACGATTTCACTTACCACCTTTACACCGATTTTGGATTTTCTGGGCCATATTTTTACAAAACATATCAGAGCGTTTTCCAAAAAAAGTCCACATGAGCGTTTTTCCTAGAATTTAACTATTTTGGATTTTTATTACTCAGAATCCTTTATCCAATCGATCCTTATACAAGAAAAAATGTGTCCCAAAATTTCCATTTCAGTTCGTCCCTTTTTTAATAATAGGTATGTAAGGACCGTGACGACCAGGAAAAAATCCATAGTAAAATCTGGGACACATTTTTTCTTGTATGAGGATTGATAGGGTAAACGGCTCTGAGTAAGAAAAACCCAAAATATTTAAATTCTTAGGGATAAGTTCGCCTTTGTACTATTTTCTGTGTACTTCTGTATTTTTTTGATTTTTATGTGCAATAAAGAGTTAAAAAAAATATATATTCATGTAGTTTTTTTTGGAAAACGCTCATCAGCCCATTATTAAGCTTTGTGATCATTTTTAGCCACATTTATTCAAAGTTGGCTCCAAGTCCAATAAAAATATCAAAAAATACTGTACCTTTATAAAAAAGAGTAACCTTTGTAATTTGTAAACAAAACCCTGTAGTAGGGCTTTTGAGTAATGCGTGTCACCAACTATTTCCCCCTACGAGAGAAATAGCGCAATCCAACCCTGAAAGGTAAGGGAAGGTGACACACTGGCTTACCCGCTCGTGGTCGCGTGACTGCAAATGCTTTGAACAGATTTCAGAGAAATAAAGGTCGAAGAAACGTAGCGGAACTAGTTACACATCATATCATTATTTTCTATCAAGCTTCGAACTTTTACTTAAAATGACGGGTAAACGATAGTTAGTTCTTGACAGTTGACAAATTATATATTTTTTAATTATTAATCACATATAACTAAACGTGCCTGCCTCTGCCAGGAAGAAAATATTGTATCAATCACATAAAGTAATATCTACACAATCAATAACTTTTGATTGTATTTCCAGATTTATATGGTATTTCGTTGTATAATGTTATATATGGCAATTAATGACTAAATATTGTATTTATTATATTAACAAGTCCTTCATGATTTACGCGTTCTCCACATTTCTTACTACAAAACAGGCACAGAAGGTATTACATGTATCTCACACTTAAGTTATCAGGAACATAACAGAGTAATGGAACAGGCCCATAGTGTGATGATAATTTATGGAGAAATATCGGCTCAGAGCTAATAGATTCATTAACATTGTACACAATTTTTATCCATGTATGCCGTAGTCACAAAACAACTACAAAAGCCATAACTAGCCATATCAGAGATAAACCTCGAGGGCTACAAGGCAACCGGTTCTTAACAAAATGTACCTCCCTTTTCACGCCAAAGTCGGCATTACTGGCCTTTGTCGAAACAAATCCAATACAAAACGCTGGGAAATACATGACAAACCAGTTAAGTGCGAAATGTAAGTGGCAAGCGGGTTCCGTCCGAACCCTTAACAGTTGTTCTACTCGAACAGAAGCAGCTACAAAATTACCGCTTGCTTGAGTGTTGTTGTTGTAGTTTCTTCGAGATTAAGTACATTTTTGAGATTAATTAAGATCTCATCTGAATTGAAATAAAGGATATTTCTATTTTATTACTACCTATAATGATATATTCAGTATGCTCCATGTCCTCAACCGTTTCGAATCTGTCAATGGTTTTTTTTTTCAAGGTGAGCTTGAATGGAAAGCCAAATTAACTTTGCTGTAGTGCTCTTGGTACATGTTGGACAAAACTCGACTACAAATAAATACGTGAGTAATTTGCATCTAAAAATTATGTACGTATCTCACGACTGTTTTTATTTATACGCGAAACGATGCGCTTGTATAGCTGTTGGAAACTTATCTAAAATTACAAATGGATTTATTTGCTATCAATGTTTTTTTAGTTAAGACAAGTTGCATAATCGTTTAATTGTAGCATCACAGCATTTGCTATAAAAAAAATCATCAGAAAAAAGAACTTCCTTAAAAATAAATACATTTATAGTTTACTACAAGGCAACCCTAAAAATAAACATTTCTCGATCAAAAAAGTGAACGGAGCGTTGACAGAGCTAGGGAAAATATTGTTCGCGAATCGGCGCTTTTACCCTTTGTGGGGGCGACAGGGGAGGGGGGTATCGGCAAACACGTGCGACTGGGTTATTTTATTAGTTGAGTTATTCCGATTCAATGAGCGGTGAGAGGAAGACGGGGATTAAGTGATGTCTACTTTATTTGTAGTTTCGGATTGTAAGTGTCGCAATAAGCTTGTGTTGCCTTCGATGTTTTTTGAAACATGTTTACCCCTTTCGTGTGTAAAAAGTAACGTCTTGGATTAAATATTTACAGCGCCTCTTGGCCAACGTAGGTGGCAGTTACGAAAAAATATTGTGTAATAAATTAATAACGTTTGCAAAAAAAAGTAGCTAACTAAGTACCTACTAGAAGAAAGTAGAATGGAGAAAGTATAGAAAATACATACATTTATACACACACACACACACACAAATCACGTATATATCCCATACGGGGTAGACAGAGCCTGAGGTAACAAGACCTAAAGGCCACGTTTAGCATGATTGTAGGCGTATAGGTGGAAAGGGGAATCAAAATAGTGATGGGTTGCTAGCCGCATCGCCTATAACATGATTCCTAAGACTCGCCCATTCCCTCGATGGGCTTTTACCATCTGCGCGGGACGAGAAGCAACTGGTACATTCTATGTTATTCCTTTGCTCCCAGACCAGCATGGAAGTAAAACATACATTTATATTTCTAGTTAAATAAAAATACATTAAAAAAACAAACTGCAACATGAATAGCATATAGAAAAAAAAATGGTCTTACAAAGCGTTAATGACTCAAACTGTATTCATTTATTTCATAAGATAACGTGTTAAAATAAAATGTAAAAGTGAAATTCTGACTGACGCTCAATCATCGCCCAACCCAAACCCTTCGACCTAGAAAGCTTTTTTTGCACATATGTAGTTTCAATTTATCACGTAGACAAAAAAGGGACGGCTTTTCAAATTCCTACGCGATATCAAGTGAGTAATTGTAATAAACAGAGGTAGGGGAGACCGAGGAGAGTTGAGACAGAGGTGAGTTGATACAAAGCCGATTTACCTCAACTGTGACAGTTTATCGGGCTGGTAACTTCGCTAATTCGTTGCTCTTTCTACACTCCACAGTTTGTGTGAAGTTGTGACCTCGCTAACTGTCATAGGTGCCGAGAAAAAGGCTTTGTATCAACTCACCTCTGTCTCAACTTGCCTCGGTCTCCCCTACCGCTACAGCGTAGCTTTCTTAGCAACAAGAGCTTCGTTAGCTTTGTATCTCTTGATAATTTCTAGTACACAAGAACAGTTATTAGTTTTGGTCACATAATAGCTCACTCATCATGCTAAACGTAGTCTTTAGGTCTTGTCACCTTGCACAGGTGCCGCGAAGAGGGAACCCCATCCCGGGGTGGTCGTGGGGCGTCGCGGTGACACCGAGTGCTCCCGTAACGCCTCACATACGACTGAATAGGGAATCCGTGTGGTTTTTAGTGGGTATGCCTGCCGTCGCGGGAGTGCCCCACATACATACCCCCGGGCGCATTTTCCACACCATAAAAAAAAGGTCTTGTCATTTGCCTAAGGCTTGTCATGAGCCTAAGGGCTCTGTCTACCCCGTAAGGGATAAAGACGTGATTTATGTATGTATGTATGCATAGCTCACTGCGCGCCTTGATATCCTTGAAATCTCACTCTTTAACAAGCTATGTGGCCATACCACAAACGTATCAACGAAGTAATAGTCACGAAAAGACTTTTTAACAATATATCACCGCGATAAAACAAAAGCTAGCGGACGCGGCGCATCGGAGCGCTCAGTCTTGTTGCACGCTGTATAAAGTTACCCTAACGGCTGTATATATGTAGCGAAGCCAATTGATGCAAGAAAAGCTAAACATTTAGCGTGACTTGCAACAACTATAAATTTAAGCATAACCGACGATTTTAACGTATATTTGACAGAAAACCTAAGAAACTATGTCAAAATTGTCGGTTATTTTTAAAGTGATTGGTAACCCTATAGCACCTCTAGGTAACGGCAACATATTTGCCGTCACAGAGACAACAAAAACGCGTCTATCTATCTATAAAGTAAATACTTTGGGACTCTTTAATATCAATTGACTTACATTCAAACTAATCGAAGTTTGAACTATGGGCGGAGGAATATACTCGTACAATACAATACAATACAATAACTTTTTATTGAACACCACATATAACAACCAAAACAGAAAAAAAGGTATACAGAATATTACAAGGTAACAATAGGCGGCCTTATCGCTACAGAGCGATCTCTTCCAGGCAACCATAATGGACTGGAGAACAGAACAGATCTGAGCAGGTGGTGCAATTTAAAACATATATTAATATACTAAGTACTACTTAAATTGAAAAAAAAAATAGATGCTTACACACTAAATATCTATTCTGTTTTGTTTTTGTTTTTTTATTGCAAATATGTATTTAAGCAAGATTATTCTATTTTTTCTTTTATATACAAAAGTATTTATAACACGATACAACTAAACTATACATCATCATCATCATCGTCGTATGCAGCAGCGGTTTAAAATGAACCGAATTCGCTGTTTCCTAAAAGCTACGAACATACTTGCACTTGGCAAAAATATTAGGGTAAACGTACACTGGCGTGTATTGCGATGCTGAGCGATGGCCCGTTGTCACTGACGCCCGTATTAATGGTGCTAATAAATTTATCTAGCTCACGGTTCATGAAAGTGGACCGCAAGCTTTACTCGTGGCTTAGTCGCTTGCGGGAAGAAATAGGGGGTTGAATAAACTACGTAAGTGATGCTACATGCTACACTAATATGGCAAGCAATGTGTTTAGCTGCGTTTGTGGGTAAAACGGATTAGCTTTCTGCTGTTATTTTCTGAATTAAGTGTTGGCTTTACAATAGCTAAATCACGTTCTGTGCGTGCGTGCGTACGTGTGACAACAATTTTATTATGTTAATAAAATAATTTACAGGCCCATTATTTTCTTTGGGAACCAAACTTATTTTTTAGAGTAATGGTAGGGGGCGAACGGGCATCATGCGAGTCACCTGATGGAAAGCAATTACCTCCGCCCATAGACGCCCATAACATAGGAGAGATACGTGTGCATTTAAGGCAAGAGTAAACCCACAGGAACGTATAAATTCTTATATGAGCGTGCGTGATATGTAGACGTGTGTTATTATGTATATCGACTCGTCATCCAATAGAAAAAGTGTACTTAGTATAAGTTAACATATCTCTCGTTGTAAGTGCTCCATGGTCCCCTACGTAACAAAGCAGAATTAAAATCCTCGCCGCCTAACTCTAAAGCGAACCTATTCGACCGTCTGGCAATTTCTATCTCTTTTTAAGTAGAACTTGTGGAATGTAAATTAAATTTAGAACGTCAGTTGAACATGGCGCCCGCTAGTGCCATCTATTTTCGTCAGCGGGAACGGCGCCACCGTCGTAGATAACACTTTGCTATCACTTACTGTAACATCGCTTGATGAGGACGGACGAGTACAACACAGTGTTTTATTTAGTTTAGTTTAGTATAAATAACTTACTGAAAAAAAAACTTCCTCAAGTCCATGCAAACTTCGGAAGTGAGTAAAAATTCACTTTTAATATCTAAAAGTAAAGAAATACGAGTTCTAGCGCTCCCAAGATCAATCTATTTATTTGAGTTCGTTTTGTATTTAGTTACTTTTACTTGTAATTAGTGGAAGTACAGCGTTTAGACTGTAAAGGATATACGCACTGACGTGTCGCATGCGTCACGTTCTCTCACCGTTTCTTCATACATTTTGTTGCGTTTACGCACCGTCGACATCTTTTACGCACTGGTGCGGCTGGACCTTTATTTATATGACTGTTTTAGAAATATGACTTTCTGCCAAGTTTTTCACAGCGCATTCTTCTTAGCAGTGATGGTCTTTCCAAAATACACAGGTGCTTAAAAAAAATATGAACGGCCCTATTGTCTCCGAAACATTCCGGGCATAACTCCACTAGAGCAATAATATATGCCAGTTCCTTCATCGTCCCATAAAATCGTTTACAATTGTTTGCACTGACTGACCTATCAACGCAATACTAAAACTAGAAAGGTTAATATTTGAAGTGAAGGTTTCTTTACAGCATAAAGGCCGCGAGCATAAGCTGGCTTCACTATACGTAATTTACGACATTCCAATCAGTTACCAATAGGTACAAGTATAAACACAAATCACATCCAAAATATGACGGAATAATAATTCCGCTGATCCCACCACGTTAATACGACGTCTCACAAAGCCGAGATGACAAATCAAAAATGAAATTTCCAATCAGTACCGAAACCGCAGACGCCTCATTCTGCAATGATCCGGCTTAATCCCGATTCCGGCATAACGACATAACTCCTCAAAGGTCGATGCGTTCGAGAATGCCCATTTAGATCGCGGCCGATGTGAAAAATGTCCTTTTACACAAATTCTGTTAAGGCGAGAGACTCAGCGTGGTGCGTTCTCGTTTCTACTGTATGATTTACTTTCAGACGGATTCAAATCTGTCTATGACCTAATAAAAATGTGTGTAGATATTGCTGCATAACTGCAGCTCAAACAGTTTTTTACTAGTTGCTGTAGATTACCACTAAGTTCAGCACAATTTTTCAACGTTTTCTAATGATACATTCAAGTGATATAATTTATAAAATCGGGCCCCATATTTCCCACTGGTGAGCAGTAAATGAAGCCTTTAAATATTTTGTTTTTGCCTAAAAGATAAATAAAATAAGAAGTTTATAGCCGACTTAAAAAAGGAGGTTCGTTTAAGAATTTATGTAAATTCTCGTTTCATGTGGAATTTATTATGTTGTTCGGAAAAATAGGATGGATAGGATTAATTTTACTTTTTTTTAAACCGTATTTCAAATCAGTTAATGTTCTTATTTTAAACGAAGAACTGTGTCTATCGTTAAAAGTTGCAAATAAAATTGGATATAATTGGGACGTCTATTACAAAGTAGTTTCGTTTGATGGCAGAAACCGCTCTCGCCCAATTATGTTAAGGCGGCAGTCGCGATCCGCCCAGTGATTTTATTTGATTACGTGGAGCCTCGTTCGAATGACTTAAAGCGTTTTGTCGGAAATCCTCCGGAGGCCAGATAATTTATTTAAATAAAAAGAAGATTTTACTAAAAAGAGAAAATCAACTAAACGCCCACGTCCACTGCTTTCGCGTGATCGACAGAGGGGTGCCGTTGATCAATTTTGAGGGATCAAGTTGAGTTAAATTTGCAATCCGACTTATAATTTAATTGTATGATTATTATAATTAAACTCGCTTCCTTTCGCAATTTTGCCTGTACCATGAATGATTCGAATAAGAGATTTTCTACGAGACATAGATCGCGGTTACTTTTGCGTTAGTCCCGATAATTCGACGCAGTTGTATGCATCATGGTCACATGAGGAAGATACGGCCAGTAAAATTCACAATGAAACATTAAGAAACCGGTAAGGTATGTTTTGATCCACTATAAACTAAGCTTTTTATTTTTTATCTACACCCATAACCTAACTTCCCTACAATATTTTCAGGAACGATAAGCAAATGGACTACATAAAGAAATGTATCTGTGGTTGTATAATAATATTGGCATTAGAGTATCAATATCAATACTCTATTACATTCATACTTCAAACAGCTTAAATAACAAAATCTCTATGTCTTATGTCTATGGATTTAAGAAAAAAATATCGAGTCCCATTTGTCCCATAATTTTCATTGTTCATAGTAATCGTTAGTCATAATATTTATGGTCATAACACGTGAAATCGCATTTTTCAGGAATTTTGGGAAAGTCATCAGAAGATAGTAGGTTAGGTAAGGTTAGTTTACTATCAATTCTAAAATAAATATTACTGTTTCAGAAATAAAAGGCTTTATGCCAAACCGTACATTCGAAACTTCAATTTTACGGGACAAAATATAGACCCAAAAAATATAAATGTAAGTCGTTTCATCTGTTTCGAATTTTCGAAGAACAGAAAATAATGTTACCTACGTATTTTGATGTGAAAAAGTTTATTGTACAAAAGTTATGATATGATATGTAGATAAAGTTATGTATGCGAATGTACATAATTAGGCATTAAAACCCAAGTGGGGTTTTATGAAACGAAGTGAAGCTCTCATTATGCACCAGCCATATAAATAACTATAAATAGAAAGCTACAGTTAGATTCAGACCAAATTATTGCAATAGTTGAATGTGCATCGTTTTGTGACCCGCGAAATGGGAAGTAGAACTACACTGGCAAGAGTCTTGCTCGAATATAAATGTTGAAAAACATTATTCCAGGAGTTTCCGTTTCATACCCACTGACAGCCACCAAATGCTCCATAAAGTAATTATAGCCCTCATTAAATTCATTCGCACGATTCAATGAGCAACAAACAAAATATTTTCAGTGAATAATGGTTTTGATCAATGGAGCAGCTATTTAAAGTTAATTTTAAAATTTACAACAGAGTTGATTTTTGTGTTTCTGGCACAAAAATGGTATCGTACCTAATTTACTCAAGCTTTACATCTTAATTGCAATTTCAGCAGTGGACTGTATATACTCGTATATACCTATAGAATAATTAGCAACTGCCTGAAAGACAGAAAAAATCACGCACAACTCAAAAACTGGAGATAGACATTCGTCAACATAAAGCTTGAGTATCGCAAATACAGTGCCCTTAATTATGCAGAAGAACAGAAGCCTTTCTAAAAGTATAAGTTAAACACACACACACACACACACACACACACACACACACACACACACACACACACACACACACACACACACACACACACACACACACACACACACACACACACACACACACACACACACACACACACATACACACTCATACGCACGCACAATGTATAAATAAGGTGCATATTATGATATTGTATTTTAGTCTAGATCTTAGTGTTGTCTAACTAGTTTGTATCATGCATGTACCTATTCTGTTCTTCAAACATCGTGCACTCTTACCTCCTGATTATCCGAGCCGTGTCCAGGAGTACCGCCTTCTGTATTATTATTATTATTTCCTACGTGCTAAGGAACTGATTCATTTTTTGGTTTTCTACGGGGACAAATGACTTCATTAATATTATATTTTTGTTTCGAGTTAACAACAACAAGTAATCATTGTAGTGATAAGCAAATATATAAAGGGAACAGTTAGGTAAAATAAACATCCTGAATTGAACTGAATTACCAATTTTTGTTATGACGGAATTGAGTCGAGACATTTATTTGTCGACAGTGTCATGTCTATAGCCAAACATGGTTAAATATTTTTTCCCGGATACACATCGAGTGGGTGTCACAAGGTGCGCTATGTATATTATGTGAGAACGGCAACCAACCGTGTACATTTTTGATATAATGACAGTGTTCCTCTACTATGAAACACATATTACAGTTTGACAACAAAAATAATGCTCCACGATGTACCTGCGCAGTATACCAATTTTAGTAGCGCGGGAAACTCTGGCGCTGTTATTGGTCGATCGATTTCGTACCAACAATGGCAAAATCGTGTAAGCGGGACAGAGCTATGAATGCAAAGCAAGCAATACTCTGCCAGTTGCGCTTGCAAATAAAGTTCAATATAGATTATTTACACGTTCGGCTACCACCGGAAACTGGTCTGCGCTTCTCTGCGCAAACGAGTACTGCGGATGCGCATTATATTTGTTGTTAAACTGTACTGTCTTCGATAAATTTTGACAAAATCTACATTCCCTTAGCCACCCGTTGTTTATATTTTTCAATATCTTAAGTCCGCACAGATCAACTTTTAGCTTCTGTTTAAAATAACAGCTGCGTGACTCGACTATACAACTGACCCGCGACAAACCGAAATTTCTAACGGTAACACCGAAAAAGTAAAACATAAAAATCAAGAAATAAAAATTTCTTGATTCATTTGATAGTATCTATCATTTGAAAAACAGCGCCTTCTCTCGTCCCTGGTGAGCAGTAGATGTTCCATGGGAGTTTGTAATTGTGTCGTACAGACACATCATTCAAACAGATGACGCTTAGCGACAAAAATTCGCATAGTAACAAAAAGGTCACGTTACAAGTTAGTAACAGGTAGAAAAATTCGGAGACTACCCACCTGCTATGGGTGGTGTAGGGGTATAGCACGCGTCACGGAATGACGAGGATCCGGGTTCGATTCCCGGCCATAGCTTTACTTTTCGGATTTTTCTGTGTGTTCTAATTTTCACTGACATTTAGAAATTTAACCGAAATTTCATCAAAAATCAAGATTCTGCGACGAGCAACACGCACATAAAAACATCATTAACTTAAATACAGATAGATGCATTTTCTTTTAAACGTCTCAAAACAAAACAGTGACAGACTCATATTCTTGAATAAGTAATTGACTCACCCATACTAGTTGAACAATCTCATTTGCCGACGCGGAAAGTCGAAGAAGTCATTGTCCCTTATGAATATTAATGTGAGAATTTTTCCATTATCTCCAGTGAGGACGGTGAATAAATTACAAACAACTCGCCTAAGTGTTTTAGTGCCCACTTATTGTTACAATTTCGGCCTAACGGCTAAGGGCCGTGACGAATTGGAGTTGCGAAAACATGAAGTGTTTTGATAGGTTACTGTTAAATTTTTAATTATACAGTGGAAAGTTTGTTAATTCATGTTTTATTAAACTCCTGACTTAATAAGACTTTTTTAAATTAAAACTACGCGATTATATTGTTTTTGGAAAATTTTACACATACACAACTATCCCTTACGGGGTAGACAGAGCCTAAGGTGGCAAAACCTACAGTACACGTTTAGCAAGATTGTGGGCGTAAAGGTGGAAAATGGAATCAAAATAGCCTATAACATGATTCCTATGATTTTCGGCCATTCCCTCGATGGGCTTTTACCATCTGCGCGGGAAGAAAAACAACTAGTACATTCTGTTTTTTCTTTGCTCCCAGACCAGCATGGAAGAAAATTGGAAAATTTACTAAGAATTTTTTTTTTTATGTTAGAGAGGCCCGACAAACGAACTAGTGGGTCACCTGATGTTAAATGATCACCACTGTCCATAGACACCCGCAGCGCTTTACTTAGTCCGACTTAATATTTTATACCGCAAACTAAATCAGCATAGTTACAAGATATTTGAACGAAGCTGCCTTACGCGATTGGCAATGCGATCGTCATTAGATATTTCTAACTATCTTAGATAGCTCAATATATCTAGTAGCAGGGTAGAACGTTTAGGATGTTCTAAGTACCATGCGCTACGAACGGGTTACGTGCTACGCCGACGTGTAAAAGTGCTACGGCGTAGCTACTCGTAGAAGCTGCTCGTAGCGAACATTTCGCAGCTTAATGCGTAATTTTATTTATATATCGCTGCTTAAATACAAAAGCGACACAAGTCAAAAACTTACTTTTTTACAGGAGAGCAGTTTAAAGTTTTTGAAATGTTTTTTATAAATTTCAAGTTGTTCAATTATGACAAACTCTGCCTGTCATATATCAAACTACGTGTATTAAAATCCTCTTCTGATGCACTTATTTAATTTTACGATAATTATTTTCTAGAGCGCTAAATTAGTAGATAAGTCCCTTTTAAGTTAAAAAATAAAAATTAAATTATTTGTTATTTTATTAAGAAACGGCCACAACTACGAAAAACATACGTTTATTGTATCAAAACTACGACAAAAATCATTTTCTATTATGTGTTTTGAAACGATTCTTACAAGAGAATACCACTCTATCGGTTAGTTTCTCTATGCCCCAAAAATCCAATATTTACGTAAGACAAAGGGCTCCGGCCAGCCAGCATGTTTGCATTAGTGTCTACAGATAGTTGGCAACTTCTCGGGTCTTGAACTGTAGGGGCTCGAACTTGCGGTTGTTTTATTAATATGTTTACTCCAAAATTCGGGGATTATTGTTAGTAGGAAGACGTTATTGAATAATTATAAGCCGATTCGAATAAATCTGCATTAAGGTCATTGACATCTGTTATTCAAAACCTTAGCTGTCGCATATTGTCGTATTCTTCCATGCTAGTCTGGGAGCAAAGAAAAAACATAGAATATACCAGTTGCTTCTCTTCCCGCGCAGACGGTAAAGCCCATCGAGGGAATGAGCGAAAATCTTAGGAATCATGTTACAGGCGATGTGGCTAGCAACCCATCACAATTTTGATTCCCCTTTCCATCCATACACCCACAATAATGCTAAACGTGGTCTTTAGGTTTTGTTACCTTAGGCTCTGTCTACCCTGTATGTATGTATTGTTTGCAACACTAGCGCTGTAACAAGATTTAATCGTTTTTTAATAGTTTGCTGTATCAGCCAGCAAAATAAACGGTTTTTACAAGGTTGCAAGATGCCTCAATCGCCATATCCCGTATGTTACGAATAAATCCATGATTCCATGAATCCACACCAATATCAGAGCTACTCCGCTAGCAATATAAATTGACCTATGTTCGCGGACACATTCGTCCAATTTTGCAACACACAGGACACAGTGTTTGAGTCCCTTTGAGGTCTTAATAATTTTTATCCACTACGGGAAAGCCATTAAGTACTCAAAAATGTAGTAAGTATGAGATCATAAACTATTCCTTTGTCCTTTTCTGTCTGGGATACGTATCGTGAATATTTAAATGCATGCTTGGAAATAAATTGGCACAGAGCGACTTACCAAAGGAAATTAGACAAAAAAATACACGGCGACACGCCAACATAAACAAGAACTGATACAGATTTACGACCTTGGAACTTTTAATATCTCTTTTCTATTGGCTCTTTGTTTTAGTAACAAGAATAAATCTATTCACCCAATTAAAATGTAGGGGTAGGGCTGAAGCGAGGTCCATTATGAGCGCTAGAGCTTTCTACATTTTTGTTGTTTCTGCCAAGTTAATCGTTAGACACTCATTTTAGTAGTGCCTTGTTTTTTTTTTGTAATCTCACTATACTAATTTTCGAATATTCCTTAAAGAATATTTGTATTGTATTGACGGTATTTATGAGTATTTTTTACTTACTTACTTTCTTACTCTTACTGACTTCTTTCAAAATATGGTGCGGTTACTTTAAGATAATTAACTTAAGCGGTTCTACTCCCATGAAAGAGGAAGAGGGCTAGTTCCCTATCCCATGGAGTTGTTTAAATTCACTTCCTCAAACTTATCTGCGATACACAAGGCATATGCTTGCGTAATTTCAAGCCAGTCACGCTATTCCATCATTTATGTATACTTTATATACAACACTGCCTACCATTATTTTAAAATATACTGATATATTGTTTAGCATTTGGTCCTCGCGCTATTGAACTGAAAAGAGCAACAAAGAGACTTTGAGAATGGCATGATGGCTAACGAATCCAGAAGAAAATATGCGCACTGATTGAAAATCAACAACAGTACGTTGTACTTCATGGACTACTTCGAAAATCGAAATACAATTCCTATAAAGTAGCACACAAACTGCGCTGTGTCACGGAGCCGTCACATAAAAACGTTTGCTTTGTAATTCGAGGAGTACCGACGTAACAGAGTCACGCCATATCAGGTAAGGATTTGGGATGTTTTATGCGGGGTTTTTCTATTTGGCAAGGAATGTAGCTCTATATAGTTAAGCACACCATACATAAAACCGATGATGCATAGAATCGACAGATGCGTAAAAGTAGCATGTAAAACTGCGTTGTGAAGACATTTATAATGACATAGAGTTTTTCAACAACTATGGAAGTGCAGTAAAAGATGAGTCGATAACACGCACCTTTATATTAATCCAAAATAGATGGTTATTATTGCATAAGATAGCATGGCAGAAACAAAGTTACATGACTTGTGCAACTGTTTCGTATATAAACTAGTGATTTCTTAAACAGTATTATTCAGACTTGCAATGTGTAGCTCATGTAACTTACTTGAAATTCGCGTGACACGGCAGAGAATACTTTTAGCGTTGACTACACCGTACTTCGTTTCTTTTCTCAACAAGATTAGTGCTTGAACAATATTGTTCCCTTATACGAGATGAGGAAGTAACTAGAATTATAGTTATTAGATCGGAGTCTTTGCTTCTATAAAGCAGGCAAAATGAAATGGGAAAAAGCTACAGAAACCACTTGACTTAGGTAAAGAATGGAATATAAAAATGAAGATAATAACGAGAGAGGAAAACGTTGAAAACTGTTAAAAAAGAGAAATGTACGAAGTGAAGCTAATAAAAGCAGATAAAAATTAGACCCAAGTAGACTATCTCGCCTGACGTTAACGTCACATGACAGAAGAGGCAAGTTTTACTGCAACGTTACGCAACAAATGACAATCTTTCCCAGCAAAAATTTCTTACTTATCTAAATTTCAAAGCATAGTTCTTATAAACGTTAAGTTATAGTTTAGTGCCCGTTAGTTAAAATGTTTCGTTTTGTTTCCTTTGCCGGTTCTAGGTTGTAAATAAATTCATGCCGCACATATTTCTTTGTGACCTGCGACTGAGCGGTATAGAAATGATTTATACTCACGAAACCTTCTTTGCAAATCCTTCTGTCCTTTTGTAAATATATAAAGCTTATCCCGGAACTACGCTTGGCAAGGTTGCACAAATTATGAGGGATATAAATAGAAAACGCGGACGTCCGGATAGTGGACAGTGACTTGGAAAAATGTGAGCGCTGCTTTCACTTCAACGACTTTATCAATAAGTCGAAGCTCTATTTATTCAAATACGTACTTACGTGCATACTGGAAAAGATGCAAGTATCATAATGCAGTTTGTTTTTACTAGATAATGGCATCTCAAGTCGAGGGTTGTGGGTTCGAGCCATGGCTCGCACCTCTGAGGTTTTCGGAATTTATGTGCGAAAATACATTTGTAATTTACCACGAGCTTTTAGGTAAAGAAAAACATCGTGAAACCAGCACACACCTGCGAAGCAATTCAATGACGTGTGTGAAGTTCCCAATCCGCACTGGGCCCGCGTTAGAACTACGGCCCAAGCCCTCTCATTCTGAGAGAAGGCCTGTGCCCAGCAGTGGGACGCATATAGGACAATGAGATGAGACGGATATATACAGTACTCAGATAAGTACACTATTGATCTAAACAGGCGTTACTTTTACCTTACTGCTTTACAACCACAGGTGCAGGACGTCTACATCTGTGCGATACATGTATGTTGTCAAGCAAACCCGACGTTCACCTTTTACATTTATCATCATATTTCACTCACTCAACTATCTCAAACACAAACAAATTTCATCTACTCACGACGCGCCAAATAATAAGAGGCAAAGTTACCATCTGTTCCCAAATTTATTTTACTTCTAACCAATTTAAGTAAAAAAAAAAATATATCAACCTTTTTAAACAAGGATAATGTAATCAAACGAATCTGAGAAATAATATAACCGAGCCCGGGACCGAATTTAAAATAATGTTGCAAAGAGAATATTTATTTGGCAATAATATTGGTTCTTTTTTGCAGCAGAGGTGTTATTCTGAGTTATGGTCAAGGGGTATTGAATTATCTGGTGAAATATACGGCCATATTTTTTCGCTCGACGATATTTTGCGAATAAATTTTAAGAGCAAAATGGTTTGGATAGAGGCCGAATTTTTATAAATAGTTCTAGGTGGAGCATAAGGCATGAATAAACGATGGATATACGTTCAAATGCAAATACGAAATAATCTTTAATGAATTCTTTAATGAATTCTTTACCCAAAAAAGATTAAGAGAAATACTGATACGAGAAAATGTACAACGCCAGCAAGTATCAAAGTTGCGAAGGCATTCAAGTGCATTATTATAATGATCTATCTGAGTTTCTATGTACTATAAATCGAGTAGATAAAATTCTCCGTGCCTAGCTCGTTTTCATTTGCAGCCGTGGGCATATAAAGCAAAAACTCATCAGCGGCGTAAAATATAACTATGCCGCCCCGGTTTTCCACTAGACTAACTTTTGATTGGGCACATCACGCTCGGTTATTTGCAATAACTTTAACTCCCCCTAAAAAGTAAGTTGGCTTGAGGCGACGATCACAAGATTAGAGGGGTTGCCGAAATATTTGGAAAGTGCCTGACAACCCACTGGGTAGTCAAGCGTTAGTCGATTGGCATGGTGAAAACTGACTAACTTATTTATAAAATCCGACTTTAATGAAATTATTCTCCACATTTAGATGGAATTTACGGTAAGATTAGCTTAACAATAGACACAAGTACCTACTTCAAACATTAAATCCAGTAAAGTACAGTATTTAAAGCCGTACGACCAACTTTTAAAATGATATCAAGACAATCTAGAACCCCTGCAAAGTTTTTAACTCCGAATTAACTTCTCTTTCGTGCGCCACTGATCTGGAATACTTATCTATACGGAATAAACATGACTTAACATTTCCTTACATTTTGCCACATAGTCTTTCTTTCCTCGTCAGATAGACAAGGTCATAAACACGAGCAAACATTAACATTACATGATTCACAAAACCTATATTACAAACTGCTATAAAATTTTGCAGCTCTCGTTCTGAACAAAATTCGATCCAAGAACATTGTCTTTTAGGGTAACAGTAATACAAACAGGGAAATCACGAAATGATTGCTGCACGAAATGGATTTTTAACCCCTGAAATGTCTGTGCCCCCGTTCGGAGTAGTGACGCGTCTGAGGATCCCGAACAGCATTGCCCATTAGGGGGCGACGATATACGAAATTTCAATAAAACTCGATAGAAGGGGTGATCTGCTAGAATTACTGGAATAAACTTATATCCGGGGTTTACGTGTTGTTTAATGTACATATGCACGTCTTTTGGCATGTGTAAAATGTGTCACAGGGTTTTGCGTATTTTTTTAGACTGTTCGAACACTATGTATTATTAGAAATACTAAATAATAATTATTATGGCTATAAATCGACCTTTATTCAAAATTACTTCAATATTTGATTTCGAATAAAGGGTAAATTTGATTGTGTAAACTAAACTAATTTTATAGGATATTAATTTTTTCAAACGTTTTCTCTTTATTACAATTTATTAAATCCATTTGTGTCCGTTTGCAGATGGTAGCATAAATATCACGGGTGAACTGGCATTTCTTTCCTCACTTTTTTTCTTACGACTGATAAAAATCGCCGCAATCTAATTTTTAATCAAACGATTCGCTAGTATTATTTACGTTTTGTTTCTCGAGTTTAATTTTAACGACTTTTCATTTGCACTTCAATTAAACATGTGTAGACATAGTAATTAGCCGACACCATAACACGCCGAACACAATCGAGGAATCAACGTGGTCCGTGCCATGCATACACAATGCACCATTTGCGCTACAGCGGTGAAACTGGCAAGCCTGGGATTGCTAGTGGGCTAGTGTTCAGGGACGACAAATTAATGGCAGTCATCATAATCAGTTGAATAAATCGCTGTTATCTTTTTATTTTTGTAACATTTAAGAGCGTAAAGTGCGACAGTGCGTTTACGCACCAAAATTCATGGAAAAACGGTAAGAAAACGTGACGCCTACGACACGACCCTGCGTGTACGCAGCGGTAAGGTCGCTCCTTAATCTAGTAAATTCCAACACGAACAGCTATTTTGAACAGACTAGCAGTCTACTTTGTTCTTTAGACGTGAATTAAACGAACAGAGTTCACTATCCTGAGCATCTGTTTTTAAACTTTCATTTTTTTTTTACTTTTGATGGTGTTTAATTTCCACAGGCAGTTAGTGACCACTGACTGTTAAAGGGTTAAAAAAACGGAACAAGCAAGGCGATAAACTTGCCAGAAATTAGGTGAAGCATCTCAAGATTGAGATGAGAGTCGTGCCTTGTAGCAGTTCAGTAGTGGGCCCAAAAAGCTGATCATAAAAATAGCGTTATATCTTGTTTACGCATTTTGGAGCTCTTATAGCCTTAACCATCCATAATTATTCGGTTAGAAAACGTAAATAGCATCAAACTGCTCATTTGATTTCAGAAACTGGTGGCATTGTTTGGCCAATGCGATGATTTATACCTTACATAACATAAATCACGTCTTTATACCTTACGGGGTAGACAGAGACAGAGTCTAAGGTAACAAGATCTACAGGCCTCGTTTACCACAATTCTGGGCGTGTAGGTGGAAAGGGGGATCAAAATAGTAATGGCTCGCTAGTCGCATCGGCTATAACAATGATTCCTAATATTTTCGCCCATTTCCTCGACGGTCTTTTACCATCAGCGCGGGTAGAGCAACTGGTACATTCATGATGATTGATGATTTATTGCATTATTAAAAAACTGCGTCTTGTTGTCGCACTCACTCTTATGAGTTTGATACTTGAACCGGCCGATTAAAGGCGACAGCGAGACAAACCCGAATGGCATTCTAAGAGCTCACGTACTGTATAATATGAGTGGAGTAGCATCTCTCCGAGACATCTATTGCATGTCGCTAAAATACCGTGTCTCGTGAACACAACCGTTACGTTCACGCAGCAGAAATAGGCGGCGACGTCATAACACCGAGAATTGTCATAATTTTATCATACCGTCGCAACATCGCTTTAATATCGTTTCATTATCCCCTGCGGTCTAGTTTGCGTTCGCCTACGCGCCGCGCCGAGGGATCCGGGAACAATTTGATTCGTAAATGTTCTGATCAGCCCGCGGGAGCGTATTGGTGTTAACTTACATGAATGCACCCACACATGCTCCCTTGTGCATACACTCATAAACATAAAATGTATAACTAACGCAAAACATTATATTTTGTTTGCCTCGCAAGTTTGAATTATTGAGTTTACTTGTACCAATGTACAAAAATAGGTATATATGCAATGAAAACACTTAACTTAGTAATTTGTAAATCAAGGACCTGATGTTTTTTTTATATTGCTCTTAGTTTGGAAAATGACTTGAAGAAAATAACACTAATTAGTCGAACTAAAACTGGTTGAAAATGTAATTTGACCTGTATAGGTTTTTACACACAAATTATTACTATTTTCGAATTTTATTTTCGTGTGATTTGATTTTAAAAATCGGCCCCCAGATATGTTAATTTATCTGATGCCTTGGCACTGTATGGCAATCAAAACAAAAAGCATACAGGAAGGACCAACAGGGCCTGTAATTACTCTGCTTAAGCCCGCTGTATCTGCTTCAAGTACCCTAAAGCGAAAAGTCTATTTAGTCCCCCGGTTTTTACACCGTAAACTACATATAACGAAATATACCTGTATATGCTTATTTAATTAATTATGTTGATAAAATTGTACCGATATTTTTAGCTATGACTATTTTTTTCTCATTATCTGGTAACAGTTAATTTTTTGTATGTCAAATTAGTTAAAAATAGATACATAACATGTTCATTTTCATATAAAACCGTAGCCGTTAAAAATTTTTTTTGTGTATTACTTATTCGCTTAATTGTATGTATGTATAACTCTTTATTGTACATAAAACACAATTAAATTTTCCTTTTTTATCTCAATAAACTGCTATTTCATTATTCATACTTCTGTATTCGAATATAATTATTGGTTCGATTAAAATAATTTATATTAAAATGATTATAATTTCAAATTTACCTGCATATTCAATACTATTTTATACAGTGCGTTATTTTTTACAATGCCCATAATAACAGTTCTGATTAAAATGTGGCGATGGTCAGGAATAAATTAAAAAAAAATCTTAGTCAAATTAGTTTGGAAAATTATGGTTATAGATCCGATTTTAGGTATAGAATCTCTTCCAGCAACTAGCTCGACTGTACATACTCGACTACTCGTAGTAACATGAAATGCAGTGCCAGGTAAATTGTTGGGATACCCGGCTTTGCTGCTAAGCCAAGAGACGTATGCGCTTCGTGTCGTGTTGCAGAATGCCTCTAGCCTGCTATGAGCCTGAGATGGGAAGAATTACTGCTTTCAGTTTAGCTGAAGTCAGACCAGGTTAAGCTCAAAGTAATGGCTTAGTGAAGTGGGGTTGTATTTTCTTATGTACCTAACTGCTAACTACGTAAGCGTGGAGTTCAAAAATTCGAAAAGGATGTGCCCCAAAATAATCATAGAATAGAATTGTATACCTTTATTATGTATACCTTTTTTCTGTTTTGGTTGTTATATGTGGTGTTCAATAAAGAGTTATTGTATTGTATTGTATTGTGTGGTCAATTGTGTCTCGCACAATGGAAATCCTCCAAACGACGTTCGACCTTTGGTGTTAATTGTTCATGCTTTTTAACTGTTCGCGCAAATGACATTGACAAAGACAGTTTACATGATAAATTGTAGCTACAAACGTATCAAATGTCTCGTCTCCTAGTAGCAGAATATAGCAGTTAGACTGTCTTATTGTACTGACTTTTGTTAATACGCTATTGGTGCCTATTACCATTAAAAGTTAGTTAGATTAAATTATGGCTACAAATAAAAGGGTTCTTTATAATTAGGTACACTAGAACCTAGCTGATGAAATGTAAGAATCAATGAAATCATCTCCAAGTGCGTACGAGAATGAGTTGTATAATAAGCCTTGTTATACAACGTGTATTTGGAATACGGGCGAAACTTTTAACTAGACACTGGCTGTAGCGGTACAAACGATATTCACATAATTAATTTTTAAAAATGCAGTCGAGAAGCAATGTAACGCAAATTTATTTTAGTCGTTACATTTTGTCACATGTCAAACTTATTATCTTAACTGCATTATTTACTGTTCATTGCGTGCTGAATAATTTTGTAATTTTTTTAATAAGAGGTACCTTAATTAGCTCTTTCGGACCTAAACTAAACGCTGTTTTAAAATTCGCCCTTACTCCAAACGCTGTATAATTTGTGTATAAGCGCCTTATCACATTAGCCTAAAAGTATTTAAAAAGTGCTGACCCCTCGTGGGTGTTTAACCAGATTATAATTTACAATCTGCCAAACTTGCCTCACGCCAGCTACGCAAACTTTCCTCATGAAAACTCGCAATGTTCGGAAAGAATCGTAGTTGTAAAGTGATTTTCAGAAAATTTCCAAGCATCCTTTGAAAATTTTAAGAAAAGTGCGCTCTCCGGCGAAGTTTTGAGTTTCCAGTGTTCTTTTGAAGAATCGATAGATTCAATCAATGAAGTTGGGTAAGTATTTTTTAAGTTTTCTAGTGTTTTTCTATAGTTTTTTTACTGTATGAGTTGGACTGAAGATTCATCTATAAAGTTATCCAATAAATTCTTGCATTTTTGTCACAAGTTCTTTTGTTTTACCTCTTTGTCGCTTTGTTTTATGCTAGATTTTAGAATTTACTATACTTTTTAACAAAAAAACCATCGATATGAATATATTATGGTACTGTTGAAGCTTCCAAAATGGCATGGCAATTATCGTTAGTTTGTATAATAATTAGGTGTAAGTTCATGAAATATTTTATGTGTAGAGGGCTGCTTTGACAAATAGACTAGGGTCCTTAAAAACTGGAAGAATCCAACAAACATATTGTCATAATAGATTTACCATTCCTAAGTTATACGAAAGGTAAGCTTTTATACTGATTTGAACGAAAACAATAGCCAAAGAGTTTAATTTTTGAAAAAAATAAAAAGAAAACGTTTAATAAGTGCGTGCCTACTTAAACCAAAACTCATCCTTTTACTCTTGTATGTATTAGAATTTACAATGAGAGCCGGCTCGCGGCGCCCGCGGTCCGCCAAACTTTACCGCGTGCTTTCGAGCGGTTTGCCACCAATGAGAATTTCACAAGCAGTCCTACCGACTTAAAAGAGTTGCATTTGCTCGCATAATAGGCTCCCACTTTAAACTTGAATGTTGGAGTGTTGAACTTACTGGGTTAGGATAAAGACTTAGCAATGAAGAAATATTTTGTGAAAGAAACCGATTTTATTTAATCAAGTTATAGTGATAGGCAGCCCAGACAGTGGCTTTAAAATCTAAGTGTAAATTAGTTTAAATTTATTCAATTTGTCAAAGGGTCAGCGAACGGATCGGTGCGACCTATCAAACCAAATTAAGAGCAAATTCTCAAGTCCCGAACGCGACTTAACTCCGAATTTTATTCCAACTCGAATCGCTAATGGCGTCCGTTGCGAACAAAAACTCGCTTGATTAAAATCGTTTGTCGTAATAAAAGGAGCACTAAAAAGTTACAACCGTACGAAACGGAACCGGTAGGCCCGTAAAATCGATCAATTCGATACCGATCGAGTGAGAGGAGGACAAAAATTTAATGTCGAACTCGAGATTAGGGTAGGCGGCCGGTTTAATTTAGTGCCCGGAATTAAAGGCGAAATATTAAATTGACGCGAAGCTTCTTGCGCGGCCGTCTTATGCCAAATGAGCCGTGAACGCTGGCGCGTATATTTTATTAGCCTGCCCCCCTCGCCGCGACGTACTCCCCGCGCACACCCCCCTATTTACATTCACGACAGAGCCAACGGCGTGTGAAATTTTATTTCTTCGACAATCTGAGATGAGATTAGCTGTAAATTGAGTTTATGATGGAATCAAATATGCATGCGCCGCGCCCGTAGCTGCGTTCACGGTTGATCGCGTCCATAAATTCAGTATTTGCCTTTTTATTCCCACTACTCCTTCGGTGTCGTGGAAATGTTCCGATCGTGAGTGAAATATTATTTAAAACGCTTCATGTCATGACTCTCGCCTCGATAATTTTCTGTAGTAAAGATTTCAATTCGCCGACACATTTTCATCAGAGTTCGATCACGAACGGGTGGTAATTCTGTTATAATATACCTAATCATAATTTCCACTCAAGTCAGAACCAATGAAGCGTGGTGGGAAACCTACGTAATACCAAGATGATTTACTGTTTTGCTAATCAACTTATGGATAGACGAAGAAAGTAGCTTAGACAAGAACCAGCTTTGTCCACAACGAAAGTTATTTAAAAGCATTAGAATAATGTAAAAGTAAAAACTTCATTAGTTTTTTATCTGAAATAAGGCTACTGCTTTATGTTTCACAGAGTAAAGTTCTACACCGTGTAAACAAATTTCATACGGATTTATATTTTACCCAGACATAGTTTCCGACTGTACAAAATCAGCAGGGTCGAGCAGCAATGTACTTAGGTATACGATCCAAATTATTGGTGTATGTCAGGAAAGCAAATGAATATCGTCTCAGGACTTAGACACACGAAGTAACCGATCATTAACCTTTTAGCCGGCGAAAGATTAATACCGAACATGCCAGTAACGCCAAGTGTCAAAAAATATATGAGATATTGTCTTATATTTAAGACCACGGCGATTAAAGGGCTAATAAGTACCTAATACATTGCGTGATCAATTATTTTGTATAAAAAAAATGTAAGCGATTAGTTAATGAAAACAACGTCTGTGTTTTTAGGACCTGCCGTAACCGTTATCAAAACTTACGCCAGTATGGAATTTACACACTGTATAGGTACATTTTGACATTATTAAACTAAGTTCGGGTTAAACCTACTGGCAGAATTATCCCATCAGACAGAAACTGCAAAAAAAAAACAAAACTGTAATTAGTTTTTCGTGCAAAACGGCCTCATCGTAGCTCGACATCCATACACAAAAAGCTTAAAAAGTAGTCGCGTTCTGAAGACTCAATTCTGAAGGTAGGCGTCGAACGAAATGACAAACTTTTTTGTTTTATCCGCAGGCTTACATCCCATAGAAGATATTGCGAGGATATAACGCCAGACTTTCCATGTTGGGCAATAGATTTTTTTCAATGAAACGTTTTCAATTTTCAGGCATTATCTCGTAATCCTCTGTTTGGATTTGGAATACGTTCGTGGATCTTCGCTGGTATCCATTGGATCCGTAGTGCGTGAGTAAAAATGATAGGTTTAGAGGAAATATCAAAAGTGGGCGTCACTTTGAATAAAATTTAGTACGCGTGGGAACGGAACATAGTTGAAATGTTTATTTTCGATTTTATACTTTCTTTATAGTTCAACATATTAAGGCACAGGGGATTTAACTGGCTATTCAATTCCGAAATTCATGAGTGATTTGTCACTAATACCGTACCGTACCTGTTTTTTCGTGAAAGTTTGTTCTTGATCCGTTAAGAACTGATTTTTCTATTGTCAGAGAGACCATATTTGACGAATAACTACTCTATGGGTAGGTAGCTGCATATTTGTGGATTGAAAAATCGACCCTTAACAAAAGTGTTTTAGTGTAAAACTTAATAAGTGTTATTCATTATGTCACACGATGACTGCTAATAATCGACATCCGTTCGCTTGATAGAATTCTGTTTGACCTTGAACCGGACAATCGAAGTGCAGCAATCGCCACAGTGTTTGTTATTGCTATGGCATAAAAAAACTGATATTTAAGATTATCATCGTAAGAATAGCACAGCTCTGTAACGCTTACGAGTATAACGTATGTAAATCTACGCTAGTGAAAATGCCGCCAATTTAGTGTGTTCCCCGAAACAGTAATTTCATAAATAAAGACTTAATTCCACGTCTGTCAAATCCTCAATTCGAATAAAGAGTATAGACCATATTCGCTATTATTCCATAAATCGACTTTAGCACATTTACCGTAGATCTAAAAAGCTATTAGAGGCGTTGTCAAAAACATCCTTTTGCCATCGGCACGTAAATTATTGCATCGTGACGGTGCCAGTTCCGGCCCTTTCCGAACGCTTTCACGCGTGAAAATCAACACAAGCTTGTTTTGTGTTTTTTTTTACTGTTGTATTCTGTACGTGGATATTGTTTGGCTCCGGGAAGTGTGAAAATATTTTTACTCGCTTTAACTTAACGCTGTATTTGTGTTTGTTTTCTGTTGTATTTTTTTACCATGTACGCAACCAAATCGTCCCGCCATCGCCTTCTTAGTCTGCCTCGTCGTCGTTGGCCATTCTCCGGCCTGTCATTGCGTCGGACCGGGAGATGTGGAGGTCAAGGAGAGAGACCTTTGCCCATCAAGAGACAACAATTCGATAATAAGCTAATAAAAAATTAAAAAAACTTTTTACCGAACACAACCGTCTCACAAGAAAACCAACGTCGTACAGTGCCCGTAGCTTTGAGAATAATATTTTTGTATCCATTTTTCCTTTTTTTACTTTTTGTGAGGAATAATCCAATCGATTTTTATTTTATTTTATTGAAATATATATGTTGAGTACTTTTTATTTATATGGGGAATGTGAATGGGTGCGTTGGGAGGGGTAGGCCTAGACGGACGTTCCGTGACCAAAATTGGGGACGTTTTGAAAAAAGGTCAGGTCAAGAGTACCCGAAAACGACGAGCATGTATGAAGAGATTGATGAATGTGGATGGAGCGAAAGAGGTATTTTAGGATCGTAGTAAGTGGAACAAAGTAATTTCTGCCTACCCCTGTGGGAAAGAGACGTGACGGTACGTATGTATGTAATTTAAATAATGTGTCAGTATTTATTTCATGTTGTAACGTGATTTATTATAAATAATAAAGAAACTATAAACTATGAGGAACTCAACTTGCAAACAGTTCGATGCGTCCATGTAATGTAGTAGAAAGTTCAGAGTGCAAGAGGGTTATAGTTACAATAACTTGAAATGGAAATAAAATGAAAAAATCTTTATTAAAACAACAATTGTTTCACTACTTACTCGCCACTGGCAATATCAACTTATTACTGACTGCGCACTGTTTAAATTGTAATTTTAAATTGGTGTTACATTGGTTACTTAATGCAGTTCAGAGATTCAGTACCTACCTACAATTACTTACTAGGCAACGTGAGTAAGCGCCTTCTGCTCCCCGTACTAGTAAAAACTGTATCACGGTGTAACAGGATAACTTAACTCCAATCTTCTGATGACGCCACAATCAGGTATTACTTAAAACTACTTTTAATTTTAATGATATTCATGCAACAATATTTAAACCTCACCACTCAAATGAATAAAATATTAGTTCACTAAGCGGATATAACTAGTTATACTATCAGCTGTTACCTATATAACCGGCTTAATGCGGTCAATTAGCGCGATTAAGTTAATTCCCATAAACGAGCCGCTCGGCTCCAGTCCCACTGTCAGTCAATTTGATATCTAGCAGTAGAGATGAGATGTCACGATTAAGCCTATTTGGTAGTGGTTACGCTCTGAGGTACCTTGTTGTGAAGCAAAAAATTAATCAAATTTCTAAATGTCAGTGAAAATTAGAACACATAGAAAAATCCGAAAAGTACTCATACTCATACTCATTTATTCGTAATAATTATAGTTATTACATGTCATTTTTATTATTATTTTATGTCATTTCATGTCAAGAACAACTCATGAAATTTAAAAAACAATTACAATTTAAAATAAAAGCACAGGTAAGGTTTAAGTAAGCTATGGCCGGGAATCGAACCCGGATCCTCGTCATTCCGTGACGCGTGCACCCCTACACCACCCATAGCAGGTGGGTAGTCTCCCACCACAAAAAAAAAGTAAAATTAATCGCTTGTGTATTTTTTATTAATAGTATTTTTTTTGATTTGCATACACACATACACACATTAATCACGTCTTTATCCCTTAAGGGGTAGACAGAGCCCAAGGTAACAAGAACTAAAGGCCACGTTCAGCATGGTTGTGGGCGTATAGGTGGAAAGGGGAATCAAAATAGATCACTATGGGATGGGTTGCTAGCCGCATCGCCTATAACATGATTCCTAAGATTTTCAACCATTTTTGATTTGTAATACGTAAAAATAATATTTTCAAACATAGAGTGTGTTTTGTTTCATAAAATTTACACACATACAATACATAATGTCACGTCTTTATCCCTTACGTGTTGGACAGAGCCCAGGGTAAGACCCAAAGGCCAACGTTTATAATAATAATAATAAATTAATTTCAGAATGAGTTTAGCATAATTGTTTGTCGTAAAATTTTCTTCGTTTAGTTTGTGATCTTCTGTTACTAAACTTATGTGGTCATAAATATCTTTTACAAACCAAAGTAGGCGGGCATACTATGCGCTTTGTACAGACATTAAAATAGATTTCGAAAAACTTTTATGTAGCAGTCGCAACAGCTACGTTTGTTTCTGTTTTCGTGTATTTTTCAAAGGTTAGCTGGAAGACATATAAGTTCACCTTTGAATATCTTTGTGTTGGGTAATTTGTTATTTTTATGTGACTATAACAAAAAAAACACAGGTGCACAAACACACAAACGTTATTGTCTAGTCGTTGAAAAATCTAGAGATAGCTAAGTAATCCTTTCAACTAATTAACAACTTTGTTAACAATTTCAATATCAATCATATTTTATAAACGAAAACTAAAGTAATATTATTTAACAAAACTTTATTATGACACACTGGAGACATTCTCCAGTCCCCCGTTATTTTTTGATTCGGGTCAATGAGAATATATTTGGAATATGTACCTTATTTATAACTTTCTCAATCCTACTTAATATTATTTACAGATTTTTTTTTTGTGTTTGTTTGTAACAAATAAACTCAAAAAGTATCTACTGAACCCATTTTTAAAATTCTTGCACCATAAGAATGCTACGTTTTCTCTAAGCAACAGCAAGTTTCTAAAGAATATCCTCGAAAGAATCGAATTCCAACATGAATTGTTATTGAAAAACGGTTGTCAGTTCAAGTTCTAAAGTCAAATCATCTCAAAATGTCTCATAAGTCAAAAAAACGAGCAGTTGAAACAATTAAAACAAAAAGTTACACAATTCCAGTTTCCTCACGATTTCACCGACCTGTATGTATAAGGAATTTTAATTTATTTCGAGTGAGTTTAACGTTTTCAGCGCCGTGCCTCGCATATCGGGGGCCGATTATGAAAATGGCGACCGCAGTGCTGGTGACATCTTGGGTATTAAAGTGTTAATGTCACGTACATTGTGTTGCTTTCAGGATCAAGGCTCTGAACATTGTTTTTAACTCACTTTGGTTACGGGAACCATCTTGCAAACTGAGTGAACTATCTCTAAGAATCTCTCTAAAAATCAGCCTTAACTGTTACCTATATTAGGCAAAGGTAGCTTAGAAATAAAGTTACCGTAACAATAAATATAATGGGACATAATACGATTTTCCGAAACACGTGGGAGAACTTTATTGAGAAGGCGTAAATAAGTAAGGCGCACGTGGCACACGCGCACACAAGGCATAGTTTAAATCGGCCTCACTGTGCCGTTCACAGAACTCCGTCTAGAATCTTTAATTGGCCTGAATCATGCGCAATGCAGGAAAATAGATCCTTATGACACGTTTGATACGTCCCAGAGGATAACTGATTCGACGTCTCCGAAAACAAAACCCGCACGATTCTAACTTCACTTAACTCTATAAAGGTTAGTTCCGAAGTCTATATTTCCCGGTAACGGCCGCAAACGAGTAAAGGGGTGAAGTTACGTTGTTTGCGCAGATAGCGGGGAAACGGGTTTGAACATGTTTGAGCACACAGCTTATACGTTACTGTTTTGTTATACTCAGGTTTTACCAAACCGCATTGTGTGTACTGCATATCAATAAATGGTAGAAGCTATACTCACGGTTAGTAATCCATCACTGTTTTGATTCTGCTTTCCACCTATACGCTCACAATCACGCTAAAGTGGCGTCTAGGTCTTGTAACTCCGTAAGTATATCCCACTCTATCTATCTCATTATGCATTACGATTACTTAGTTTTCGTCATGCTTCTAAAGTTTCACACGGCACTCAAACAGTGAACACTAAGGCCCGTACAAAATTTTAAAATAAAATATTAACTATTTAGCGAATTTTTCTGCTCTGTAATTAAACATTTTTCATGACCTAACTGAACATACAAGAAAGCCATAGATCTAACAATTGAAAAAAATCAAACCTATAGTTACAAGAATTGCATTATATTTTATCCGTACAAAAGTGACAATCGGGTCTAATTCTGCTGAAAACATTAGTCACACTGGTCCCGCTATAAATTCTGGCTCGATTCCCAGCTGTCAAAGCGAGCGGCGACCGAATATCGAGTGGCAGACGTTGTCGCAGTTTAAGGTTTCTTTCAGACCCAGTGAACAATATTAATGTATTAGTCTTTGGATGGCTTTGTCATTTTTCGTAAAGCACGCTTTTTGTAATAACTAGCAAGAATCTTTTGACGCTTTTTGCAGGCTGTCTGTGTGATTTGTTTACTGTGTATAGGATTGTGATAGTTTAACAGTAAATCTGGCTTATCTTCTTTCAGAACTCTGAACCACTCAACACAAATGCATTGTAGTAATCTTTTGTGTGTCAAATACTTTTTGCATATTATCTCGAGTGGACTGAAGAAACTGTAGGATAGAGAGCTCATCAGTAATTCTAGAGTTGCCCACGTTTGATATCCGTAATGTAATGTATTCCAAAACTATCACAAGTCTTGCATCAAATGCGCACTCTCGCACTCTAAACCGGTTCTAATTCAACATTAAAGCTAGAGGAAATTATGCACAAGTCACTCGCAAAGCCCGTTATGCGATATTAATGCTGGCCGATAATTGTCGGCGACCTAGCCCACTGCGGTCACAGTTCGGATTTGGAATCACTAAACGAATTTGACCGGTTGGAATAGGCTCATTTTGCGTTGACGTTGTTGACGTCCTTTCGTGAAGCATAATTGCATTACATTTGAATTTACTTCGATGTAAAATATGACGTAATACATTCAGTTGTGTAAGCTCATTATGCTGGGTAGGTATAAATCGGGAACGTACATGCTTTCATGTTTCGTTGCATCCTGGAGTACAGCGGAGGAGCTATGGAGATACCCTTTATGAAATATGAGATATGCTCTAACGCCCAACACAGCGCATAACACAGTACATAATTTTCTCTTCTGTCTAGACACCTTCCTTTCTTTTAATGATAAGCGATTTTAATATTTTGTAATTTGGAATTGGTATTTGAGGTTATCTATTAAGTAAGTGACGAGATGATTGGGCCTAAGATCCTTGTAAGTCGCACTCAGAGTCCAGGGTCAAACCGTAAACTAAGAAATTAAGAATAAAAGCAAGTAATCAATTTAACAAGTTCATTAACTCAGCGATCTGTAAAGTCTTACAATACATCAGAGGCGCGGCCCGCATGCCCCACCCAACTCAAACACGGATTGACTTCAGCTTAGTTTGCAGATAATTCGCAATAAAAAGGTTCCAAGTCACATTTTTCAGTAGTTGTAAATTGACTGTTACAGCAGCTCACATTAAGTCGATATTCGTTGCACATATTTAATAGAGTTACAGCCTTTTCATGGCGTGTTGCAAAATTGGAGAGAGGTTTTGGCTTTGAAAAGGACTTTAGCTTTTGGTGTGTCTTATCTCTATACGATAAAGATGGGTTGTATTATGTTGATGTTTTAGATACAATACGAGGCATGTCTATTAAAAAAATCACAATAGGTATCGCCTTAGAAGTTGTAATTAAGCACAGGAAGCAAAAGTAATCTTTGTCTAGGTACACCTATCCACAACGCGTGTGCGAAAGTAATATTGTAACTTCGGTCCGAATAGCTATGACCATTGCTCGCTGAACCAGTTGTCGAGCAATAATGCTTGCGCTGCTGTGTTCCAGCGTGGAGAGTAAGGCCGGAGAAATAAATGTCACATGACATTCTCGTAGGTATCATATCTTGGCCTCCTAGGCTGCCAATGCGTGTGCACTCCTTTGTAAATTGTGTTACCGGTGCAAGTCTCCGTAGTTTTCCAATTACCATTCATATGGTCAAATATTTCCACAACAAACCACCAAATCCAGGCTAAGCGGTCATAACGTCGATGGTCAGGTTAACTGTCACTTGGCAACTTGCCAAGTGATAGTCTAACAAGCCAAGACCCGCCAAGAATAGCCAAGAGTCCCCGAAGCTAGGCCAATTTCGCGACCAGCTAAGTCAATTTAACTTATGAACCGATTTCACAAGTATTGAATCTAAATCTATACTAATAATATAAAGAGGTAAAGTTTAGGAGTTTGTTTTGACATGATTGTAAGGAATCGGGCTGATATGTCATTTATTTTTTGCGCTACTGATAAATAGTAGGTATATAGTTACTGTTTCTTAGTAAAGTTTCATCTCATTTCAACTCACATCAGTCCTTTGTCTAACGCATTACCAGAAAGGGTAATAGAGTTGCTTTCCCTGTACAAACATCGCAAAAGAAATATGACAGTATTAATACTCATCAGAAAGTAAAGTGACGAAGAGCCAACGAAACAGCAGCTGTTGATTATATCCGCGTCCTGCTCATACTCAAACTAAATGAGCGAGACAATAACAAGATGGCGGTAAAAGAAAGCCGCAAAAATTGTGTTTTAGGGGAGAGAGGCGGCAAAAAGCAGAGCATTTTCAGTAATTAGACAATACGTTCTCCGGGAAGGATATTAACCTAAATGACCCACTTTTTGTCTCCTTCGCACGGTTGAGTGAAAAAACGTTGGTTACAGAAAGCTATTACGTAGAACACAGACAAGGAACAGTAACCTTGTCTGTGGAAAATGATTGATTGTCTTTTATTATACTCCCACTGGGATTGATTCTTCAAGAATTTATGACAATCACTATCAAGAGATATTGTTATACGATATAGGTATGTCACATGAAGCGATGCTAAGGTACTACAGTACGAATAGACTCCTAATAGTATGCTAGGTCGAAAAGATTTGATAACAGTGTTACATCTAATCTAAATCTAACATATATTACAATATATTATGAGCAAGAAACAAGAAAGTGGGTCACCTGATGGCACCACTCATTAATTAAAATTAAACTTATGTAATAAGTAGTAAATTATAATTGTAACGGCTTAGCCGTGTGATCTAATTAATTAATAAGTTTAATAAGCTAACAGAGCTCAAATTATTAATAAACATACCCGAGGAATGAAACTAACTCTATACCAAATTCTAACTGCATCGGCTCCGCTGTTTAAGTGTATAAATCAAAATATAAATAAAAAATTGTATTTTTGCAAATTGGCCGCCAAGGGCTCTTTTACATGTCTTTTTTGAAACTACCTGCGCATTCCGAAAGACCATCGTTGCCAAGAAGAATGCGCCGCAAGAAACTAAGCGGAACAGACAGACAGAGTTATTTTCATATTAATACAAGCTTTTTACAAGCTTTATATTAACTTGCAACGTATGTATGTTTGTCCGGGTAGAATCTTGCGACTCAATTTTGAAGGAGGTATCCGCATCAGATTGAGCTTAAATTTTGCATACTTGTATAAATCACATGTCGATACAATAATCTGGTAGTAGAATTCTGGTGGTCCAGCCAGGACCGTCACCGCAAGGAACTCTTCAACGGTTGGTCCGATTGACTTGAAATTTGGTTCACATATGTAGGACAGATGACAATGTAAGTACAGTCAGCAAAAAGTTTGTATCTAAAACTTGAAATTTTTAGGTTAGCCTATTTATAATATTAGTATAGAAGTAGGTATAGATTTAAAGCAGAAACTCGAACTTATCAAAACAACCATAGGCACGTTTAATAAACAATAATAACCTTCCGTAAACACTTTCAGGTGGATACGGGTCATAAAATAGCAGAAGTTTCGAGAAGCAGTTATAGTTTGGCCAATAACAAATGACGGACGGTTTGCAGGGTAACAGCGCCGTTTGCCGACCACTCGCAACTTAAACAGCGCGCCACAATCAAGACGGGGCGAAATCACATTGAGTAAACAATAGGGATGGGGTTGGACGCAATTGAGACACTATTTGGGAATAGGTAAGTAAGCGGATTGTGACGGTTTTAGTGCGCCATTTTGTTTTTAGATATCGGATTCAAAAACAACGCAGTAAGTTAATACATAGAAAGTAATGTAGGTGTCATTTTTGATGTATTAAAAATATTAAAAGCTAGAATAATAAAAATAGTCTAAGTTGACCGCAAACAACATTTTAGAATTATAACTACAAATAAAACTGTTAACTCACGATTACGTAACTAAAGGAGGGGACGGTTCGACTAGTTTCGATCTTTTCGGAATAGCTTCTAATGGTGAGCGTTTTTACAATAAAAGGCACACCCCGCACAGTAAACCATGTAAATTATAATTTTTACAAAACATGAACACCTTAGTTTAAAATAATAGATTCTTACAAGTCTCGGATAATTTCGATTTTTTTCAACTGCTATCAAACACGTAGGTATACTACCTATCAAACCATACCTTAAAATCTGCAATTTCTTTCAGCACAGCTCGGTTTTCCTTTCACAGCGCTTCAGCGTAGTTCCCGTGGTCAATTTCACCCGAACGCAGTCTAAAACGCTTGCAAAATCACCCCACTAATTTCACTTTGCCCAAAGCCAGCTGGCCAATTTCACCGGCACATCACTAGCAAGCGAATCAGGTGCCCTGGCAATCCCGTTTGTCTTAACTCGGAACTGGGACCCACCGAAACACTAATTGGACCATTTACCCTGGTAATCTAAGTCGCCAATTTAATTTGTGCCCCGCCTGCGAGCCGATTCCATGGAACGCTTGCCGTAATGGTGTAAGGCAAACATTAATGCGGCCAACTGTTATGGTTTTTGGGAACGGGTTCGCGTAATACTATCCCATGGCGATTCAGTTAATCAAATGATAATTATTTCGAAAGGCCGAGATGCCGGCGCTTGAGTGATAAAATTTTCGCAATTTCTTTGAGTGCAAAGTCTATTCTTTTGGCAAGAAACTGACGTACTTATAAGAGGAAAAGAACGCGTTTTACATTGCAAATCTTATGAATTGACCTGCAATGGCACATTGTTTAACTTATATGTAACTTCTATATGTTTAGTGTTTTATGGTTTTATTTTTACCTTAAGCTTACTGTAGGTAATTATTTTGTTCGTACTCATAGTGTTCATCAGATCTGTTTGTATATTAGTAAATCCTGCACTCACTGAAACAGTAGTTGGTTTCACTTTACGAACCCTTCTTAGCATCCGTAAGTAACACGCCAGTATGTTTTCGTCACTAAATTAAACGGTTTAAGCATCTTAAACCACCAATACCTAGTGGAAGCAGATGCAAATGTAATTCTATGATACACACAAATTATAAAATTTCACCTCCTGGGCGAAATACTTTTTTTATGGATTAAGGTGGCAAACTACCAAGTGTCACCTGATGTGTGCGTCACCATCACCCACGGACACCCGTAAACCAAAAGATTACAAATCGAATACCACACGTGATAGTAACTTCACTGGTTGTCTTACTCTCCACACCGGAACACAGCAGCGCAAGCACTGCTGCGAGGCCGCAGGATTAGCAAGTAAAATAACGACCCGAGGTAGCGATCCGAACGGACTCTGCACAAAGATCTTACCACCCGCAAACGTGAAATTTTGCTTCTTTTCCATCAAAATTAAGTATATTTTTAATAAACACTGGCTGAAAAGAAAAAAACGCTGCAGCTCTTTCAATTAATCGGCCAGAAAAAATAAATAAATAAATAAGCGAAAGTAATTGCAATCCATTCATAATTAAGTCATAACGGTGGTTTATCACTACTTCATTAGGCAGGCTCAGGGGTTAACGCTCGTGCTCGGAGTTCATTTAACAGAACTTGGTTCTTGAACTTTGATATTTATTGGATTAAATACCTCTTATAATCTTGCTCAAGACTTAAGACCATACGGGGTGACGGGTTGAAATACAAACTTTCTGGTATATACATATACACTTGTATCTATACATGTATGTGTGAACAAACTCTAGAAACAAGCCTAAGACAAACTATCGACTTGATTTTATGGTTAACCATGGGTGACCAATTTTTTTTTACTTTCTTCCAAAAACTGGGATAAAACGCAGGAATCTTTGGAAGCCAATTTAGGCTTTTTGGCTTTAGGAAATACATCTTTGCTTATAGCAAAGTGCTTGTTGCAGTTCTAGCACTTGACAGTCAAGTGAGGGCTCTGTCCAGTAGCAGTGTATGGATGTTGAAGATGGTTCTTCACTTTTCTTGGCCAGCCAAAACAGAAGCAATAGAGCATGCTTACAACCACCTACAACAAAATGAAAAGATAATAAGTAATTTGTATCGATCTACATGATATACCATATTACAGTGAATTTGGTTTGAACATTATAATAATTGTCAAACATACCTGGTGCAGCTACGCAATCATCGCATTTTGCATCAATGATCAGTTCATCAGGTTCAGCTATTTTAGCAGTAGCAGTGTAAAGCTTAGAGCTGATTCTGTGTTCAGGTACAATTTTGGAATTAACAATGTACTCCAAAATAGACACATTTCGCAATTTTGGTAGATCGAGCGTGTCAGCCTTGACAAATTCTTCACCGGAGTCTCTACTGGTAAGCATAGTTTCAAAAATTATCGTGGAAAATAAACTTTCAGAAGGTTAGAACTTAAAAAGAAACGGCCCGGCGTGAAATGACAAATGATGACATAGACGTACGAATGACAGATAACAGTATTTTTTCTGTAAGCAGTTGGGCAAAGGAAATAAAGAGTTTCGTGCCACTGATGACGTAGTATATCCGGTCGACCATATCCGGTATTTAATAAATTAAATTAAAAAAGAAATACGCGACCAAATTTAAAAATATTCAAATTAGTTTCTCAAATTGGCCTTATCATAAAGAAAAGAAAAAAAAAAAACATTTTTTTGTAACCAAAGGCAATTCCCTCGATGGGCTTTTACCTTCTGCGTGGAAAGAGAAGCAGCTGGTACATTCTATGTTTTTTCATTAATCCCAGACCAGCATGGAAGTTATATTTATTTATATTATAATGTTCCCCTTAATCTAGGGTTATCATGAGTATCAATGGATAAATCCTGAGATATCAGGATTCTTAGGATTGGAGATCTTAACAATTTCGATCTTTATAATTACACACATATCTCCCGCATTTGTAACCCTATCTTGCGCCGGTATAAGAGAACCAGAAGTAATGAATTGCAAAACATACAAAAAAACAAAGTAGAAGACCTTTTTGGAAGTCCGTTCAAAAAGGGAAAGCTGTGATTTTTATTATAATTTTTTTTATCCTTATGTTTTGTCTGGCGAAGGCAAATGTCACAATGACAGATAAAGCCAAACAACATGCGTCAGATAAAGCCAAACAACATTCTGGACTAAGTGTATAAATATCCTTGATACCTTTACCTCCTATTTCAAAGCAAAAGTTTTTTCCTCCCAAAACCCTTATCTTAACCTGTTCTGTAATAATTCAGCTCAATAAACCCCAGGAAACGTTAGTAAATGAATTTTAATAAGCTCCGGTAATCCGTTTATTACGAACATAACATAAATTCAGCGGGTGCAAAGAATTATTGCCACGTGACATCAAAAACCTACCGTAGCTTACACAGAAACAGCCAACGCATTTCACTATTTATTATTCTTTATTTTTAAACACTAGCGCAGTGACTGTATACGTAGTCATTGAATCATATTTTTACACGAGTAAATAGCCATATGACAGCGAGCTTGTTTCCCTCGTAAATGCTGCCCTTCCGTACCCACAACAACCAGTGACTATGTAGCTACAGTTGTACAAATAAGGGAAATAGTTCTTGTCAAAACGAAATCTAATAAAGCTTTTTGGTCGACTAAACTCATAGAAGAAATAACCAAACAGAGTGGTAACCAATTCTGCAAAACATTATGTTTTATCAGTTATAACGTATTAACACAAATATTGGTCAATTGTTTTCCTTTGGCCTCTACAAAGAACAAAGCCATTCAAGTTATTAGAAGTTTGATTTAACATAATAAATTTTATCTTTTTTATGAAAAATTAAGATTTTATTTATACTGTGACTTATTGCGGTGCATTTTCAATGGCAATAATGGCCAGTCCGAAAGCGCTAGGTAGCAGTAGCGTGGCGTCAAGTATATCAGAAGGCAAGACGAAGGGCATTTAACTAGACTTTTCCTCTAATTCTGCACAAAAAAACTGCCCAACTGCCTTAAAATAGGCAAGCCGGTGGGAATCGACTTCTATGGACGCCACGCCACTGCTGGGTAGTATCAAAGAAACTTAGAAAACCTCTCTTTTTGCGTCGGGGGTTAAAAAACAGAAGTAAAAGAGCTCTTTGCAGCCTATTTGCAGAATAAACTTATATGATTTTGATATGCAACGATGCAGATACTATCATCCATACTTTTCATAATGGCATTTTGTCCAACTCTAGTGACCTAAACAGCCAATCAGATTGCAGCAATCGCCATAATTATATAAATTGGTGAAATTTAGTATTTTGTTTGACATTCCCACTCTTTTAGTTTTTTCCCCTATGACTAAACTATACGTTCCGATTTTTTTGTTGCCGTCTCGAACGCCGGAGCAACGCCGGAAACCGCCCCGTTGCCGCATCCGCCGCCTGGCGTGCCAGAGCGACTCACACTTTGTTTAGCCAAATACCAAATTATATAGAAATACATTTCAGTCTTTGGACTAGTTTGGACCATTATTCTTGAGAAATTTGTCTAAGGTCAAAGTAAATGGACTTGTAATGAAGAACGTTTTATATATTACTAGCTTATGCCCGCGACTTCGTCCGCGTAGATAAATTCTGTTTTTTTCCTTATCCCGTGGGAATTTCCAAAAATCCTGAAATTAGTTTCTTAGTTTTGTAATCACCTACTTTTGTATCAAATTTGAAGAGTCTAGTTATTATAGTTACTGGGATAGCGTCACTCGGAATCGAATATATAATTCCCGTTTTTTCCTTATCCCGCGGGAATTTCCAAAAATCCTTCCTTAGTGGATGCCTACATTGTATAAGGTATCTATGTGCAAAATTTCAAGTCTCCAAGTCCAGTGGTTTGGGCTGTGCTATCCCGCGGGAACTATGCAATTTTCCGGGATAAAAACTATCCTATGTCCTTTCCCGGGACTCAAACTATCTGTATACCAAATTTCAACTAAATCGGCGCAGCGGTTTAAGCGTGAAAAGGTAACAGACAGACAGACAGAGTTACTTTAGCATTTATAATATTAGTAAGGAAGTAAGGATAATTGTCCGATGTCTGCAAATCCGCTTGCGTCGCACAGAATCATGCACTGTCACGGGATAACAGTAGTCCATGTTAATAGGGATAGGGTAACTTTCAATTAGTGATTTTTAATCGTTCTAGTTCTAGAGATATAAGTACCCTCTATGAAAGAAAGAGAGAAACACACAAACAATATTTTTGACCTGTTGTGGTTTATTCTAAAAAATTAGGTCAGCGACTAACCAAAGACTTTTCCAGCCTATTTTTTTTTCAACGAACAACTCAGTTTAGATTCCCGTTTTCAAAATGTACGAATACTACCACGTTATTGAACCGTCGTTATCACTGACTCACAACGTGGTAGTATTCAACTGATTAGTTTATTTTATTAAATTAAATTTGTACATCTTGTCAGTTGAAAGAAGGTATCCAAACTTAGTTGCTAGTTGAAAAAAATCAGAGTAGAGAATCTCAACTTTGGCTGGTTACATTTCACCCAGTCCCAGTACTATGGAGTCTATATTCGCATCACTGGGCACCATTGGATAGGTACAAAAGCGTATGGCCTTTCGTTGCACAAGCATTTGAATTTAACATCACAAGATTTTCCGAATAGCCGCTCTCTTAGCAAGCCTCTGGCTTTCGTGCAGCTTCTACATCACTTCTATATCACTGACTGCTAGAGCATCTAAATTCACAATGCTCGCCTGTGTACTTTAGAGTAAATCGTGTCTCCATCTTATTTTATACCCGCTCCGTGCGTCATAAACCGTTTGCATCCGTTAAGAAAACACTGTAGGTACAGGTGTAACATCGAGATACATGTATTTTTAGAGTTCCATAGGGTAACATGCTGAAATTAGTACCTAATACTCAAGTTTGCTATCAAACTTCTAAGTCGACGCAATCAAAAGATAGACTCATTAGAAAAGGTGTATCCTTACAAACTGCCGCGGTATCAAAACTTATGAGGGACTTTCAGTTGTCCTAGAAATTTAAAAATTGGTATCAAGGCCTTAGAGCATAACTAATGAAATAAATTTAAAAATGATAATTTTTAGTACCTAGTTACCTGTCTGTACCTAAGTCATTAATAAAAAATATTTTATGCGAATGCGGCTATTTATAGTCTTTCCAATCATTTATTTTCTCGATGACAGCTCCCGTAGAATGTAACTGCGCTTTTTACGCAAAAAATAACTTTTAAATGCGAGGTATAGAAAATATGTCGACTGCCTAATTTTGTTCCTTGATCCCATATAATATACATCTAAGACAAATTGAGTCCAGATATGCAGTAATATCTTTTTAAAGTACGATAAACAATAAACGTTTCAATAAAGTTACATTCTATGGGAATGCAAATAGTGATGTTATGATTGAAATATCGATATTGTATCGGTATTGTATATATTGAACTAGATGTATTCCTGCGACTTTGTACACGTTGTAATTTTTTACCGGGGTAAAAAATAGCCTATGTTACTCAGGAATAATGTAGCATTTTAATAGTGAAATATTTTTTGTTTGTCCAGTAATTTTTAGTTTATTCATTACAAACATACTGTCATTCGGCCATTTTGCACGCTTAGTAATAAATTAGCATTCAAGTCGGTTGTTTTATTGGTTCCATAGCGTACTTCTCAACTACTCGTATATATTATAAAATTTGATCGATATCGTATCTACTGATCACTTATTAGGTCACAACACTATAACTATCAAACTACATCTGTCATCGAGAAAATAAATGATTGGAAAGACTATAGCATGACTTGACCCCATTGGTTCACGGAGTGGCCATTTGGCCAAAGAAGGTTATCCATTTAGTTTATCACATAGGTACTTAAATGGAACTCTGCAAAATAGTGAGCGCCTAAATCTATATAGTGCAATTAAGAGAAACTACACTTTAATTAAACTGAGATTAAGTAAATGATTATGTATTAAATTCGTAATGAATGTCAATGTATAAGTAACAAATCCTGTCGAAATGAGAGAAAGACCGTAGGGACTTCCATAAATGGAATAAATAAGGTTACATTATAGTATAGTAAATATTGGGACCACTGTAACATTAATAATATATCGCAAAGCATATACAGTAATTCGGCAAAGTTTTCGTATATCGTGATCAAATAAAGATCATGTAAGAAGTTAATCTGGACTCTCGGTATATTGTCTCCTTCCTCTATTTAGACATAACGTTGACAATATTGCTTATTTCATATTCAATCAGGGATATAAACATTGGTTATTTTATTTACCATTGCGGCATGGGTTGTATTGCTTGGAGACAGAAACGCAAACAAAACTGAAGAGGAAGAGATTCTCGAGGTATTCATTTCATTTCTATTTGTTAGCGTTAGGTATTTTTTGAGGTAGCAAAACAAAAGTTCTTTATTTGCTTAATGCCTATTTCGTTTGGTGAAAATACATAGTAAAATGTATCAATAGAAATATACAATGATACTTCGGGTTCAATCATTTGTTACCTTTATGGCATGCTTGTCATTTTTATACTTCGTGTACTTGATAACAGATTTCAACTAAAAACTTTTGCGTTTTTTAAAGTGTTCATAAGCTCTAAGATGCATTGTAAAGACAACTCTTAAATAAGCATTGCTTCTGATTGCCTCTGAGTAGACTGAACAGGTTGAGTGTTAAAATATGACATAGGTAAAAACAGTTAACAAGTCACAACAAAATTTGGGATCAATGTTAAATAAGAATACTGGCAGACCGCTTCCTTCCCTTTTATATTTCTCGTAAATAGAAAAAAAAACAATTCCATCGGTTTTGTTAAAAGTAGATTGGTCTATGTCACTCCCACGGGGCGACCTCTTCCGGCTTTTTCAATTATACCGCTTCTATGCCTTTCGTAATCCGTTTCTAATCCTTAAATTCGGGGTAGCTTAGAATACCCTATAGGTTTGCCTGTCCATTGTCCGTGTTTCAGCAGGTGATTGAATTTTTGGTTAGGCTGTCGTTGATTTTGTTTCAAATTACAGACTTTTTATTTGGTTTCTATTAATCTCAGGGCCGCGCCGTTCCAATTTGATATTTTTAACGACGTTATGACATTATTACAGATCGATTAGCCATCGGTTGACATTAATGCAATAATGCCAATAGCTTATTGGTGTCCCAAAATATCCGCACACAATACTATTGTTGATAAAACCGTTAGACTGAGCTGAGATTAATATTTTGGGTAGTTGTTGCCTGCAGCTGTGTCTGGGTTACATAAACTAAACTCACCTGTTTAAATATACCACACCGACCAGATTTAGGCACCTGTTTAATATAATGGTATAATATTATCAACATTGCTTTGATATATATTTCAAACTGATTATTAGCGATTGCGTATTTAATCTTATAAAGTATGAGTATTTTTGATTGTATTTTTAAACTCAAATGTTTATTGGCAGACTAAAGAAATTAACGAAATATTGCAATACCACCCTTGAATTTTACAGTTAGTTTGTTACAGTTGCTATAGTCAAGACTAGACTAATAGCCTTACTCGAGGTAATTCTAGCAAAATAAAAGGTGTGGTTAGTCCCAGAAAAGTTAGTACCTAATTATAAGTGAAAATCGCGAAGATTTAAAACAACACAAGTAGAAATGACATGCTGGTAACAAGTTCAATGAACCGTAGCTTGATGCTATTTTATACTTTGTTATTCATCAAGCTTTCCACGGCTAAGGTAAAATATTTACAGCGAATGAAGTGTAAAATCTTCCTTCCACTATCACACCTACAAAGGATTTATTTTACTCCTTTGTGATTTATCACCGTATCGCATCTTTGTCCCGATCACAATGGCCGCCCTAAATCATTCAGCTCAGAACTAAAAGTAATATTTTGTAGAAACATTCACACTTGTAATGAGCTATGCGACAATGATGGAGTTGTTGTTATCAAGTTGTATATTGGTACAGAGTTGTTATGACATATACATTTTTATTGCGTATTTACGAAGCAAATTTCAATTTTCTCATCCTTAACGTTTTTTTTAGGTCACAGAGAAAATGGTGCCCCTTATTACTTTTCCATGTCAGACCGCCAGTCACAAGGCTGTATCTTCGAAAATTTCGTAGAGATTGACTGCGGACGCAAACCACGGGAAATCTGTCTTTCTATTAAATGAATGCTACGGTATATACGTATATTTCGCAAAAATAAACATTCAGTGATTAATTCGTAAAGCGTAGACTATGCAACATACATGAGCGGTGCGGTTCGCCGCAACATCATGCTGAGTGTGGCCCTAATTAGCGGTATTCGGCACCTTTTTGTTATTTGTTAGGTTTAGGGTTACGAGTCGTTTGTAGAAGTCATTGCGTTTTTTAGTTCCGCATTCGTGTCGAATTTATGTCAACAACTGAGTACCTAGTAGATGCACTTTTATTTCTTTCTGACAAACGAATAAAGTACCTACACAGGGGTAATAAACGACAAGAACTAGATGTAAGCTTTTTTGATTTACAATGTTAATTGAATACTGTATTACCTAGATATATTTTCACAGGGTGTAGACCCTCAATGACCTCTCGAACCGATACCGAATTTCTTCAGTCTGCCCAGGATCATGATGCATTTCGAATTATCGAGAGCTTCATTAAAGGCAATCACGACCTACAATCCGTATTTTTTTTTGGTTTATTTTATGACTGAACCGTATATGTCAGCAAATTTCATAATGTTCTACTTCTACCGAACAATCGAGAATATTAATTCCTGTTTTTTTGTTCTACTTGTCCATATATCACCGTACCATGTGACAAATGGCAATCGCATCATTAAAACACCGACAGCTTTTATACAGTCACATTAATAAATGACACTTTACATTCAAAATTGACGTTAACCGTGGAAATTGCAGGCAATCGGAATTATTAGCGGACGGATAATAAATCGCCAGTACGAACACGAGGCTGATAATTCGATGTCAAATGATAAGCCCAGGGGGCAGAATACAGTTCCCGAGCTGAAGCCGAATTATATCACACTATACTCGTAAAGTGTGTTAAATAAGTTAATTTAAACACACAGTAAGGTGTAGTTACACCAAATAACTTTAACCATACTCAACGATTTGTGTCTTCCACAGAGTTTCTATCAATAATACGTATTAATCAAGAATTTTACTTCTTGGTTATTTGTTTACTTTTACGGTTTTACCTTGGCGACAAAAATTCGCATAGTAACAAGGGGACAGCAAGGCTTACTCACCTGCTATGGGTGGTGTAGGGGTATAACACGCATAACGGAATGTTGAGGATCCGGGTTCGATTCCCGGCCATAGCTTTACTTTTCGAATTTTTCTACGTGTTCTAATTGCCAGTGTAATTTAGATTTTTTTTATCAATAATACGTCTGATTCGTCGGTTATTGTTAAAGTTATCGTTAAAGTAACTTGGTGTAACTCATAATTGCTAAATCATTAATTATTTACGCATAAAACGGAGCAGGTACCTACGTTATAGGTACTTAAAGATTCACATTACTTTCAGGTTTGTCGCAGTTTAACGCGCATATTTAAATTTCATGTTTTATTTTTAGATTTTGCAACAAATTTTAATAGCCTCAAGTAGGTAATAAAAGGAGGCACACACTAACATATAAATAGCTAATTCTCTAGCCAAGACTAGCTTCTAAGATAGGATGTTGCTGTAGTTACCAAACCCTTAGAAACCGGACAAATATTATTTTTCAAATTATTTTATAATTTTTTGATCAACTAATTTTTTTTTTGCTTTTCAATAGTCAATATAAAAAGCTGAGTCTTTAACCCGAGAAAATACCAATATTACACTCGATAGACCAGCACACTAACTTTGCTTGGATACCAAAAAAAATCGTGTAATCATGCTTTTTCGCTGTCATTAATAAATCTACTATTACTGGCAAGGACAGCTAATGGTCCCAGCGCTGGCTGTGAGGCCAGCTTAATGCTGAACTAGGACCATTTTCTAACAAAATTATTCCTAATTTCTTAATAATTTTTTTTAATTGATTTTATAATAATGTTATCCCGAATAAACTTTTTCCTTCTTTTTTCTTTATTTCCAAACTATTTTCAAACTCAGCTTACCTGTACTGGAGGTACGAGACTTACCTCGATTTCTCTGACCTGACTATTAAAAAACGCTCGTTCTCAAAGAGCTTTGTAAGGAATAGAAATCCCGCAATCGTAACTTGTAACCTTCAATCCTTTTCAAAAATCTAGCACTGCAACGGTTCAAAGTCTCAAGATACACAAATCGGATTCCAGACCGCTTGCACGGAGAATGCAAAACAAAATAACCTAGAAAGAATGAAAAGATGGTCGGGCAAGCACCGGACGCGCTGTGGTCAGTAACTGTGACGTGACATATTTAATTCATGAGCCTTTTTAACTTTCACGAGGTCTTAGCGACGTAGATAACGCGAATCGCGAGCTTCTTGGACTCATAGAGGGTGATAATAAACGTGTTGTTACGACCCCATTTTGATTTTCATTACGAAGAATACTGATGAGAGGTTTTGTTACCTGTCACGGAGTGTTCATAATGTATGTATGTATGTAAACTCTTTATTGTGCAACATAAATATTAAACAAATACAATTCACAGACACTGAAATACATGCACAAAGGCGGACTTATTCCTTTAAGGAATATCATCCAGTTAACCTTTGAGGGGCGGCCTAGTAATAATAATAACTTTGAGTGGTAATGTATTGTTATTCTTTAACAATAACAACGTAATTCAAGCTTAGGAAAAAAAACATTCGCCTAGATAGACAATTATTTTTGCAATGGAGGCTAAAAAAGTATCATCAAAACTAGAACAGCATAACTTTGTAGTATATTCATAGCTTACAAAACATAATACAAATTACGCTTTGCTCATAAATCTAACTAGTACATCTGCTACCAATGTTCACTAGTCCTAGCAAATAAAAAAATCGAAAGTTGGCCCACACCGCTGTGTTCCTCCATTTCACCAACGCTTTTGCGAGAACTTTTGGATCTTAAATATTATTTATAAACATAACTACCGATTACCTCACCTCAACCGGAGCTAGCAAACAGGGCTCGATTGTGCAGTTCACGGCGCAGGCGGCTTACTTTGCTCACTTTTGGATTTATTTATTTCGTTTACTTTGGATAATTTCTGTTTGTGACGTTTTGCAACCAACTCAAATTGCTAGCGAAATAAGAAAACTAGAGAACGCGGAAGTAGTAATTTTGAATGAAATGCTCTTTATGCTTTTGACAATAATATTATCTTAGTAATCACTATCACTATCACTACATAGTATAAAACAAAGTCGCTTTCTCTGTCCCTATATCCCTATGTATGCTTATATCTTCAAAACTACACAACGGATTTTGATGCGGTTTTTTTTAATAGATAGAGTGATTCAAGAGGAGGGTTTTTATGTATAATTCTACGCAGACGAAGTCGCGGGCAGAAGCTAGTAATATATAAACGCGAAAGTTTGTGAGGATAGACGGATGTGACGATGTGCGTGTGTATGTTTGTTACTTCTTCACGCTGAAATGACTGGACGGATTTGGATAAGATTTGGAACGGAGATAGCTGGTACTTTAAATTAACACATAGGCTACTTTTATCTCGGAAAAGTGCATAATTCCCGCGGGATAGCGATAAACATGTCAACGGTCGTAGCTGCCTAGAGAGTGAACGTAAATAATTATTGCAGAATATACCATCAACATCAGTTCTTCATTCAGTCTAATTCTACGCGGACAAAGTCGCGGGCAGAAGCTAGGATGTTCATAAATAATATGAATTAGTAACACACAAGCTGAAACCTGACTTAACCATGAAACAAATGTTTTTTTTAATAATGATTTTATTACACTAAAATAAAATAAGCTTAAATGCAATTTTCTGAGTGGATTTGGTAATAATATTTAGGAATTTAGTTCTAATTAAAAAAATATTGTAAACAATTAAAGTTATTATTGGATAACATCGAATTTCATCGTAAATCAATCTTCCTCGTATTCAATGTCTATAAATTTCCTCGCAGCCCACAATTTACAGTCCCTTTAAGACACAAATTTCAAGGCAAAGTAACATTTATCAATTTAATGAAAATTATAGGTTTTACAACAACCGGGCTTTGAAATAAACAAGTAAGTCTTATAAATTCAGGAATTGTTTAAAGCGACTCTTGGAAACTGAAAAAGAAACTCTTGGAAAATTATGAAAACAGAGCCTTATTATTTATATTTCTAGGCTCAAGTCATTTTCATAAAATAAAAGAGTAGATATCCATAGTGTCTCAGTAGAACATGTATTATGTAGATGAACTTGACTGTCTTTGCTTCTCAAATTCGTGCCTTTTCTTTACTCCAGTTAAAATTAATTTACCTATCATGGCTCAGAAGGAAAAACTTAATCTTTATATTGCCACACGCAACCATTACTGGAAGGAGATTCCTTATTGTTCAACGTCCAAATTTTCCTGCCAGAATTATTTATAATTTTATTTACAGAATGTAAGTTGCACAATATGCTAAAGTTTAGCAGCTAGACGAATCAATGGTTAATAAGTATATCAAAACATTTTTATTAAACAATATTATGCGCAGACAGAGTCTAAGCTATGGACCTTTGACATCACAGATTAATCCCCAATCGTGGTTTTGAGTCCATAATTGGCTGCAACACAATTACGAGGCGAGCCAAAACCAAACTAGCGAATAAAAAAATATTACGTTTTATACTACCGGAAAGGTCAACGGCAATTTTCTTATTTTTCCACGCGTATCGCAGTCATAAAGAATAAACCAACGGTACCGCTGTTACATAATATTTTACTAGATCATTCGCTCGGTAGTGTTGTAAAAAATTTAACGAATACACTTTTATGCCAAAAGACTGAGTTTACGGGGGTTGTATGGACGGTAGCAACGATAAGACAGCAATAGGGTGGATAGTGGCACTATAAACTATGAGTGGAAGTGTTATTTTGTTTAAAAGAGCAATTGATATAAACACATTTTATTGTCGAACTGTGAACTCCGACATGCCATTGTCTTTATAACAATGGATACATTCAGGATTTGCTAGTTTGTTGCACTTGTAAAGCTGAGATAAAGTTGCAGTTTTCCCGAACGGCTTCTTAAGAAAAATAAATACTTTACACTAAGCACACCTGATTACAACCGACGTTATGCTGTTTTTTTATTCACCATCGAATATCCAGCGAATCATTTTGATTTAGCCCTTCACGATATTGTGCATAGCTAACAAAAAATGCCATATTTGTATGTGTAAAAAGTGCTTGGTCCTGATTGTACATAATAATTTAATTAGTGACGGATCTTTATAACTTTGCTAAATGATATTAAACAAGGTCGAATGTTCCTAGTCTATAGGGATAATCATTTTTAATACAGCGCAAACTTTCCATGGTCGGCGTGCGGGCTAATCAGAACTATTTACTCTCGCGGGATTTGAAACCGCAAACTTCATTTCTGAAGTCCGACGCGACGTCTAAACGAAACAAACTAATAAGATAGGTAAAACAAAACACTGCTTATAAATATAACACCTACTATTTATTGGAAAATGGGGAAAATATTCTTACTTTTTCAATTGAAAAATATCTAAGCTATGGTGGTGCACTTAAGTGTAAGTATTTAATTTTCAGGCATGTCATATCAGTCTTGAAAATTATTAAATATATTATAATGATTAAATTAAATGTGTGAGAGAAGACACATCATTAACACTTAAAATGAATCGACATACGTTTTACCGACAAATGTTCCATGGAACAAAAAACACAGATGAAAATAATTATAAACCTACTGAAATATAGTTGCTGTAATGAAGAAATTGCAAGGCGATGGTCCGTAACACAATTTAACAAAAAGCATAAAAATCATCCCTTAAAATTTATTTTCATTAGATTTCGTAGGCGGAATAAATTTCAGTTGAATCTTTCCAGTTCAGACTTGAATATAAAATGTTAGAGTGCTTGGCTTTTAATGTCTTCTGGTACTACAGAATTTATGGCATTCCTTTTATTTACAGCTATAAAGTTCGCATAAATTTCTAAATGAAAAATTCCATTCAGATTTTCGTGGTTTACTGCGTACGTTGTTATTAATTATCATAACAAACGGGAACTTTGCTAATTCGTCAGAGCGGCCACAGTGAATTTTCATCAGCAAAGTTGTACGACTACGAAAGAGTATCAGGGAAAGTTTTCCTCCCTTGTAAAAAATGCTGGCCGGCGAGCAAGGGAGGCCACTAAATTAGCTATATTCAAAGAAATGGGATGTTTCAATTCGCGATCCGCAATAAGTTTGCCCATGAAAATTCAGGCATACAAAAAGGCTGACCGAAAAATTGGCCGGCTGACGGAAAAAATAAATTTGCTCATTACATCGGGGTGATGTAATGCGTAGCGGCGAGCTCGGACTTTTATTTGGCGCATATATTTCTGATCTTATTGCAATGTTGTTGGATCCTGATGGATTTAAATACGTTACTGTAAATTTCGTGCAGATGAGACTAGTGATGGGTAAAATATACCTGTATGAGGTATTACACTGCTGCCATGCTGGTTTGGGAGCAAAGAAAAAACATAGAATGTATCAGTTGCTTCTCTGTAAAAGCACATCGAGGGATTAGGCGAAAATCTTAGGGATCATTGTATATAGGCGATATATTATGTGGCTAGCAACCCATCACTGTTTTGATTCCCTTTTCCATCCATACGTCCACAACCATGCTAAACGTGGTATTTAGGTCTTGTTACCTTAGGCGCTGTCTACCCCGTAAGAGATAAAAATGTGATTTATGTATGTATGTATGTATTACACCGCGATGAATCAATTTCAGATTGCATGACCTCAATTAATTGTTAACTGTAAAAGTGAATTCAATATACATGATAAAAATAACTACGTTTTCGATACGACTTGCAACTTTTTCCTCCGCTGCAGTGATGTATGGAACCAGCCATTTTTGCGCGTGTTGTCATTTTGTTAGGCTATCACTGCGCATTAACTATTCAACTGAATTTGATATACGGCGGTCAGATGGTGACTATAACGAACGAGCGACAGCCAATGTCGTTACCCGGGTTTTAAAATGGCAGAGAGTGGATGACATAGCTAACTCATTTTGTTCGTTTGATGTGTTGAATTGAAGTAAAGGAGCTGAAAGACTTGCGCAACGCGCGTATTGTGATAACCACTGGGTTAAGTAATAATATGTATTTTATAGTTAACCTATTTGAAATATTTAAATGTTCCAACTAAATTAAACACTTGATTTGATTGTGTGACGGAATGATCGGGATACAAACTACTTAATTAAATTAAATAACGAATTTAGCTTAGTTAAATCCAATCTGTAATTAGCATCCAAATTTACTAGCCTCCGTTGAGTATTAGACTCAATTATTAACCCTTAATTTGACAAAATGAAAAAAATAATGGTTTAAGCTCATCGTTATTTTAGAGTACCTACTTAAAATTTTACACTTACACACACAAATGACGTCTTTATCCCTTACGGGGTAGACAGAGCAGTAACAAGACCTAAAGGCCACGTTTAGCATGATTCTGGGCGTACCTGTAGGTGGAAAGGGGAATGAAAATAGAAAATTCTATGTTAATAAAAAATACAAAAAGGTATTCTTACACCACATGTGCACTATAGTGCACGTGCACATAGGGTTATTTAGTATCAATAGCATTGATAATTAGCTCACTAACCGAGTGGTTACTTGACAAATAACCTTAACACTTTTTCCTATTCTTCAATTCAATACAAATTTACATGATATCAGTCTGTGTTATAGTAATAATACCTATTTGATTTTTGAATAATATAATGAGCAAATTTAAATCATCACCGTTCTCCAGATTCTTTCTCTTAAATCAGCCGACAAATCCCGACGTGTGTGTTTTACGTTTCGCAAGATATGGGGAACTCCGATGATGAGCCAGCGGTTTTGGGATCGATCGGGGACTACGCAAATCATTTACCATGATATTCATATAGGACGTTGATAAAGGAGATGATCAAAGCGCTTCTACATTTGTATGTTATGTAACTGATACAAGTAGAAGTTTATAAAATTAAACTCATATTTTATCAACCTGGTAGGCAATATGGTTACTTGTAATAAGTACTTAATTTATTGAAAAAGAAAAACAATTCATTAAAAATAACTTAAACCTAGCTAAAACTAATATTAAATTATGCTGGTCTGGGAGTAAAGAAAATACATAGAATTTACCAGTTGCTTCTCTTTCCGCGCAGATAGTAAAAGCCCATCGAGGCGATGCGGCTAGCAATCCATCACTATTTTGATTTCCCTTTCCACCTATACGCCTTTAATCATGCTAAACGTGGCCTTAAGGTTTTGTTACCTTAGGCTCTGTCTACCCCGTAAGGGATAAAAACGTGACATATGTACGTATGTATGTATAAGTATGTATTAGGGTGTCCCTTATACGGCCAAAAAAATTTTTTTTTATTATTTTGTAACGCATACCCCCCAAATATTTTCGTAATCCTAAAATAAACTTAAATGTGAAATTTCAGCATTCTATGATGGTGGGAAGCCGTGCCGACTCGGCTTCAAAGTTTTATATATAGGTTTACTAGGTAAATATTCTGATAATTACAATTTATTCTCTAACGACCGAACGAAGTAGCAAAATAAGTAAAAAACCAACATGATTATATTAATCTTTATTAAATAGAGTGAAACAGACAATAGTAATTGGGGTATTTCCCTTTTAAAGAAGCTTTTTTACAATCAGGATAGAGTTTTCTGTGCTCCTGGACACAACGCAAGAGAAATTGTTTAAATCGGCCTGTATTTGAAGCCGTTGTATCGCAGCACATTATCTGTATTTTGTCATTGAGATCCCAATCCTGAAGAGCGTTTGAAACTAGGGCTTGTTTTCTTCCCGATGAACTATCTAATTTCGGTACCGCAAGAAGTTGTTCTTTGTCGCCATAAGTAATAACAATCGGTAGTCGTTCTTCCTTTGAACTTTTTACGTCTAAGGCAGGTAACAATTTGCCATCCCAGTGGATAGTCGCCATTTCAGGAATATTGTTTTGGAAATCCGTTTTTATTCCCTCGGCTCTAATATTTCGAGTCTGTGTTCGAATTCGTTGAATTGAAGATTTATTTACGGGAGAGTCATCAATGTTTAGACCCAATGCTTCTATTACAGCCTGAAGGGTGTAAACCGAATCTCTTGTGCTTAATTGACACCTATCTAAGGCCGCAACTAACTTGGGTGAAATAAAGTCCTTCCGGCTCCTTTTAACTGTAGTCACTTGAGACTGCAGAGTCGATGCCGTCGGTGTCAGTGCGGGTTCATCGGGAACAACTTTATTTAAACTGTCAGTAGAACCACCAGATAAACAATGAGAGGAGGGCGTAGGGCTTTGAGTCAGCGAATAATCACATGCGGACGAAGGTCCAGCGATGGACACGTTTATCAATCTTCTTTTTTCTTCGTATATCTTTCTTTGGAGGGCTCTCTCTTCTTTTTCTAATAATTTTTGGTCCACTCCTGCTAGACAGCCCTGACTCCCTGGTTCTCTCTGTTGCTGTAAAAATATTTTGTCTTCTTCTATTTTTATAATTTGAAGAGCATCGGCATGTGCGATATCAAACAAATTATCCAAGTCGCTTTGAAAATTCTGCTCACGTCGTATGTGAATTTCGTGGCTTTTCTTAAAAATTTTTTGTAGATCACGCCAAACTTGGTACAGGTCTACTGGCTTCTTTACACAGTTAGGTACCGATCGTGTAGGTATTCTAGCTTTGTCCCAGAAGATAATTCACTCGCGCATCACAAGATTAGCACTTTCGTTTACTTTAAATTTCACTTTGCGAATATTATTGAATAAAACTGCTAAAACTTGTCTGTTTGGAGGCAATTTCGCACCTGTTATCTGATGTTTTATATCACCCACTAAGAAAATGCCCTTTTTAGTACTTCGTAATTCAATCGCCATTATTATAAAACCAACCAAATACGTCTCAGATACAAAAAAACTGTTAATATGCTAACTAATACGCAGCACGCGCCGATCATCCCTAGCAGCTTGTATGAACAAGCTTATGTTTCAAGTCGGCACGGGTTCCCGTTCATAGATTGAGCTAATTTTTATTTTGGGAGCATTTTGTTACATGTGGAACACAATTAGAGGGTATGCATTAAAAAAAAATTTTTTTGAAAAATAAGGGACACCCTAGTATGTATGTATGTTAAATTAAAGATCAACCTGGTAAACGGTCGCATTTCAGTAACACTAAGGACTTAAATGGCACGAGATAATGAAAAGAGACCAACGATAAAAAGTAAATTTTCAACAAACAAAAAACTTGTTCCTTACTCTGCTACCACATCGAAGTCGAGGCGAATGGTAGCGTAGTAGCAAGGTGAATGTTTTTTGTTTGTTGATATGGACCCCCGCAAAGTAACGAGCTATTGCCCGCGACTTCGTCCGCGCAGGTAATGTCAGTCACATACCACCTTCATGCAAGCATTTCTTAAAATATTTCATTATTTTCTATTCTGTCCTTTTATCTTGTGAGAAATTTGCGAAGTCCCTTCTGAATGTTCCTTTTAGATTCTCAAGGAACCTGTCCACCAACTACCAAGGATCTAAATCATATAGTGATCCTTTTTATTTTTTATCCCAGGGGAATTTTGCAAAATATAGAAATAACTTTTCAGATATTATAAGTACCTCTAGGTATGCCAAGTTTAAAAGTTCTAGTAATAATAAATACGGAGATAAGACCATTTCAAAGTAAGAATATAAATCCCTTTTACGACCTAACCCGCGGGAATTTCGGAAAGTACTGAATTTAATTTTTAGCCGTTACGATTTCTTACTTGTGCGTAAAATTTCAAGACTAGTAATTATAGTTACGGCGCCTCTGCAGCGGACTTATAAACCTCCCATACAAACTTTGCCCCCCTTTTTCACCCTCTTAGGGGTAGAATTGGGAAAATCCTTTCTTATCGGATGCCTACGTCATACAAAGAACAAACTCTCCAAGTTTCAGGTCACTTAGCTACTATTATAATAAAATAGTAGAAAAAAATTTATTAGGTTACATACATTATAGGACAATAGTTTTTTTTTAAGAAACTAGGTACCTACTCTTTTTGAAAATTTTGTAGGTACAACTATTTTGTTTGTCTATAATGTTTGTTCACGCTAATGGAAACTACAGGTTGGCTTAGTCTGGAGCAATACTCATGTTTCCTTCCCGACATCACATAAAAATAAAGCCGTCAACGTCTAATGCCGCAAAGAAAATATAGAGTTATTTATAGTTTAAAAATAAAATTTCGCCACGTTCCTATAAACGAAGTACACGTGAGAGAAATGAGTTTCAGCTAGTATTATATATGTGTAGGTATACGCATATAGCTTCTACGTCATATACGTTGATGATTTTGCCATTTTTTTTCGGATTGGGTAGCGAGTTCTGAAATCTACATGTAAATTGGGTATATTTTTATAGAGTTACCTTAGTAAAATGAGATGAATCTAGCAATATAAGTGAGATAGCAAGTTTGTTCCGATTTTGTGGGTCAACTATTCAACCGATCTTCGTGAAAATTTACATTTAGCTCGAGGCAACGGGATGAAAATAGGATCGTTGGTATAAGGAAGATAGCTCACGGAAAACTTACGCATTCCAATATCGAGGATGACCATTTTAGTGAAATCTTCCGGACCAAAATTAAAAACATTTTATCCCACGTAAACTAAATTAAGATTTTACTTTAAGTGGGTACTTCAATTCGTCAAATGCTTAATGTTCCTAACATAAAAAAAAAATCTAGACAAACACCAATTATGATGACACAGGTAAGTATCAAAGCAGTATAGTAGGTTTCAAAGATGTAAAATACTAAAATTAGAGTTAAATTATACGCGTGATGAAAAAGCACAACATCATATCACCGTAATGTCAACAACATCAAACAAATACGCATGTGTGAAGTCGGGTTAGTGAAACCAGGACCGGACCCGCCCGGATCACACCGAAGGTAGCCGAGTGTCACCTAATATACCGAATAACGTGAGCAGCATGATGTACGACAACCCACGACCGTCGCCTAGGGCTTTGATTGCTTGAAGCTTTAATTATTTCCGTGACCCCGTTTTTTTGGCTGAAAATACGATACGGGCGATACCGGTCGGTCACTATCAGTGTGGGTTGCACCAATTTACTTTAATTATAACTATTTTATTGAATCAGGCGTTACTTTGCTGAAGTCCATTTCAATGGACAAAAAATATTTACTTTGCTACTCCGCTACTCACGTGCAAGATAACCAAGCCTGTGGGAAATATACATGTTTTTCATGCAATCCTCCATCCACTACTGCCACATAAAACACATATAAATCCCACAAACTGAATTATCCCTTACACCACACAAACACTGACGCGTTTCTATCCCTCTACGGGATCATTATTAGTTTAATGAGCACAACTGTTACACATGCAAACCAACCAAGTCTTGGATGCCTTAAATTTAGCATTAAAAAATTAAATGAAAAAAAAATGTGTAAGGGTGTTCCAACTACCTGCTAAAATATTTTGGAAAAAATCTGACAGACCTTACATTTATTAAATTTAGAAAATATACCGCAAAATCGTTGGTTGTGCTTAATGTTTTTTTTAAAGTGTCTTGTCGCAACTCGCACCAAAAAAGCGCTTACTCTACAACTTACCGACGACGTGTATGAAGGCTGAGCGCACTTGCGTGTGGAAGGAGGGCGCGTCGGCGGAGACTTCGCATCGGTAGCGGCCAGCCAGCGCACGCGTCGCCTCGCGCAGCGCCACCTGTTGCGACGTTGACCGAGACACCTGCGACAAACAAAACAATGGTCTGGTTCATTACCCATCGAAAATGTTCGTGCTCCTTACTATTTTTGACGTTATAATAGGAGCAGCATTAGCAAAAAAACCACATGGAGCATTTAACAGCTGACATTCTTTCACGATTTCAAGGTTTTAGGTTAGAAGTCTTATGAAAATGACAGCTGTCACATGGGATTTTAAGTGTCTCGACAGAAACATTTCTATTCGACGAGAATGTGAAATCTTTTGCGACCGTAAATATTATTTTGCCTCATTGATCAACATTTTCACAGTACGAAGAAAATATTTTAGTTCATAATATTATTGACGAGTGATGTCATTCAATATTTTGTTTACAAATTTTACAACCCACAACGGCTTACAATTAATCAATGACTTTACAGGCATGAGATGCGAAATTGATTCTCAAAGTCATTGCTTATTATACCGGCGAAAAGAATTACGTACGAAAAGAAACAGGGGGTTTCATTGAATGTGCAAATCACAACACCGTTCAGATTCGCTGCCGCTCAACCGCAACGAAAATTCCAACACTTGAGCGCTCCAAAGCGCCGGAGCGTAATTAAAAAAACACATTTTTTTCCATTCAAGCGTCTGGCAATATCCTGTGTCCCATTTCTCCGTATCGATCGACCAATGGAAAATACTGGCAGCCTCCCTTGTTTACACTGGCCACTCTGCTCATTTTAATTCTACGTTTTTATTATCTATGATGACAAAAAGAGTTGCCAGTCTAAAGGGTTATTGGCCCCATTTATGAGATGCTCATTTTTATAAGACGCCCGATGGAAATTTGCGTCGGTAGAATTTTTCCATTGTATCGAATAATCGTCTTCTGACTCCGCTTTTTCCTGTATATTTTGAGCTCCAATTTCCAATATTGTGAGGGTTCAGAGACATTGTTGAGTTATTTAGTTAATATAATAGAAGTGATTGGTGAATTTCGTTTTCTGAGGAGCTTCTTTCGCTTTATTGTGGGTTTTTTTTCCATTGAACTTTTAAAGCCGATTTTGTCTTTGTTGTTTGATATTTTACTGTCGGTAGATAGGAAACCATATTTTACGAAATGTGCTTTATGAGGGCTTAAAATATGTTTTGGGTTAATATTTGTGACGGCCTAAGAAATATCAGGATCTGTTTGATATTATTTTATTAATTATACGAAGTAAAAAACTAAGCTACAAAAGTGTTTAATATATATTCGTGTTTACTGCGAGAAAAACTTGAAAGACATGAAGAATTAAGATCTGAGGTGATTTTGTCTCGTATTTCCCATTCCTTTATGACAAACGAAGTAGGATGAGGATAGAAAAGGATGAATGCGCGTTAAACAATATGGCCCCTGATCACGATTGCCTCGAACTCAAAGTAGTGAAGTGAATGTATGTAAAGAGACGTGCAGCAAAGTTACCTATTCACATTTCGGGCCACCATTTTATATGGACCAACTATAATATACTATTCAGAATGTGACGGTGGGTGATTTGGCAAGCAGTGAACTCGAGTATGGCTCATTCAAAGCAAATCTACCGAGTCGTTCGCCGCAAAAACGGCAAGTAATCCGTAGTTCTATAAAATTGCAGTAGTCAGTACAAGCATGATAATGCTGCCAAGTATTCAAATGTAGTGTATTTTGTAGCTGGCCAGTTCTTTTGATCCTGCTCGCGCATCCGTTTGTCTGTCTCTTTCTCAGCTAGTACATACATAAATCAAGTCGTTATCCCTTACGGGTTAAACAAAGCCTAGCCTAAAGTAAAATACCTACCTACCTATGTAGACCTAAAGGCCACGTTTAGCCTGATTGTTTTAATTGCCATATCTTCTGCGCTGCCTAAAACGACATACATAATATTATACCATGAACTAAAAACAAAAGGCAACCGTGACTGACTGATCGATTACCGCACAGCTCAAAACACTGAATGGACTGCGCTGAAACTTGGCAAGCTCATATTCAGTTATTATGACGTAGCGTCCGCTACGAAAGACTTTCTTTGGCGACAAGGCCGGATTTAAGACTGTTTAAAGAGCTCCACTATACATTTTAATTCAACGCGAACAACTATATTACTATTCACTATCACTAAGTAGTATAAAACAAAGTCGCTTTCCACTGTCTGTCTGTCCCTATCCATGCTTAGATCTTTAAAACTACGCAACGGATTTTAATACGGTTTTTTTAATAGATAGATATTCAGGAGGAAGGTTTATATGTATAATATTCTACGCAGATTAAGTCGTGGGCAGAAGCTAGTTAAATGATAAAAGACTCCAGCGATTCACGACACAAATGCTTGTTCAAGTCCATATGACATTTTCAACTTCTCATACCTAATCAAACCTAACCTCAAACCATAATTGTTAAGGCAATTCCTACACTAACTCCACAGAAAACTTAACATCCATCAAAGGCGTGTACACACGCTTAATCGTCGTCCTAATAGTATGAGCAGCGCATACATTGTTAATCTGCCTAATTCAGGCAGTCAGGTGTATTCGGCCACCGTTCGCCAATTAGGCCCGCCGAATGGCTTCATCCGTCCCATAACACTAAGGGACAACGGCTTATATGGCATCAGCCTTATTTTGTGATGGACGACTATCCTAGAAACTTGGAGTAATTTATAATAAACATAATGCGTTATTATCAAGCATGGTATGTCAATATTATGCACTAATATTTTTATTTATCATTCAAAATTGACACGATTTTGTATCCTACTTTCTTTATAGAAAAGTTTTTCACTCTATAGGTTAATTCCATACGCCCAGTTCTGAAAACACACAGATCATTACTGTCACTAACACCATTCTAGCATTAGTTTTTCGCGTTAGTTTTCCTTTACATCCTACATGGATCAAAGTGATACAAGTATGTATGTATGTATGTATGTAAACTCTTTATTGCACATAAAATTTTTAAAAAATACAGAAATTCAGACAAAAAAGTACAAAGGCGAACTTATCCCTAAGAAGGGATCTCTTCCAGCTAACCTACAGAAAGGAATAGTTGACAACAAAAAGGCAAGCAGTCATTATGCGCAAATAAGTAGTATTAATACTTAATAAATTAACAACTAAAGTACAATACATTATAAAACCAATACAATATAATAAAATAATATATAAATAACGGAATAAAATTTAACCAATAAACTTACATAAACACTATCAAATAGCAAATAACATAAATAAATACTCTAACTAAAATACAATATGAAAGCAGCTACCGCCTCAGGTGCCAGTGCTTAGCCACAACTTCCTCAGCCCACCCCTGAACACCGCCACAGACTGAGATTCCCTCAACGTCAGGGGCAACTCGTTCCACAGCTTGACGGAGCGGATCGTGAAAGATTTGGCATATGATCGTGCCTTGTTATCTTGTTACAAGTTATCAGGTTTATGATGTAACTAGCCGTTACCCGCGACTTTGTCCCCGCAGATTTATTTATAATCTGGCCCTGTAATCGAACTCTTTCTTAGCAAATGCCTACGCATGATGACTATTTGCGCGACAAATTACAGCGCAATCCATTCAGTGCTTTGAGCTGTGCGAACTATTATAGGTAGGTACAGATTATTTATTCACATTTATCTAAGCAATTCACTAAGAATAATACAATTAAAATCCATACATACATACATACCAACAATCTACATACATACATATATCACGTCTTTATCCCTTACGGGTAGAATCCTTTATAAATTTTAATAATCTGCTTGTACAACTTAGGTGCGCCGCTTGGCCTGGCGCAAGTGCAGCAGGGTCAATTTCACAAGCAGCAAATTTTGATGGCAAGACTGAAAACGCAGGTGTAGAAGGCTTTGATAATGTAGAACTATTTTTTTTAGGAAACAGCCTTCTATTGTCTACCTCGGGCAACAGCTAAAATTAAAATATTATGTTATTTAATCATTTAAAAAAATATATTTAGACCATATTTCTCATCGAGGTGGGTTGTCCCGGAGCCGGTTTTAGTTACAAAATGCCGGATAAGTCAAACACCATACGTGGCAACAAAAAAAAATTACCTTTGTTTTATTACCATATAAACAGGTAACAAAAAAAGCACATCACCTGATTTTTACCTCATTTGTAAACCTCTGAATATGTGCATATACATTTGTCCGGAGACACGCTCTCATTCCGCGGGCAAATTTTGGGAACGATTTATTTGCCGAGTTTGACCCTTAAGCCCCTCCGTCTCCCGCGCACCCCGAGCGACAGTCGAACTGCGGCGCTCGGCGAGAGTGGACGTGTGTAACGGCGAACGTTTCCGAGCAAAACGTGATTATTTCTCATCGCCATGGTGTGGGGACAAAAAAAGTTTCATTCCGGAGTTAGTCATAGCTTTTATATTTTGTATCGCTTTTGTTTTAAATTTATATATGTCACGTCTAATGTAGTCCTGATTTCAAGAGTTTAATTAGTTTCAAATCAAATCAAATCAAATCAAATCAAATCATTTATTGCACAGAAGTGAGTAAGAATAAATAAAGATGTAAAACTAAACATTGGTGCGCATCACAACTCGCCAGGTACTGGCATGCAATATTCAAATAAGTAGGTACCTATATTAAACCTTAATTGACATAAGTAATTACATTATTATTTAACAGTCAAACTTACTACTATTAATTAAAGTATCTACAATATCATATTCATGTCAAATTCACTTTATTACTAATCATAATTTCTTGTTATTAATTGAAATAAACTATATATTATTATTATTATTTTTCAAGTAATTTTGATCTCGACAATGTTGTCGGCTTTTTTTTTTGGTCCATGATACGGGCGTACGCCAAATACCATAATACCATTGTGTATTTAGAAGTTAGTGTGAATGTCATGTTGAGTGTGTGTGTTTGTGTAAATGTCGCGCTGGGCGGTTGTGTGTGTGTGTATGTCTTCTTGATTATTATGTATCGGTAGGGAAGTTGGGTTAAGAAAGCGGCGTACTATAGAGCAGGTGTCTAAAACTATTGATTTTTGTAGGGGTATGAAGGTGTTGTCGTGAAGATCTAATAATTTGAGTGCTGATTTCAGGGTTTTTGGGACGATACCAGTTGAGGAAATAATTATGGGGACGATTTTTACTATTTCTTGGTGCCACATCTGTTTAATTTCATCTGCTAATGGTATGTATTTTTGTATTTTCTCCGTGTGTTTCTGTTTCAGGTTGTGAGTGTTGGGAACGGCGATGTCTATAAGGTAAGTGGTTTTGGTAGGTTTATGAATTAGTGTAATGTCGGGTCTGTTGCTGAGGATAGTGCGGTCAGTTATTATGTCTCGGTCCCAGTAGAGTTTTGTTGTAGTGTTTTCTAATACATTATTATTATTATTATTATTGGTACCCATTGGTACGCATTGTTCGTACGTACAACAAAGATTTCAGTGATCTAGACTTATTTGTGGGAAGTAAGCCAAAGTTTAAATTGGATATATTACGCTCAATATTGGAAAGTAACAAAAAATAAGGTTGGAATAAATATTGTTGCACATTCGCACACACGTGCGCACGCGCGGGCGCGCACACACATAGACACATAGATACACGGACACACACACACACACACACACACACACACACACACACACACACACACACATACACGTAATCATTTCTGCTTTGCTCATTTTGATTAGCTATTAGGACTAGGATATGTTTTCTTTTGTTGTAAATTTATACCATATCTGTTTTTATGGTCACATAAACGAATGCTCTAGTTTGTTATGTATCAACTGTGGTAACCTATAATTCGCCATGTAACTTTTTAACTAAGTGTATAATTGTAACTTAATTAAGGCTGGTTGGTTCCCTGAATAAATAAATAAATAAATAAATTATTATTATTATTATTATGTCAAACAATTTCCTCATCAATCATAAAGTCTTGCACAGAGTAGTAAGCTTTTTCAATCAACATTTTATTTAAGCGGAGTTTGAATTTTGGGGTATTTTCGACATCTCTTATAGCTTTAGGTAACTTGTTGTAAAGTTTAGGAGCCATCCCAAGAATTCCCTTTGAGAGTAGTGCACTCTTTGACGGAAATGATTTTATTTTGCCACAAAGTCTTGTACTGTTGAAAGTTTTAAACAGATCCAGGTTAGCTTTCACAAAATTAACAGTCTCAAAAACACGAGGCTTACTTTTTTTTTAATATTTATTTTTATGTCGAGTTTCTCATTCCACCATATTTATTCCGGTGTTTCCGGTGTAGTAAAATGACTTAAATACTCACCAAAATGAAATAACACCGGAATGTCATCAAATGTAGCTTCACTTTGTTATTATGAAATGGTTCCGTAGCATAATTTCTAAAATCAAATACTGAACTTATTTTATTGTAACATAGCTCGTTCTTAGATAAAATTTACGCTTGTAGGCCATCAGGGGGCGCTACAAAAAGGGTTTAATTTTTTTTGTTTCCGTACCCAAAGGGCAAAAACAAGACCCTATTACTAAGACCATTGTTCGTCTGTTTGTCTGTCACCAGGGTGAATCTCATGAACCGTGAATACCGTGATAGCTAGACAGTTGATTTTCACATACGATGTAAGATTCTTTCGCAGCTACACAATAAATACTAGACAGAATTATTTTTATGTTTCTGTCTATGTAAGGTATTGTCATTCTTACCTGTCCTATTTGGTAAACAAAATTCTAACCTCACAACGTCTCATTTTTGTAATTTTTTAACTATTTCATCGACTTCAACTGGAGATAAAAAATCAGAAAAATTATGTACAAAATATTCCCTCAGGTTTATTAATTGCATAATAAATCCTGTACGATACTTGAAAGCGTAGTGCATTTCTATCAAGTATTGAAAACATGACACATAATTGTTATAGGAGGGGGCGGCGAGTTCAAGTATTACGTAAACGCTTGAGTTCTTTGCTTTGCTTATTTTTGATGACATGGTGGGTGGGGGTTTGATATCGTGATTACGTTAGCAGTTATTATATACTTTTTTACACAAAGGGCAACCCACAAATTTATAAAAAACAGAATACATTAAAAGAATAACCGGTACCAAATTTTCGCTCTTAGGACTATTAATAAGCTACTTACTTAAGGTCTGTCTGTATTTTTTCTAAATAAAAGACGTGATTATGGAACCCCATTTATTATTTTAATTCCGGTGGTCTACATTTCATTCCAGTGGGCTGATATTGTCATCCCAGTGTATATTTATCATTCCGTTGTAAGGTATCATTCATTCCACTGTACATTTATAATTCCGTTGTGTGTTTAGAAATTCGACCTCTAATAACTCGAAAACTATTTAAGATTTCAGGTTCCCTTTTACATATGTTTTGCAAAATAGTCTAAGGTATCGTTTGACATTTAAAAATCTAAAAAAAACACACATATAAGGGTTCACACCGAAATGAAAAAAAAAATGAGTAGGTACTGTTGAAATTGACCCAGCAGTGGTTTGGCGATTTTTTTAAACACAAATTGCTTGACATTTTCCATTGTCATAGGTCCTTTTAAATATTCCCTGTATGCCCCGAGTCTTCGAAGCTTATCATGAAATACAGTGAACTAGTCAATTTCAAATCGAAATTGATTTAATATTATGGTGAAAATCTGGCCGCTGATTGGTTGCGGCTGGCTTACAGCCGCGTGTGAAATCGCTTTAATGACCAATGAACTGCGATATTGGTTTGATTGGGTTATATTACCGCTACATTATAGTTATACTCAATTTTAATAATTAAGTGCTGGTTAAGAAGTGGTAATGGTTTGACCCGACTCCAGTGGAACCCAAAATAAAAGTTATTACAAAAAATTACAAAACACGGTTGGAGTTTTGTTTCTGTAATTTGTGTGCTATATTTAAGTTTGCCTCAGAAATTACATCGTCGAAAATTCCCCCCATTCAATTAGAAACTAATCTCCCACATTCATAACACGTGACTTGACACGTTTAAAACAAAAGAATTAGCTATTAAAATCACCCATTCATCTAACTTACTTTTAGCCTAGTCTAACATACGAATGCTCGCTTTCACCATCTCTTCCTACCCTCATACTTTCCCGTGTAGCGAGCCTAGCGCCACCTAGTCATTAAACACACTAACGGCTACGACGCACGAATAGCTAGCGCCAGTGACGTCACATTGTTCTACATCGCGCCAACGAAGTTTCTTAATACGGATGCATAAATACTAACTTCCGATCATCGTCCTTTGGACTTCGGTCCACATCTGCCTGGAAAGAGATCTTTCTTTCAGCTGTTTGGCAGAGACGAATGAGATTGTGATTCTCTACGCGATCCCCGTTAGTGAGTGATCATTGCTCTCGAGAGGCAATCATAACTTGACCCTTTCGCTAGCAGGCATAGACATGGTCACGTTGTCTTGAGAACAAGACACCCTTACTGTGCACAATGCTTTCGTAGTAACAGGGTCCACTATTTCATTCCCGACCGCAGTTATCACCTCACTGGCGCGGTTCACGTAGAGAATCACACATTGGTGGCATCATTACGTCATTAAAAAATTAAAAAAATATTTTGGAGTCTCGCGCGGGACTTGAACCAGCTTTTTGGGCTATACCTACGCTAAAGTCATGATTTATGGAAGTACTTTCTTGTTTCTTGTCTGTGGTAGTAGGTAAAATCTGTACTTTAATGTTATTACAGTAGTATAGATCTATTTAAGGGTGTAATAATGCTGACCATTTCCTCCGATTTCTGAATGCATTTTAGAGCATTAATGATATCTGCGTAGATAAAAACTTAATGAATCAATTACTTTTTATGCATAAACTCGATAGTTTCACTTAGTTTCGCAGACAGAGTTTTGTTTCTAGCATTTATTGTCATGACTCACGAGTTATTTTGTACAATAATGATTTTGTCATAGACGGCGTATTAATTATCAAGTCTGACCCATACATACACTGACCTGTGTCTAATTACCCGCTCGGTTGAGAGTCATAATGTAATCGATCATCAGCCAAGCACAAACTATGCGTTTACAGTACAGTACAGCTGAGTTACATTTACCAACACTATATTTAATTTTAGTGTAGGTTACCTACGAACCTTAATACGACACCGATATTAAAGGGTCTCTTAAAGGGGTTATTGGAGAATTTCAGAAATAGGGTACAGCTATGTCTTTTCTCCGATTTCAGAATTTTGTCAGTACCTGTTGCTTCTCTTCTTGCGCAGTGGTAAAAGCCCATCGAGGGAATGGACGAAAATAGGAATCATGTCAGGCGATGCAGCTAGCAACCCATCACTATTTTGATTCCCCTTTCCACCTATACCCCCACAATCATGCTAAACGTGGTCTTGTTACCTTAGGCTCTGTCTGCCCCGTAAGGGATATAGACGTGATTTGTGTATGTATGTACTGGATTTTTTTGCATGACCCAAATGTATATGGGTGGTGTAGCGGTATAGCACGCATCACGGAATGATGAGGATCCGGGTACAGATTTTTCTATGTGTTCTAATTTTGAGTGTCGTTTAGAAATTTAATTTCTAACGAGTAAAACCGTAAAAATAAATACAACAAAATCAAGAAGTAAAATTCTTGAAATATTTTATTGAATCAGGCGTTACTTTGCGGAGGTCCGTTTCAACGAACAAAAAATTTACCTTGCTACTCCGCTACTCACGTGCAAGATAACCAAGCCTGTGTGAAATATATATGTTTCTCATTTTTTCATCATTTGTTCATCATTTTTGTTCGTTAAAATTCTTGATTCATTTGATAGGAGTTAAGATTTAAAAACAAACTAAATAGGTACCTACAAAGATAGGTAATTTCAAGTTTCATTTGGAATAAAACCGTGTTTTACCAAAATACATTGCCAAGAGCACTATTGTTTTTACGGAGAAATTGGAACTCGAAAAATGCAGTTTTTTATAACGGTGTTAGTTTCGATCCAACCTCCAGGGCTAACTCATCTCATTAAAAGCATACATTTTGTTTATGACTCTAATTACATTTTTATTATATTTACTCCAATTCGAATTTCGCATCATGCCGTGCCGCTCACAATAGTAGTGTTTGATAGGTGAGTGACAGGATTGGCATGATCAACTTAGAATTTCCAGCTGGTAGACCCACTGGTTGGCAGTGCGTTTAGGTCGGCTCCTCACTCTGGCCAATATCTTCACAGGATAAAGGACGCAGTTATAGGTGCGTTAGAGTGAGCACCATGCATTCTCGACTCACTCTAACGTACAGCTGAACTTCTAACTCGAAAGTCGATAATATTGGCTAGACTATAGTGTGATCCATAAACTGGCAAACCTCATTCCAGATGGCCGCCATATAATAGCTTAATCCGCCCTATTCACAAACATAACAACGTTTTTCCATTAAATCTATCGTATTGCAAATTAAGCCCGGCCCCAAACGGGCGGGATCTAATAAACACGCAATAACGTTGAAAGGCAATGAAGGTGTTACTGTAATCGATTCAATCCGATTGCTATCGGTTCGTATCGATACCGGTACTAAGCGACATCGATATTAGACAGCAATCGAATCATTCGAAGAATATTTTGAGGAATGGTCTGCACGTGATTACTGCGGTGAGAAAATGTTACTATTTTTAGAGCCTAGGTGCTCTGTCGAATTTTAACGATACTATTTTCTCCCGTGACTTCGCCCCGTGAAAGAATAAAAATAGGCATGTTTCCTGCTCGTGTGAGGACTTCGAAAATCGTGAGAATATCCGTTCTTAGTTCATCCGTGTGATCCTCGAGGAATATAGCTGACAAATATTAAGTTTTTATACCAGCTAGTTTACTATTAAATAAATAAATAAAAATTAGGGAACAATCACACAAATTGACCTAGTCTCAAATTAAGCGGTAGTAAAGCTTGTGTTATGGGTAATAGACAACGATATACATATTTATATAGAGAAATACACAGAAACATCCATGACTCCGGCACAAATATTCCTGCTCATCACACAAATATATGCCCTTACCAAGATTCGAGTCCGGGACGCTTGCTTCGCAGGCAGAGTCGCTACCAACTAAGCCAACCGCGTAGGCGTACTAATAGGTATAAAAAACTCATCTCCACCTTTATCTTTAGCTTTGTTATTATTTTCTCTTTTTATGTACTCATGACGATCTTTCTGTGAATCTACTTTGACATTTCATTTAGATTAATTTTTGTTTGTTGTCATTTTGTTTTAATTACATTTCAGTTATTATTATTATTACTATATTATTACAATTGACGATCCTTTTGTGAATTATTTATGTTTGACATTTAATTGTATTTTTAAAAGGGTGACAAATAAATCCATCTATCTATCCTGTGATTTTTTCCTAATAAAGTATCCAAACCCAATTATTCCGTGTTCTAATTTCGAGAAATCCTTTTTAGTGCACTCTTTTGATCCCAAAAAATACGTCTGCCAAAATTTAAGTCTCAAGTTACATTAACAGCGAATCTGACAGTCAATCACGTCAGTCTTTTGTAGGTACGAGTACATATTAGAAATCAGTAAAAAAAACTTAAACTAAAATAATTGAACAACTAACACTGCAAACAACAATACGGTGACGTCAAACCAAAGTCAGAATCAAAACTTAAAGTAACTTTACAGTTCGTGGTAAAAATGTACTATGAGTGTGTGAGTGATGGGTACTTTCTATAACAAACACTACGGAAACTTGAGACCTCAATATAGATTGTTTTTTAAGATTTGTATCAAATGTAAGCGTTCACAACTTTTTATCCTCTAACTCTACAATTTAATAAAGTTGAAGTTCGAGTTTTCGAGATAACTCGATTTAACTCGAGACGGAAATTTGAAATTTTCTCTTATTTCCACAAGTACAAGTTGAGATTGGCTTTGTTTCTCTTTTTAATATAATAAAGCTGTCGCCAATTATCGTAGCACGCCATGATTGATCTACGGGGGTGGTGCCAAAAACGTGCAATCTAAAAAGGTCGTTTTTCTTTTTTTACGAAAAAGTCATACTGGAGTAATATTTGCATAATTAGTAAAAACGCTTCTGGGATACATGAGCGTACGCTTTATTAAAATGCTCGTCCATCCGCATCCCATGCATCCCATAGTTGCTTATTTTGCGTTAACGTTGACATTTTTAACGTCTTGCTTACACGGAGAACAAGGGCCTTACCATGACGTCTTAATGCGATTGAATTCCGACTCACTTCATCTTTTAGCTGTCATTTTGAGCATAGAGTTTGGCAGAAAAACGACACTTCCGCACAGCTACCTAACTGCATTGTCTACTTTTCTGAAATATGTGCTACTTAACTAATTCAAATTCTAACAAGACATTGGAGGTTTTGCTGTGCCTTGAAGCTCGCAAATTGTACTATATCTTTGTTATAGTATTACGTAAAGCTGTCCTCGTGGAATTCTTAGACTAGCAATGAACAATAATCGCAACTGCCCCTAGCGACTGACAGGCAAATTGTGTTATTAATTTAATAATTTAATCTCATTCGTCTAAGCGAATGACCTATTTACTCCTGATTGTTTTTGCTCAAGCTGAAAATTACGTAACATTTGCCGCCTCCGTTTCCCTCCCGATTCGTCGTAAATACGGAGTTAGGACAGAGTTTGGGGGTATTTTCAGAGTTGAGGCATTTCAGCCTAAAAAATCTTGCAATAATAGATTGGTCCGGTGGGCACAGCCAACATGTCAAAGTCATTGTTTTGCTTCACATTCTGTACGAAACATGTTTGATAATTTTAACATTGAAATACTAGATGTTTTGAAGAATAAACAGCACTTTTGAGTTATTATTTTGTTTTTGCTGGACGATTTCTTACAGACACAGTTTATCTTTTAAAATCTTCTTTTAATATCGAATTATCTCTTGGAAAGATAACGACAGTTCTATTCTTTTACAAAGCGGACACGCTTAAACGGAATAGCAGAACAGAACAGAAAATTACAAATTGGTCTCGGGTTTGATAAGACAACACCTTGTACATTTAGTTCTCAATTGCGATTAGGTACAGTCGTAAAAATATTACTAAAGCATGTAATGGGTCCACCATGGCTGTGTAGTAATTTACTATACCTACAGCAATGGTGGATTTATTACACACTTTATAGAAAAGTTGTGAAAATTATTCCTAATCGAAACCTCAATGTCATGGAAAAATACAAGTTCTGAATATGAATGACTTTCTTTCATCTACACATAAAATTGCGATTTGCACGTATCACGATAAAATAATCAGCTCGTAAAAGATTATGAGGTACTAGCTTTGAGTCGCGGCTTCACTCGCGTGGTTCTTTACATTGGGGCAGGCCAAGTTCTGGTATTTTCCTGAGTTTAAAAATATTACATTGTGGTTTTTATTTACGTTCCATGAACATTATCCGTGCAAAATGGCATGTCTCTAGACTTGGTACCAGACATTACGGGATTTTACATAATATTTAAATCCATATCAAAGCGGAAAATCTTAGTATAAAATATTATGCACTATTCAATAGAATATATAATTATGAATCTATGGATCCAGCTATTTACGTATCAATTTTCGTTGTAATCCTTTTACCCGTTTTCGTGTGAAAGAGTATATTATAATATTTTCTCCATCTCTGAATATAAACAGCATAGATTCTCGATATTATGACGAATTGTATTCATTCGAACCATGCATAGTTATATCTTTAAGTATTATTAAAATTGAGTAAACAGGTGCTGTGGGTTAAATTTTTGTTTGATAAATTGCAAAAATGTTACGGGAACATTTTAAAGATCAATACGATTTGATTTGACTGTAATTAGAAACTTAAAAAAAACTCAGGATCAACTGAAAATTAGAAATATTCGTAGAAATTAAGTTTAAAGCAACTAGTTTGGAATTGCTTTTAACTTTATAGGCAAAATATACATATTTAATTTTAAATCTTGGCACGCAAAAGCCAAGTTCAAAATAGAAGTCGATAAAGTTACATTAAAGTTCTAAAATAAGTGCTCAATCGCAATAAAGTAAAACGAAATAAGGATAAGGCCACACTGGACTGGAGGTATTTGTAAAAGTAAGGTGATAGTCTGCGCAATGTGGTCGGTGTACAACTAGCTCTGATCTCATATATACTTGATATATAGTCGACTCATAGTCGAACATACACTACATCATGCTTTTTCGCCTATACTAAATGTAATCAATAGGAGAGTAAGAGAGACTGTATTTACTTACTTCGTCTTTCGAATTTGAGAGTAGACCCAGTTAACGTGTGTTATAGAATGTGCTACCAAATAATGAAATATTAGTCCGTTTCTACTCATTTATTCGAAACGGCAAGCTTTTTAGTGGGCGTCGTAAAGGGATTCTTCTAACGACGACGAACAATAAAACATGAAAAGTGCGTTAACGGCCCATAAATCCGTGTTTACTGGGAGCAATCAAACCGGATCGGACCGGATTGCCCAGGTTGCCGCGGTTACGCTGCAGTGATAAATAATTTGATGTGCCATGTACACCACGGACTTAAATTGTTGAACCTACTAAGGATGTTTTTAACATACATACAAACATACATTAATTACGTCTTTATCCCTTACGAGGTAGATAGAGCCTTCTAAAGTAACAAGACCTGGTCCATATTTTCATGTGGGCGTATAGGTGGAAAGGGGAATCAAAATAGTTGCTAGTTGTGGTGGTTGGTCATCACACAGCAGACCTCTAACAAATCGTAATTACTTCATATACGGGGTAGGCAGAGCCTAAGGTAACAAAACGTAATTACAATACAATATATGTACTATTATGTACGATGATGGTACTCCACACTATCAGTACCTAGTAGTAGGATGGTGCTTACTACAGTCTAGGACCTACGAGTAACGAATGATCTAACATTTTAAATGTCTATTACACCTTTGTAATCGAATCAGTTGAGCTCAGATTTCCATACATTCCAGAGCGAGAAATAGGCACCCTGACGCATTAATAACACGTATGTGCTACCAGAGGACTTTATTAAATAAAGTTTTAGTGAGAACGTCCTCAGTTCAGCCAACCAGAAAAAGTTCACAGTATTGAGCGACTAACAAGTGTTCAAACGACGCACACAATATTATATGTAGGTATAAAACAATTTTCAGTTCAAGAGATCTAAACATTACTAAAAGCAGAAACAGAAAAATATTTGAGAAAAACAAGCGGGAGTATTAGACATGGTGAAAGCATTTCAATGTATTCAATGGTTTTTATAAATTTTTTGTCTGTTTAAGTTATGTCTTTCTCTTTTTCCAGCCATTCAAAAATAAAATAAATACCTACGCCCTAATGTTCCGTAATCGAGGTTAAACACATAAATAAAGACGAAAATAAACATAACAAAAATACAGAAACATAATTAAGTATAGGTAAATACTTAAATTTTTTAAGTATAATAAGATTCTATTTAAAGTAAATCATAGAAATGCGATAGTAAATAAAAGGACATTTAAGAAACAAACGCGATTATTTTCTTAATAATTTACAATATTGTTTAACTTTTTTAAACACTTACCTAAACGATTCAAACTGAGGCACGTTTTCTTACAAGGTGTTCCGAAACACATTTTCTTTGAAACTCAAGGAGCTCTGCGATAAACTATGCGGTGCGGATGAAGATAATCAATTTCGAAGCATTATTCTGCTGACCCTCCACTTCACTGGTTATTAATGAACAGTCGAAGTTTTATAGTTCAACTTCAGCTTTAAGTTCCTGCTAGGAATAAAAATTTATACGAGATACTCCATATTAAAATTCTTGAGGCGTTCTTAGGGGTATCATGCTTGTATTCTTTGTGCACTTAATCGGTAAATTTTTAAGTTTAACTAAATCACTTACTTTCTTTAACCTATTATGCATAAAAAGTTTTGAAGTCAATCCGACCAGGAGAAGTCGGCAGTTTTCTTTTTTATAGTTTAGGTAGGTAGGTACTTAAAAACATACAAACAAATATTTAAAATTTAATTAAAAGCTTGTAGGAACAACTTTATATTGTATGTATATCTACTGAGTTAAACTCTTCTATTTATTAATTCATGTCCAAACGTTATGTAGTTCATAAGATTAGTTCCCTTATTATCCGCTAGATGTCGCTGTACCGGCGATAAACTAGCAAACGTTCGTTTGCTACAATTTGAATAGATTTAAGTTCTACCTTCATATTTCTGAGAATTTGTATGGAGGTATAAACATACGAGTAAGCCAGATTATTAATTAGTCTCGGTGTTATTATTTCTGCTCCCCTCGAAACCTTGGTGCAGTATTGTACAATTCATGTATTTATAAAGCAGATCGATTTGTGATGATCGCGGATACAAAAACAAATTAAAAATAAAAATTATAGTATCGCACTACAACTGTTTCACTCATTTACGAACGAGTTCTCAATCAGGGCATAAATTATTATTATTTCATCTGGTCTGTCGTATCTTCAAAGTTCTCCCGGTCTTAACTGTAAGCATCAGAGGATAGCCGAGCGATGAGCACCACTTCATGAAATACGCTTTTCAGAAAAGCTACGAACTTTTTTAACTTTTTGTGTGGCCAGGAATGCCTCCGGGATAAATAAGCACCCTATTTCAGAAACTTGTTTAGCCTGCTCTCAGAACAAAAGGAACAAAGACAACTAGAGCTATTCGTGCTAATGAATAATTAAGTCTTCAAGGGTTCCCTTAACAAGCTTAAGGTTTTTTCAACGGAATATTTTAGGAAGAATCCGATGCTCACGGTATTTGATTCTGTTTAAAAGGTTTCGGTGCGAAACCGTAAAATGTTAAGCTAGGGGTTAATTTTATATTCAATATTCGTTATGATTTTTATCTTTTGTTAAGATACCGGTACTGTAACGAGGAGGAAAAGAAACCTGTTATCATTAATAGGGTCTTTGTTGAACTTTTTGTATTTGAGTTGTGTGACTTAAAAATATAGCAAAGTTGGTTGCTGTCACTTAAGGTTTTAATTAGATTTTTAATACAGACTGTACCTATTAAGTGCAAACTTGGTCATGTTTTTACGCATATTTCCTATTGTACATTCCAAAAGTAAGTACATAGTAAATAGTTACTTCTTTACCATTATCTTCTACTTCACATTCACAAACTTAACGTTCGGCTAACCTTTATCATCTAATTTTATATAAACTTATCGTTGGCTACGCGATTAAATTTTTTAAAGCACGTTTTATGTTATTTTTTTGCGAAACGATGTATTTGGTAAATGTTACCATTTCAATGGTTATATCCCACTAAAAACACTTACATCAACATCGATTCCAGGCTGTGCGAAGATCCTGGTGAACGGGTACTCCTTGGGCAAGTAGCTGAAGAACTCCTGCCTCCCACGGTACCACTTTACGCTGTACAGAGTCTCGTTGCCTTCCAAGGTCCACTTGCACCCCAGCTGGACCGTGTCGCCCAGGCGGACGGCAGAGGGCGCTATCAGCTGCACGTCTTTGAGAGCCTTGGTGACTGTAACAAAAATAAATTATATTAGTTTTAACTTATTGAATAAGGCGTTACTTTGCGGATTATTTTTAGTAGTAGTAGGAGCGGAGTACCAAAGTAAATGTTTTTTTTTTTCATTTTAATTTAGCTTTGTTACAAAGATCAATGAAAACAAGATGGTGTTTAGGACTTATTGGAAAGTTGAGTAGGTAATAGTTTTTTTTAATGTAAAATGCTGCTATTGCTTGTGAACTTACATCATTCTTTAGCAATCAAACTATCATGGTTCGAAATACGAAACGTAGCGCAAAAACTTACAATTTTGTTTTAGAATAAACTTTTTTTTCCAAAATAGTAATTTTACGGCCACAAATCTTACGATTACACTCTTTCTTTTGATGCCTTTCTGAATGTTGCGTTGTTAATTCGACCACGCAATTCGACGAAGTTCAAACAACTAAATAAAATTCAAAGTGTAAAAAATATATTTATGTAAACAAAAAATACAACGAAACAATTTTAAATCTATCTATGTTAAACGTGGCGTCTTATTACCTTAGGTTATATCTATCCTTTAAGAGATAAAGACGTGATTCATCTATTTATGTTACAATTTTATTATATTTCAAGTATTGACCTACTAAGAGTTTCTGTTAATAGCGGAATTGCAACAATAGTCCGAGAGCTGGCAAACATTTTGGAGTAGGTACTACCTATTTGAGGCATCGTAAAAAATTACTTGTGCAATACTTCTTTTATGATATTAAATCACAAAAACATAGACTTGGCTGAAAGGTAGTTCAGGCTAAATTGGTCCCTAAATTTTAAAATACATTATGCGATTGCGAAATTAAGGTCAGATTATAAGCCCTAATATTTTATAGCTCTGTTTTTGAATTTAATACATACATACATATATCACGTCTTTATCCCTTACGGGGTAGACAGAGCCTAAGGTAACAAAACCTTAAGGCCACGTTTAGCATGATTAAGGGCGTATAGCTGGAAAGGGAAACCCATTGTGGTTGCCTGGTAGAGATCACCCTGTAGTGATAAGGCCGCCTATTGTTACCTTGTAATATTCTGTATACCTTTTTCTGTTTTGGTTGTTATATGTGGTGTTCAATAAAGTGTTATTTTATTGCATTGTAAGGTTGTATATTTAATACTGAAGTATTCTACAAGTTATAACGCAAGTACTAGAGTACCTACTCTAAAATGAGTATCAGCTCTCGGTATCCCATGACGCCACCGGCAGGGCCCGTGGTAATTGTGTTTGAGGAGGCGGTTAGTGCAATTGTTGCGGTTGTAGGTACATGCACACAAACAATGCCAGCCGTTCGGTAGAAACGTTTAACTACGAATCGTATCATATCAAAGGTACTGGCTTAATACATAAGCTCCGTACCGTTCCGAGTTTAAACCTTAGATCCGTGAGAACCCAGCGCGCATATTTTATATAAAGAATTAAGAGATTTATAGACATTACTGGAGATCAAAAAGGTGGCAGTTTCCTTACCCAACGAATCAGTACTGCGATACAACAAGAAAATGCTCCCAGCACCTTTGGTTCTATGCCGCGAGAGAGCTGTAGGTATTATACATTCGTTTTCGTTATTTTTTCTTGTATATGTATCTGTAGGGAGTTGTTTTTCCGAATTATGGATTTTATATAAAACGATTTTGATGTCTTAAATCCGTTATTTAAAAGTAAAGTAAATTAAATAAAATTGGTAAGGAACAAAGAATTAAAATGAGATCGCAATATTGAACTGAAAACTGTTATATTTAAATTAGAAAGTCAAATCACAATAAAGGTTTGTCGCATCGCCTGCTGTAATTAATTATTCTCAAACGAAGTTTTCCGTTTTTAATTAATTTGAGTTGTTTTAATAGTTTCGTCGAATGCTTCGTGAAAGGCGGCGTATTTTTAGATCAATAAAATAGTTATAACTGTTGCGAGTGTATAAAAAAACCTAACCTAACATCTTGCCTATGGCCTTTTTCGTAAAAAATGCTTTTACACGAAAGAAAAAAAGAAGACATTTATTCCTTTTTGCAAGACACACAAATAAAAGAGAATATTATACACAGTTTTATAGAAAATAATCAAGACAAGAAAAATAGATCATGAGCGTTGTGTGTGTCTTCGCAAAAGTGAAACGGTCGCTGGCAAACGGTGGCTGGTCGGTGGCTGGTGGTGGTAACGAGATTAAATGACACGGGCAAAAATCTTAGGAATCTTAAAAATCTTAGGAATCATGTTACAGACGATGCAGCTAGCAGCCCATCACTATTTAGATTCCCCTTTTCACCTATATGCCCACAATCATGATAAATGTGGCCTTTAGGTCCTGTTACCTTAGAGTCTGTCTGCCCCGTAAGGGATATAGACGTGATTTATGTATGTATGTTAAATGCCTTAATTACATAAGAACTACAACTTAAAGATTTCCCGCAGACACTATCCTCCAAAGTGGCGTGTTGTTATTTGAAACCATCCAATTCCTTAACTCGGTGTTTTTTCACTAGTTTTATATCGTACTAGCACTAAATAGCTCTTATTGAACGCTCCAAAAATCCTTACAATAATCCTCCAGCACTTGCACATTGATATGCCACCCTGTCTGTTGTTTTAAAAAAAACTGGTTTTCCCTCCTTTTTATTTTTTGTTTATTGTAAATTATTTAATTAATTTATGTATTTTTAGTCACACATTATGTCGGGTTCTATTTATTACTTTACTAGCTCCTGTCAGGCTAGTAATTAATATAGTCATCGTGAATTTAGACTCCAACAGTGGGAAGGAGCGCTTTTCAAATATTTACTGTTTCATTCAAAAAACCAAGACCAAGCTAACCCCAGCAGTCCTGATCACTATCACTACTCACTACATAGTATAAAACAAAGTCGCTTTCTCTGTCCCTATATCCCTATGTATGCTTATACCTTCAAAACTACACAACGGATTTTAATGCGGTTTTTTTAATAGATAGAGTGATTCAAGAGGAAGGTTTTTATGTATAATTCTACGCAGACGAAGTCGCAGGCAGAAGCTAGTTAATAAATAAAAATGAATCTCCAAAATGTATATGTACGCGCATAACTTCCGAACAACTGGATCAAATTGGATTAATTATTTTTTTGATGTGTTCATTATTGCCAGGGCAAGGTTCGTACGATATACTTTTTTGAAAAAAGATGTTTGGACGGGAGCAAAACCAGGGGCAACAGCTAGTTCATAATAAATAGAACACGAATCCACGATTTCGCTACTACATTGATGGACAGCAATTTATCTAAATAAACATTTCCTTGCAAATTGAGTTGATTTGGCAAGATGCTAAGACAAATAGCCGATACGAAGGCCGTCCTACGCAAACTTGCAGTAGCTATAGACATGGGCTACCAGACTTATGTGCAAATGAGCCGCAATATATTGTTTACTGGAACGGCATGTGGCTCTATTAATTTAATTATATGTCCGTTTATATTATCGTTTTTTTAGGGTTCCGTACCTCAAAAGGAAAAAACGGAACCCTTATAGGATCACTTTGTTGTCCGTCTGTCTGTCCGTCCGTCCGTCCGTCTGTCAAGACCCTTTTTCTCAGGAACGCGTGGAGGTATGAAGCTGAAATTTATATCAATTACTCAGGTCTACTGTCCCTTGAAGCTGTGAAAAAATCAAACTTCTAAGCCAACGCAATCAAAAGATACAGCCGTTTATGCCGCAAATTTCCGCAAATTTTCAACTCTCAAGGGAATCAAAACCTACAAGGTACTTCCCGTGAACGCAGAATCTTGAAATTTGGTATGAAGGTAGGTCTTATAGCACAGATTAAAGAATAATTGCGAAAACCGTAAATGTGTATGTATGTCTGTATATAGCAGTGACCAATATAAAGTAACCCCACACTGCGTACATTTTGCTTTGGAGCAGGGCTCTGCTTACACTGGTTTAAAGATATTTATAGATAATGATACGGAACCCTCGGTGCGCGAGTCCGACTCGCACTTGACCGGTTTTTTTTTACATACACTCAAAATTGGTAAGTTGTGAAAGCTGGGACAGCAGGCTCCTTTTGAAGCATAAAGGCGTACTAATAATTTATTGTGAACATGATTTTTATTAGCCTAACAAATGAACCCACTGCTGGGCAAAGACCTCTCTCGTATAATGTAGTATCTTAAGATATGCATCTGCTCTCGACCTTTACAACTCCGGTGCCGGTGTAATTTCAGGCCAATCCTTTATATAATATATATACCGCCAAACCGATTTGCCTACGTCTTGGTTTGCCTCGTCGTCGCTGACCATTCACCTCCACCCATTACGTGGCTGTGTGAGTCACTTTTAAAGAATCTTTGACTGACTAAATATCAAATCATCAAATCACCATTTTCATTTCGATGACAAAATAACGTCACGCAAACTGGCACTAATCAAACAGATTTAATATTTAATCTAAAATAAGCCCTATTAATCAGAGCGCTAATTAGCACGCGGTTGGCAATCATTGTCGCACGCCGAGTCGACAATTACATACATTTTTAATTGAGTACTGTACAAGCACAATGTGTATGCGGCTAGCACCCTTTAACTGTTTTGGTTCCCCTTTCCCCATATACGCCTACAATCATACTAAACGTGCCTTTTAGGTCTTGGTTGGTTCTGTCTGTCTGCCGAGGCGAGGCGATGCCGTTCCGATGCTGATATGTGTCCGTTACAGTATGGAATTTCTTACAAAGAATACTGGACGGCTCGAGTTGAGGCGGCGCTGATCCGGTGCCGATCGGTTAGGTGTGCGACAACCTTTACTCGATTATAGTGTCCAAAACATAGTTCTCTACTTGTTAGCATTTCTAGAAAATGTATGACTGAAAACGAAGTTCTTTCCACGTCTCGCATAAAATATCATGTCTGGCAAAACTTGGGTCACTTAAGCTTAATTCGCTACTCTGGCATTAATCCGACATTCGAAATTAATTTCGTGCCGTTCCGTTCACACTTATAAGCCTTAGCATGAAGGTGAAAGCCACGGAATGACACGAACTTCGAACCTTTAAACCTATCATAGAACGAAGCCGTTATTTTTAGTCACTTCCTCAAACAAGCGAGTTTTATTCACTCCTTCTATGCTATGCAATGACTAAACATTTCCTATACTCGTAGATATACATTTAATATAGATACAGATGGTATAATATCTGTTATATATCGGCGAAAGCTAAAACTGCGTGTTAATATTTTTAAAGTATAAATAATACACTGTTTTTAAAATAACGTGTTTTTATTGGAATGCTTCCGAGTCCATCGCTAGCTCGCTTGATAGAAGACAATGACAGTAACACAACTTTATTTTTTATAACACAATAGAGAACCTTGATACAAAGGATCTATTCAACACCCTCTCCTAATTTTATATCAGACAAAAATATCAAATTATTGACTAATCAATATTAAACAAATAATTAACTATACTTCTTAAGAAAAATAGAAAACTTTGACAGTATCGCTTCTGTTCATTTTTACTCTATGTTCTACAAATCTTCAAAATTGCAATGTTGCCTCTGCAACTAAATAATCTTTGAACTATAACAAACATACTATAAGTATTCAGTAGAATTTTTTTCAATTTAACATAGAATACTGTTCTTATGTTTTGTAAATTTTATTTTATCTAAAGCCTTTGTTAGTATGTCCGCTGTTTGATTTTCAGATGTGCAATATTCTATGTTAAATCCTTTATTGTTATATACCTCATGGATATAATGATATCTAACGTCTATGTGTTTCGACCGCTTATTAAATATACCGGTTTTTATCAGTTGAATCGCGCTCTGGTTATCAATTTTAAAACACATAGGGATATTAATGTTGAGATCAAGAAGCATGGATTTCAAAAACATAGCCTCTTTACAACATTCCGCTGCCGAGATGAATTCAGCTTCAGTTGAAGACAAAGCGACGATGGACTGTCTTCGTGAGCACCACGCTATTGGTCCATTTCCAAATTTTGGAAACTTTATCTTTTCTTCCTGTGTCTCGACATCTTCTTTATTGTTTTGACAAGGTGTCTGTACAGGCTTACAATTTTCCATATTGTACTTTTTCAACATAAGCTCAGTGTACGCTGTCTGTGTCAAATGCAGGCCCTTACCGTCGTCTTTTATTTCAATTCCCAAGTATGATCCTGGTTTCTCGCAAATTTTAATTTCAAATTGTTCATTTATTTTCTTAAGAACTGCTAGTACGTCTACCTGTCTTGGTCCAATTATTAATCCGTCATCCACATGGACTGCTATTATTATAGAAGAGTCTTTATTTTTAAGTATGCAGGGCTCATTTTTTACTTGTATAAAGCCAATGTTCGACATTGCTTTAAGAAACTTTTCATTCCATCTTCTTGGAGATTGTCTTAGTCCATATAATGACTTTATCAACTGGCAAACTTTGCCCTTCTCTTTATTCACTCCACGTGGTATTTTCATGAATATTTTCTCTTCATCTCTGAGTTCCCCATTGAGAAAAGCTGTTTTGACGTCAAACGTCATAAACGCACAATTTTTGGCTGCTGCCAAAGCAAATAATGTTTTTATTGCGGATTGGGATGCTACAGGACTATATATTTCATCAAAATCTACGTCGTTTTGTTCATTTCCTCTCACTACCAATCTTGCTTTGTATGTACCATTATCTTTGATACGAAACACCCATCTATTGGTTAGAATTTTATGTCCTTTAGCTTTTTCTTCGTTTACTATTTTCCAAACATTATTTTCTTTCAATGAATTTAGTTCTTCTTCAATAGCTTTTTCCCAATGTTCTTTTTCTGGTGTTTTCATGACTTCATTATATGAAAGTAGAACATAGTCATGGTATCGCGACGGCATTTTTATTGTTCTTCTGCTTCTTATTGGTATTTCTTCATCTTGACTACTTTCCGTTTCTGATGTAGGACTTTCGTAGATACTTTCTTGTTCTGATTCAACTCTTTCTTCACGTTCTATATTTTCAGCTTCAGCCTCTTGACTACCAAGACCTATAGATGTTGTTTCTCGTGCTTGGTTCAATATTTCTTCTACATTTTCTTGGTTTTTTTTACCATTTTCTTCTAGGGTTTCTCCTTCAAACATCATGTCTAAGTAGTCACGTCTAGGTTTTTGCATTTTAGCTGAAACTTGTCCCGTAAATATGACATCACGTGCCACAATTACTTTTTGTTTTATTTTATCCCACAGTCTATATCCATTGTTTGTATATCCAATCATTATATACTTATGAGTTCTAGAATCTAATTTTTTTAACGGTGTCAAAACTTTCGCATAAGCTTCTGTACCAAATTCTTGTATATTGGACATATTCGGTTTTGTTTTGTTCCACAGCTCGTAAGGCGTCACATTGTTAATGGACTCGCTAGGTAATCGATTTATGAGATAAACAGCACAATATAGAGCTTCACCCCACATGATTTTGGGCATATTTCCATTGTAGAGAAGTGATCTTATTTTTTCAGCCACAGTCCTATTCAGCCGCTCTGCTTTTCCATTCAGCTGTGGTGAATAAGGTACGGTGTAGTCCAATTTTATTCCTTTTTTAGTGCACCAGTTTTTAAATTCACTAGAAGAATATTCCCCGCCATTGTCACATCTTATTATCGATACCTTATGGTTTTTTTCCCTTTCGGATTCTTCAACATAGTTTTTAATGTGATGTGGTACTTCATATTTGTTTTTTAAGGGATACACTTTTGTAAAGTGACTGAAATCGTCAATCACCGTGAGAAAATAGCGTTTAGAATCCCATGTAGCCACTTCTATTGGTCCACACACATCTGTGTGTATTATTTGGAGTACGCGTTCTGCTCTTTTTCTCTGAGTTTTAAAAGGAAGTCTGGTCTGCTTTGCTTGGATACAAATTTCACAGTTGGCTAATTTTATTTCCTCTTCTTTACTTATTTTATCTATTTTTATATTATTTGCCACCTTTGGCATATTCTTTAATGTGGTTAAGCACGGATGACCTAATTTTCTATGCCATGAAGTAGCAGAGTCATCATTTTCTTTTTTACCCAGTAAAGTCTTCTCTTCTTTTCCTTTCGGTAGCTCAAGTGTAAACAATCCTGAAGATTCCTGAAATCCTTTAATTGTCTTACCCTGGCTACTGATCTCAACATTATTACCCTTAAATAAGACTTCACCGCCATTTTTGGTAATTTCTGAAACTGAGAGTAAATTATGAGTCAGGTCCGGGACACAAAGAACGTTTTTAATGGTACAATTTTCGCCAAAAAATCTCCTTCACAATTTGCTTTAAGACTACAGTCTTTTTGAGCTGTGCCAATCTTGGAAGTTTTTGCTCTTAGGTTGGACAGTACTTTGTTGTTGTTCACCATGTGAACTGTGCAACCAGAGTCTACAACAAAACTTTCCAAATTGTCACTATTATTTTCATTAGCTAAAAGAGCCACATTATTTTTCTTTCTAAAATAACAATTACTTTCTTTGTGATTGGTTTTCTTACAAATTTTACAACATGTTTTACAGTTTTTGGCAATATGACCGGGTTTTTTACATAGAAAGCATATAATGTTACCTTCTTTTGACGAAGAAGCCTTTAAAGCTACCTGAACACAGTCCGTCTGGTATCTTCTTTCTTCTTCTTTTATCAGCCTGACTTTCAGATTTTTCAAATTTCTTTCTATAGATGGTGTGCTCTCCCAAGCTGTAATAAAGTTCTGAAATTTTTCACCGAGGCTAGTTAAAATTTTTGATTCTATCATATTTTCATCCAAGTTGACATTCAATTGTTTCAACCTGAAAGATAAATTTTCAATTTCCGATAAATTTTCTTCCATATTAATTTCAGGTTTAATTTTGAAGTTGTAGAAATCTTGCAATAGGCTCATTTTCCTCCTTTCTTCGAAGCCTTCGAATTGGTTGCAGATTTTATTAAACATCTCCGCAGAAGTTTGACATTCAAGTAATTGAGACATATGTCTTTTGTTGATGCTTCTTATGATATAGAATTTCGCTTTCGCGTCTTTCTCGTCAAATGAATCGGAGTTTTGGTCTGTGCGTTTAATTTCGCCGTTTATAATTTTCTTTAAGCCTTTTGCGTCCAATAATATGTTCATTTGGAATTTCCACATTTGAAAAGTATCCGGATCTGTCAATTCTATACTCATTTTTTCGTCCGACATTTTCGTTATTTTCTTAATCACTTTTTACCTTTATTTTAATTTTTAAGCGCCGTTATTATTCATTATTTATACTTTACGTTAGCCCATAACCTTTTAAAGTATAAATAATACACTGTTTTTAAGATAACGTGTTTTTATTGGAATGCTTCCGAGTCCATCGCTAGCTCGCTTGATAGAAGACAATGACAGTAACACAACTTTATTTTTTATAACACAATAGAGAACCTTGATACAAAGGATCTATTCAACAAATATATATTAGCTGCTTAACTAACGCTAGTATTCTGTTTGACTTCGCTTCGGCAAATCAGTGTTCAGCAGTCGCCGCAGTAATTCGGCTTTTTTAACAACTTGCATGAAAATAATTTCTACTCTATTGTAGCTGGGAAAAGTTTTATTTTATTCTTTATGTTTGCGTTAAGTTTTGTATATCATAATTATTATTTTTCCTAATTATTAATCTATACATAGGTTTAGACACAGCTAACCTTCACTATTGAAGGCGATAAAAAATTTACATGCCACTTAAAGAATCCCCATTGTACAACTACATGGGACCTAACAAAAGCCAACTTGAGCTTCCATTCATATTCGAATTTTTTAGAAAATAGTTCAGTAAAACTTCCAATTTGCCGTCCATTTTACCCTGATCTCTGCATTCTTTGATTTTATTCAGTATGTCCGCGAAGTAAGGAAGCGGTGCTGGGTCAGTGTTGGACTGGTTAGTTTACAGGCTGCCAGTCCAATGTTGTCACCGGTCTATCGTTCGACTTTGACGTTAAAATGTAAATTGAATCCTCTTTCCAGTATGGGTGTGCATAAACTCCGTCACCCAATTTTTATGGCCACGCTCTAAAACAATAGATTTTGATAGAACTCTATTTTAACAGTTTACTTTATGTACATTGTAACGGTTGCAAGTCCCGACGATCCAAGCCATTTGTTCACCGCGGGGGTTAGGTACACATTTATAGTGATACTAGCTGTTGCCCGCGGCTCCGCTCCCGTTTTTTTTCTTCTAAATTTCAATATTTTCTCACCGTTTAAACCTTCCCTGGGCTTCCACGAATATTTCAAGACTAAAATTAGACAAATCGGTTCCGCCGTTCTCGAGTTTTAGCGAGAATAACGAACAGCAATTCATTTTTATCTAAATATATATAACTCAAAGGTGACTGACTGACATAGTGATCTATCAACGCACAGCCCAAACCACTGGACGGATCGGGCTGAAATTTGGCATGCAGGTAGATGTTATGACGTAGGCATCCGCTAAGAAAGTATTTTGATCAATTCTACCCCCAAAGGGATAAAATAGGGGATGAAAGTTTGTATGAAAGTTTGTCAATTTTAAACCGATCGGGCTGAGACTTTGCATGCATAATGCTACTATGACGTAGGCATCCTCTAAGAACAGATTGCGTAATTTCTGCGGGATAGCGATAAACGAATTCTATGCAGACGAAGTTGCGGGCAACAGCTAGTTTATTATAGATTACAAACATAGGTACCTAATAATAATAACTGTAACCGTGGCTGTGTGTGGTTGATTTTGGGCTAGGAAATAGCCTCACAGCCCAGCGTGGTGGTGCTGTCAACCTTCTGGACACAATGAGATGCGCCAAGTGATATTGGGAGATTTTCCACTTGTAGCTTAATTTTTGCACATTACTTACACTTATCATCTTTTTTTACCACTAGGTGTTGCCTACAACTTCGTCCACGCAGAATTAAAATTTATCATGGACCTCTTTAAACCACATTAATACGGCTCTGTCGCCAAATCCTTTCTTAGCGTATGCCTACGTCATACTCATAATAACTATCTGCGTGCCCATCTGTCCAATCCGTTCGTTGATTCGAGTCGTGCATTGATCGATCAGTCCGTAAACAATCTACTATTATTTCACACTAAGCGTTTAAGATTGGATAGGTACTGATCTTATTAAAGCAACGTCGCAAAAATAAAACCTCTCAGTAAAATCACATTTTATTTACCAATAAAAATCTCGGTCAGCCGAAATGGGACAAAAAAGTACCATTGTAACACATTATTGCATCTGAACATGCTGTCTCGAAATTCCTATACCTTATTATCTTGTACCCTAGGCAACTCGAAAAGTTAACTAAGTGAATAAAGTTCTATAGCTCAAGGTTTAGGGTCCGAAATCTGTCGCCTATGAGCGTCCAGGGTCGGAAGGGCCCTGTGCGGTGTTCAGCTCATATTTTCCCTGGTTAATCCATATTTATTCGGGTGACCCTTCCACAGCTGCTTGCCGCCGATAAGGCTTATTACGTTTTTTTTATAGTTATAGTGTTAATATTTTTGTAAGAACCTCCGCTAGACGGTAGGTGTTAGGTTTATGCGTATTTAGTACATTTATTTTCACGGTTTCGTTATGGAGGTCGCCTTTCTTCGTGGACCGTAACTCAGTCGGTAAGTATTTCATTTGTTGCCCGGTTATTTATGAGTTTTATCATTTTTCTGCTATACTCGAGTTTTTTGCACACGTCACGTTTTATACACGTTATAGGCAGACTTATTGAGCGTGTAGTTGAGCAATACAGCTTGTGACAAACAATAGTTTTTCGGCGGTCATCGCGTGTTTTTAACAATTATTTTTTTCCTTTCGCATCTTGTACTAGCCTTATCTTGGTTAGATTACATTAGAATAGGCCACTTGTAAGTAGGTATATTCCTTCTATCAAAGAAAGAAAAAATCGGTGAAACAAATTGAATAAATCACAACTTTGAAAAATGCATTGACAACTGCTGAACATTGAAAATGGATGTTATCAAGCCACTAGGAGTTAGATTCAATCGCGGTAATGGCAGAATTGATCGCAAAACGCTCGCGCGTTTCAGTCTGTGACAAGGTTGATGCGAGAACGAGACGGATGTAGAGGCGACGTAACCTAGTTCCGGGTTTAGTAGTGCAGGCGGACAGTAGACGGATTTTATACTTTATTATACTTGTTTGTAAGTAAGAGTACTTATACTATGGAACTACTGATTTACATACGTACATAAATCACGTCTTTATACCCTACGGGGTAGACAAGAGCCTACTGATTTGATTCTAATAATTCTGCTACTAATAGAAAGCTACGCAATTCTTAATTAAATAACACTACTTTCTAACCCGAGGAAAGTCAAGTTCTAGCGAAGCGCACGCAAAGTTGCGGCAACAAGTTAATATATGAGCTTCTCGTACTCCGAATATCGAATATGAGTAGGTATGTATCATAACTCAGGATGGCTATATAGTTTAATAGTGATTTAACAAGGTTTAGAGGAGATTTTCTCAACATGTGGGCTACCTATATGTATTTTTTTTATTTAACTGTTTTTCAGTAATAATATCATTCAACAACATCGCAAGTGCATTTCAATCCGTGCCTCCGAATTCATTATTTCTGATTGACATGTGAATCCCTTTCTGCTTGATATATTCCACTACTGTGGTGAACTGTCTTGCCACTACATCAGTCGTTTCGACGGACGCATTGAACGCTATCAACTCGACCATCGCAAATCGCTGGATAATAATCAAAGACAGTTAAATATTCGATTTTAAAACACGATTGTCCTTATAATCAAAAATTATGTCTAGACATAGTTTGAAAACTAGCTGTTGCCCGCGATTCCGTCTGCCGTATAATGCAGTTATCGCTATCCTGCGGGAACTATGCTATTTTCTGTGGTAAAAACTATTCTATGTATGTCCAACCCCGTGACTTTCATAAGTATGATAGACAGACAGATACTCTTTCGCATTAATAATATTAGTATGGATATAAAAAGCTGTAATAATATCGACGGGGAAGAACTAAGATCTCCTATCTCACAAATTGTAATTATTGTAGTTAGAATTCTACTGAGAAAACCAATAGCTCTTATCTTACATTAGTCCGTAATTACAAGATTATATTTCTTGGTTAATTATAATTCTTGGTTCTTCACCGTCGATATAATTATAATAACCCTTAACCAGGCAACGAGGGTTTTATTGAGTAAAGTCTATGAAATTCAGGAATTAGTTTATATATGGCAAAGGCAAGTAAACCAGATTTTTTATTTATTTTTTTATTTATTATTAAAGAAAAAAAACCTTGTGGTCCCTGTGAGTACCTTGTATGAGCAAGTAAAAAACATGTGGTCCATATGAGTACCTTGCCCAATACGGTAAAAGTCTTAAAGTAATTGTTTTTTGACTTATTACAAATTATGAGGCTCGTAAGGCAAATGGAACCTTGCAAAACATGGTTCCATGCATAGTGGAACTTTACACATGTTGCACTCTATTTGCGACCTTTTGGGATTAGTTCTAGAGCTGCAGAAACGGCACCGAGGTTTGGTTCCTGCATTAGGCAAATGAACACCAACATTGACTAGTCGCACCTCGTCGGGGATTCCATATACACCTCCTTTTTTATTTTTCAATATTGTTGTACACGCTTTGCGGGAAGTGAAGTTATTGACTAGCCCTCTTGCTGTACCAGAGAATACGTCGAGTAAGTCATCTGTAGTAATATTTTGTAATTCATCTAGCCTTTGCTTGATAATGTCGAAAAAATCTACTTGAAATCGTCATCGTCGGTATCCTCATCTTCTGATGAGACCAATCTTTGCAAAAGTACTTCGATATCTCTGTCTTTTAGCGGTCGAGGCTAAAAACAAAAAACCTCATCAATATACCTCCCGATAATTTTGAATGCGTATCGGACAATGATCGTATATGGACCACATAATTCAAATTATCATTACAAGTACGAAACCATTACTTATGAAACATAAAATACATTTAGATAACGTAAAAACTCTCAAATATATGCTTAAAATCAACAAACAGTAGTCACTGGATTTTTTTCCGGAATTTTCGGCAGTTAACTTCACAGTACCCAACAAAAACGGCCCTTGTTTACGAAAAAGTTTCAAATGTAGAATTTTTTTTTTTTTTTTTTCTTTGGTGCGGTCCGTTTCACGCAATACTGATCAAACACAAGAGGTGTTTCTTATCTATGAGTGTTTGACATATTGTGGTCCTCAGGGACACATTGCTCGATAAAAAAAATCAAACACAATGTGGTCCTATATAGTACATAGCCTGGTTAAGGGATAACATTTACGAGTATGAAATTTAGGTAGGTACCTACTGTTTTATCCGTAACATTTACCCTAGTTCTACTGGATATAAACAACTGCGGCGCACTGTCTCTCCGCTGTGTCAGTCGTCTCGACGGATGCATTGTCCTCGACTAAACGCCGCCAGCTCGACTGTCGCGGCTCGCGAGATATTGGCGATAGACTGTTGAATATTCAACTTCAAAACGCGATTGACTATCAAGTATCAACAGCGTGACTGATTTACGGAGAGCGGTAACAGAAATGCAGTGAAAATAGTGGTAATGCAGTAGGTATATATTTTGTAAAACTAGAATAAAATAATGGTTTCAAAGTAAATAAAAACTTATATTTTAGCGATATTATCTTTAGACGTAAGTAATATTTAACAGTAAGCAACCCTAGCAATACGCCAGGATGACAGAGGGGTGTAAAGATGTGAAGGGGAAGTAGGTATATAAATGGCGGCGTTTTGGACGCGGTCAAAAGAGATTCCGTTCTACTCTGTTATTATTTATTCTGTGCCACAGCGGCGAACGCGGTGAGTCAGTGCGGCGAGCAGCTGATCGCGCCGGCTGGCGTGTCTACTGTGCTCACTGGAACATCGACTGTGTCGAGTGTAGAAACAAATCACAAAGATAGTGGGCAACGCGTTTCGATGCAGACGGACCAAAATAAAAATATCACAAACATTGCTACAGAGGAGTTTTCAACTCTAGCGTACAAGAAAAATAGGTTAAATTACCGCTATAGAGGTCAATTTGGTATGGCAAAAGAACAAGAATCCCTATGTTTATAACTAACATACAAAAGGCCACGCAAGATAAGGACATCATTAAATATATCCTGTCAATAACGCAAGAAACCGTATCTCTTGAAAACATAGATATGAAAAGAGATATTGGTCATAAAGCTTATAAATTTTTCGTTTGCGCTAGTAAATTGCTAATATTCATAAATAAAGATTATGTGGCCTCAAGGGATATTTTTTTGGAGATTTGTGCGTTTTCATTCCAGACACACGATCGGAAATAGTTCTGAGAACGGCAAGTAAATGAAAGGCTATGATTATATTTATAGATTTACTAGTTTCAACTAAAAACGTAAAACGCTCAATCGACACAATTCAACAACAACGCGCAATGTCGAACGGTCATGTGCAGTAGTGATTTGTGTATGTCTTGTACACTTACTAACATTAGCAATAAGCAATTATGTAACTAACAAATTGTGGCTCCATATTACCTGAATTAAGAAATTTATTATTATCTGTACATTTCTTTTTATCTTAAGTTAGGTTCTTACAATATTCATATAAAAAAGTAATAAAACAATATTAATACAAAATATAAAAACATTATAGAAACCTAACCTAGGGTTATTATTAAAGCAAGTTTTGGCAACATCAACAATTATTTCGAGTATTTTCAGGAATCATTAATCTAGTTAGTGACAGTAACAGGAGAACCGAACAAGGAACTTTTGTTGACGGTAATTTACATCAGACATTCAAGCTAAGAAAAAATAATGGATATACTTATAAAATACGAATGAATATCCTTCCGCAACTATTTTAAAAAAGAGGTGAATTTATTCGTAAAAACAAACGGATAAAATTGCTTTCGACATTTAAAATGATAAATGTAGTGGAAACATTCCCCAGCTTAATCTCTTTATGAATGTAACATTATTATTTCCAGGTATTGAAATGCCGCTAGCCAACAAGAGGTAAATGAATTCCTAGATCCAGGACCGAGATATTAAGTACAAGCGGGTTATGAAGGCATTGGCTCTAGTATAGGTGAAAAACTTAAGTAAATGACTTGTTGTATGTAGTAGTTTACAGAACTGATATGGGACTTAAGTCATTTTTCTAACTTGAAACGTCAATTTGTCTATTCGCACACATTACTCACACATACAACAGGTCATTTACTCAAGTTTTTTACCTATACTCGGTTTTTCTCGCGTGAACTATTAAACCTAGTGAGTTGCCACAATAGTTCAATAAAATTCCTTGGGAATTTTCGAAAATACAGTCGTGATCATTTTCGTTTCATAAAGAACACCCGTGAAAAATGCATATATAAATCCCGACCCCGTACGAATGACAGGATATAAATAGCCTACTATAATTATGTTATTCCAGAGACCCAGCTACCATACCATATTTCATCCAAATCCTTCTCAACACTTGCAAACTTTTGCACTTATAGAGAGGATCCGATCCAATTATTACTCTTGAAGCGTATATGAATTAAAATTCATCAAATAGTTTACGTTGCCCAAACATGCACAGCATAGAACTCAAGTTTGAGTGTCTCACCGTCTCTAGTTAACCAAGCGTCCGCTAGGTAGTTACCAAGTGATTCATCGGGGCTACAGAGCTGATTGGACCCCTGCTACGGGTTCATTCAAATTGAAAGTAAAATAGTTGTAGTTTCTTGGTGAAATCACGGACCTATATTGAAGTTGATGACACAAGTAACTTATTAAGGGATAAGTTCGACTTTGTGCTACTTTTTCCCCTTTATTGTATTATTTAAACATTCAAGTACGTTTAAATTATTATGTGAACGGTGATTGTTTACAGTCGAAAATATCTGGATTCTGTCGGCCACCGCGTTTTAGCTACCTAAATTTGCTCAATTCGCCATTCTTAGTTAATTAAAGATTAATCTGGTTTACACGGACCTTACCCGTGGTCCACCTACAGTATGTGTAACCTGGTTTTTGTCGGAGCTCCGCCTCGCTCCTTTTCCTGTGTATTTTGTTCTTCGGGGCAACTAAAGATACCTAACTAATCTAAGCTACCAATTTTGTATTCAAATATTATTTAGTGATTCAAAATAAAGGCAGCATTTTTTCGGGGTGGACAAATTAGGTGGACGGATAAGTTCGTGGTTATCAGAACTAAAATAAAATGTTTTTATCAGAACTATGTTTTGAAAATATTGATGTCAACTATCATTTTTAATAGGTAGCAGGCTCATTGAATATATCTGTTGATCAGGACAGAAACAACAAGATCGTTATATCGCTTCAGTGAAGATTATTCACTACACCAAATCAAAGACGTTATAAATACTAAAAAGCCTAAACGTACAAAGAACTATCAATTTTGCATTTTAGGAACCGACTCTTGTAGCAGAATCGCCCGAATAGAATAATACAAAATTACTGAAACATCAACACTAATGAAAATTTACGAAATACCATCGACACCCAACCCAACCACTCTAAAGTTTATGTTTATCTGGTAGTATCCTTCACGTATTTGAATCCTTCACTTGGGATTCTATTGTTTTCAAGTAGGATATCGGTTACGTATTAAAATACATAAAGTTTAAAATGTATAATGGGTTAAAATACATAATGGTTTATAATGTATAATGCGATTTTCTCAGAAATTTACAAATTAACAGGATTGTTATAAAACAAACCTAACCTAACCTAAACCAATCTATAGATTACGATATCAAAAAAGTTCATTTAGCTAATAGTTTTACAGAAAATTGCGTTATATATTTTGAACCATTATGTATTTTAACCCATTATACATTTTAAACTTTATGAATTCTGATCCGCTCCCAGGTTATCATTCGGTTTACGAAGCAAGAACAATGACTGCGCCTGTGTTTAGGGAGGGAAAAATACAGAGAGCCATTACTGATAACACGTACGTAGGCTATATCGCGTCCTAAATTATCAAATTAGTTACTAATTAAAACGAAAGAAACTGATAAGTAAAAGTATCCGTCCAAATGATGAAACGATTAAATCAGCAAGCGCACTACATTATACCAACCAAGTAAGTGCGTGATTAAGTACCTACGACCACAAATGGATACACAGACAATGTGAGAAATATAACGATAAGTAAATTTAATTTATTTACGCTACACAATACTCAGCATACTAATGTAATCAAAGATATTACTCTCATAGGTAGGTATTGAAAGCTAAACCGTCATATTTGGGATCTATCGGAGATTAGCCGTCCCATGAACGCAGTGCCGCGGAGATTAAGAGTCAATCGACCGTTGCATATTATATGTACACAAGAAGTCATATTGCCTGCAATCATTTTTGCACAATCCAATGCCACTAAGTTTACTTTATGCACTATCTACCAAATAAAATGTTAGGATAGAACTTCGCGAATAAAAAAATGAGGCGGCCTCGCAATCAATAAAATTGCATGCATACACGTGCAACCAAAGTAGTTGAGCTATGCGCACGCACACGCAAGGCTTAGTTATTCCGGGTCCCGCTAAATTGTTCTTCGTCTTTGCCTATTTTTATGCGGTCTGAGACTCGATATCAATATTCGATTGGCTGGTGACGGACCTAATTTAAAAAGTCGCATCTCCAAAAATCAAAATGGCAACTTTCAGCGCTAAACGCTTCATCTTGAACGTAATCCAATTGATTTTGCCCGTATTTACACAGACATCTAAACAATACCGAAAGAACAATATAATGGCTATGAAAAAATCCACAATACCCTCCATCACAATCCAACCCTTGAAGTACGGGCTCACGATTGAAATTTCAATGCTCGATATTCTGAAACAAAACTGACCACAACGTCGTCTTCCATTCTGTTTTCCACTCACCGTTTGAGTGTTTAGGTTGCGTTTGGTATGTCGTTGTTCGGAAGAAAACTGGCCACCGTATATATTCGGTGATTTATAAGAAATGTAATTGGTTTTGTTGTGGTCAAGGACGGCATTAATGATAGTTTTATTCGTGTAATGGGCGCAATAAGCGAGCATTCTCTTAATATTGCCGATAGTTTTTGCGAAACGTTTTTGTATTGGCAGAAACGAGTGATCTTGAGTTGATTTATTTATGAAGCAGCTTGGTTGGTAACACTAACAATTGTGTCGTGCCTGTATTTGACATCTATAGCAGTGGCGTGGTGTCAACTATATCAGAAGGCAAGCCGAAGGCCCTAGCCCTTTCCTCTAATTCTGCACAATAAAAGTGCCCAACAGCCTTAAAATAGGCAAGCCGGTGAGAATCGAGTTCTATGGACGCCACGCCACTGATCTATAGTATTTATAAATATGCATAGTCAAACAGTTACGAGAAAAAATCCGGACATTTAAGATAATCGAGAAATCGAGATATGGAAGGTATACTTGAAAGAAAAGAAAGAAAGAAAAACAATTTATTGCCACAAAAAAAGTATTACAAAAAAACAAAGTAGGTAAAAATACTCGAACGGTATTGTGACAAAAGGTGTCGAATACTTAGTAGAAACTTTGTCAGAATTCATTTCGAATGCTTTTAGAATTTTTATCTGGTTGTCTGATTTATTCAGGCGGATCTTAAAAACTATTGTATGGCGTTGCAAGTGATTTAATTGTTAGATTTATGCCTGGAACAACATAAATTGGCTATAATTTCATTAAATTCGGACGTGAGTTAGAAAGAATACCGTTATAAAACCCCAAAAATGTTTAAAAATTCGCAACTTCTCTACAAGTTTAGTGACCTTAGTCGAATAATTTAATAAGTTCATTAAAAAAAATACTCTAACCTTGCGTGTTGAGATTAAAAAAAAAACACAAAAAAAACTTTTTTATGTTCAAAGACCGCTTTAGTTATTAATATTAATATTGATTATTATCCATGATGTTTTGCCCCATATTAATGTAGAAGAAGAATGTTAAAAGTTACCTTTTTATGTCTGTTTGTTTTTATTCTTCCTTTTCGCTGATGAAACGTAATTTTTGTACAGGATTGCACAAGTTTATAGGTATGTCGGGTAACAATTTTAAGGCTTTGAAAATGCTTCTGGAGTGTAATAAAAATAAAAGAGAGACACAGACACTAATGTTATCCAGCGCGTATTTGTCCAATGTCCATTTTCCACGCATATCAGTATAAGCCGCATACGAGTGGCCACATTCGCCATAAGCAAACATATAGTGTAAACAAAAAGTACAAAATCCGGGTAAACATAAGCAGACCGCGACGTTATTTTTGTACAACCCTTTGTTCAAATCCAAAGTACTTACCCTTAGTGCTTGAATGATGTACCAGCGAGATCCCTCGGAAGGGTGTGAGGGCAAACATTTTGAATTTGAACCCTCATTTATTGCTGCGGTCGGCTGAATAATTTTGTATTACAATTGTATGGTTTACGTGCGTGTTATTATAGTATGATGGAGGCGTAATACGTTTGAATTGAAATGATTGTTTCAAGCAATCCATGTTTATAGTTTACTAGCTTTTGCCCGCGGCTTCGCACGCGTGAACCATGAGCATTTCAAAGAACCTAGCAATTAAGCAAGCGAGCAACCAAACCTGCAAGCTTTCAAGCATACATGCAAGTATGCAAGCAGGCATGCAAGCCTTCAAGCATGTAAGTATTCAAGCATGTAAGTATGCAAGCAGGCATGCAAGCAGGCATGCAAGCAGGCATGCAAGCAGGCATGCAAGCAGGCAAGCAAGCATGCAAGCAAGCGTGCAAGCAAGCATGCATGCAAGTAAGCATGCAAGCATGCATGCAAGCAGGCATGCAAGCAGGCAAGCAAGCATGCAAGCAAGTGTGCAAGCAAGCATGCATGCAAGTAAGCACCCATGCAAGCAAGCATGCAAGCATGCATGCAAGCAAGCGTGCAAGCAAGCATGCATGCAAGTAAGCACCCATGCATGCAAAGCAAGGACTCAAGCAAGCATGCAAGCCAGCCCCCGCATTGCCCCGATGCCTTCATTTTTCTGAACCTGTAAATATTGCAGGATTTTTATAAAACAAACCTAACCTAACCTATAGGGCTGTCCTAAAATACATCCTAAATAGCTTTTGCCCGCGACATCGTACGCGCTAAGATGTAAAATGAAAAAATAAGTTTTTTCCCGTTCCCGTGGAAATTTTGGGGAGTGCTTTCGGAGTACACTTAAAGCCTTTAAAGAAACACACGATATAAATGTTAAGTCTCTTTCTTCCGCTGTTTCGTCTGGAAACGTAAAATCCGGTTTTTTCCCGTCCCTGTGGGCGTTTCGGAAAATCCTTTCTTAGTGTTCCCCTACACTCCCGAATAAACCTACGTGACAAATTTCAACTTTCCCCCGCTTTTCGTTTTTCCCGTTTCCGTAAGTATTTCGCCAAATAAAGCATTTCCCGAATATCTTACGGGAACGAAGAAGAAGAATTTTGGGAAATTATCTCATAATGCTCCCCTACACTCCCCAAGGAACCTACTTGCCAAATTTCAGCTTTCTACGACCAGTAAAACGTAAAATCCTGTTTTTTTCCCGTTCCCGTGGGAATTTTGGAAAGTACTCTCTTAATGCTCCTCTACACTCCTGAAGCAACCTACATGCCGAATTTCAGCTTTCTGCAACCAGAAAACGAAAAGTCCCGTTTTTCCCGTTCCCGTGGGAATTTCGGGAAATCCTTTTGTAGCGCTCCCCTACACTCCCCAAGGGAACTTGAAGGCCAAATTTCAGTTTTATACGACCAGTAAAACAAAAAATCGATCCCGTAGAACTGAATATATAAATCCCGTTTTTTTCCTTATCCCGTGGGAATTTCCCAAAATCCTGAAATTAGTTTCTTAGTTTTGTAATCACCTACTTTTGTATCAAATTTGAAGAGTCTACTTATTATAGTTACTGTGATAGCGTCACTCGGAATCGAATATATAATTCCCGTTTTTTCCTTATCCCGTGGGAATTTCCAAAAATCCTTTCTTAGCGGATGCCTACGTCATAAGATCCACCTGCATGCCAAATTTCAGCCCGATCCGTCCAGTGGTTTGGGCTGTGCGTTGATAGATCACTATGTCAGTCAGTCAGTCAGTCAGTCAGTCACCTTTGAATTATATATATATAGATGTTTGAGTAACTGCAGTTAGGTAGGCAGGTAATAAAGAGAACTCTCCAAAGGAGGGTAATGGACATGTTCGTAGGTACTTCCAATTCAAAGTTACGGTGCTAAAAGTCTTTGAAGGAGGCTCTCAAGTTCATCCAGCCAGCGAGCCTTGGAGCTCAACATGGGTGTAAAACTAGTGGATCGGATCCAGTACACCGCTCTACATTCCATGACTAAAGTCAGAGATGTGGGTCAGCAAAACTGAAGTGCATGGGATTGGACTGTTCATGTTTGTCGTATGCCGGAAAAACCACTGACTAACTCGAGTTCCACTAACTCAAAACGGTTATCTGGTACATCTACACCGCAAAGATGGTACCAGATAAACTTCTGGAAGGACTAGCCACTCACCGCAGTAGACCGAGACCAGAGGAGCGCTGAGGGGAAGTCTTTGCTCTATAATGGGATACAGTAGACTAAGATATAACAAAATAATAAGTAGGATATAATGATCCAGGGCCAATCTGGAGAAGAACCGTGAGAAATCGGGCACAGTGGAAGAAAATTGGAGAGGCGTATGACAAACGATGAGGGCTATTTGTGCTGAAGTAGAAGAGACATTATAATGAGAGCTTTTAGGTTCATAGGATTTCGTAACAAAACAACCACAATAGAGAAAGATCAAAGCGATTCAGTAACCTATCTAGAAATAGCCATGGCTTTTTTGAAGCCTGTCCATAGTTCAGCTCAGAAATCGTAGGCATTTCGTCGAAAACCTTTGAAAATCTGATCCAAACGCAGCTGACGGCGCGATGCAAATGCGCCGTGCTTAGACAATGTCTTTTGTAAAGCGCATCGAGCCATTGTCATGGTAAACTAGGAGATTGCTTAGGACCACCGTGCTCTCTGGAGTGTGCGGGAACGAGGTACATGATTACGTACTTAGTGGTAAAAGCTGGTATGACAGATTATCAGTTTCCATATTATTTCCTGCCTACAGTCAATTTCTAACTAGATGCAGGTTGTAACATACGTAAAATGATCTGTAAACGAAACTAATGTATTTTAAGCTGATCGCAAATAATAGACTCGGCTAATTATTAATTAAATTTTACGGAGAAAAAACCGGCCAAGAAATTTTTGTTGCATTGTCATCCAATTTACATTTATTCCAAATTATCACTCCAATTGACCACTAGAAGTGGATAAAATACTACTTTTTTTTTTAAATTGAATATAGAGGGCCAGTGGTTCGTCTGGTGGTAACTAAGCATCACCACACAAGGACACTCGTAACGTCAAAGTATTGCAGACCCAAACGATTGATGAATGTAGATGAAGCGGCAGAGGTATGTCAGGATCGTAGCAAGTGGAACAAAGTAGTATTTGTCTACCCCTATAGGAAAGAGGCGTGACAGCATATATGTATGTATTGCAGACGGGATAAGATAGAATTTTAATAATACTAATAACACTAATATAGCCCTTTTATTCCTAATTAACTAAAATTTTTTTTTTTTTCATTGAATGTTGCCGTCACTTTTAATTTTTGTTTTTTTTATACGATCATGTTATTTGACGTGCCTCTAGGCATAAGCCTCCTCCAGTAGAAATGGAGGGCTTGGGCTATAGTTCCCACGCGGGCCCAGTGCGGATTGGAAACTTCACACACACCATTAAATTTCTTCGCAGATATGCACAAGGTTTCCTCGCGATGTTTTCCTTCACCGAGAAGCTCATGGCAAATATCGAATGTAATTTCGCACGTTGATTCCGAAAAACTCAGAGGTGCGTACCCGGGATTCGAACCCACGACCCTCTCCTTGAGAGGCCACATGTCAAACCACTAGGCAACCACGGCTTTTTTAAGATAGAATTTTTTTCATCAGTAATTTTCACCATATGTAGTATTTTTTTTTTATATGAATAAGAAGGCAAACGAGCAAGTGGGTCACCTGATGGTAAGTGATCACCACTGCTCATAGACACCCGCAACCCCGAAGGGATTGCAGATGCGTTGCCAACCTAGAGGACTAAGATGAAATGCCTCTTGTGCCCGTAATTTCCCCGGCTGTCTTACTCTCCACACCGGAACACAGCAGTGCCAGCACTGCTACTTAGCGGCAGGATTAGCGGCAGGATAGTAACTTGTCTTTCAAGAATTGATCAAACGCGACTAACAGACAAAAATTTTCAAGTAAAACTAACAGCTTGCAAAAAAGCAGCCATACACAAGAGTTCTAGGAAATATCACTGTTAAAAAAGCATTGACGGTGAATCCGTTTCCATATCCAATATTTTCAGTATTTGTGTTTCTGTCCCGGGCTGTGTGTTTGTTGGTGAATCGCTTTCGTGGGCAAGTGCTGTTTGCGAATTTCCTGGGACCACTTTTGCTGACGCTCCGGTAAAAACAAAGTTGAAAACAGCTTCGCATACTTCACAGAATTTTAGTTCGATAGCGCAAAATTCTGATTTTTGAACCGCCTCGATGCAACATCATCAGAGCACTAGGAGTCTGCAAGAATTTTCCAATATAATTTCTTTCTCAACTAAAAAAAATTGCCATTATTGACTTGTAGGTTTATGGATGATTGATTAAATCAGTTTGGGGAGGTCCTATGAACAAAACAGTTATGCGAACGAACACGTCATATCGAGACAGCGGCTACAATTTAATTACCTACGTCATTGGTTTGCCTGAGAGGTAGTTGTGCTTGGTGTACTCGTATAAAGTTTGCAAGTCTTGAGCAGTTGGTTATAGATCAGTCTGTGTAACATTGTTTTGATTTATGTGGAAACAAGTTTTGCTTGTATATATTGTATGTCGCATAGATGCCGCTCTCTTGCACACGTGATTTCGGGGTGGCGTTACTATTTAAGCAATTGTGGATCTGCTGTTTACTAATTTTTCTCACTTCTTTACCAAGACAGTAAACGTCTACGATGTGACTTTTTGTTCATATAATGTAACACCAAAAGCATGATTCCGTTACACAAAAATCCAAACAAGAATGATTCGGCCAAACACACCGTTCCCAACTAATATCACATTTTGGCAAAATATCCCGCAAAATGATAAGAAACTTGGATGTCCAATTTTCTCTTCTATTAGATTCCGACAACTCGCGATTATTATCTCGATTTTCTGACCGCAGTTTCCCAACTTATCGTTGCCGTTGTACAAATTCACAACTAACTGTTCCTAGTACTAATATTGCTCCCCGTTTAAGGAATACCGTTTTATTGAAGTGTAAGGGTAAGTTTGTGGGATTGTACTTTTATTTTAGTCACGTGTGCAAGTTGTATTGGAGTTGCCGCGACTTTTGCTGCAGTTGGTTTCTTCAGTTGAAATAAGTTCGTTCGTTAGGTGGATGGGAGTGAGAAACTGTCGTTTTGTTTAACGTGCTGGAATCAAAATATAGCTTTAACTACGATAGGGCCACAGTGGCAATATATGTCAAAAGTATTTGAAAATCTATTGCCTATTCATAAGGCTAACCTGGAATCTAAATACTGTGTAAAGAGGACAACCGCAGCTTCCGCGATATTGTGAATAAATCTGATTAAATCGACTCGCGCTTGACCAGGATTTTTCAGCCCAAGTTTATTTGACCATAACATTAAACAAACGCGTCAGCAGAAGTGTATAAATGATGCTTACGTTTTTATAGCTTAGTACACGACTCAAGATTAAAGCAAAGTGCTTATGCTGTGTAAAACGCGAATTAACACAGACATGAAGGTTAATGTGGCCGTAAATATGAGCGTGTCATAATCCGACGCTTAGCGGAATTAGCCGGGGACAGGCTTATGACACTCGTGTCTTGTAACTATACTTGTTGAAGTTACACATAAAGTCGCTCATAAAATTTAAATCATTCGCAGTTTTCTCCCACTGCTTGATTAGTTCTCGATTAGTCGCATTCTTCTTTCGACAAATTCTTGTTCGTCGGAAATCCTACTAATATTATAAACGAGAAAGTTTGTGAGTATGAGAGAGAGAGAGAGAGAGAGAGAGAGAAACATTTATTTACACACATTCGATACACGTTGATATATAATAGGAAGAAATACAAAATACTTAGCAATAGTACCGATATGGTGCAAAATGGGCCCCACTCAGCATAATGTTGCGGCAAGCCGCAACGCTGTTTTTCAGTAGGACCCAGTATGTATGTTTGGATGTTTGGATGTTTGTTACTCTTTCACGCCAGAACGGCTAGACAGATCTGGATGAAATTTTGAACATAGATAGATTATAATCTGGAATAACACATAGGCTACTTTTTATCCCGAAAAATTGGGTAATTTCTGCGGGATAGCGATAAACGAATTCTATGCAGACGAAGTTGCGGGTAACAGCTAGTATACAATAAAAGCAATTAGGTAAATTAAGCACAAAAAGGGTTACTGAGAATACTCTTAGATGAGAACTCCGCCAGCGACTCCGCCATGACAACTACATCATCGGCAAAGCGAAGAGTGATGTACTCGCCATTGATGTTGGTGCCTAAGCCATTCCAGTCCAAGAACTTCAAAATGTCTTCCAGCGTATGTGAACCGTAAAATATAAATTTTCTGATTGTCTCATAGCAGTCGTTAAATCATAAAAATTTAAAACAACTGGCAATTATTATGCGTTATGTTAATGGAATTTGAAGCAGATTGCGAGAGGCCTATGCTTTTAAGTAGTGCGATATGGGCTGTCAATTAATACTTACAGTACCTGGATAAAGATTGGACATCGGTCTTCTCGGCTGATTTTGGCTTACGTGACGTCAATTTTATTGTCTCTTTCCAAAGACCCAAGTACAAACCCTATGGTCGGGTACTGTACACTATTTCTATGCTACTGTAATAAACACGGATTCCAAATTTTTTTTCTTTGATTAACCAAGTTTACGTTTTACTGGACTACATTGCAAAGTTCCCGCAGGGTGTAGATAAAGGTGCACGCAACAGCTGGTATTAAACATACATATATACATACATATATCACGTCTTTATCCTTTACGAGGTAGACAGAGCCTAAGGTAACAAAACCTTAAGACCACGTTTAGCATGATTTAAGTGGAAAGGGAAATCAAAATAGTGATGGGTTGCTAGCCGCATCGCCTATAACATGATTCCTGATACTTTCGCCCATTCCTTCGGTGGGCTTTTACCATCTGCGCGGGAAGAAAAGCAACTGGTAAATTCAATTTTTTTTCTTTTCTCCTAGACCAGCATGGAAGTATTAAAATAATACACTAACAGAAAAGAAATTGGTCCGTAGATAAATTACGTACAGTGTACAAGCGGCGAGCAATCAAGTCAACTTGTGCCGACATTTACTTATAAATAGACACCAAAGAGCCAAAACTATAGTTCATATCATATTACAGTGACGGAGACCGAGTTGGTGGCTGAATACAAAACAGGACTGTACTGACCACATATTAACATTTATCCTGGAAGGGACTAAACTATGTAGGTTTGTCTAGTTGTTATGTATAATTTTTTTAAGATTTTTTATTTTGTAAGTACGAATACGCTGTCTTTATTATTAACTAACTAGGCTAGTGTGAGTTTAAAAAGTGAAATAACAAGTCACACACATAATCTATATGTAGATCTTTTAAACTACGTAAGTATCGGACTTTCATGCGGTTTTCGTCAATAGATAAAACGTTTCAAGAGAATGGTTTACACGTATAGCTAAAATATTGTCCCTACAAGGTCAAGGAGCTGGTCAACTATTTTATTAATTTTATAAGAAATAATAATGTTTGGTCGACAAAACTAAACTTTGTTATAAATGTTAAAGTTAAGCCAAGTGAAAAACCAATTGATGCGGCTTCAAATTCCTGCTAGCACACCCACAAAATGATTTCCTTCTAAAAAAATCTTGGCTATGTAAGTAAATATTTTTGTAACCTTTTGTATTCTGTACTGCCTAAGTATTATTGAAAATCAATATCCAACATTTGGTGAGGCGTAATATCTACAGCAAAATCGACCATCCGACTGCCAAGTTAGCTCCCACTACACCCATTAATTTAACACCGCTGCGTGCATGCCATGCCTTTTACGACAAAATTGCCAACCGTTTATCAACCCTAGAATATCCATTGAATCAATCAAAACCGCATCCAGCTTCCTCTCGCTCTTTGAACGAAAGTTCTCTATTATTTTCATTAACACACGGACACGTGACCGAAATAAATTGAGCCTCGGCGCGGCCTCCGGCGAAAATTGTAAAAAGGAGTCACCAGAGCGAAGGCTGATAAAAACTTTCCCTAATTAAATGTCCGACTACGCAGATAGCGGGATGATAACGAAATTTATAATGCAGCTGTAGTTGGCAGGTGATCTCGGAGAACAGAACGAGGAGTGCTCCGGATTCAGGGTGACTTTTGCAAGAAAATTAACACTTTGTTTGGGTTTCAATATCTACTCTTAATTTTTTTAATTTTTTCCCTAGATATTTAAGCATAAGTATAACCTTCATTAGACATCTACTGACATAGTTATTAAAATAGAATGAGATACACGGATCATAAATGTATTTATAGCCGTATACGTATTTATTTTAAAATGTTTCGTTCGAACCAGTCCGTGGTTCTTCCTCAAGTTGTGTTCGGACGAAATACTCGTTAATACAAGCAGACAAGCAAAAAAAATCAAGACTAAAAGTTTATACAAATTCCGGTTCCATAATATTGTTATTATGTTGTTGGGATAAGTAAAATCTATAGTTGGTGCCCTGAGTCCCTTTTCATTTGACCTTAAGTAATTGAGTTTAACTTAAGTTTGGGCCGTTTTGGCCTGTTTTAACCCTAATGTGCTGAAGCTGAAGTAATGGCTTCCAATTCACATTAAGTTTGACCGGAAGGGTACTATAGACAATTTCAACATGGACATTACATAAATGAAGTACACAAGTGAAGCTAGGAAGTGTATGTTACTTATGCCGAGAAAACCGCAAACGCGAAACTAACCGAGCGAAGCGAGCGCACCGCGCCCGGCTATATTGTGGGGTAGAATTACACCCAATGTAAAAATACTAAGTGTGTTTTCAAAGTGACTTGATAGCGAAAAATTAAGCTTCATATAGTTACGTGATGATTTATGTAATAATATAAAAGAAAAATAGAAAATACCCGAATAAACAAGAAACCGAAATCGGGGAAAAATCAGTTAGCAACCCATCACTATTTTGATTACCCTTTCCACCTATACACCCACAGTCGTGCTAAATGTAGCCTTTGGGTCTAATTACCTTGGGCTCTGTCAACCCCGTAGGGGATGAAGACGTGATTTATGTTTATATGTATGTAAACAAGAAATGGAAAGTTATACATTCGATTAACCAAATTAATTTTGTTAAAATTTTTCGTGATATTTTATACCTTTTATTTGATTAAATTATTATTATTAATAGATTAAATTTTACTGTTCAAATCAAATTTCAATCGAGAATGATCACTCGGGGTACCTACGCTATTTTGTAAACACACTTGCCCTGAATAAGATGTTCTGACAATACCTAAACTAGTCTGATCGTTCTCAACATACTAATTAATCATGAGCTGAGTCATTGAGTTTTTAGTTAATGACTACACTTAAGTTAATAACACATATAATATAAAAAATGACCTTAAGTGAATAATGTTCACTCGCTAATGATTTATTTTTAAAAGTAGTTATTCCTAATTTTAGTAAAAAAGTACCTACTTGGGACTGGGTGTAATTTATCGCATTTACCGTCCTAGACTTTTGGAACAAGAGGGTTCTACAAGTATTTACGAGCATTACGCGACCGAGAGATTCTAGGTAACACAATACCTACAAGACAAATGCCAATAAGTATTAATTAGGTATTACCTATTTACCTATGCCTAGGTATTTAAAACAGAAATGTTAACCGGTTTTAAATATGCCTAAAATTATTATTCCTTATTCTACTCTGATATATTTTATTGGACTACTTCTGTCACATCTACACCATCTTATTAAAAAAAATGAAAAATTGAAAAGGAAAATACATTAAAAATCAAATAGCGGTAGCCTTCAGCGCATACGCCATGGCTTTTTAACCTGCGGAGGGACTTAATTCAGCATAGTTTTTTTCCTACTCGTAAGTCTAATTTCAGGGATTTGCCCAGATATTAAAATAGTCCATGTAAATTACAGTTTATAAAGCGTTGCAAATTCGAGTCAGAAATTAATCTCACGAACACGGTCGAATAATGAATTTTGCTACAAAATGTACTACACAGCGAAAACAAAGTACAACATCCCAATGTGTTAATTTATCTGCAGAGATAGTTCAATAAATCGTTAATATTAGCAATTTGTATGCGGCTTCTGTCGACCTACATAAATTATAGCCTTTATTTACCAGAATACCCACATTACGCCATTTTATATCTACATCGGTACGCATTAATTAATTGTTAACGATAGGATTTTATTCAATGACACACATTACAAAATCGTTAAGTCAATATAAAAATTTATCGTAACAACGACATGTTGAAAAAACTTCAGCCACGATTTATGCAATATTTTGCTGTAAATGCATTATTTTTATTTTATTTGGAACGATTTTTCCTCTTTTTTGATTTCAGCATTTTGTATCATAATAAAACTCCGCGTCCGTTGATTTTATAAAGCGTCAGAGCAATATGTTTCTACAAGCTTTATATTTTAACTCGTCTTGTTAGTATGTATGTAAACGTGGGATTAATGTCAAAGAATAGTAAATGACAATGCCAGTACAGTCAGCAAAAGAAACTATTCCCTACTAAATATGAGATATTTAACAAAAACTACATCACTACTTATTTAAGGTTTGTTTCGATCACTATGACCATCTTACTCGCTAATTTAATTTTAAGTGGTGATGTAATTTTATATTGAATGATCAAATAAACATAAACATAAACATCCTGGTACAAAGCAGCAGTTACTAGCCCAATGCTATCTTAGACATCTAGGCTAGCAATGCATCTGTTATCCCCTAGTGTTGTGTGTGGAAGATGTGGGAGGCATTGTTGGGGTAATTAACTTGACATTAGATGACTACTTGGTACGGGCCTCCGCAAAGTAACCACTTGCATCAATCAAATATAATATAAAGATTTAAATAACCATATCGCACAGCCGACGTCGGGAAAAAACTGAGATGGGCTTGCTCAGCTACTTGGTGGATCCCAGAGAATGGTCAGCGATGACGAGACAGACCAAGAAGGCAATGACGGGACGATTTGGACGCATATATGGAGGACTGCTGCTGGTCTGGGAGTGAAGAAAAAGCATAGAATTTACCAGTTGCTTCTCTTCCCGCGCAGATGGTAAAAGCCCATCGAGGGAATGGGCGAAAGTCTTAGGAATCATGTTATAGGCGATTCGGCTAGCAACCCATCACTATTTTGATTTCCCTTTACAGCTATACGCCCTTAATCATGCTAAACGTGGCCTTAAGGTTTTGTTACCTTAGGCTCTGTCTACCCCGCAAGGGATAAAGACGTGATATATGTATGTATGTATGTATGGAGGACTGGCCTGACACTGCCGGATCGGGAGTTGTGGAGGTTGAGAAAAGAGGCGACCCAGCGGTGGGACACCACTAGAGCCTAATTTAAAACAAAAACAGATCAAGGAAGTACTGAATTTGTAAGTACAAGTATCGCAAAGAACAAATTAATTAATAACGTTACCAAAACATCCCTTACAATTTAACAATAACGTTACACAGAATCCTCTATTTGTATTAACGCGTCCCTTATCGTGACGATATTAATCGGCTATTCGGTACTATCGCTTAATTTGCACTTAATATTGTATTTCCAATAAGGGTGGGGTCTGCGAGCTTCCCCCGTTTATCAACACCCGTCGACAAATATTTCCTGCTTGCAGTCAGCAAATAATTACAGTAACGGGCATGGTTACAATTAAGTTAGGTTAAGTATGGGTTAAGTTAAGTCCATGTGGATGACAGACATTAAGTCGATGGCTACTTTATAAACACAGTTTATAAGATTTACTTTGTGGATGTGAAAATAATATTATGATTCTAGATCTTAATCGTATTTCTTCGGCCTAGACTAAGTTTTATTTTTCAAAACACGATTGGTCAAGATCGCGTTTAAGGCCAGAGAGACCTCTTACTATGCTTTTAAGTCACTGCGTACTTCCTTAAGTACAAACTGATAGTAAGGATAACTTCTGCAAGTAATATTGGAGCACAAATTGTTCAATGAAAAAATAATTTAATCATCCTAAAATTATATCCAAAACCACAAAAGTGGTATTTTGTGTCTCGATCTTAAGCAGTGCACCTGTTGTTATAAAAATCGGGACTAACGGGATTAACTTAACTTAATTAAGTTAATGAACAAAAAATATTTACCTTGCTACTCCGCTACTCACGTGTAAAATGACCAAGCCTGTGTGAAATATATATGTTTTTCAGGCAATCCCTCCGTCCATTACTGCCACATAAAACACATATAAATCCCACAAACTTAGTTATCCCTTACACCACACAAATACTGACGCGTTTCAATCCCTCTACGGGATCATTATCAAAGTTTAATGAGCACAACTGTCACACATGCAAACCAACGTCGCACTGATTCGAAAACCTATAAATAAACATATAGATTTTTATTTTTCACAAACAACTACCTTCAAAAAAAATTCGACTACAGCAAAAACAAAAAGGGTTATGTATTTAACAAAAACAATTTTTCTATTCATCAAAATGGACACGCAAACATAGGTAATGAAACCAAGTTCACCCGATCGTTAATTATTGAACCACTATTATTGTAGCTAATTATTTCCAACTGCTCCAAAACATCTAACCGTAATCCCTTCTCACAAAAAATTAAAATGGACCTCCGCAACGTAACGCCTGACTCTGAAATTAAGTTAATAAAGATTTTATAATGCGTTAACATCTTCGATGGGTTAGAACTTGGATGGGTTTTATAAATACTTAAGGTTTTTAGGTTTAAATTATATCTACAGAAAGAACCCAAAATCACGCTTCATAACGATGTCTTAGAAACGCTGTTATGTAATTTTTCAGTAAAATATCGTGCACGTCTCATATATCTCCGCCAATCGACCAGCAACTATTCGGAATGCCGGTGCAAAGGATAAGCGACAAGCTACTAGAAATATACTCAGCTCCAAAATTGGCCCTCATATGTATGAAATATATTTATAGGTGAAAAACTTATTATTATTATTTGGAAAACTGAGTAGGTATATTATTTGGAAAAGCAATGTAAAACGTGAAATCTTTCTTTCTAACAAAACCAATAGGTATTTACATTACAGTGACTATCAGGTACATCGGAGCAGTCTTCATGCTCAAATATACGATTGTGCGATTGTCTTGTGTGTATGGACGTATTTACAGATTTTTGAGCGACTAGGTCGTTACACACAAAAGTCAAAATTAAAGTGCTCTTTCAAAATTAATGATCATATAAGTAGTAGCGTCAACAAAACTAGTGTCCGCTAAGGCAAAATTTAGAGAAAACCCATGCCGGTCTTTAAATTTAATACCTTACATACATACACATACAAATCACATCTTTATCCCTTACGAGGTGAACAGAGCCTAAGGTGGCAAGACCTAGGCTACGATAATCAAGATTGTGGGCGTATAGAAGGCAAAAATTAGAAACAAAATAGTGATGGGTTGCTAGCCGCATCGCCTATAACATGATCCCTATGATTTTCGCCCATTCCCTCGATGGTATTTTACCATCTGCGCGGGAAAAGAAGGAGCTGGTATATTCTATGTTTTTTCTTTGCTCCCAGACCAGCATGGAAGTAGGTACATAATACCAGTAGTATTTAATACCTTAGGTTTTATATAAAAATGTGGCAGCGTGTGCCACTGCCAACTGAACATTAAGACAGTGCAACTCTACCAACGTGTTTAAACATATCACTACGGTAATGTCAATCACGTAAGTTCCAAAGTATGGCGACTGAGTGGCGCTGTAGCAGTGACGCTACGTCATGCGTCGGTATCACAATGTACAGTCTATTTATTCTACTGCTATTTTAGCGTTCCAATCTAATAAAGAAGAAAAAAACATCGAACCATAAAACATAGTCACTACATAATATAAAACAAGGTCGCTCTCCGCTGCCTGTCTGTCGGTCCCTATGCATGCTTAGATCTTTAAAACTACGCAATGGATTTCGATGAAGTTTTCTTAATAGATAGAGTGCTTCAAGAGAAAGGTTTATATGTATAATCCTATGCAGTATAGTCGCGGGCAGAAGCTAATTTACAATAAAACACAAATAACGTTTCCTGCATTACAACTAAATGAATTGACCGAGAGATAGGGGGTGTGATCTCCGCTCTGGTTCGTGGCTGGTTCAAAGGGTTTCCATTGCAGTTCAAAGAGGCAACGCGGCCAGCATAATGGGAACCTTTGAACCAGACACGAAACAGGGGGGCATTTTTTAGGTTAGTTTTTAATAATTTTTAACATACTTTAATTTCAATCAACTTTTCTAGTTTTAGTATTCTTTATTGTTATTTAGTTTTTAATAGTTTGGTTATTAATAAAGTCATTTACTAATGAATTTCCCTCTCTCTCATACCGCACATCTATCGGGCACCCTCAGACGCTTATGATGCGCGCCACACAAGCACCCGACGTGTAAACGCGGCGGGTGATTTATAACAGGCCTTCCGATCAATGGCCGCCTTTATGCGCGGAATTTCAGAGCACCCTGTACATTAGTCGCGGTGGAAACTGCGGATTCTGCATACGCTCCGACGTTATGAGGGATTTAGCTGATTCTTCTGTTAAACGATTACTTAGCTACCACATATTTACGTAGGTGCATATAGATAGTGGTAGACCGATTCAACTACAGTAATGGAAGAATCGAGGACGTAAACAATTACCAATATGTAAAAAAAGGAAAAAAATATAATCAATATCATCATCATAAGTAAATATACTTACACACACACACACATACAAATCACGTCTTCATCCCTTACGGAGTAGACAGAGCCTAAGGTAACAGGTACATTCAGGCCACATTTAGCAAGATTGTGGGCGTATAGGTGGAAAATGGAATCAAAATAGTGATGGGTTGCTAGCCTCATCGCCTATAACATGATTCCTATTATAATCGCCCATTCCCTCGATGGGCTTTTACCATCTGCGCGGGTAGAGAAGCAACTGGTACATTCTATGTTTTTTCTTTGCTCCCACACCAACATGGAATTTTAATATACTTATATTTGAATATATTTAATATACCATCCTATAATATACCATCATATATTTAATAACATCCAGAATCCCAATCAGGAATTGAACTCGATATTGTCGTCGGGATGTCATCGACACATCGAAATATATATTTTAATCTACACTTAAACACATCTACATTTGAATAACTTTATTTAAACATTCTAACTTCGGGGTATCACAATACCGCCGTGAAAACACACATCCACAAAAAATATCACAACGAAACAACGCAAAACCAAGCCGAGCCAAAAAGCCGTGATTATTTTTAAATAACCCTCTCATTGTGCTTAGTATGAAAAATAAAGCCATGAGCGCGGCAGTAAATAAGTTGGTCGGCTATTCTCATACATTACGCTGTGGTTAGCCGACCTACGACCTTCCTCTCCCAACTCCTAACTTTGTTTGTTTCCTTTCTGTGACTTACCACTTTCCAACAAAGCGACACACACAAACACTACTACTGGAACAAGTACGGTTATCGACACAGTGCCGTAATACGTGCTCCGTGTGTCGCAGTTTGAAACGCTGTGATCTTATAATAAATATGCATGTATGGGCTAATTGAATGTTTTCGATTGGGGGAAGTTTGGGAATAATCTCCTTTTCGTAAGTGGGTTAAGAAGAGTTTCATATCTACTTGAATTAGAGATGACGGGATTATTAATTGGACGTGTATTCTGTGGCGACGGATGAATGGAAATGTTTCAATGTTTCATGTTTTCTTTGACGTACTTCACTATCACTATCACTTCACTACATTGTATAAAACAAAGTCGCTTTCTCTGTCCCTATGTCCCTATGTATGCTTATATCTTCAAAACTACATAACGGATTTTGATGCGGTTTTTTTTTAATAGATAGTGATTCAAGAGGAAGGTTTTTATGTATAATTCTACGCAGACGAAGTCGCGGGCAGAAGCTAGTACTATCTAAAAACCCTGTTAGGCACGCAAGTACAGTGTGCATCAGAAATTAATAAACAGTTAAAGAGCTGGAAAAGATCTACACACCCTCTTACCTTGACGGAATAGTAATCTTGTAGATCTTTTTGATCTCTTCGACTCTTAATCAACTTCTGATGCTCAATTACAGTAAGCTCACTACCGCGATGGATTAAGCAGAACTATGCAGTTTTCTGAGATAACAATTATTAGCCTATTTTATTCCTATACGTTCAAGCTGTCTCCTTGCCTTTCATTGAGACCGGTACAATGGTAGTGTATTTTTAGTTGCTGTAAGATAGTTTTTATAAATGTGTTAAAGAAGCAACGTTAGGTCTGAACAAAACTTACAGATATTAGGTATAGATTAGCCATAGATTACGTAAATTCACGATTTGTATTGCAATCAACCGTGCCGACTTTTTACCACTGTGACGTCATATCTGTAATTTAGTGACGGGAAATCCAAACCGATTCAAAGACACCGACGCCCCTCTACCCCGCTACGATTCAAACGATTCAGCTGGAGCCACCGCCCTTCAAAAGACTGGTATTTTCAAAATGTGAGCATTTCTAAAAAAAAATACACTTTTTGTTACATTTCCCTACAATTTTATGTTGTTCCTACTCAGAATCCCGAGCTCTTTCAATCTAAATGGGACAAAAAAATGTCTCGTAGTTTTTTTTCTATTTTGTTACCATTTTCCATAGGTACACTTTGTATGGCGTAACGAAAAGAAAGAACATAAAAAAAATTATGAAAATTTCGGGACATCTTTTTTTTCTACGGGGATGAAAAGAGCTCGTGGTCTAAGTGAAAACAGCATGAAATTGAAATTCATAGATAGATAGTAGTTGAGGGGCGTGGCATTTTTTTTGAAAATTGCTCATGTATGGAACAAAGCTGGACACTTTGTCGGTTCAAGCTTTCAAGGTGGAAGCTTTGTCGGTCGGTTTTGTGGTTCAAGTGGCTCAAGTGTTACTTGTAGTAAAACTCCGGCAAGTAAACAAAGACTAACCTCTAATATTCCAGAATGCAATTCTGATCGCCATGACACAGTAAATAAATAGAGCAGTACGGAAACTAGGCTTACTTTTTGAAATAAATACCTACGCTCCAATAGAGCGTTAGGGCTATCGATTTAATATTTGTAAAATTGAAAAGATTTTTCTTTATATAGCTATAATCTCAGCTAGTAAGGCCTGTTTTAAAGTAACTAGCTTAAGGTTGGCACCCTTAATTTCCGTAAAAAAGAAACAAACGCTTATTTCGGTTCTATAATAACTAAATGCTCGAATAAATTAACTAGTTTATACCTAAATAAAATAGTTTAAGTTTTTTTATTCGTCGGTAGGTAAGTATTATACATCACTTACTGAAAAATACTTTCGGCTGCTACGACACGTACGGAAAGCTCATCAAAAAATGTACATCCGAATGAATAGCTTTCTTAAACAAACTATTGTGAAACATGGACACACTGTGCAATACGTTTTTGGCATATTTAAAATGAAAAGATCGCAGACGGTCTGTGCGCACGTAGCAGACGCTAAGCACGGTCATTCGTCTCAACGCGGCACTTGCGACTGACCGCACCGCGAAATCCGCTTAGCGCGCGTCTATGTGTGCGTTCATTTCGACTGTTTTGTTTGTAGTTTCCTTACTGCTTTAGCTTATATATGTACCGTGGCCATGGTTGCTGACATGCGCCATAAACTATAATATAGTCAATGCTCACTACACCAGCGCATACAATTGCGTAAAGCCATCACGTAACGTCTATGTACTTCGAAGATCGAAACGTCAGTAGCAAATTGTTTCTCAACTATCGCAGTATCGGCTGAATACCAAATAGTTCGGTGTATGCTAAAGCGCTGTAAGAAAAAAGAATGCATAGGCGATGAAGACAGCAAACTAAGCACTTAAAAAGGGAATTAGCTTAAACTAATCAGTGCACTACTGCAATATCAGTAATGAATAATCAAATGAGGGTAGATAGAGATCCCGCTTAGACAATATCAATCCTAACCGTGATCACAGTTCAAGCAACCACTTCGAAGTACCTTTCAGGCACGATTGTGATCAAAGAAAAACCTATTCAATTTTTTTTTAATCGTGAACTCCTCCTAACATAAAAATATTTGCTGTAACTTATACACAAATGCTTAAACATACGAGTACATTCATGCTAATATTATAAATTCGAGAATGTGTATGTTCGTCTGTTACCTCTTAGCGCATAAATCGCTGATTTTATTTAACTGGAATTTGGTATAGAGATAGAGGTATTATCCCGGTTAAGAACATAAGACAGTTTTTATCCCGAAAAAATCGCATAGCTCCCGCGGGAGAGCGATAAGCGAATTTCTGTGCTGACGGAGTCGCGAGCAACAGCTAGTACATAATTATATATTAATAAAATATTTTAAGACATTACTCAAACAAACCTTCTTTGACCATTTTAAAGTCCCGAGGTAGTTTAAAAAAATTTAACGTTATAAGCGTTACAGCTTTAATAATGACTGCTACAAAAACTGAAATTCCTAGAGTGAATAAATAAAATAAGCTTTTATTTCATGCCTCCAAACTTAGAGGGGGATTCCGTCTGACTTGGCAGTCCCTATGCTAATACAGAAAAGGAATTCTTTTGTACAGAAAGGACAGAACTATCCTTTGTTGACAGCATAATACGACGCAAAACAAAAATATACTACACAATGGCGAAGCAATTGCCATAGATCATATTGGTGGTAGACACGTCAACAGGATAATAAGTATGTCACGTGGATATAGAGCCGATAGATGCGGATGACAAACTATAGTTTGATTGTTCTTGGAGCTATGCGGGAAGTTCGTATGATTTAGATCCATATCAATGCATTGTTAGTCTACTGGCTTAATTATCCTTGTCTTCCTATGGTAATTGTTCCGATGTTTTCAAGGAAAACATGGGAGAAAAAATTACGTCGATAATCCTTCAACCTCATCGTCGCTACTTACATTATTAATGCAGCACGTTGTGCTTGTCTGTTCTCCATCTCATCGCGGTTCTCAGCGGGGCAGCGGATAGACGTGATTTTTACTTAGTGACTGTCAATGGCAAGGCTACTAAATGGCTAGGCTTTTGAGCATTACCGAACTGCATTGAACGGTCTCATCGATCAAAAAAAAAGGCTGGCCATCTTTGCTGACATTCGGGCCAAATTTTTAACGACTGGATATTCGTTTGGTTAAGCATTGATTATTTGAATGCCCATAGGCGAAATGACGTGTTTTCCATTAGCCATTAAATATTGTTCAGTTATAAATACTGCATGTTACCTTGCTGATTGATAATGAATACAACGTTGCAGTGGTTACCAGTTCAATTAATTAGGATTTAATTAACCCTAACCACACGTTAAAATTAGTTACGCGAGCGATCCATCATAGAAATGAAATCAGATTAATAGTAGGTACCTAGTGTACATAGGAAACATATGTATTTGTTTCTAATATATGTAAATGTATGATTAAGTCTCAATTAAGTTTTGCTACAAAAAGCATAAAATTACTTAAACTTGTATTATAGAAATAAAACGGGGACCAATATATTTATCAGATGATATACTTTGATTTTTCCGTATTGAAAACTTACTTTGAACAAAAGTGGGTCCAAAAAATAACACACTGACTTGCTTTCACAGAACTATAATGTATAACTTTACAATTAATTATTTACTTACACACATATTATGTTGACACGTATTAGCTGCGATTGACAGCCAAGATCAACCAACCAAAACTCACTGTTTCAGAAAAAATCTTATTAATCTACAAATCTCACTGGATGTGACAGCACCATCTGTAGATGGTTATTATAACTAAAAAAATAGATTTAAAGAAAAACGCAAAAACAAGTATATTTAGATAATCAATTGAACGTATTTTTACTTTTAATCTAAGCTAACAACCAATTGTTGCTCAGGATAAATACATTACATGAAAAAAAAAAACAAAAAGATGTTTTCATTTGGTGATTCGAACGTGGGACAAACAAATAAAAAAAAAAGATGAAACGTGCAAAAAGATGTTCTTAGCTTGAGATTTGATCGTGGGACGAAGAATCGGTAAAAAAATACAAAAAGATGTTCTTAACTTGAGATTTGAACGTAGGACAAATAAAAAAAAATACAAAAAGATAAAACATAACAAAAATATGTGCCATCGGGGCTTGAACCGAGAACACTAATTTGTAACAAGTTGAACATATTCAATGACTCAGGGTTCGAACAATTCATGCGGATGACGTAAAAATGACGTAATTTTGCACACAAGATAATGTTTGTATTTAAACTTTTATATGACAATTGTCGCAAACAGGTGACAGGAGATATCGTAAATAAAATATAACTAAAACAATTTTATGTTATTTTTGAATGAAACTTTGCACAGATATATATTTCTGTAACGAGTTTTAATTGTTACGTACTTAAAATATGCTTTAATTAATTTTTCTTTCTCAATTGACTGACTAAAAAAAACACTCGATTGCTCGCTTTGTGTTGAGATATCTATCCCATGCCATTTAGTTTATCTTCCCATGGATAATAAACTGTTAGGTGTACTGACGTTTCTCTCCTGGGTTGGCTATTTAAAATCATTCTATGTGTACTTTGACATCATCCGAATGAAATGTTCGAGTCCTGCTTTTGACTTGCGCTAGCAATGTCTTTCGTCAAAAAGGGCTAGGTTGTGCAAAAATATATCTACCTATCCAGATGATAATGGTGTTGTAAGATAATGTTTTAGAAATCATAAATTTTACGGTTTTACCGGTCAAACTATCCAACAAGAAGAGGAATTTCCGTCCAGAATGATGCTTTTTTCCTCCTGCTGTTAATTTCAAGGAATACCAACCATCTGCTGAAGTAGGATTAATTTAAGACATCGTGTAGAAATACTATCTCAGCAGCCAAAATACACGTTTGATGCGTTATTTATTATTTATTTATTCTTCCAGTGTATTTAACTCTTCCAATGGGCAGTGAGCGGAAACAACGGCCCGGCCCGTCGAGATATGGCCTCCACGACAAATAACTCTCTTTACATATAAACCCCGTTACATAGTCATATAGTTTTATAGTGACTTCATTAGAAAGGGGTAATGCTCTATTTGGGCAACGTAGCCCTAGTCCTAAACTCCTTTAGTTTATCTTGGTTGTGACCTTGACCTCGCTCCTAAGCGATGGCAACTACATTGTCAAGTTTACAAAGTACCTATTGAAGAAACTTGGTAGCGCAATAAATATTTATGGCATCTTACCTTCTATAGTTAAGTATAGTATGAAGGAGGGATTTCAATTATTAATGCATAATAATATTATGAGATAAGAACCATGGACACAAGTTTAAACTTTTACCTTTAAGGTTTTCCTAAATATTATTTCAAATTTGTACCTAATAGAAAAAGTATTTCTTCTGCGTTAAGTAAATAACAAAATGCGGAAATCCTTTTTTTTCGAGTCAGCGAAAAGTGAAACGAGTTTAAGATTCATTTCTTTTATCGTTTATACTTATATATGGCAAGGAATTATTTAATCTAGCGGCCGTAGCGAAGGACTAAAGAGGCTTATAACTATAATGACCCGCAATCACATACAAGCTAGTTAAAACGCATCAAAGAATCGCTTCCCATTCCCGTGCATGGAGGGACAATAGGTTCCCGTAGGAAACAATTGCCTACGTTATTTATGGTCCCACAACATAGCCAGTAAATGGGACGCCCGCCTATTTGCATGTATCATTTTCTGTTTTAGTCAGCTCACAAATAGGGTGGCTTTGGTTGGCAAAATTTGGCTATAATATTTGTATAATAATATAACAATAAGCTGCTCGTATGTATACAGCACTGGATCTTCCTAAAGACATCTTGCCGGATGAAAGAGATCTGAGCGCACGCTTTATTATGTTACAATTTTACTACGGCCAACAAGGCAGATCGTATGTTTTCTTCGCCTAATAAGCAACCGAGTTGCTTCTTTTCAGACATAAACAGTAGAACCATAGTTTAGAACAGTGTGTAAACTTAGGTACACGTATATAAAGCAGCGGAGGGAATCTGAAAATTGCGTCTCCGTTCAGTGCGTTCGGTAGATTTAATGAAAAGTCGTAACATTTTTTGCATATATGCCAAGAATACGTAAAACTAACACTTCATTGTGACAATCGTAAGCTACTGGGCCTTTAGTGTTTATGAGTTCATAGTCGCAAGAAACATCTCGAAGGCTTTCACGTTAATGTATTAAAATAGGGTACTATGAGAATTGCCGCATTTTTGACAAAAAAACCTATGAAATATTTTGTTGAAATCGTTGTTAGTTAGAGTTGTTATAATAGTAATTTGGTGCAACAAAGAAGTGAAAACTTGTGAAAACATAAACATAAAAACTTGATAATAGAGCATGGATTGCTTAGGTGATCTGATCGTTAAAGAACGACTTGTCTCAAAATACCGAAGAAGAACTTTATAAATTACATACATACATAAATTACATGTATCACGTATTTATTCCTTCGACAGGGCCTAAGGCAACAAAACCTTAAGGCCACGTTTAGCATGATTATAAAAATTGATTTAAAATCAAAATAGTGATGGGTTGCTAGCCGCATCGCCTATAACATAATTCCTAAGATTTTCCCCCATTCCCCCGATGGGCTTTTACCATCTGCGCGGGAAGAGAAGCAACTGGTAAATTCTATGTTTTTTCTTTACTCCCAGACCAGCATGGAAGAATTATAAATCAAATCGCCAAAAATGTCTAAGCTCAAGTTACTTTATCGAAATATAATTTACTTTCTGACAGTCAAAAATGAGGGGCAGGTACTTTTTATACGATACGCATAAAAGTCCCGTCCTTAGAATTTTTTACTTATTTTTAACGCGACCTTTCTCTGCGTCTCATAAAGTAAAAAGTCTTTGGTCAATTGGCCCATGACGACTGACTACCCCACTTGAGAAAGAATTCCTGTGGATAATATTTTACTATTATAAATACCAGGCTTGTGAAGTTGGAGATCAAAATGGCTTTGATCTTTGTCATACTCTCGTGGGATATACGAAATACTTATTATATTTGTGAAGCATAGTACGACGGCGCATTACCTGGTAAAAGCTATTTCAGGTTCAACTTAAAGTAACGTTTTCTCTAGGGTTTTATGTCATTCATTTGTTTCAAGTTATTATTTGGATCATCCACTAATGCATAAACATAAAATACTGCAGCTGAAATAAGAATATTCAAATGTTCGATTATTTATATTCAATATAATAATATGACAGCAGCCTCGATTTCTTACATATGTTAACATCAGCCTGTTTAGCTGCAACTTCTATACTGTGGCGTTAAAAACGTATAGCCATTCCAGGGTACTAAAAAAACCTACACTACGCAGATCGGTAGGCACATAACTGGCGTATAACAGTTAGTTGGCAGCGCATTTCTGGCAGAACGGCGCTCCACTTCTTATCGCGACTTTTTGAGTAATTTATGACATGAAAATACTCTTGCCGGGATATTCGAGTCTATGTGTTAAAACTTGTTCGAGCTGCTACTTCAGAACTAAGCATTTGGATATATTTTTAAACTTAAATCCGAGAGTTCATTTTTAACTTCCAGATCACTTACTTCTAAATAAATTTAAATTTAATGTTGCCTCAGATATTTGTGAACTCAAACAACAAACAAACATAAAACGTAAACCTATTTAAAACGTATGCCTATTTTATGTAAAAAAAAACTATGTAAACAAACCATTGCATCGAAATATTCACATCATCATCATCTCCAGCCTATATACGTCCCACTGCTGGGCACATGCCTCCTCTCAGAATGAGAGGGCTTGGGCTATAGTTCCCATGCGGGCCCAGTGCGGATTGGGTCCGTCACACACACCATTTAATTGCTCCGCAGATGTGTGCAGGTTTCCTCACGATGTTTTCCTTCACCAAAAAGCTCAAGGTAAATTTCAAATGTACTTTCGGACATAAATTCCGGGAAATTCAGAGGTGCGAGCCCGGGATTCGAACCTACGACCCTCTGCTTGAAAGGCCACAGGTCAAACCACAAGGCTACCCAGCTTAAACGACCATAGCTTGTTGAAATATTAACGACTTCTTAGCCTCTATGACGGTGACGAGTTCTACACTATCATGAGCGTTAAAATAAATTTGCAATTCTAAACAATTAAATATAATATGTGTCCCGTTGATTATAATAATGACCCGACATTTGATAAAAAAAAATACAAACACATCTTTGACTATCTCTGCTACATAAACTCCGACACGCTTAAAAACAATTGTATTCTCGGACCGAAAACCCCCTGCAATAAACAGTAAGTGACATTCCTATCTATAGATACCGGTGCCGTCTGTGGATCAGCTGGCACTATTTCAGTGGACTCGGAAGCAATTCTGTCCAGATTTATTACATCTACGTCGTTCAATAGACGTGTTTGTACCTTTTGATATACTGGATTGTTTGCGGCCCCTTTAATTGCGAGTGTGCATCAAAATGGTTCGGTCACGACAGTCTTCATGGTGATTAGGGGAAATGTGCGACGAGCCTAATTGAGATTGCATCTGCACAGAAAAAATATGCCATTGTATCTAAGTCACAACATTGAGGTAGGTACTTTTCCCAGTCCAGTGAGAAACCTTTCTATTGTCAGTTGTTTGTGCCTATTTCGCTACACATTGTACATTTAGTAGGGTCCACGCGACCTTCATAGAATCGATGATTCACTTGATGTACACTATATTCTTTACTACGATCCCTTACGGGGTAGACAGAGCCAAAGGTAACAAAACCTTAAGCCCACGTTTAGCATGATTAAGGGCGTATAGGTGGAAAGGGAAATCAAAATAGTGATGGGTCGCTAGCCGCATCGCCTATAACATGATTCCTAAGACTTTCGCCCATTCACTCGATGGGCTTTTACCATCTGCGCGGGAAGAGAAACAACTGGTAAATTCTATGATTTTTCTTTACTCCCAGACCAGCATGGAAGAATGGAAATTCATGCAAGTTCAACAGCCATCGATAAATGTTAATATTTGCTTTCCTCTAATTATTTAGAAAAATTGAAAGGTCTATGCATTAATTTTTAACTTGTATTGTTTTTAATTTTAACTTACCTACTCGTTTATTTATTTCTGTAACTATTAATAAAAATGTGTAGCTACTCATATAATAATGGTTTTATATTTGACTAGCTGTTGCCCGCGGCTTCGCCACCGTTTCAGTTTTGCAAACCTCATCCTGACGATAACGAACATAAATCAAAAATAATAACTCAATTTGGTGCAGTCATTCGGAAGTTATGCGCGTACATACATTTTTATTCATATATAGAATAGGTGTACGGTAGGTTTAGTTATTGCATTTAGTCGTCAACGTTATTCTTATCAAGTCGTTAAAAAGTTATTAACTGTCATAAGCTCATAACTCTGTCGTGTAATATTTTTACCGTCAAACTAACACGAAAAAACACCGAAACTGGAACTTTACCTATTCATATTAAGTTTTAATCGCTCCCGTGCACAACAATAAAATCTTAAGGACAATAAAGTTCTTTTCAACCTGCAAAACAGAACGATCAAAGTTGCGAACCGTAAAAAACAGATTAATTTTGTTTACCTCCACGTTTTTTACTAAAAGGAAGCCAATAATAAGGCTGAAAGGAGATAAAAAAACGGTAACGAAGATCTACATAACAAAAACCCCTGTTATCGGGCAACCTCTTTATTGGGGAAAGCTTTGAAGTAAAAATTTATTCCTGTCGACTCAAAGGCACTGGCTATTCAATAAGCGTATCATAAAACTAGCAACAGGAGTTGCTTTAAACCAATTTTCTTTGTTCGTTAGCCTTTTGGACATTACATGCGTTGTCTATAGATGTCGATCGTGGAGCGACTTATCAAAAGGGCTCATGTCTGTATCTATGATTAGTTTCGTCTCTTCTGTTAAAATATGCACATATTATAGGTATGATTTTAATGGAGAATGACACTGAAGTATTTATTTCTTTAGTATCACTGCTGAGCAAAAGCCTCTCTCCTAGACTTCCAACGCACCCTGTCCGCACTCAGAGGTCTGGCGAATCGCTAACTAGTATCACTTAGTATAAGTTATTTTATGAAGAAGGTAAAGACCGAGCGCAAGCCATGGTAGCCTAGTGGTTTCACCTGTGGCCTCTCAAGCAGAGGGCCGTGGGTTCGAATCCCGGGCTCGCACAGAGTTTTTCGAAATTTGTGTGCGAAATTACATTTGAAATTTACGATGAGCATTTCGGTAAAGGAAAAACATCGTGAGGAAACCTGCACACATCTGCGAAACAATTCAATGGTGTGTGTGAAGTTCCCAATCCGCATTGGGCCCGCGTGGGAACTATAGCCCAAGCCCGCTCGTTCTGAGAGGCCTGTGCGCAGCAGTGGGACGTGGGACGTATAAGGCTGGAGATGATGATGAAAGAACAAGCAAAGAGGTCAGATTGAGCTGACACTACTCAACATGTCCAACATGACAACAATGTAAGAGCCACTCTAGAGAATAGAAATAAATAAATGGAAGCCAGCAGCAAAGCTGTTTGGCTTTGATGATGGTGCTGCCCTACCACACTCCGACTGACGGACTGACTTGTAAATTTTTTCATGGTCAATTAATTTATTAGTCTTCCATTTTTATTTGTTATTACTTTCTAATGTATCTTTCTATGTATAGTTTATAGCATATGTGTAAATAAATTATTATTTTAATTTCATAAAAAAAATATAATTTGCTGGTTTCAACGTTTTTATTGAATTTAGATTTTTTGTATATTATGTAATTTTATACCTCTATTTTAGAGTGCGTCTTTTGACGTAAATATAAATCATATTATAATATTGTTTGTTTTATGGTGATAAGTTATTTTCTAAGAGGAAAAAAATACGATCCTCCTTTTTAAGAGTCGGTTAAAAATTATACAAATTGAATGTTAGCAGTGGAATCGTAGCCCGAATAATACTAATAACGCTGGGTCAGAGAAAGTCATCCCCTAACTTCGTAGGCAACAAACTTTCTTCAATATAACGAATTATTGGATTTGAGAACTGCCAAGAATATCTGATATTCCAGATATCTTTTTTCTGGGAGATTTCCTTTTATCTTGATTATTAATGAAAGTAGGTCTTGGGATGGTAATCACGAATTTGACTATACAAGTCTATATTTTTAAAAACAGAACTAAGAGAAGCTGAAAATGATTGATGAAGATACCAATGATAGAACCATGTTCTTATGGTGGCATTTCTTTTTCCACTTCGTACAGGACAGTTACTCGTAATTATAACATTACACTAAAATTATATACATACACAAATCACATATCTATATCCCTAATGGGGTAGACAGAGCCAGAGGCTTACAATCATGCTAAACGCCACGTTTAGCACGATTAATAATAATAATAATAATATCTTGGGACAATTGACACCAATTAACCTAGCCCCAAACTAAGCAAAGCTTATAATATGGACACTAGACAACGGATAAACATACTTATATAGATAAATACATACTTAAATACATATTAAACATCCAAGACTCGAGAACAAACATTCGTATTTTTCATACAAATATCTGCCCCGACCGGGGGATTGTAGGCGTATAGGTGGAAAGGGGAATTAAAATAGTGATGGGATGGCATCGCCTACAACATGATTCCTAAGAATTTCGCCTATTCCCTCGATGGGCTTTTACCATCAGCGCGGGACGAGAAGCAACTGGTACATTCTATGTTTCTCCTTTGCTCCCAGACCAGCATGGAAGTACTAAAATTATGCGACTCTTAATAATGATACTAATTCGCAATATAGGTACTAATATTACTTTGTGAGTATGAATGTATGTCTGTTACTCTTTCACGACCGAACGGCTGAACAGACCTGGATGAAATTTGGATCATATACAGATTATTTTCTGGAATAATACATAGGCTACTTTTCATCCCGGAAAATTGCGTTGTTCCAGACAAAATCGCGGGCAACAGCTAGTGTGCCATATACCTAGGTATATCGTGGAATATATTACTGTACTGTAGTATAATCAACACGTGCCGGTGCACATAATGTTTAACTAGGCCACACTATCAGAGGCGAGAAACCCTCACACCTCCTTTGTCACGTGGTGGCATGATAACACACAAATTGTACTTTGCACATGTTTTCATCAATATAATTACTAACGATCTAATAAGTAGATACTAATAATTATCGCCCAATTTGAGAATTATTGTAATGGAATTAAAAACTTGAATGCCCTTTTTAGACATTGTAATTCGTTAAGGCTTAGGAGACACTCATTTGACTGTCGAATGTCGTATTAAATTTAGTACGTACGTTACAAGATTTATTTGTTTTATTATGTACTAGGCAAAAGCCCGCAACTTCGTCTGCATAGAATACGTTTATCGCTATCCCGCAGGAATAACGCAATTTTCCGGGATTTGCCTATGTGTTTTTCCACACTATAATCTGTCTATGTTGCAAATTTCATCCAGATCTTTCCAGCTGTTCTGGCGTGAAAGAGTAACAAACATACATCCATCCATCCATCCATCCGTACTTACAAACTCTCGCGTTTATTAGAAGGACAGTAGGAATATTTTCCGGTCATTCTTAGACTTCAATACTTACGTCATATTTCAATTAAAAAAAAATCAGACTTCTCTAAAGAAATACGCGTCCAAATCGTCCCGCTATCGCCTTCTTAGATAATTATAAAATTTTATATATAGGTAGTGGATTAATTTATCCCTACTAATATTACAAAAATGAAAAGTAACGCCCTGGTGCGCCGTAGAAAGTAAAGAGGGGCGCCGTGAGTTCTATCATTATCCGAAACCACAAATATTCGCGGGTACCTATTTGAGCGCTCGCATCGGTAAATAATATAGCGTCGTGTCACTCTTTTTTACTATCTCCCTTTAAGTAGCCTAACCTAACAACTTGGCTAAGGCAGGGCACCGTTACAAAATACTAAACTTGTAACTGCGCCGCAGGTTGAAAAAGATTGGGAACCCCTGGTCTATCTGTTGAACCGATTGAGTTGGCATTTGGTATACGGTAGTTTCTGTCAAGGAAATAGGATCATATGATCTTTTATCCCGAAAAATTGCACATTTCCCGCGGGATAACGATAGCCGAATTCGGCGCAGACGGAGTCGTTGGCAACACCTACTCGTATTAATCACTAATTTACATACACATACACAAATCACGTCTTTATCCCTTACGGGGTTGACAGAGCGTAAGATAATAAGACCTACGGGCCACGTTTAGCAAAACACTGTGGGCGTATAGGCGGAAAATGGAATCAAAATAGTGGTGGTTTGCTAGCCGCATCGCCTATAACATTATTCCTATGATTTTCGCCCATTCCCTCGATGGGCTTTTACCATTTGCGCGAGAAGAGAAGCAACTGGTACATTCAATGTTTTTTCTTTGCTCCCAGACCAGCATAGAAGTAGTCACTTATTTAATTTACTTAATTGTCTTGCCCACAGCCTATTTCTATCAATTACAGTTTCAAAAGATTCCTGCCACCATTCATTTCAATTCGAGCCTTCAACCAACGTGACAAATCTCTACAGGAATACCTCACCCAATTACCCAGAACATGTCGACGGGTACATTGTACAATGCGGGTGCAATATCTCAATCGGCCGATGGATATACGACCGCGTATCCCGCGTTCATGTTGAAAGGCCATCGCCGATAGCCGATGGCGTCCCCTTTAAAAATCGTAGCTCAGGCACGGACAAAAAGTGGCTTTGCTGCTCATAATAACCGTTTCTTAGTTTGTATGTAAGAAGAAAACTGATAAAATTAGGTAATTTATCGTAGGCACTTTGGTTTTTCTGTATTTTATTACATGTATTGTATTTGTTTTTTTTGCCTCTATTAAAAAAAACATTTAATCTTATTCCAAGGGCCTCTGCGTTTATTTGATTATTTTTAAACTAATAAGTTGACGGCTTTTCACACACTTTCATCAGTTTAACTGAAAACTTAAAAAAATAAATACCTACCCAAGTAATTTTCAACCCATTCCAACGGAAGTATTTTAATCTAAAAATATTATTGTCATTATTTTATAACTTGTACCCAATTTAAGATTTTCCAGTAAGACTTGAAACTATTTAATTAACAGCCTTACTAAGATTTTCACGTGACAAATTCTGACCAAATATAAAATCCACACGGAATTCTGCGCACTTCGAAGTGAGGCCAGCTTAAACTACACCTTGCCTGTATAGACCACCCGCTCAAAATGAGTACTCGCCCGCGCGGCACAGTGGCACGGGCACGGGGTAGGACGGTAAAGGGGACCGAGAGATTAGTGCGCCTGCCGCCCGCACCTCTCTAAGCCCCCGCGGTCGTCCCGACCCGCGCCTCTGCACCGCGCGGGCGAGGACTCATTAAAGCGGTTGGTCTATATCGGGTGTGTGCAGCTCAACTCGAAGACAAGATTAGTCGCACTTGTGCATGTACTGCATATTGTTTAGATATAGTGTGTATAATTATTGCTTGCTTGTTTTTTTTTCAAATATACCGTTTCTATTTTTTCTCTAGTTATGTGTATCGAATGTGTGTGAATAAATATTTCTCTATCTCTCACACACGACAAGTAGTAGTTTAAAACGGGCTTTGTCGTTAGCACAACTCTGTGTTGAATTTTTATTTGAACTGAGTTGGCAAACACGACTTTTCTTGTGTCCACACGTATTCGTTCCATTCAATCCTCTTGTGGGAATACACTGACGAATAAAAATAACGGGTCACTTTCCATATGAAATTGTATGAAAAGCGAACCGTTATTATTGCTCGCGAGTACCTATATAAACACCAGGGATACCTGAGACGGTTACGTCATCCAATCTCCACATCACGGAAGCCAATTAAAAGAACGTTTGAAAAATCTTCAGTTCACTATAAATTAACTCGTTTCTTAATCCAGGAAGTAAAAAGGCTTTTAGCTGATTAATTTTTCAGCCCCTGGAGGCGGTCCAACGGATATAAATCCTGAGTAAAACAATTAGAGTTAATCTTTGTTTAAACAGTCGTTGGCCTCTGTCTTCTATTTGTGTATTTACTTGGTGTTGCCATGCGGGCAAACATTGCCGGGGCTCCGTATTAATTCCTGCGAGTTTTTTGTGGCATTATAAACAAAGCTTTAAAATTTTAAACTCCAATTTATTCATTCCATCGTTATTGTTTGAATCAGTCGATACTTTGCAGTTGTCCATTTCAATAAACAAAGTGTTAACTAGCTACTCTGCAACCACACGTGCAGAATACGTCTATTTATTTAAACAAATGCAAAACCCATCCTCCTCCACTTCCACATAAAATAAATGAACTTATGTTCTGACATGACACATAACAAATTACACCAACACCACACAAAGCACTAACGTGTTTTGAAATTCACAAGAGTTCATTCTCAAATCTACTATGAGTACAGTCAAGGAATTTAATTCCTAAGAAACCATGGAACCTTTTTATAATAAGCGTCGTAACGATTTTGCTTGTTAAGTAATGCGATTTCACTATGACGTTTTATGTAAAGAGGTACCTCGATGGTTCAGGAATTAAATTCCTTGACTGTATCTAAACCATCTACGCTGAGCATAGTTCTTTCAAGTAAACACCGATTTGGACGTATACTCAAAATTATAACTTAAGTGTGTATGTATATCTTCATTCGTTGCCAGGTACCCATAGTACAAGCTATGCTTAGTTTGGGATTTTAATTAGTGTCGATTGGTAAAATTATAAAAAGTTCAGCCTAAACTATTTTTTACTAAAGTAAGGTAAGGCTACATTATTTGGCGTTGAGGACCAAACTAAAGAGACACCATAAATTTAAATTAACTTCATCATTTGTATGAACTGAACAGCTTTCAAACATAATCAAATGCACTGAATGCTTAATGAAGGGAGACGCTGTTTAAAGCCCAAATTAACACGTGGTCTTGCAATTTGAACCGAAGAGCGTATGACGGATGATGTTAAGCGTAATATAAAACATTTCCCTTGTTTTAAGAGTGCTCGTCAGCAAGGAAAAATAAAGGCAACACGTTTTAACACTGCCTTGCTGGCTAAAAGTGTTTTTGGTATGGCCCCTAAAATATTTAATCATTTACCTAGGTTTATACTGGAAATAGACGACGTAACTGGATTTAAGGGAATGCTTTTTAAATTTCTGTGCGAAAATGCATACTATTCTATTCAGGAATACCTAAATAAATAATACCTGTGACAAGTGACGCAACAATAAGAAGCTTAATTATTTGATTTGACTACATGTGATTTAAATTTTATTTGATTTGATTAATTTATTTGTGTTAATTTTAATATAATTTAGTCTGTCAAGCTGATTATATTTTTAGAACTGTATTTGATTTGACCTGAATTGACTATTATTTTATTCTACTTGATTTGATTATTTGTATTGATTTTGATTCAATTTATTTTGTCAATCTTATTAAGTCATTTTTTTAGAACTATAAATGTGCATGCGTAGTTCTGCTGTGGTTGTCGTTTGGTACAACGCTCCTAAATATTTGTACGCCTAAAATGGCAAAAAGTGGAGAAACTTATTTTATTATGTCACCTATATTTGAAACACCTACTTTTATCAAATAAATGATTGATTGGTTGATTGATTGATTGACGGATTAACATTTCGTAATTACATTGGCTTCATAAAATGTTAGAATAACAGAGTAAACCTACGCAGCTGCGCAAGTTATGCACTAGGGGGAACCAATTTCGTGCAATATTAAGGCAGTTTATTCATCAGATCTAAGCAGGGTAAGAGACGCATTAAGCGACAATTGGCTTCCTTACACACACACACAGATCACGTCTTTATCCCTTACGGGGTAGACAGAGCCTAAGGTGACAGATACCTACAGGCCACATTTAGCAAGATTGTGGGCGTATAGGTGAAAAATAAAATCAACATAGTGATGGGTTGCTAGCCTCATCGCCTATAACATGAGTCCTATGATTTTCGCCAATTCCCTCGATGGGCTTTGCGCGGACCTGCGCGGGTAGAGAAGCAACTGGTATATTCTATGTTTTTTCTTTGGCTTCTAACTGTCGCTTAATGCGTATCTAATCTTCTTTTTTTTAATCGGCTAAGCGCGAATCAGGCTCGCGCACGAGGAGTTAGTGCAAATTTTAAAATGGCACAGAGATAGAGTACCTTATAGTGTGGAATAACACATTTCTGACCGTTTTAATGCTGAGCTGTCAAAAAAAATGGCATCGTTTCTGTCATCAATTCGAAGACGATAGCCGTAAGAATTGAATCCTCCATAATGCAACATTTAATTAAAAATACAATGCTTCTTGAGAAATATGAATAAGTAGTAATAGTTATAAGTAATTACTAACAATAATTAGATCTTTGTTGTCTGAATAAATAATTTATTATTTTATTTGTTTTATTTTAAGGTTAGTTTTTAATTTGTTTTTAGTTAGTTATAATCTTATGTTTATTCCTATAAACTAATTAAATATTATTATTCACAAAAGTATAATTCTGTGATTATATTATTATTATTATAGGCTACCTTTTATCTCGGAAAATTGCGTAGTTCTCACGTGATAGCAATAAACGTTTTTTTTGCAACAAGTTGCGAGCAACAGCTAATCTATACTAACATTAAAAGAGGTAAGTTTTGTGAGTTTGTGAGGTTATAGGGGAATCTCTATATCTACTGAACCGATTATGAAAATTCTTTTATCAATAGACAGCCATATTATTTGTGAGCGTCATGGGCTATATTTAATTCTGCGCAGGCAACAGCTAGTCAATAATGAAGGCTTTTATCAATCCAGATTAATTCCAAAAGACATTTCACTTACCTTGCCTTTCTTTCTCAATAGCAAATCCAAACCAAATTTATCAAAATCCTACCTCTGCTACGGCTCAGTATGATCTACTTTAAGAAGTTAAGTACCTACACAGTACTCTTATACAGTTCATGAGTGGATAACACCAGCTTATATTTTCTCGCACACGCGACACAAATATACGTTCTACGTAACAATAGTTTTGATAAAGGAATAAATATAACTGTTAAAAGTAAAGGGCTATCTTTTGGAGAGATCAAAATCAAAATGACACTGACTTTATAAGCGCACAGAGCATAGCCAACCACTTTCTGAGGTTACATTTCGTTTCAAAATTAAAGAAGAAAAATTTAAAGGCGGTATTTTACACATACAAGAATCAAGATCACATATACAAGAATGATTGGTTTTTCATTTAAACTAGTTTTTTTTTCGTTTTATTATTTCGTGTAATTTTTTTATAGCTGATAAGCATTAACAGTATAAATAATATCGCGTTTTATTACGGACATTTTGCAATGTGATGATTTTCAGGTAGGTACCTAAAGTTTTATTGTTTGCATTAACGTCGAATTTATTTTAATTTATTTCTTTCAATTAAATAGCAGTGATGTGTTATAATGTTTTAAGCGTAGACATACTAACTAGATATAGTATGTACTTACTACCGTTACCTATATTAGATCAGGGGCCTTGCCATGGCGTCTTAATGTGATTCAATTCCGAAGCAAAGTTGGATCGATCGCTGTTAAATCCATACTAGAAGTGTCAAAAATGACCGCTAAAGAGTTGGAATTGAATTACATTAAGACGCCATGGTAAGGCCCAGCGCTGAAATATCTGAACTGTCGAAGGGAAGTAAACTTTTCTCCTTTCATTTACAAGTGTCAGCGAGCCACTTAGACCCACATGCGTGTAAAAAAACTGGTCGCGTCTATCTATCTCCCTCTGACATACTTAAATCATATCGCTCTGTTTCTTACATTACCGATCTATGAGGTACTATATTCTATGTGTATGGTTTTTAGTAGACTTAATGTAATAAAACAAAAAGGCGCTTACCTGTTACCCAGCAAAGTAACACCACCACTGCCCATGCCGGACCCATTTTTTTATTATTTTAAATGTTTTATTTATATTTGAACACCCGGCTCTTTACACTCTTTATAGACATAATGATATTTTTCTGCACTGCACATTCGAACAAGTATTTTTAGTTGGTTGTCATTTGCTTGTCGATGAAGATAATGCGAGCTCACATTTTTTCATTTGAATCACCTGAAACAAAGAACAACACATGAGTTAATCCGAATAAAATATGAAAATTAAATTCACCAATTAATTTTTCACATTTACTATTCAATACAATTTGTTTAGCTTGAAATAAGAACTTTAACTGAATCGCGTACTTCTTTAGAACGTTTTACAGACAATTTGGCAATTATTTCGTACGCGGAGTTATATCTATACGACATTTATTTTGCAGCGAGAAGGTTATATAACGGTCCGCGATTGAGTTTCTTCGCCTACACGAGTACCGTACCACATCTTGCGTTAGAATGTTTTTATTCTGGAATATGATGGGAAACATTATTCTGTACATCTATTAAAGTTGTTTTGAACCGTGAACCAAATTATCAGCATTATTCAACGTAATACCTAATTTTTGCGAGGGAATGGGAGAAAATTTTAGGAATCATGTTATAGGCGACGCGGCTAGCAACCCATCGTTATTTTGATTCACCTTTTCACCTATACGCCCACAATCATGCTAAACGTGGCCTTAAGATTTTGTTACCTTACCTCTGTCTACCCCGTAAGGGCTCACTTAATACCAAGTAAGCCGTTTGCTAGTCATGGTGGCAAATAAAAAAAAATAGCTATACATACATGCATACATATATCACGTCTTTATCCCTTACGGGGTAGACAGAGGTAAGGTAACAAAATCTTAAGGCCACGTTTAGCATGATTGTGGGCGTATAGGTGAAAAGGTGAATCAAAATAACGATGGGTTGCTAGCCGCATCGCCTATAACATGATTTCTAAAATTTTCCCCCAATTCCCTCGCAAAAATTTGGTATTACGTTGAATAATGCTGATAATTGGTCCACGGTTCAAAACAACTTTAATAGATGTACAGAATAAATGATGATAAACATCTAGTCGGACCTCGTGTAAAGTACTACCAAGCACAATCCTGAACCGCTTTATCAGTCTGATTTTTTAACCGGACGCTCAGCCGGTTCACGCTTGCCCGACCTCTATAAGTGAATGTGTAAGGGCGTCGCCCCGTGAATGATGGATGCGATGACGTAACACGGAAGTGGGTGATAAAAATACGCCAGCAATATTCTACTCAGGTATGCCGTGGCGTTTTTAAACGATCACCATCGATCCATAACATTATTACATAGAGATACGTACACCCAGTACCATTACTTTCCCTACATACTTATTATAAAGCAAAGTTTTCTGTTGTCTGTCTGTTAGTGATAAACTCAAGAGTTACTGGACGGATTTAGCTTGTTCCCCGTACATAACCAAGTTACATAACCGGCACTGGTAAAACCAATGTAGGATGATTAATCGGATTAATTAAGGTTTAGGTGTGGCCGCGAACAATTTATTTAAATTTAGAAATAGTCTTTATTTGACCCTAGAATGTCCTGGTTATGTACGGGGAACAAGCGGTGGTTTTCACTAATAGATAGAATTATTTATGAGGAAGGTTTAAGTATGCATGAATGTATGTATGTAAACTCTTTATTGTGCAAAATAAACAAGAGAAATACAATTGACAAACACTGAGATACATGCACAAAGGCAGACTTATCCCTTTAAGGGATCTCTTCCAGTCAACCTTTAAGTGGATGAAAGGAGTATTACATTAGGGATGGACGAGTGAGTTTAAAAATTACAAACACTGATAGCCACAATACATAACTACCGAATATAGTACATTGTTGTAGAGGCTGGAAAGTGAGCAATAGATGGACGAGTGAGTTCGAGGGCCGAGCCGCAGGTGAGGCCCTCGAAGAGAGACGAGTCCATCTATTGCACTTTTGGCCGAGACATTACATAGTGCTTTTCACGATTACTGCGAGGAAATAAAAAACATGAGCGTAAATACAACAGTAAAGTTTCACTCTCCCGCCATATTTTACTTTTAAAAAAAAAACGAGAGCGCTCTAGTGACCAGTCACGCAAAGGCTTTTTTTGATATGTTATGTTACTAAGCAAAGCGCTTCGAAGTGCTTATTAAACACACCCATAATCGCTTATAGTTTTAATATGACGTGACAAGGACGGACTGACGACTTTGACTTTAAGACAGGACTTAAACATTAAAGACAAAACAATTTACGCCAGACGTGGCTGTATGAACCTAGTTTCCTTTGCCTCTCCCTGATGGGATAAACCTTGAAAAAATTTAATGTGCAGCACACGACGTGTTCTGATTGGTCGATTTTGTGTAATAGCGTCACAAATTGTGTTCTGATTGGTGGAATCAGGGATCAGCATGCCGATGTGATTGGATGACTTTGGTCTTTGAAACTGTCCAACAATGTTATTGTTGGCCTGTTTGAATTCATAGTTGGCCTGTTCATTCAACCTACAACTATACTTTGTTTTGGGGCCCCATTACTGACCATCTTTTGCCACATTTCCGAGCAGTGGCGTGAAAAGTAATTATTAAGTATATTATTTGTTGGATTTAATTTGTACATTGGTAGAAAAATGACGAAAATTGTGGCAGCGCCGTGTTAGTATCTACATTGCATCAGTACAAAGCCGGGGCGGGCCGCTATTTATACTATTAAAATATGTCTCTATAGACACCTACGTACTCAAAGTGTTAACTAATAATGGGCTATCAATTGCAACTGGAACCTAAGCCGACTAATTTGTATCCACGCATATATTTACATACACAGCATAATCTTCACCAAATATGCCGATCTTTTCATGACTTAGATTGACAGTTGTTCGATTTTTGCAATGGATTTACTTAAAGTAATACTTAATTCTTAAAGTTTCTTGCAGTGCATTTTTCTGGTAAATTATATTTTATCCAAATGGGTATAACAAAAAAAGACTGTCGCAAACTCCTCAGTTTTGATACTTTTTTACATATTTTCTAATCATTTTGTTTTTTGAAGTCTTATTGTCATATTGTCAGTTTTTACTTATCAGAGTAAAGAAGCAGTTCAGTTTTCTGGTGTTCTCACTTGCCATCAATTATCCTTCATTTTCCTCACATTATCATACAGTCCACACATCGAACGCTTCAAAGACAATGTACTTAAAGTATTAAAGGGCCTTTCGTGGTCAACTTACAGAATAAAATAAATTTATAACTAAAACTTAGCGTGTCAGGGTTGCTAGTTCGAACCCAAGCTCGTATTTCTTAGTACATAATGGATTTTATGCGGAAGTGAATTTATTTCCTGCACTTACTCGAACCTAGCAATTCAACTACGTGTATGATTCTAAAAGCATGGAAATCGCGTAAAGAAGCAGAACAGAACCAATAATAGAAATCAATGACGGGCTGTTCTCATACAGGGTTTATCACAAGATTCTAGTTTATTTTGAACTTCTTAAATGCTGAGACGAAACATTGCTATACATATATTAGTCCCATTGCAACAGGCCATCAGCGGCTTTTACAAAAGTAGCCATCGCGAATAGATCTGATATCCCCACGCATATCACACATCACATTCATTGCATCGCACGTGATTAATACAATATTAAACCAACCTAGCATTGAACATCTCAATTTCCCACCCACCGCATAATATCGAGTGATTTCGTCGACGACAAAGCGACCCGTCGATCCGTCGACAATAAGGCGACCGATATTGAGTCCACACAATGCCGGCTGGGCATTAAAACCCGGGTATAAACTGCCCGTAATACCCCCGGAGGTTAATTAAAGGGGTGGCTTTACAACTGTGACGTTTTTCAATTGATTTGTCGATTGATAGGGTAGAGGGTAGTCTGTATTTGCGGAACACGTTTTACTGTTTCATGGGAGATAGTGGCCGTTTGAGGTCGTATAGACGTGTAATGTAATGTAGATACGGACGTAGGTATTGAGCTTTGGAAGCGCTTGTGAAATTTTATTGGTTCTGGAAAAAGTATAGCTGCAAAGAATTGTTGAAATAAATATAACACAGTTTCTGTTCTTGAGAAAATAAGTAAAATACATAGACATATAAAAATAAAATAAAGTGAAGATTCCGAGCAGCGCAAAGTAACGTATTGTAAAGGCGGATTGACATTGCAAAGCTACATGTGTAAAATCGCGGCGATTTTCCGTACCGCTAATCAGAAGCAGGGATAGGTTCATTCTCGCGAATTCTCGCAAGATTTTTTATATTTCGAACCCAATATTAAAAAATAAAACCAATAACAGTTTTTTTTATTTGTACTATTTAGTGCTCTTGCATTAAATGCGTCAACATTCTATGTATATGTATGAAGAACCACAGGAACGACAGCTGAATAAGACTGAACGACGTATTGAGCCACTCAACTACGATAGGAAACGTCACTTCATTTATTAAAAGAAAACTGCCCAACTGCGGCGATTGCAGCCATTGTTGAATGATGAATGATTGTTGAATTGGCCAGCTCAAGAGCAAGCAGACATTAAAATTATTGAGAGTAAAATGTTTAATTGCTTGGAATAGTGAATATCATTCACTTGTTTTTTAAATAAATAAATATATAGGATACAAAGGAAAGACTAGTAAAAAAATTGTGCTAGTACACGATGTTAGTGACAAAATAACAACAAGGTTTCGGACTTATTCGGACCGTGTTACCACTTTGTTGGTTGATTCCTCTATGTAATGAAGTCAATAAATATTTTCGTTTAAGTTTTCGACCTCTACGGCTTTGGTAGAAGTTTGAATGGTAATTTTCGGAATTGCCTGAATCAAACTTTAAAAGTCAAGTTAATTAGATATTCGTAAACAAATTACTTTCAAAAGCCGAGATCCTTGAGAAATATTTTCTAGATTGAGACTGTTAAAAGTTACGACTGAAAAAAGGCTGCTCAAATTCTTATACGAGACTACCTGTTAAATATCTTACTGTTGTAGGATTTCTTATCTCAAAATATGTGGGAAAATATTAAAATTTTATACCTTTTTTCTGCTACCTGTCAACTAGAAAATCTACATCGCTATTACTCTTTTAAATTCGTTTTTTATGCGTATCGGACTTCTACAATGTGTTAAATCTGAATAAATAAGATTTAGTTTGTCGTATTACTGGTTTATTTTCTTTTCTGTCCCCCTAAAGCAACGTAGGTGAGTGCATATTATGCTCTTGCTAAAACTTTCCATTTACAAGCTTTTACGTGTAACAAGTTTATATCCCACCCAACGGGACCTTGTTTACCGGATGAGAATATCTTATTGTATCCATGTTTGGATATCATACTACTTTTCTGACAGTTTTAATAAAAATTATGTCGTGTACGTGCTGCTGTCTGCTGATGTGGGATTGTAAAGAGTGATTAATCATTACCTAATCATTATCTCCAGTCTGTATAAGTCTCACAGTCTTCTTCTGTGACTGAGATAGCTTGGGCTATAGTTCCAACGCAACCTCAGCGCTGGTTAGAAACTTCGGACTCGTTGTTAGACTGCTTTGCAGAGATGTGCAGGTAGCGTAAAAGATCATGGTATTATAAACCTAAGCTAAGAAGAAGAATTCAATTTACTGTCATAATTTCGATACAACACAAAATATAAAACAAAATAAAAATAAACAACTTAAACATTAACAAACAACAATTTCACACATTTCGAAACTTCAGTGATGTGAGTTTGGATTCGAATCCACGATCTACTTGAGAGGTCATAAGTCAGACTACAGGGTTTTCACGGTAAAAACTTCATATTTACTAAATCAATTTCAGAACAAAACACAAAGCGTCCTAACTGTAAGCCGTAAAGCCTAAGCAATTCTAGGAAAATGCCTATCTTTTTCTTTCCCCTTTAATCCTTTACAACAGTAATTGAATACTTTTCCCCTTAATTCACCGCTTTGTTCTTCCGCCGCCAACAAATATAGAAATATAGAACAAAGTCATATTTGCTTTGTACAACGGGGAAACCTTACAAAGACAAAGTACCTTGAGATTTGAGAAGGGAGCGTAAGCCGATCTTTTTGAGACCTTTATCAATCCATGTCAGTCTTTTATCTAGTTCTAAGAACTCTTAATGCCCATAATCGTTTATAAAACGGATATTTTTAAATCTTTTAAAGCAATGCCCGAATTGTAATCTCTATTTTTAGACCGAGAGCTTACATTAATAAAACTAGTGTTCCTAATGAGGTACATTTTTATACATACATTGGTCGGAAACTTGTCGTAAATTATTCTATTTGTATCAAGAAATTGGGGAAAAGAGTACGAAAATTACATAAATTAAAAAATTGATTACATATCTACGAAAAACTCACGTGATTAGACCGAGAATTGCGCGACGTGTTTCGAAGTATTACGAAGTCCTTCCTTCAAGAGCGGTACATACATACATACCGTCACGCCTCCCCCACAGGGGCAGGCAGAGACTACTTTGTTCCACTTGCTACAATCCTGACATACCTCTTTGGCTTCATTCACATTCATCGATCAGGAATTCAGGAGCAGTAGTTTTATGTAAAATTGAAAACAACCTGTTCTACAATAGTAACATTTTTTGTCTGCGATTGCTCATTGTTTATACTCCAGTTGGACATTTAAAATCAACGATTTTAAGTGATCGTATGGACAATTTCCTTTAAAACGCAACCTATAACAACAAAAACTACCTTAATAAATAATTACAGTTCCGTAAAACAGTACGTTAGCATGGGTATAAATCGATACATTATTTGTCAGATACTTGATGTCAAAAAATCATCGATGTATACATACTTTATTCAAGTTAAAAAACACTAGGCTTAAATTATAGTAGCCCATTAATTATATACAAAAATTTACCATAGAATTAATATCTATTTAAGGATCTAGATAACCCGTTTTCATTCAATACCAGCTTAATACTAAAATTACTGGCTCTCAATAATTATTACGCGTCCTTTCAATCCTAAAATATACAGAACTCAAAAGACGGGTTCTAGCTACTCAAATATTGTTTTTCTTCGTAAAATAACTAAAATCTCGGGATTACTACAAGGTACTACTTACTAACTCCTGTGTCTCTATTGGATGTGGGTGAGCTCGCAACGCCCACACCTAGGCTCGTTTACTATGGACTGGATTAATTAATACACCCACATTCGCGTAAAGAAGCAAAATATTTAACCGAGTTCATGTTATGTCCGCAATAATCCCATCAGTCAATCTGACAAAAACGGCCTTGTCACAAAGTTTTTTTTTATGTAATACACATTAAAGAACAAACTGAATTATGTACTTAATCATTATCAATTGTAAATTACCATATAGAAGTACTGATGAAACATAATTGACGTAAGTTAACTTAAAGAGTATAAATAAGTAACAGAAATTTCTATAAACGGTTACAGTATTGTAAAATTCTTTGAACAAGCCTAAAACGTTCTGATGCAACAGCTCGGCTTTGAAAAGAATTTTCGTGCTTCAAAAACACGAAACGAATTGGTGTTATTTCATTCCAAGCCATATTCTATAACAATAAACTTTCTAACAATAAAAACTCATTCAACTCCCGCGCTACGAGTGAGCATTTTGTAAGGTCGGTCAAGCGATTCGAATCCGGCTCTCGAAAGCTTTTAATCTGTCCAATAAAAGTTGGAGATGATTCCGGATAAAAAACATTATCGGTCTCATATTTCAAAAGGAAATCGGCTGAATCACTTCATATCTTGCTGGTATTAATGGATTGGTTGCCCGTTTTAATTTGACTTGGATTCTGTGCCGTTTGTTGGGATCGGCTCCTGGTTTACTATTGTGACGTTTTTGATTGACAAATCGTAATCGACCATCAGTTTGACCTGGAAAATATTGATTTGCAGCTTTGAAAATAACAACTCGTAACTTTTTAATTACTTTATGATTATTTTTGCAAATCAATATTGACACATATATAAATTAAAGCTACCTTAAAAATAACTTAACCAAATTAAAACTTCAGCCATAAATTAAAATAAATTTGGTCCCCATGACGCAGGCAGCATTCCCACGTTGTATCGCAATTGCGAGTTTTTGTGCGAGAAAGCTGCCGGCGCGAGGGCCGTAGACGCACTCTCCATCAAAGTATGTAGTTAACTAAACCTATCTTTTTGAGTTTCCTAACAAGATAGTTAGGTAGTTAGTAGTTAGTTAGGTAGATAGTTAGGTATAACAACAATTATAATAATCCTTTACAGGTAGGTACATATCTAAATTGTATAGGTACCTGCTAACTGCGGTTGAAGAGAAATGCAGCAATTCTAAAGCATAGGTATACAAAATCCAACGAATGCATTCGTAAACATTTTTCAACTCGAAACAAAAACCCGACAGCACAATAAAAACCCGATACCTTTTGTACCCGTTTAAAACAAGGAGCGTATCAACTCGAGAATTTCCCGACTATCAAACGTGTTATCATACAATTTTGCGCCAATTGCCACGGGAATTTCAGCTTTACTCTTCATCAGTTTTTAAGATCCATTTCGCATGCAGGTACCCGGGGGCTTGTCCCTGACATATCAGACACAGGTTAAAATGCACCGAATTATTCTTGATATTTTTTCCCACTACTTTTTCAGAATAACATGACGTTATCTCATGTTTTGTATAAATTCAACGTCTAGTTGATATGCTTAAACTTGCTGTTTTTGGTTTGAACATTTTAAAATGTTTTAACCTTTTTTAACGTCTGGCATTGTTTGAAAGAGTTTATTATCTTAACAAGATTAAAAATGGTCGAGTTTGTTTTAAAAACTAGCATTTTCTGTTCAATCTGCGAAAATTCACAATAAAATGCCATCATTTTATTATGTTTAACTCAATGCTGATGAAAATAATACTGAAAGCCTACAAAGAAGCTTTCGTTCAACGAACTACAAATTCCTTTACACTCTTAAATATTAATTTAATTTTAAATTTACGACTGTAAAGGAATTGTTGTTCGTTGAACGAAAGCTTTTTTGTACGCTTTCCGTATTATTTTCATAAATATGTGTTAAATATAATAGTATTTATGTAGCCTCGCGTTTTTCCTCTGCATATAATATTACAATCCCTTGGGATTAAAACAAAATAGAAGCTATCTTCACTGTCTTGTCTTGTCACTTGTCGGTTTTTTCATCGCCTATTAGGCACGCTTACCTAACCTAGTCATTAATCATAAGCGAAAGTTTTTCTTTTATCTAGATCAAGAAGAATTGGGTTAAAAACTCTGCATATCCGGCATCATACAATCTCAAATAAGAGTACTTGCTTTATAAAACCGTACGGATAAACATTAAACAAGTACACCCTTACATTGAACTAATATACCAAGTTCTGGGCCGTGTGTGCTCCGGCCTCGTGTTTGTTAATAGAAAGATCAAGATAACAGTTGTCTTGGACATTATAGTTACTACACACAAACTAATCACTTCGAAAGCCGCTCCATTGAACCGAATCTTCTTAAGGGCTGGCGATAGCGTCGGAAAATGTAATAGTTCTTTAAAGGTAGGTACATTACATATACCTATAGCTTTATATCTACAGAATTCTTCTAACCTTCCCAGCACAGGTTCGGCTTGCAACCACCATCTTACTCACTTATTCTGGTGCTAAACAACTGAACTGTCATTACCGTGTTTGATAAAATTAAGAGCACAAGAGGCATTGTATTTTAGCTCTCTTAGTTGGCAAAGCATCGGCATTCCCTCCGGTACCTATTGCGGTTGTCTATGAACAACGGTGACTACTTGCTCGTCTGCCTTCTCTTTTGTTTAAGAAAAAAACCTGTAAAACTTCAATCCAATCCTGAAACAAGGGTTGGGAACAGCCCCTAAAAGTCGATAGAAGTGGATTTTGAGTAAGTACAGGACACTTTTATGGTTTAATGGAAACATAAGATACCCCTGTAATACTAAACCAGCGAGACACATGATTTTGAAATGAATATACTTGGACCGAGCGTAACAAAGAACTGTCAAAATTCATCCCTTGCGTAGTTTGTCAACTGTCAAAACGCAGTAGCCATAACAATATTGCATTTCTTAAATTTTAAAGTGGCTTACGCGAAATTTGACAAATTGTGTGAGCGTACGTGTTTTATTAGAATGTAGGTACCCTGTTCCGTGAACCTTACGTGATTGTGTTAAGGTGTGTCTTGCTTCAGTGCAGAGTAGACCATAAATCTGGCTTGCTGTTTCGAGATTTGATCTCGCAGGTAGGTCTTATCTTGTTTGTTGACGTGCTGTTTTGTTTTGCGGTTGTTTAATACCGACAATGGCGGAATCAATGCCAAAAAAGTTATTATTTTGCAGTTGTAACCTTATGCATGCTGCCTTTTTTAGGCTCACAGCTTTTGTAGGAAAATTAAAAACATAGGTTCTCTTTGATTTCTTACGCTAGGTACTTTTTTTTACTCCTGTAGCGTGTTCACTGCCACCATTTGAGGTAATACCTACGATTGTATAATAAACAAGGTAATAACGAATACTTCAAGAAAACTGCTATATTTACAATAGATAAACTTTGACGGCACATTAGTACAAAAGTACCGACTCCGACATGAATGCTAATGGTCACTTAAACAGTTAGAAACGCAAAAAACAAATTAGTAACACCGCGGTCTCAATCAAAAACTAAGAATAACAAATGACTCTCGTTTAACGGAAAAGTTCTGAAGGAAACAAACGACACCGGTACTTACAATAGAAAAAACAAAAACAACCCAACGGAGAACATTAAAGTTATTATAAAGTGGGGCACTTAGCGTGGCAGTAGTCGGGCCACTTAAGGCGGCGCCGACCGACTTCGGAAGATGGTGGATGAAGGATGACTGTTGGCTGCTCCGGATGTCATGTTGTTCAATTTTTAGAAGCTTCTGTGTACTTAAGCTCACCTGTCAGTGATATCTTGCTAGGCGATTTACATTCATACATTTCTACTTTAAATCACTTTTGACGTGATAACGTCTTATAAATCAATGCAAGCCGGCTGAAAAAGCATGACTCATTGCGTTACGTTCCGTGTGACGTCAGAGATAGCAGTTCGAATATGTTTCTTTATGGCGTTATCACTCAAAACTATCGTTCGTAAACCGATTTTGCTGACAATCGGTTTTCAGAATTAGATAGGTATCTGAAAGTTATGTTTATTTTTTTAATAACACGTACCTATAGGTAAATGGATGTAACCGCCATGATTTTCCTATTAAAAACCGATCTATTTTGTTAGCGGTTCAGCAACCTTTGTTTTGTAGTAATCATTATTACTTCATGAAGATTACGGAATCCTACTACGCGCGGTCCGACACGCACTTGGCCCGTTTTTCTTCACCAAAAATTCGGAATCATAACCAATTAAACAATGTACGGTAGTTTTTAGTAAAAAGGTGTAAACTAAAAATGACTCAATCGCGTTTGACAATTCATAAAAGTTTGTCAAATTGATTGATATTGGCCCCAAATAAAATCATAGAAACATCTTAACATTCTAAATCCAAATTTGAATAAAAATTATTCATAACTCACAAAAAACGACAATTAAAAGCTATTTCATCGCAACCTTCCTGAAACACAAGGAACTGCGTACAACTAAGCAACTTTAAATCCAATATCGGGAGTAGGAAAACAATCGTCGAAATTCCCTAATGAATTTGCTAAAAGCGCCGTTTGTCGCCGCTTGGCGCCCATAACTCCTAATTATCCCGTTTGGCACAATTAGTTGACCTTATATATTGCTCCAAGGAACATTTTACCAAATTTCTAAGTCTTAATGAATTGATTTGGGATACAGCTGCTTTATTCCCGGAAAACATAGGGGCTTTCGTTTGTGCCACGAAAACATGTTTGGTTAATGGTAAGTACTTAAGTAAGTATAGTAGGTAAACTTTACACTTTACTTACGGGGTAGACAGACCCTAAAGGTAAAAAGACCGAAAGGCCACGTTTAGCATGATTGTAGGCGTATAGGTGGAAAAAGGAATCAAAATAGTGATCAAGACAAGGGTCAAAGGGTTTTATCAAGACTCATAAAATTATGAATTTATTTACTTTGTTCATACGAATCGAAGTTCTAGTTGATCTATCAAGCTCACCAACATTGTTACTACGTAAAGTACTAGAATGTCCAAAAATTCATATGAAAATCCTTGGAACCACGTTCCAAATATGAGAAAAATTATTGCGCGGAGCATCGAAAACGGTGACAGAGTAGATTTCAATGGTTTTATAATGTTTGTTTGTATGTTTGTTCAAGTTTCTCTTGAAACTTCTGAACGGATTTTCTTTCATAAATGTTGGATTTTGGAAAGAAAAGATATAATGATTATTATATTCAATGAAAGTTTAAATAAAAGCAATTTAAATATCGCCACTGCCTTAAAATTGTAGCTTGTAGAACGAAGTCATGGACTAGCACCCACTAGTATTTAAAATTTGAAACAGATATACAAAGTTGTATGAAAAGTATCTAGTTACTTTTCTCATCCTGAACATTTTAATCCCTTGGCAAATTCTAGTCAAGCGAGCTACGAAGCCCCTTTGCTGAGAAGCATAGCATATTATGCAGTCATGAATAAAACAGGGCAAACCAATAAGTAGCTATCAACAAAAGTCGCGCACGGCGACAGTTTAACTCTTTAAAACCTTTTGAAGGCTTAATTTCCATTTGCAATGGAACAATCGTATCGCCCTGGGTCCGTTTCACACTCCATTAGCTCACGTCAGATAATCAGATTACACTCTCATCAGGAAGAATCTGATGGACGATTTTTGACGCTTTTATGTGCATCTGATTGGTAAAAGGATTAAAAATGGGCGTTAACGTCAATCCGTCTGAACGCGGCTGGCTCTGACAAGGCCTACTTAAATTCGGTTTAGCATTCCAACGGCAGTTTTGTCATTAGGCGTTTTTTTAATACCCTTAAATTAGCTTCATTTGTAACGAACTGATTGATTAAGTTGGTACCTAATAAACCAATTCCAGCGACCAATTTGATCAAATGCGACACGGGATGTTTCTGGAAATCTCAGCCGATCCGGGCTTTGACATGAAGCTGATAATGTTCATGTGTATCTTTTAAAATTCTGGCAATGGAAAAGATGGGCAATGAGACGTACACTAAATTAAAGCACTTTCATTATTTAATGCTCCTGGTTTTAAACTAAACTAAGCTAGTTTACATTGGCTCATCTAACTTGGCGAGTTTGCAACATTTAAACTTGACTATTTGCTTTGATAGGACCTGTAACTCCTCAGTATGCGGCCAAGACGTTCGGACACTACCTGCATACTATTATTAGGTGGGCTGACCTCTTAACCTTTGCTCGCTGTTAGGAAACTAGCCTTCGATTCCTGCAATTTCCAAGTGCCTATATGTACCTAACTAGTTCTAAAGATCTGTGTGAATACTTTGGATGGCACATAACTTTAAAAAAATTGTTGTTTTTACTGAGGCGAATTTAACTTTTATATTCGATAAACACGTTTTTTCCTATTGATTGCGTTACTTATTACAAATGTGTCTGTATATCGTAAACATCAAAACTGAAATATACTAACCACCATCTTACGTATTCAAAGTAATTTTATTTAGAAACATCAGGACATTTTATTACATCAAACCCTACTTACCCGATAGAACCGTACTGAGTTAGAGTACTGAAATAAACCGTCCGTGCAAAGGTGGAATTTCATTAGCCATCAAGATGCTATCTCGCCTTCCATTCCCCTTAAAATCTTACGTATAAGGTTCTGTCACTAACTTGGCCGAATGTCGCTCATCCTCCACACAGGCCGCGAATAAGGGAACAGAGGCTGGCCCGATCGCATCTGCGATATCGAACGGTCCTACTCAATGAAACTACCGTCAGACTTCACTATTTACAAACAATACCCCGTCAAATTGAGTCGTATCCGCACCGGCTAACGTTTATATTTCCTCGGTAGACTCGGCGCCTTTACATCAGAGATAAGTTTGGATAGTGACTTTTAGGTCAAAGGCAGGCTATATATTTTCGTATATTACGTTTCGTAAGGACGCTCTTGTTTAAGTCTGTAGCGAGAATTGGTTATTGAGGCGATCGGAATTCTTAATGGATATATCTTGGGCCAGCGTCTAAGATCCGAAATAAAGCCAATCGCCACAATAAAGGGTTTAATATAGCCTTCCGTTCTTTGTGTCGGAAATGTTCTCAAACCTGCCAGTTATTCGGTCAGGTACGCTTTGCAGTAAATGAAAATAGTTCTTGTGAAAGCTGTGACCATTAGCGAGGAGCAAAAGCTCCCATTGAAAAGCAACTTGCTTTTAGTCATTTGAAATTACACCCATTCACTTGTTTTTAAAAGATTGTAATTAAATTTACTGCCTTTATTCTAAAGTTACTTTGTATTTAAAACGTCACCTGCTTCTAAAAAGGGAGTTGTTTTTACTGCGCAATATTTTTTTACCTTCCTTTTACTTCAAATTATACCTACCTACGTAGTTCTGTTTTTATTGGGAATAAAATCGTTTGATAGAAGGACTCACCAAAGATGCCTGTGTTTTAATTCTCATAATGCATAATGTGACCCCTGCTATGTCAGCATATTAAAACTAACTAATTGCTAAACTAACTAGTAGGTAATCCTGATGATTTTTACAGATTTACCAATATACTCAACATTTACTCCTTATTGTGTCGTAATTTGCGAAAATCGAGATCTCAAGAGATATCCCTAACCTCTTGTTTCTCGACTAAAATAGATTATATAATTTAACTGCACTGTCTTTGCTTGCAGTAGCAAATCAATAAAAAAAACGTACTATTCCTTCATCTACGCACATATCATTAGTATTCTATAATGCGTTCAGAAACCGTAGGAAATGACCAGCATTATTACACCCTTAAAAATCTGTACTGTAATAACATAACAGTACAAAAATATGTACTGTTATGGTTATAATTATACAGATTTAGCGCTCGCCGGCTCCCCAGCACCGCCCGGGCGCCCGCACCGCCGCCACAGCCGTACTACCGCTGTCGCGTCCGCTTTCATTCTCGATGCACGATAAGGCCCTCTCTTCCTGTTATTAAACACAATGATATGTGTGTAGATAAAGTAATGTATGCAACTGTACATAATTAGGCCTTAAAACACTCGTGTGATCTTATTTTGAAACTCACCAAGGATCGTTTCAAAAAACCACACTCGTGTTGTAAGAACTCTCATTATCTAACGGTTGCATAAAATACTATTGTTATATTGATGTCTGAAAAGAAACAAACACGTTGTATATTTAATTAATTCTGTGAAGTTACTGCGTTTTTGTTAAGTTAATTATACTTGTATTTCAAACTTTGTTAGCGATGCTCGTACATTTCTCAAGTAGATAGAATAAATCGCAGATCGACATCTTTATGCAATCTTCGTTAACTAGTTTCAATGAACTACTTAAATAACTTTATATGATTGTGTCATACATTTTTAGTTGATGAACGATTTCATAATTCAAAAGCTTGCCATGACCAACCAGTGAAAGAATTTTGCACTGATAGGTAAGTCATTTCCCAATTAAATTTGTGAAAGCCTCCGACTTGATTCCTTCACTTTTTTCGGATTCCGTAGTCAAAATGGCAAAAAGTAACGCCGTATAGGTTCACCGTGTCATTCCGTCGGTTTTTAATTGGGCTGGGTGTCCATATTACCCACATCAACAAATTGATAGAATAAAATTTTGCAAAAATATTTTTAGTGGAAATGTTTTTTTTTTATTTCAAAATAGCTTGCGAAAACCGTTTTTATATTCAGGAATTTCAACTGTCCCCAAGCAAAATGGCTATTTTCTGTAGTAGAACATAAAATGAACTGCGAAATAAAATGATCACATCAAACTGTTAAGCCTACTAGGTAGGTAATAAATAGTAACACTTAAAACCGAATATTTGCCGCACTTGGTTGGTTTTCTATTATGTATACATAGCTGTATATTAAAAAATTCAATAGTTCCAGATTTCAAGTCAAAACTAAAAATGAGTCATGAAATTAAAGTGACTTTCCCAAACCGACATTGACCGCCAGAAGCCTCCATTACGAGCCAAACAAAGACCATCGATATAAAGTCACGATTCACAAACTCACCAAGTGCAATTACATGAAAAATTGCCTCGGCGGCGGACAATAGAATAAAATATTGCGACTTCATTGTTTTCCTCCCGAGCGAACTTGTCAATAAGACTGCTTTAGCCTCGTTCGGGTAATGTGTTTGGAGTTCCTACGGGCTTAAATGAAAGCGAATTAGACTCAGTGATGGCCGGCGCTTAATATAAGGCTTTAAAATTTTTTTTTACTTGGGATTTTAAAAAAGAAACATTTTACGAAACCATCTATGATAGACATATCTAAGTACTTATGCCGGTTCATATCTTTTGTTTCCGTATAAAATGATTGCCTGGAGGAGGTTGCTTATAAGCGACAAGAGAATGTATTGTTTTGGGGCGGCAATGAAGAGTATGTATATTTGTATAAATAGAATCAGATTTTGGCTCTGCGGAGGTCAAAAGACCAACTAATTCACTATCCACTGATCAGTGTGGAATTGGTATTGGTGGAACTATTAATAGCAATAGTGAACGGGAAAAAGTGATCTTATTATGTACAGCCACATTCTAATAACAATAACCAATATATTAACGGAATAATAAACTACTAAACACGACGCCGAAATTTAACTATCCTCGATGTAAGAGGTTTCCAGTAAGTAACAGGTACTTTAAGCCTTTAGGCGCTCAAACTTAGCATAGATTCAGCTGGTTAAGGCTAACTTTGTATGAAACTCGCCCTAGGCTGAACACAAACTTGACAGAATCTTGTTATGTCATAATATTGGACGGGACAAGTTTGATCACATTGGTAAATTGTCTGCTATTGTTTTAATAAGCATATTGATTTTAATAGTTGTTGCCCGCCACTTGCTTCGCATATTCGCTTATTCTTACGGGAAATATGATTTTTATGAGATAAATATCACTCTCAAATCCCTAAACTATATCTATACCAAACATCCGGCCAAGTTCGAGACGGACTCGCGCTCCTAGAGTTCCGTATAAATTCGGCAAGTGAATATAAAATCCAGTATTAACCGAACCCTGCTCCTAAGCAAAACATAGGCAATGTGAGGTCAGTTCATATTGGTTACTACATAGACAGACATACATTTTTTTAGTATTTGTAGTTATATAGTAATTTAAACTGTGTAGCTATCACGGTTCCTATAGCCTGTTGACAGACAGATGGACAGACGATTCTTAGTAATAGGATCCGTTTTTACCCTTTGAGTATTCTACGGTGTTTTCCCTATCATCATAAGATAGTTCTGTGTGTATGGGAAGGATAAACCAAGAAACACGCTTTGCATCTGTAATACTGCTAAGGATGAGTATCATTTTATTGGATAATTTTAATAGTACAGTGCTTAACATTTAGTCCATGGCCTTTGAAGCATTTTTAATTAATAAAATAAACAGACTTCCGAATAACCGGTAACCCAGCCTCGGATTTAGGTAGACTTTTGTATTAGATTAAGTATCAAAGAGGATTTAGGTTTTCAAAGCCGTTACTTTGCTTAATTTTGCGAAACAGGACCATGTAAAGACTTAAATTGGAAACCTGTTATCGATTTCATTTCATTTCAATTACCTACATTAGCGACTAATTGTGTGCTTAAATTTGCAAAATAGAACTACTAGTACTTATTACAATCAAGTTTAGCCTACGTTTTAATAGATTAACGTAAACTTCTATGTATAATAAATAAAATTGGGTGGCTAAATATGTTGCTTGGCATAAAACTCCAGGATGGCATCATCAATCCATTTTTTGTATATTCGTCAAAGTCCGAAGAAGATTCTAATGAAAAGAAAAATTTGAAAATGACTCAGAAAAACGTAAAAATCAAAGAATCTTCATCTATACGGACAAACTCGCGGGAAAAAAGCTAGTTACATGTGAAACTTATACGTGGACAAAAATTACTCACATTTACGTTTATATTTCACCGTTCCAGTGGGTTAAAATATAAACTCGACAATTATGCAATCTACGTCCTCTGATAAAAATAACATGAAAATAAGAAACAAAAACGTCTGTAAGTAGGTAAGGGAAAATTTCCACTCCGCGGCGAGCGTAAAATTTCCCGTTACCCTTATTATAACAATGCAATTAACGTACCGGAGTAATTACCCTACTATTTGTTAATTTACGTTTATTTTTCTTTGCTAATTTTCTTGTCTGCGGAAGAAAAATGTACAAAAATACGCTTCATTAGTTCGCAGTTTCTTTTCTACAACCTAACTTCTTTCTGGGACTTACTCGTATCGTTGTTCACGCGGAATGAAAGAAAAAGAAAACTTTTTAAATACGAGATAACCACGCGTAAAAAATCTACTTGTATCCCTTTAAAAACCAAACACTTGCAATTTATGATTTAAAAACCTTTTAGAATGCAGCAAGTGGAAACTAAACTAAACTTTTTGCTTCATGTGCGGTCATCATAGGTATCCTCTTTTTCACACTTTTTCTTCCAAAGCTACATACTTAAATTAGTAAACGGACTGTACAAGATAAACGAAAAACTGTTTGGATATAAATGACCCTTGTACCACCTACATAATCTTATATATAAAATTCTCGTGTCACAATGTTCGTTCCCGTACTCCTCCGAAACGGCTTTACAGATTCTTACCAAATTTTATATGCGTATTCAATAGGTCTGAGAATCGGCTACTATCTATTTTTCATATTGAAATTTAGAAGAAAAAAAAACGGGAGCGAAGCCGCGGGCAACAGCTAGATAAACAAAAAACTGTTTGGATATAAATGACCCTTATACCACCTACATAATTCTTTATAACTCTACGCCACTGTGCAACCTATGTTAAAACAAGGATTTTTTGGGTTCCGTATTTCAAAAAGAAAAGCAAAATCCTTATAGCTTATAGCATCACTTTGTTGTACATTGCCGTTTTTTTGTCCATCCTTTCTTCTGTCTGTCAAGACTCTTTTTCGCAGGAACGGAAGGAAAGTATAAAGTTGAAATTAATACCAAATATTTAACTCTGTGGTTCCTTTGAGCTGTGAAAAAATCAACCCTCTAATAGAAGTCAATAAAAAGATGGGAAAAGATTTTTCCATACAAATTGTCGTGCTCCTAAAAGTAAGGATTGCTTGCTTCCAGTTGTCCTAGAAATTTTAATCTTGGCGTAAATAAATCTAAAAATCTATTTTTAATGCCTGTGTGTCTAAGTAAGTAAGCGTCCTCCGGTGTGCCAGTCCGACTTGCACTTGACCGGTTTTTTTTGTATTTAGCCGCACTGTAGTCCCGTTTACGGTGACCTGGTCAACTGTTATAGTCCTCAAAAACCTGCCGACTTCTAATATAGCGTAACGACGTGAGATGTCGCTAGTCGACAACACTTGACTCAGTTTGCCGTAACGACCGCGCCGCGGATGGCTCTTACGTCGAGGTCTGCGACGCCGGCCACCATACAAAACTTTTGTAACAGAAGTCTTCACGAACCGTCGTTTTGTAATGACTAACCTAATCAAAATCGAAAATACGAGTAATTCTGTCCATCGATTCTCGTCTAAAAAAGACTGATAATTTCATAAAAAAAACTGAATTACTAGTCTCTAAGTTGTAGGATTGTTGGTGTCAAGTAGCTAGCAGTTATAAAAACTTTAGTTGGATTTATATTTATGTGGCGTAAAGATTCCCCTAATTTTCTTTGATTTTTTTTATTAAATTTTCTTGTATAATTTCAATTGGAAACCTGTGAAGTATGCACGGCAGAGTGGGCAGTCATACCTCTGTGGCAACAATTACACATTAATACATTTTGATGTATCATATTTGTTTTTCGTTAATAACATAAAGTTGTAGCGTAGCGTTTGTTAAAAAAGAAAGCATGTGCAGTGTGCTGTTTAAAATATGTACTTAAAGTGCATCTAGATTTTAAAAATTGATGTAAAAACTCACTGCGCATACTTTGTGTGGCCCACCTGTAGCCACCATTAAGAATGCATGCAAACGAGTCGGTCGAGTCTGAACAGATAGGGTGTTTGGTATTAAATAATGGACCGAAGGGTGTAATAATGTGGGTAATCGTTTCCAGGGCGGGAAGCAAGCAATCCGCCCTAGTGGTGTTGGGGCTGTACAATTAATTACTTTTAGTTTGATTTTGTTCACTGGTTGAAACAGATTTGGTTAGTGGTTAACCTTGGAATGGGTAGAGTATACTTTAGGGTAAGTAATTCTGTGGGGGTAAATGTAAGCTTGCCGTAACAGTGAGAAACGTCATTTGCACTATACTTTGTGGTGATTTAATTGCCTGGAAATACGTTCACTTTGTCTCTTCTTCTTATCTATAATCGTACGTTTTTTGTCCAACATAGAGTAATTAATGTCTAGATGTAAAACCAATTTGTAAACCTCTTAAGGTGTAACTATTGGGGTAAATTCGAATTTGGGGGAATTTCGAAAATCGTGCATATCCACTAAACGGGGAACAATTCCAAATCTGGCAATGCTTATCTAGAAGCCAAAGACATTGGAGCTTCTTGGTAAGCGATGCTAGATTGTGTAATTGTTTCCCGTTTAGTGGATATCCACGAGTTTCAAAATTCCCCCAATTTCGAATTTACCCCAATGCACTATATGTAAATGTAAAGCAGTGTTAATAAAAAAATAGTAATGTAAAATCACCTACAAGTAACACACAGGTGTGGACATCAGAAATTCATGAGTGACAAAGGACCACTTTCCAGCGAGGCATGGAGCATACAACAAATAGAGCGGTGATTTTGGCACAAATCGGTAGGTATGTTTACTAGCACTATATGACTCCTTTTCGCAATAGCGTTTCATTTATTCCCTACATGCAACAAAACTATTGCAACTATCACAAGTTTGACTATATTCGCTCTTATCCGTGGCTTCACTTGCAGGAATCATTAGATCTGGCGGTCGAAATTACGCGGTTTTAAATTCCATGGGAATTCCAAAAATAACATCAACTGTAGCTATTTTTATTGTACAGTAACTATTACACGCATGAGTTAATAAAAAACACAATTTATTCGTGAAATAACAACCAGCTATTTTGGAATTTAGCATGTGTAAATCCTGATCCGATACAACTAGCGACTGATAATGATAACTAAATTGTTAACAAATCAAAATAGTTCCAACCCACGAAATGGCAAGACAATTATCATAAACCCTATATTATTATCTTCTAACTCCTTATAATCAGAGAAAGTTATTTATTTTTCGTCGTCTTTGTTCTTAACTGAGGTGGAAGAAACGGCAAAAAGAAGTTGTTGAAGACAGGGACAGAGTTTTTATAATCGGGTGCATGAGAAAACCTGTCATTGGATCAACGACGACATATTTGGCATGCGTTCCGTTACTGCTTTAAAATGTAAAGTAACGTAGAAGTTTATAATATCAAATTTCTTATATTGAATACGCAGATCAAATGTGAATGTGCTATTGAATTCAACCCACTGCATTCGTTTCAACCAGCACTCAAAAACTCCACTCTTTTCGAGTGACAATTGTGCGAAGTTCTAACGGACTGCGGTCATTTGTCGACACTATCGAGCACAGACGGCACAAAGACAGCGAGTCCTTTTGTGCGGCGGTGGGGCTTTGTTGTTCGTTTTTATCTGCTGTCACTCCGCTGTGGACAGCGTATCTGTGAATTGTCAGACTTTTGAGAGCCGCAGCCGCAGCTGTATTTTCGCCGCAGTGAGTGAGATAATCCGGAATGACGTCTCCAAACTGGCCGCATACATCTTTGAGAGATAATATAACAACTTCACTTTATCGTGTACTAGCTGTTCCCTGCGGTTTTGTCCGCGCAGAATTAAATATGTAGTCTATGATCATCAGGGATAATGTAGAATTGTAATAATGAAAGAATTTTTCAAATCGGCCCACTTGTTTCGGAGCCTTTTCAATTCAAACAAACAATCAATCAAATCTTTTACCTTTATAATATTAGTGTAGACAAAAGAACTTAGCAATGAGTTTTTATTCAAGAGCACCTACTTTTATATTAATTTACATGAATATTGTACCTATCATTTGTAATCTAGATACACAACTCTGCCTAGAATATTATTATATTTGTTTATTTTTTATTCATCGTTTTGGTATCGATGAGCCAAGCGATTTTCAGATTTTTGCTGGAGGACTTTTAAGTGTCTGATTTTTTATATCGATGATGTAATTATTTGCTCAAACATTGTATTTTAAACGTGTGTATGTTATGTTAGTCACGAAATCCACCATTTTTAAATGAAAATTTCTCACCGTTACTATTATTTTTTCTTAATTTTAACCCTCTCTTTATGTCAAAATATTTTAAAAAAGCCTAAGTTAACCCACTCGCTTCCCCTTATTTCATCTAGGAAAACAACATTTTTAGCGAATAAACTTTGTCGATAAAAATTCATCAGTCCCGATGTCATGAAATAAAATTTACGCATGTGAATTTGCGTTAAACAACTAGCAAGAAATAAATATTTTGAAGGAAAACTGAAGTAAATTTAAGGACCTGTTGCACGTGGGAGTAATGTGTGCGAATAGACAAATTGACGTTCCAAATTAGAAAAATTATTTATGTTGCTACAACAGGCCGTTTACTTAAGTTTTTTACTTGTAACTCACCAGACACAAGCACAGAAAAACAACTATAATACCTTCAAATACATTTTATAAAAAAACTAAAAATCAACACGTTAAATGTTTGAGAAACCCGGAGCGTCGATATATATAGAGAGAGTCAGAGGGAGATAGATATACATAAATCGAAGAAATAATCATAAGTTTTTAAGTACCAAAATTCGTCGTTTAAAAATGTCGCAAGACTATAAAATAAAAACATTATGTTATTAAGGATAACGTTTCAATCAACTTATATACAATGATATCGCACATTGCAGGCCGATCGCGCGTTTGTGTTCCTGTCTCAATTACACGACCTCATTGGATGGCGTTATGCGAAAGAGCGTCATCACCTTTTAATATTTTTATTCAGTTAATTTTTGTTTTGTATCGTTGCCATCTTTACTAAGTCAATTTTGCTATTTTACTAACTATATTTTACCAGTTTAAAAATTATGTTTTGCCTAGATCTGAGTTACTGTTGAGTAAAACTTGGATATCACTGTATCGGTTGGTTCATCTAGTTGGGAGGCCTGCTAACGCTGCGAGTTCCGGTTCGTGGTCACCACTTGAGAACCTTTCTCCGATGGTTATCTGTTCTACGAGCGATGTGGCTTGCAATTATGGCGTAAAATAAATAAATTTCCGCTTCAACTTGCACGATCTTCGGGTTATATTAATTTATTATTTGTTAGAGTCAGTTAATTTCGTTACACCGATTCTAAAACGCTAAGAAAATCTGAGTTTAGCTCTTTCCAAAGCTCATTGCGTGACCAGTGAGTTGTTCTTGACATGAAATGACATAAAATAATGATAAAAATGATATGTAATAACTATAATTATTATGAATAAATGAGTATGAGTATGAGTATGAGTACCACTGCAACAGCTTTCGCACATAAAAGATGAATCGCTTTATGTGTTACTAACATGTTATTAAAAACGTAACATATTTTTGACAGAGTGACTTTTGTCGGGTCAGCTAGTTTATAATAAAAGCGATTGAACATTTCGCACAACGCCGTCCCATTCAGAACAGGGCGATGTAAAGGACGCCGACAGTACAGGGCAATGAATGGACTGGTCTTATATGCGGTGCTAAAAATATTGTGCTAGTTACCGTACATTGCCGTCGATGATCGATTATTTTTAATCCATTGCTGCGCGGCCCCGCAATGTATTGGAACTGGAAAAATATTCTCGCTTCGTCTACATAAAGTCGAGGAAAATGTACAGCGTGTGCTGTCATTCAAGCTTTTGAATTTATTTTTAACGCGTTTGTTCGTTAGGACGAATTGTTTTTGTTTAGGGTTTGTTTTTCCTGATAACCTTGTGTCATTTAAAATGGCTTTGGGGTTTATGTTCTAATTCACACGTAAAATCAAGCTTGGGTAGATTATTGAAATAAATCTGTCAAAATGTGTGGTAAAAAATTGCTTTGAGTTTTTTCAACTGGCTAGCTTACAAGTTTGCTTTTACGATTCCTTTCATGCTTGCTTGTATGCTTACTTTCATGTTTGTTTGTAAACTGGCTTGCTGACTTCCTTGCTCTCGTGCTCTAAACAAGAAAGCGAATGGGATGAAAAAATAAGATATAAGAAATGCAAGAGTAGCTAGAAAGTAAGTAACAATTAATAAGAAGTTTTATATTAGCTGTTTTAGATTGCCTCCACAATTTTGACAATTGACATCAGAGGGCTACTCTTAAATTCGAAATTCGAACTTTTTATTATATCGCCTCCATTACTCTCACATTAATGACTATTATTTATTTTATTATTATAAGGCCAGTTACCATACTGACTCCATAGATAACCAATTCGATAGGTTTTACCACCCCTTTTTATAGAATAAAGCTCTTTGTTCCACACATCCACTTTCTAACCTAACCTACTTTACCTACCCAATGAGTCTTAAAACGCAGGAGGCACTTGTACATTGTACGCCCCAGGGGCAGGTCGTAATTAAAAGATTGTTCCCACACAGGTTGGTACTTGAAATAACATTTGCGGAGCGTAATGACAAAAATTGCTTTACGGGGTTATTTGGATAGGCGGTAAAGAGTCGTGTGGACGGAGGTATCCGTTTCGACGTGCCTGCAGGGAAAATAATTTATGGTAACGTTTAAAATTATTCATATTATGGTGATACAATCCTGAATATAGTATGAGAATAAAGGCGGAAAAATGATTGGACATGAGAGGAGAGGCAGAGGGCAATGTAGACGAAGCTACATAGACCAGATAAAGCATCAGGAAGTCAAGGAGTTGGCTCATAAGAGAGATGAGTCGGAGATAGGTATTCCACCGATAAGAGATAACTCTTAAGAATTGATGATGATGGTGACACAAATAATGGTGTGGAACAAATTTACAATAACTGAATAAAATTCATATGAAATAACTACTGCAATACACGTATTTCTGGCATAATATGTGTGTCGGATAATCATTCGCAATCTGGTTTTAGTCTCACGGCACGTTTTTTTATAAAATTGTGAAGCTAAGTTCTTTAAACTATGTTATAAAAAAAACTCAATGGGGTTTGAACTCAGTCACATCGACTAGATTAAAACAAAACTACCAAGGGACGCAGACAAAATTATTGCATTAGAACACAGACTGATCCGTGGTTCTTTGTCAAGGTGCGCTCGAAATCAAGCAACGTGTGATCCATTCTCGATTGGCTATTCCGCGTACTTTGACATAGAACGTTTCTAAATATGTCAGTAAGCTTCCATTACAAATACGTGACAGTGATAATTATCACAGTCTTACTTATTCCCCTGTCTTATTTATCTACACGTTAGTTCACCAACAATTATCAAACCAAATTAACACATCCAACTGGGCTTAACTTTGCTACGTACTTTGTTTTTTGCTTGCTTAGGCCGACACGTCCATGATTAATTGTGCGAATCTACGAAATACCTGGACTCGAGAACAAATCCCATCAATCTTTGTTTTCTAAATGTTTTGTTGATCTTCCCGCTGGGTTTTTGTTTTACAATTTGATCGCAGTTTTTGGGATCGGAATAATTAACCGTTAGTTTAAAAAAAAACATGATCGCTGCGATATTTGGAGGGTACTGACAGCGATCATTTAATCATCATCTCCAACCCATAATGTCCCACAGCTGGGCACAGGCTTCTTCTCAGAATGAATACGCGTCCCACGCGGGCCCAATGCGGATTGAGAACTTCACACAAACCATTGAATTGCTAGCAGGTGTGTGCCTCGCGATGTTTTTCTTTACAGAAAGTTCATGGTAAATTTCAAATGTTTACCATGTTTTTCGAAATTTATGTGTGAAAATATTCGAAGTTCATACATATGTGTATAAATTCACATTTTCACAATCACAATTTACGTATACCTAAATTCCGAAAAATTCGGAGGCGCAAGCCTGAGATTTGAAATCACGATGCTCGGCTTGAGAGCCCATAGGTCAAACCACTAGGCTATCACGGCAGTGACAGAATATCATACCATCGACTGACGTTGAAGAGCGCTTGGCATGTCAAAATTTTCATTTCTTACAATGAACGCAATATAAACCGTAATAGGTACTTCCATTTTGCCAATTTAACAGCTTTTTGCGTCAATTTAGCCGCCCTTTTAGCAAGACGATGGCGGCAATGTTATTTTAGTTTTCCCGTTAATATTAGCCCAGCTAAGTGCTCAAAAGGTTTATAGAAGACTATAATATCAAATTATTCAATTTTTTTCGAGGGAATGGGCGAAATTGTTAAAAATCGTGTTATGCATGGAGTGATGTGTGAAAATACCACTCGAAAGTGGTATAAATCTGTTAATATCTTCAAAACTACAGCTCTAATCAAATTTTTGACTAAGTCACAAGATTAATGAAAGCCCTAAGTATCTTCTTAGCTACTCGTATTTAATGTTCAGCACAATTTTTCAACAGTTTCGCGTGGTATTTTTATACATGTGCTTTCAAAAATCGGGCCCCAATTTCTCTGGATTTCATCTTACACACCCTGCTTAGTACCAGTCTTGACAGAGTACCAACATATATACACCCGTGAGTGTAGACGGATACATATGTCAGTTTACCGTGCTTCATCTTACACTACTGTCTGATGTGAATGTCGTCAAAGGAAAGTCTTTAATGAATTTGAAAGCTACCGTTAATTTGAGTTTCAAAACGACCGGTTCTAACTTTTTTTTGGATAAAAGTATGCGATAGCATGTTACTTTTCTTGTGTAGTTGCTTCTCTTCCCACGTCATGTTATAGGGGATGCAGCTAGCAATCCATCACTATTTTGATTCCCATTTCCACCTATGCGCCCACAATCATGCTACACGTGCCCTAGCTCTTGTTACCTTAAGCTCTGTCTAAACCCGTAAGATTTGTGTATGCGTATATATTTTCCCCTCTATTTTCATTACCAAAGAATTAGATCATTGCTGACCCAGGCTCCCCTCTTCGTATACACATTTTAGATACAAGAAACAGAAACCATTAAATATTTTTGGTTTCGTTAATTTTATTTCTATGTAGATGATGGAAATGTGAGGAAAATTTTATCGAAAACAACTTCCTGTAGCTGCGGTGTTGTTTATGTCAAGCCCGTACAATATTTTGCTTAAATAATACCTGCATTAAAATTTCACTTATTTTAAACTAGCTGTTGCCAGGGGAGAATTCGTTTATGAGCGTTTATCGCGCGCCCGCGTAAACCATACAATTTTTCGGTATGAAAACTATCCTATGGCATTCCCAATGTCTCAAACTATCAGTATACTATTTTTTAACACAATCGCTTGAGTAGTTTACGCGTGAAAGCGTAACAAACAAACAAAGTCACATTGGCAGTCATAATATTAGTTAGGAAGTTATAAGTAGTATTAGGATTTAGGTATTTTACGACGCCTAAAACCGTAAGTAATATTTACAGCCCGCAATAAACTAATTTCCTAAAAAAACAAGTCGCATGTTGCCTTCGTCATTCATCATTCCACTCTTTACATTGCCTCCCTCGGTATATAATGTTCTATTACAGAAAAGCACCCAGTAAGTGCGAGAAACAATTTAGTAATGGTACGTAATGGAATGATGAAATTTAAAAAATTCTGTCGCTTTTGTACGTCATGATGGTTATGCAAATGTTTCTTTCTAACCACGCACCGGTAAAAAAAATGCGTATTTTTATCCCAATGTAAAACAAAAGGAGCTTAACTGAATTTATTTTAGTACTTCTATGATATCACTTGGTTTTTAACTGGAGGTTATAGGTAGCGAAAATATTTTGGCAGCTTACCTGAATACTGAATCGAGGAAGTTAGTTTATTCAATATTATTTAAAGTGGGTGGTACCTTAAACTTGAATGGATAAAATTATGATATTATTAGAGCTGAATGAAATGAATACATAATTAAAATTACAAACATAATATCTTGTAGGGTTTTGGTTGTCTTTTTCATTGCTAACGCTTTTAATTTTTTACTACCATGATAATATTCATAATTTTTCTATAACGTGGATTGAACATTATCATTTTGTGTAGATATAGGTATTTTAAAGTTGTTTACAGAAAGCATTACAATCCATCAGTTTACAAAATCCAGCCGCTTCAAAAAAACAAAAACCTTACCTCAAACGCTATTCACTTGCAACACAAAACACACCACTACACTAAAAATATGCACTAAAAAACCGTCACTGGTTTCGCTCGCGCTTCGCGCGGCACCGAGCGAGCGTTCGTAGCACTCAGACGACGATCGCGGACAAACTGAGCGCGTAGCACCGCTACACCGCTACGCAGCTACGGCGCGCGCATCGGTCTACGAAAACGGTAATTCAAACACATTTTATCTCGCTAATTCTGCAAATTGGACTAAATAATGATATTAGTAAAGTCGGTGGAGTTCAATGGGTTTTGTAATGACTTCAATCTGGCAGTCGGTTGACGAGAACTATCAGCAGATAATTTTTAGAACAAAATAACCGTGGATTTGTGGATCATTATTGAATAATTCGACTTCCTTATCGACCGATTTCGTATTTTACCATTTAGTTTAACCGTTGATAGGTCCAATGAGACTATAGCGAAATGTACACCTTACTATTACTAACCTAACTGGTTGTTACTGAGATAAGTTATAGCAGATTATATATATTTTTCTATTAATTTTGTAACCATCTACTCTTTAGTCTGAACTCGTTGCCTAGGTGACATTTTACTGCACGAAAAAGATTCACCATCCTTGTCACACATAGACAAACAAATGAAGCCTTCGAAAAGTTTTATACCGCACTTTTTATACGGATTGAAAAACAGGGTGTTGTTAACACGAACTCCCACCTCCGAAACTCTAATTTGTTGTCAGAACTAAGTCCTTGTACTTCTTTCAGCGCTTGTTGGAAACTTCGACCATTGTCGGTTTACTCCGCATTATGAGGATGCTAGAACGAACTTAGAAAAACTAGACTCGGCAGAAAAGCTTGGAAGGCTAATGATATAAAAAATGTAAACTTTAGCGTCCTATTTTCTTTAAACAACAGGATTATCATTACTAGAGGACGATTTTTTGCGTCCTGTGACACGCTCAGATGCTTCTCCCACCGGCGACAGAGAAGCGATTGACTATATTCTCGCTCATAAAACGTACATATCCCATGTCTACCATGTCAGTATAAGAGATACGTATCGTAACAGTTGATCACTAACTGCTCACACTGCTGGTGATCAATGGCACTGAAGCGATCAAAGACAAAGCCCGCTAAGGGATATTCGCTCAGACACGCGATCAGACCACTCGGCGAGAGACCAACCAGCAGTCATTCTATTCTATGAGTGGAGCGAATTAAATGATTCCTCGCCTGCGCAGTGCAGGGGCGCGGGGTGGGAAGACAAAGGGGCCGAGAGAGGTGACTCATTTGAGCGGTCCGCCTATAGCTACTAACTCTACTCGGTTCTCGTTCATCTCCGACGATGAAACAAGTACCTCAAAGTGGCAATTCGCATCGTATTAGGTGATTCCATGTAGGGTTTGCTGTCTATACAAGTAGTTCAAATCTAATGCTATTGTTAAAATATGCTCAAATCATTCTTTAGAAACCGCACGTCAAATTAAGTGAGCAGGGCCCGCATGACGTACGTTATTTCTTACGTCCGATGACTACGACGGAAAACGGCCTCATCATGGTCGAGTTATAGAATACGCGCCACGAACAAGGTCATTGTTGCCCTGTGAAAACTTGTTTCTTATCGACCTTCTAAGGTCGACATCTCAATGAATAATAATAGTAGAAGCAATCTTCACAGCAAATTGGCATTTACGCAATGACATGTCAAGCAAGTGTCAAACGTATTATGCAGTAACAGTAATACATATCGATTTCAATTAACAAAATCACTGAATGGCTTAGTGGTATGAAGATCTAGGTTCCAGGATCAAATTTCGGAAATGACAAGCTCTTGTGTGATGAATATGAATAATTACGTATTCATCTTTATTTTCATATTGATCATAATTTGTCTAGACAAAATAGTAGTACCTACCCATAGAACAAGCTTAGTTTGAGGCTAAAAGAGTCTAAATCTGAGGATCTTTTTCCGCCAACTTTCGGCTTACACTGTAGACTAAACTGCACAATCTAATATCTTCGCCATCGATACCATGACCCAAATAGACCTAATTCTTACGAACTTTAATTTTGCCCACAAAAAAAAAGTATTTTCAGCGTCGAAACTTTTTCTGAAATACCTTTGCCACTTATTTCAATTTTCAGTGTGGACGTGGCATTTCGCTCGCGACAGTACACGGCAGGGTTTTTGGTTAATGTAACATGCAACAGTTAAACAAATTAATAAATACCATGGGACAAATTACGCCAATTGATCTAATCCCAAACTGAGCAAAGCTTGTACTATCAAAGGTACCAGGCAACGGATAAACATACTTATAAATATAATGTAGATAAATACATACTTAAATACATAATTGGCCGTACCAAGACGTCTTAATGTGATTTAATTCCGATTCCGTTTAAGTTCGCTCGCTGTCTGATCCGTACTAAAAATAACAGCTAAAACCTGAGCTGAGTCGAAATTGAATCGCATTAGACTTCATGGTAAGGCGCCTGTTCGCAGCTGAGTACCCGACTTCAAATTCCCCAACACTATCTTTGAACAGTACCTACGACAATGTAGACTAGACCGCGGTCTAACGACCAAACAGAAATTTTACACACGAAATTGTTGCCATGCGCAAACTTTTTTGCGTCAAAAATGCGACGTTCACGAAGGAAGTGGCGCCCTCGTTTAATTTCTACTCTTTATTTTCGTAAATTGTAATTTCATCGCTTCCATCGAGTAGAACCCATTTGCATAGACAAACAGACAGCGGTGTTTGCGCTTTATTAATTGATTTCATTAACGGACCAATGAGAGCAACTATTTGCGCTGTTCTTAATGGAATCTGGTTTATTTGTTGTTTCCCTTTTTGTCATACTGATGAGGTTATAAATGGGAGTGGCACCTTCAATTTTCCAATGCGTGTACAATAGTGATCATCACTGTTACTAACTTTCAATACGAATTTAAAACAATAAGAAGAAACACGCAGAAGACATCAGTCGGTATGATAATAGCTACCTTAGGCTTACGTGTCTTTGCGGACCCGGTGAAAATTGAGAATTGCACACACTGCATTGCACAGTTTCATAGATGTCTCGAGGTTTCTTCAGGATGTTTTCAAGCTCTGCTTCGAAGTCACAATCCTCTGCTTGCATGGCTATAGGTCAAACCTGTGGCTGCCACAATTTGATTTAACTGTGTCATACAGCTGTATCTAGTTCTTGCGGAACCATTTTCAGAAAAGACAAGAGAAAAGATGGCATTGATCTCTCATACTAAGGGAAGCAGAAAACCGCCGCCTGAGTGGAATTGGTTTGTAGGATGACACGCAATGCAACGCTGGCGATATACTTACCTACTTATGTTCTGCCGTTGTTTCCGCATATTAATAAGGTAGGTACAGTGAGGGAAATGTATCCGCGTACCACAGTGGAACCCTGTCACAATTGACAGGCTGCCGTCACTCAAACTCGAGTGATGTCACCTTACTGCGATAGGGTTCTACGGTGGTACGTGAATACATTTCCCTTATTACACGTGTCTGTTATTTTACATCATAGCCCAGTAATTTTGTCCACAGCATCTCAATTAGGTACGTAACATTGTCGGTTCCTGCCTGAAAATAGCTGGGGAACTGTGCGGGGGGGCTGTCCACTAACACAACCTTATGGTGTATTATGAAATAGCACTCCATAGTTATGTTTACCTCATTTATATTTTAAATCCTTTTAAAAAACCCATTGTCCTCATTGTATCGGAAATCCATTGCACCCAAATTGCAGCCATCAAAGGACAACCTCTGATATGAAAGAGCGAATAGCCATAGCATTGTACTTTATGCTATCCTACTAATATTATAAACGCGAAAGTTTGTAAGTATGGATGAACGGATGTTTTTTACTCTTTCACGCCAGAACGGCTGGACAGATCTTGATGAAACTTGGAACATAGATAGATTATAGTTTGGAATAACACATAGGCTACTTTTTATCCCGGAAAATTGCGCTGCGGGATAGCGATAAACGAATTCTATGCAGACGAAGTTGCGGGCAACAGGTTGTACATAAAACACATGAAAATAACGACAGGACAAAACAGACTTTCATGTACAAAGGCGAACTTTACCCTAAAAGGGATCTCTTCCAGTTAGCATTTGTTGGTTCAATAGTTTAGCAGTGGGTGTAGCGGAGACCGGTTAGGAGAGTTATATTAATGTAACATCACGCTGTATATCTGGAGGCGAGCGGCAGACGTGTCGCTTTAATTAGTCGGGGATCAGGGACACAACATTTATAATTGCGGCCTGCTCCACTCCCTCGGGGCCAGATAATTGTCGCACAGATGGTTCACTGCTTTTGAATTGTCTGTTTTAGGTCGCTGTTACGTTCTACGTTCCAACTACAAAGAGTAGAAAACGGATATTAATATCAAAAGTTTGTTGTTCAAGTTTTGGAAGAAAGTGGCGAATTCGTTTAGTATTTTTCATTATGTGACTGCACTTTATGACTCATCAAAATTGTAAAATACATAAACCTTGTAGGCTGACTTCGTTGTTGTGTTGTTTTGACACCCGCGAGTAAATCATATAACCTTATACCCAACTTATTTCCCCATGAACCTTAGAAAAATCTGTATGCAACAAAAATCTAAATGAAATCTATAAAATGTATAATTAAATTTATTCTTATAAAAATTTCAAAAGATCCTTATTCCCGATTACCAACTCAAATTTGCAGTTTGACAATCGAAGCGTGTTTGGTCTTTTCATGCACCTATGAACTTATTTAAGCGACTCACACTTGGCCGATAGATAATTGTAGATTTACATGATTATATAACTTCCTGTCTATACGAATATTGTGTAGTAATTCCATCTAAGTGACCCCTCTGTTGAAACTTTGTCTATGTTTGATGCTTGTAGCAATTATCATATTCTGAAACAATTCGATTTGAAAGTATGATAATGGGAACGTTGTCACTACAATTAATTTATATTAAATTAGACGCAATCCTGACTCTTGTTTATTTAATTGTATTGTGTATAATTGCGATGCGGCTAGCAACCCATTACCATTTTAATACCCCTTTACAACTATACGCCCACAATAAATAAATTTAAAGGAAATAGATCGTTTTACCCAAATCAGAGGGTAATGTAATTTTTATTGAATCAATAAATAATCTAAATTTAAATCTAATGATAATTTACTGTTTACGAACATTATGCATTAGACAATACCAGAAATAACACCGTCACCACGGGTAGTAATTGATCAACTTGTAAACGTTTACAACAATGGGGACTACCGTTTCTTTGCTCACCAGTTGGCGCCACTGTTGACTAAGCTCCAGAGGTATAGCTGTCAAAGGCGACTTTATAAGATCGGCGCCGAAACCAAGTTTTAAATCTTGAATCTCATTAAGTTTATTAAATTATAAATAGCTATCATCATATCGAGTAGCTATGCCGCAATGTTGTGCAGTTCCGTTTTGTTCGGAAAAAAAAACCGCTTTCAAAGCGTTCACATTCATCGCCAAATAATCCATATTTGCGATAATTTCACAAAGGAGATCACTTTCCAACAGGTAAATGAAAGAAATTATAATTTATGTCACGAAGCCCGCCAAAATCAGTGAAAAGTTCACGTTATTGGACCTCACGCGACACTAGCGCCTCTAGTGGCAAATTCACACGCGATAGCCCCCATTGTAAGCGCTTGGTGAGCTGTAATAAATGATTTTCCTATTAACTTTTTCTCACTTCGTATAATCGTGGTTTTTCCACAAAGCTATAAACAGCCGACACTTGAAATTAATTGATAATTAGCACTTAAAAGCTATCAATACTTTCGCACGGCTATAATTGTGTGGTGAGATATTACAATAAAAAGATCTCTCTGTGTATATGTTATGCCTTGCGACCGAAGAAAAGAAAGACAGTAGTTGGAAGTGGTTTATAAGCATCCGCTTTAAACAACTGCGATAGCGCAATGTAGAACACAAATGACGTCTCCGCTGCGTCCTAGTTATAATTTGTAGGTCAATTTTGACAAAATCAAGCAAGATAGCTTTATAACACAGGTAAAATCACAGGAACGAGGAAAATTTAAACTTTTAGCCCTAAAAGTTAACAACGCATCGACAAATGTTGAATACCTTGAATGCTTCCTTTGCATCTCTTCTATACTGGTCTGAGAGCGAAGAAAAACATGGAATTTACCAGTTGCTTCTCTTCCCGGGCAAATGGTAAAGGCCCATCGAGGGAATGGAAGAAAATCTTAGGAATCATGTGATAGGCGATGCGGCTAGCAACCCATTACCATTTTGATCCCCCTTTACAGCTATACGCCTACAACAATGCTAAACGTGGCCTATAGATTTTGTTACTTTAGGCTTTGTCTACCTCGTAAGTATGTATGTAGGTACAGAAGCTTTCTCTGTTTCTTAAGAAATTATGGATTTCAGAGGTAATACAACTTTTTTATACGATGTTATTAAGACACGCAGTATCGAGCTCAGTGCTGAAGTCGTTTTTGTTGCCAGTAAAGGTTTAGTATGGGCAGCCTTCTCATCCGGAGCCAGGTGCTAAAACAGAGAGATATAAACCGACCGACGACGGATGTGGGTCTTACAAACCACGGTCGTAGCTGCGCGCTGAAACAGGGCAGGGTTTGCATACGATGTTTTAATATTTAGCCATTCACAGGAAAACTATATATAAATGAATGGTTGCGGAATTCTTAGCGTAAAAAAATATAAATGTGTTAGGTACGAGTATATCTTAACAAAATATTTTATTACGTCTTTTCTGTGTCTCGTAAAGACAGATGGAAGGTAAAATTTCAAGATTTAGAAATGTTACATTGTCGTAAGTTGGACAAGCGTAATGAATAAGATTACCATTGTAATTTTTTTGTAAAAATATCTTATCTGGTCGATTCAGCTGCGATAAGCAGCATTAATGTTAATTAGAATAAGTTTTGCTGCTTTGCTGACTGTAAATACTTTTTGCATAATAAAAATGCGTTATCACCTATATTTCAAGTCAATCTGACAAAAAAAAATATGTCTAAACTCAGTAAGCGTTTGTAATTACGCGGCCGGTAGCGGAGACGCGTCGTCGCGACGCTCCGCCCGCACCGGTATTCGTACACTTTAGATACCTAAGCTCCGGTGTTTGTACGTTTTAGCTACCGGTGTTGTACATTTTAGGTATCAACCCCGGTATTCAGGTCACATTGAAATTAAGCAAGATTTCCTAGCGCTATCACGTTGGAGGTACAGAGGTTATTTTACTAATATTGCGATATGTGTTTTCTGAATTGGGGATGGTTGCCTCTTTTTGTACACTATGCTATGTATAGTGTACAAAACACTATACTATGTATATGTTAGCATGTTAACGTAAACTTGGCTTATAAAATCTACGAGTATTTTTGATGAGAAGCGAACTCGAATATCGGTATTCTGACAGAAAATTGATTTCTTCGAACACATCCTCATTTTGAATGCAAAATAAAATGTATACAAACCTAATGTACCTTAAATGTTCTGCTAAAACTTTTTTCTAATAAAATGCGCGGGGTTTTATTAGAAATAAGTTTTAACAGATAATTTTACAATTACTACATCACTGTTTTGATTCTCCTTTCCACCCACAAACATACTAAACGTGGCTTTAGGTCTTGTTACTTTTGCTTTAGGCAATGTCTACCCCGTAAGTGACATAGACGTGATTTTGTGTATGTATGTATGTATTTTATAATTATTAGAGTGGTGAGCACATAAACTAATCAAGCATTGCCAACCATTAGACCAATGTTCCTGAATTCAGAAAATGACAATTTCCATTCCATATTTGCGGCATCGAGTGAGACTGGACTTTAAGAACTAAGGATCGGATGTGGAACGATGAATCGTGTAAGAATCAGGCGCAGACAAACAAATTTTAAATAGCAGTACCGTAGCTATATATCTTTTTTCATTATAAATGCCGTGGGAATTAAAACATGTAATGTACATAGGCGACGTAGAAGTTAGCTCTCAAACCCCAAGTAAAGGAAATGTCTGAAAATCGAAAAATCACGAAAAAAAACTTAGTTTTTTATGGTTTTCATAGACCTACTATGAATCACACATTGACATGTGACATTTCACGACAGTATTCGCGGAATCTATTTTATTTCAGTTACTGCAAATGCAATTTTTATTCCATTGGAAGCAATTTTGTTACAAACATTGTTGAGAGTTCGATGGGCATCGGTTTGTCGAAAAAATACTGTTTTAAAGCTATACGGAAAAATATGGGCAAAAACGTTATTTTTAAATATGAGACTACAATTTCGTAAAAAAAATATTCTGAATTTTGGAATGTGAATCAATCATTCGTGTAATTTTTTTTATTTCAGCTTAAAAAAGGGATTTAACCAGGGATTGAAAAATTAACTACAGTTAACCTCAATAACCTTTATGCCTAGAACAACTTTGTAATGTGAATATTAACTCATGTTTCTGCAAATAAATTATCTCTCTCTCTCTCAAAAATGCCCATACTAAACTAAAAAATTCCAAAAATAAGTACACAGACCTTACTGCTGTGAAAATGGAGATATGTAATAATAATTAGCAACTTCGTGCCGATATATTTCACTACTTAACCCACATTACTTTGTTAGCGAAATGCAATCAATTTTCCAACCAGTGTCTAGATTTTCCTATCTCACTCAAACCTTCCGAACAGTCGCCATTTACCACCATATTCTTTTTTCAATGAAGCAAAACATCCCGAATTGCGTGAAATTCAGCACACGTAAAGATAACACTGATACTTTAACCTTAAAAGTTGACAAAACCCTTCTGGAGAGGGTTCGACGAAAGCTTTTAAGAGATAAGCTGGATCCCAATTTATTGTGGCCCTTACACGCCTCACTGGGCAAGCACATCCGAGGGCATAAATTGTATTGTGTACTCCCTAAAGCGGTATTTATTAACTGACCTTGTTATGAAGTGTTTGGAGCACGGACCTACATTGAAATGGATGACGTAAGCGGTAAAATGTACGAGAACCAAGCGTGTCAATTTTTGAATGCGTTGTTTTAATTATTCGATAAAGCTAAACGTAGAAGCCACGCGGCAACAGGCCAGACTGGCTGGATTAGACAAACTCTTGAACTTCACAGGTATAAAGTTAGGGCGTTTTCTTTGACAAGCAAGATAAGTCAACTGCTGTCAACACCATAAACGCAAATCTGCAAAGAGGAGGTACGTACCTAATACGCTTTTAAGGCTCCGTAGTTACGAGTAAAATAGCTAAAACCCTTGCAGAATAATTTCGCCATATACGTCTGTCTGTCTATCCACGGCTTAGCTTAGATCACAAGTATTAGAAAGCTATAATTTGGTATCGGTTTACATAATAAGCACGCTGACAAAGTGGAAGTATGAATTTTAAAAAATATAATGTTTTAGGGTAACTCCCGACGGGAGATCGGACTGACTGGAACCTGCATCGCGTTGTTGCCTTGCCTAGAAGACTGAGATTCCTCACTGATTGTAATTATTACCCTTTGTTACTTTCTAATCATCCATCGCCAGTGACAGTCACATGTTTGTTACAAGCCCAAATGGTAAGACGAGGCAATATATTATCAAATACATTATGATACGTAAAGTCACGATGTATTACAAATTTGAATTCCACTGATGCGTCTTTACAAAGAGTACTTAGAGTTTCCCAGTTTTGACTTCATTTGAACGTTATTAAACTCATAAAGTCGCAAAGGTGAAACATGAAGTAAAAAATAACAAAAGCTTTCCGAGTTGTCTTGTCTCTGAAGAAACGTCCAAAGAAACCTAATTAACTAGCTTTATAAAACAAATTTAAATTTAAAAAGAGCTGTGACACTCACAAAGTGATGGCGCCTCAAATCCTCATATTTAAGTTAATAAATTGTAGGTTGTTTTTTTGTTTCATTCTGCAGGTAACATACGTTACATTATGAATGTTTTATTGTATGGGTCGGCAAGAAGATACCTATTGACAAAAAATTGCCATTAAACGCCATTTCTCATTATGGCGACATGAGCTGCAAAACTACGAGGTGACGAAAGTAGAAATTTGAAAAGGACACATCAAAATCCATAAAATTAACCATTTTTAAAGCACCCGCAAAACTTATCGGGTTGACTCTGTTCAAGTAAGAAATAGTTACTAAGTGTGCCGCTAGATGGCGCTGTACCGTACTACAACATGCAAACGGAATGCTTTCGCTGATTTGTTAGTTGCGAACATCTTTTTTTGTATTTTTGTTCTTGAATGCAATATTATATTGTGAGTGTTTACGAAACCGATTTTTAATCGAACACTCGAGGTTCATAATTGTACAACCTCTTTTTTTCAACCAAATGACTCGTGTCGGGAAAAACGTTTTTAAATTATGGCGTGGTTCCACACGTGATTCAATTTCTTTAACTGCTCATAAAAAACAACGCTCCTTTTTCAATGAGTTACTCGTAAATGACCGTGTACTCTTACAACCCTTTATAGGGAACAAGCGCCACAGACCAGTAAATACACAGACAATCCGAGCGCAAACGCTTAATTATTCATAAAAGTGCTTAACAAATTAATAAGGGCCTATAACGAGTCGCGGACAAAAGACTGAACTCTTATTACAAACGTAATAATAAATTCATCTTTAATTATCTCTCGCGGGACGATCGTGTCCCATTATCCCGTCAAATTAGCGGGCATTAACTGAATGATTGAGTCATTAAATAACCAAGGGGTGGGACAGTTAAACTGGATTCGACTTTAATCGGTTTCCCAGGCTTTTGGCTGTGATCGGTGTCATGGTTAAAAAGTGTTATCAGTTTACAGTTTCGAATTATGTAAAAAAAAAGGTTACAAATGCGAGTCGATTTCGTACGAGGTGGGTTCCGCAGTCCCGTCAGAGGGCGTTCAAGTATTACGTAACGCAATTTTTTGCGTTACAGAGGAGGGGGGAGGGGGTTTCTTTCTTACAACACGTTACGTAACGTTTTCTTTTATAAATAAAAAAATATGGAATTAAAACTGCCAAGTTAACAAACTACGCATGTATTGCGGGTTAAACATCTTTTATATTTAATATTATTACCGCCAAGGCGATTAAAACTATAACAAGGATATTATAGCGACTTTCTTGTACTTTGCGCAACATAAATTTTGACACTTTTGGGTAAAAATGGTCACTTGAGTGTTACGTAACGTTTAGATGGGGAAGGGGGGGGGGTCTGTACAGAAAAACGTTACGGCGCGTTACAAGGGGGGAGGGAGGGTCAAAAATCTTCAATAATTGCGTTACGTAATACTTGAGCGCTCCCTAATAATAACAATATTTTGTGAAACCATTGTGTTAAATCACTTTTACGGGCACATGAGGTAATTCTAGGCTAGCAATGCATCTGCATCCCTCTAGTATTGCGTGTGTCCCTAGGCGGTGGTACTCAATTACCCACCCCACCCCACCCCACTTCTTCGTTCGCCTTCCTTGTCGTATAAAAAATGTTTATCTACGACCAAAACTATTTTAATCCAAAAAATATTTACAGTTTACGAACTTTAAGTCCATCCGTCATTCAGGTCGCATATTACGCTCAACTGCTGGAAACCCCAATTCTGCTTCATCTACAGTACTGGGGCTTTACCATGGCGTCTTAATGCGACTCAATTCCGATTCAGTTTTGGTTCGCTCGCTGTAAGATCCATACAAAAAATGACAGCTAAAACCTTCCCTGAACCGGCCCCTGAACACTCTAATTGCCACAAATAATTATCTAAAAAACCATATTTATTCGCTACATTAATGTGAAAGCTTGTAAAAAAACAAGTGAACCACGATAGAATTCCAGCGATTGCCCGGGGCCGTGTCTGCGGCAGACCGCAGCCACACGGACCCCGTGCCGTGGCGATGCAAAATAAAGTTCAAAAATTTAAATAAAAGTTACACGTGAAGCACAGCGGACTGGCCTTTAGGCTGTCCACATTACACATTCAATACAGATTTAGAAACCAGCAAAAAAAAAGTCTGAAAAGTTTGTCTGAAACGAACCGTTTGTCTGTAAAAAAACAAAGTTGTTTTTCGCGGATGAGTGATTTTAGGACTTTTTCCTTCACTTTTGTTGCCTGTGGTGCCATCTATCGCAACTAATATTAACCTCGTGCTTATGTGCTTTTAATTAGCTGAAAAATCGTTTAAAAGATCTTATTGAAAAAAAATAATACAAGTTTTTTGCTTACTGTATTTACATTTCCATTAATCCTACATTATGTTTATCTTTCAAGGCAATCTGAATATTAGAAGTGGGACAAATTTGATTTCTATGATTTGACTCACAAACATACTTACCAACACAACATATCTACTAATACAACATCCAAGTCTCATCCTTTAGACTTCGATCGCCAGTCATAACATTCGTCTTTCCCCAGATCAGTCTGAAATTCGTGTACCCCGTAAACACGAAGAATTTTATCATTACCTACATGAACCGTCAAGTTATTGCAATAACAAGTACGCGCCGGCGGCGTTTTTCCTTTCTTCGGACTCTCCTGTTCATTGCAGGCGGAATCTTCTTTAGCAAAAGTATACTTTGATAAAGTACTCTAATTACTCTTTGTAGATGGAAGTTTGTAATTGAAACGCATTTTTAACAACCTAAGTGCCGGGAAACCTGCTACGCGGATAGCTTAACCGCATTCTAGAAGTTTTTACTCAACGTGTAATTTATGAACGCAATTCTAATATTGATTTCATTGTTGAGTTTGTTGTTTTTTTCACCAATTTTTTTCACCAATTGGTCGATCCCCACACGTCTCCTCTCCGCTCCGCTCGTCTCCGCCTCAGTGGAGCCGCACCCTTATACTTAAAAATTAAAAATGAGAATTCCGTACCTTTCTGTGACGCTCGCACGACGAAAGTCAGAGAAGGAGAGAAGTGTTTTAAAGGAAAGTGAGAAGGTCAGTATGATTATTAACTTCGAATTTCGAATGTCATGTTATTACAAAAAGAAGAGCATAAATCATACTAAAGAAAGCCACACGCGCCTCTAACTTGCCGCTTTTTCACTTTGGTTATATTTTAAATTCACATGAGATAGTATTAAGTTACGGAATAGGTAACCCTCAACTCGATAGTTTTGAAAGCAACGCCTAACAGACTTCGTGGATGGAAGGTGACAGTTTAAGAAGGCGGTTTCAAGCCATAAGCGAAATCTCGTTTACCAATTTGCTTCCTTAATTAAAATCACAAACACACTTGTCTTTATTAGGAGTGTTGTAAGTAGTTTTCTATTTACAGAACATGTTTTTAGAATCAATTCATTAGTTTGAGAAGTTACCGCCTACACAAACAAACAAGGTTTATATCGTTGTTAATCAAAATCGAGAAGGAGATCTCTTACGTCACGTCATTTTTAATACTACCGGTGCTTTCGGAAAGTCCATCATTACCAAGTATGCGCCGTAAGAAATTTGGTAGCAAGTTATTTATCCAAAACAATTTATCGACACTTTCTACTTGACCATTAATATCACTAAAATAAATTTAGTATAAAAATCATGAAGAGACAAATTAAATGGTTATATGTACTACATCTTTTTTATAGGGTATACGGTATACTATACTCACAAGTAAAAAAATAACAGTTTACTTTCCATATAAACCAGTACGAATTAGAGTGGTATTGGGTCATTTGATTGTTTAAGTACAAATTTTGATTCATCAACCTCAACATTATACCCCTCTTTTTCAGCCTTGCTACGAAATCGTGTGTTTTATTCGCCAGTCCGGAAACCAAAACAAATATATTGACACATTTATTATATTTTATAAATAAGAGTACCTGAGTATGGCTGATTTAAGGTTCCTGATTATACTTGTAGCATGTACTTTTGCATGTATAAGCACCTATGTATTGTAATCGAAGACATCCAATGACACGGTTAGGGATTGCACAAGCTCGTTACCGGAATAACAATTTTCTAAGCGATCTAAGTAATGGTCTGAAGTTTCCAATCCGCACTGGGCCTGCTTGAGAACTACAGCTCAAGCCCTCTCATTCTGGGAGGTCTGTGCCCAGCAGCAGGACGCTTATGGGAGATGATGATGAATTGTGGTCTTTCATTTTCAACTGTTGCGTCGCATCAACCTGTACCTTGGGCCCGCACCACCTACTCAAGATATGAGGCGCCGAGTGACACCTCGGGGAGCCCGATTGGATTTCCTGCACGCCGCCGGGGCTCGATACCGCCCTAATGGAACGTACCGTATTGTGGATACACTCGCAAATACCTCGTGGTATATGGGTTAACACAAAACATTATGGCCATCATAAACATAATAAAGTTACATGGTCAGGACAAAACGGCAACACTAACAAAAAAACAGTGATTTCAAAATATACCCTTACAGGTATCTTGTGGTCGATGGGGTCAGAAGGTTCTCGAATGGCGTCCGCGGACCGGGAGACTCCAACAAGATGGAACGACGACCTGATCGGGGTTGCGGTGGATGCGGAAAGCACTAGAGCGGTCTGAGTGGAGAGACTTGGGGGGTTATGTCCAGCAGTGGACGTCTTTCGGCTGACATGATGAGGTATCTTAATATTATTAGTCTCTGACGCCATATTAAGTAACAATGGGATTCTTGCAGCTGCATTCATCCTCTCTTTTCAACCTCATCGTATATACCAAGGATCGGCATAGCGCGGCTCGCGAGCCGCATGCGGCTTTTTAATGGGTCAGGGATTCGATACCAGGACCTTTAGCTCTGTGATCAGGGTTATTAACCACTAGGTCAACCGACAGTCAATGTATGTGTATAAATAGTTCGCCGTGCATAACCGTGGCCGTACACGGGAAGACCATAATTTATTCCAAGAAAATACCGTCGCGACTTTATTTAACGGCCGAACCGTGCCGTTTCACTGAGAAATATAAGACTCATTAATTTGAACCGGTAGTTTTTTTTCGTAGTTTACTGTTTCTTTTTCCTTTAGGTCTTGTTACCTTAGGCTCTGTCTAACCCGTAAGGAATAAGGACATGATTTATGTATGTATGTATGTATGTTTTCACAATACATCAGTATAGACTATAGTTAAAGAAGGTAAAGGCAACAGAAGTATTTGTCTGTATACAGTCTGATATACATAATGTATGTATTTTCAACTTTTTTTAGACTGCCTTCATGAAAACACATCGTAATGCAGCTTCTTGGAGGCTTTTAATTGTTATTAAACACTGTACTCGGGCTCCGGTGAATATTTCGCGCCTTAATTTATTTCATCCTCGGGATTTGTTCACTAGCTATGATTTATGATAGAACAATAAATTCTAAGCAATGAATTATCGCCTGCACCCTTTCGATGTGGGCATTAGAAATTATTTTTAAGGATTAGTATTAGTCGTTGAACCTACCCACTTTGTTCTCTTTTTCTTAAATTATTTAATTTTAATTCGTAGGTACCTTGTTTTTAGTGTATAATTGTAAGTAACCCATCAAAGATATCCTAGATAGACTAGAAATATTCTTTTTGGTCCAATAAATATGTATATTTAGGTCTGTCCATATGTATGTTTAGAACTTTAAAACTACGCAACGGATTTTGATGTACTTTCATTTAATAGATAGAGTGATTCAAGAGGAAGGTTGATATGTATAATTCTACGCAGAAGAAGTCTTGGGCAGAAGCTGGTCATCCAGGTACTGTGATTCCTTGTGTATCCAGTGAAACCATTGAATACCTCCTATATTGTGTTATCCATACATATCGAATGTCATATTAATAATTCTGCCCACTTTTAGTCCGCTGACAGGCTTCAAGTCAACACGCTACAAGGTTTAAGCCTGTGTTCATATCAAGGGGGCTGATTCTGGGACTGATCACTCGAAAATATCATTCGAAAGTTATAAATCTGCATATTGCTATCAAATTACAGCTCTAAATGAAATTTTAATTGGTTTACGACTGGTAACTTCAAGTGACATGCTTTTAAAGGCTTAAGAAATTCAATTTGCCATCTGAATTGATTTAAAATAACTTAACCTGTCTAGCTTGCATAGCAAATCAGTGTCAGGGAGTTGATTTTTAAAATCACATATCGGTTGAAAATACTGGTTCGAAAGTGGTAAAAATTATGTATTTCTGCGAAACGACTGCTCAAATATAACTGTCGACTAGTTGACAAGTTTTTCACAATTCAGCACAATTTCGCCACTGTGGCTTATTTTAAAAGTGCAGGGCCCGATTTTTAAAAGCACATTATGTGGAAATACCACTTGAAAGTAGTGAAAAACTATGCTGAATTTGGAGAACGAGTAGATTATAAGAAAATCACAGCTCTAATTAATTTTGTCAACTAATCGAAAATTTAATTCGAGCCTTCGAGTTTTGTAGCAAAACACATTTTTTGCCACTTTCGAATGACACTTCCGAGTGATGTGCTTTTAAAAATCGGCAAATTTCGCGGAAAACAAAATACAAGCGTTAAGCACTAATACTGAACCGCTAGAGCGAAATGCGTCTTACTCTTAAATACTCTCAAGCTTACGCTTAAGAATTACTAGTAGATACTCTCACTCGCATCTTCAATCTTGTACCTCTTTAGACTCCAGCCCTGTAGGAGTTTCCTGGGTTTCAATGTGTGGAATTTGTTTACTTGTTTGTGTGTATAGCTAGAGGTTGTAGTATAACCGCTGTACGGAAAGATCCATAATAATATGATTATGGCTCCACATTGCAGCGACTGTGGTCACGAATACTCTCAGAGAGTGATCATAAGTGAACATACAGAAGTTTTAAAACACTACACATCCATTTGATTGTTTAAGTACCTAAAGTAAAAGGTTTTATTTGAGTAGACCTGTAGAAACGACAAAATCATCAATCTATATCAAATCCAGGCGCGTGATTCAAAATGCCCATCGTCTATTCGACCCTTAGCATCGGTATAAATTCGTCAAGGTGCGCGGCAACATGGCAAGGCTTTCAGGCATCAGTCATGCGCGCCCTTTCATGCTGCCCATTACCGTGTCAGGCTTGTGACGGAGGGACCTTGCCTGCATGCACAGATCAGGCATTGTAGACCAGACTGACCGACTGGCTAGGCGATCAATCTTGTAGAATCTTTATTAGCTTCCAGTCTTTGTTTTCTTCTATGGTTAAAATGGTTTAAGTGTTAATTAATTGTATGTCAAAACATTAACTTTTATCATCAAACCATCATTAAACGTCCACCGACTCACTACTTATAAATATTTAAAGCGGTGCTCTTCTATCTGTATTGTATAAATAAAAATGAATAGTTAAATGTGTTCTTGAACGTATAGAATATGAAACAGAAAGAATTGAAAGTATAAATTGTAATCATTTCAATATTCCGACGGTCTGTTTTTTTTTTCTAATCTTTGCCGGAAAATAACATTATCCACGATATAAAAGAAACGATTGACTCCCAAGTTCCGCATAACAACTTCTACCGTAGCAACCTCGAAGTTGTGAACAAAAAGTTTCTCTTATTATCTTGACGAGATCGTTTATCTCCTTCATTTTCCCTTGGAACTAACGATATTTTCCTAGTTTCATTATTAATGACAATTATTACTTCACATTTCTAAGGTTTTCATCAAGTGTCCTATTATCGTTACTGCCTTTATTGGATAAACAGATTCAAATCAATCGATATGCTTTAGAAGATCAACCATTTTCTTTGAACAGTTCCTATTTTATATTACAGAGCGTGAGAGAGCTATCGAAAATCACCTGAAACTAAATTGGTGGTTACCAATTAAAATTAGTCTTAAAAAGATTTAAACAGAACGAATCTGCTTTTAAAATATTGTCGCCATTCTGAAAGCAGCATCTCCAATGTTCTGCTCATTCATCTTTGTATTAATATTGCCTCTATCGCACTGCTTTTTCGACATACAAGATATAATGTCGGGAACTATGAACAGGCTCCCTAGGGACTTCTCAATGGCCATTAAGGATATAGCAGAGGGTTTGCCGGCAAAAACTATCACCGTCGTGAGGGGAGGATCCACAAATATAAGGTAAATAATCGCCCGATCAGTGATAACAGTTTTAATGTGCCTTCTGATTTATTGAGGTGTTTTGCCATCTAATCCGAACGTAATGCAAGTATAGTAGAAGAATGAATGGAAGGGCCTTGTCACGAGACGTGTTAATTTGCTTTAGGTCTGGGGTTTGCCATACGCTCTCCAACCAACTATAATTGTATTAACCGTTACCAACCTCAGACCAAATAAAAAAATCTAAAGATTAGGTGAACAGCAAAGCAAGACGAATCGGTATCGTAGTATTTTCTTAAAGATGTGCACTGCGCGACATAATTTGCAAATACTGAATGTTTTTTTAAGTACAAAACAAGTCTCCTTTGAGTAAACTTTTATTGTGTTCATTATTTAAGGGTGGGTGCTTTATTTCCAGTGTTAATTTTTTCCAACCTTTACTATTACGCTCGTTAAATTGCAAGTTTAATTTTATCCCTTCTGACTGCCTTTTATGGCTATGATTATTCTTACGCTTGGAAAGGGACTAGGACAAGTCTTAACAAACAATTATTCCTCATTTAAGTCGCTCGAAGCATTGACTTACGATGTTTCCAATCAACAAGGACCTCCACGTTAATTGGGAGAACAACCTTGTTAATAATATTGGGCTAAAATGTGTGAGTTTGCTTGTTTAATTCTGCTCGGTACTATCGTACTGACAGGACTGGCTCTTTGGAACGAAGATATAGCTACTTTTATTATATATACACACATACATACATAAATCACGTATTTATCCCTTACGGGTTAGACAGACCCTTCAGAGCCTATAAGGTAACAAGACCTAAAGGCCTAGTTTACCAAGATTGTGGGCATATAGGTGGAAAATGGAATCAAAATAGTGATGGGTTACCAACCGCATCGCCCATAACATGATTCCTATGATTTTCACTCGTTCCCCCGATGGGTGTTTACCATCTGCGCGGGAAGAGAAGCAACTGTACATTCTATGATTTTCTTTGCTCTCAGACCAGCATGAAAAAATACATTATGTACATTAAATTCATATAATATGTACAAAGGAATATAGACAACCAACCAAAGTGTAGTTGTTTTTGCTTATCGATAAAAAAGTACGACGCCAAAATGTTTAAATACTTAGTACTATATTATTTTCTAAAGCCTAAGTACACAATAGCGTGTAAATGTGTAACGTTAAAATCACAGACGAAGTAGGGGAAAATACAGAGTCATAAGTAACAAATTATATAAATGAGACGATCTTTGATGTTTTAGCTCCGAGGACATGTACCGGCTGTTTTGCCTGCTCAGCGAACACGGGGTCCAAGTAATTAACTTAGACATTTCGACGAAAGAGTATAAAGAAAAGGTAGTAGATATATGTTTTTGCGATTATTAGGAGTGTATATTAGTAGGTATGGATTCATTAGATTTTAACGAATAAGTTATAGTCATTTCATGACTGAGTCAAAGGAACGTTAAAATTTCATAAGTCATTAAAGATTTGCCTAATGCTTGATACTCGTCACATGTTATTAAGAAGCAGGGGCCTTACTTTTGTTTGCTTATTAGTAAATGTTTATTTCATATACAAGGGGAATTAAAACAAATTAAACTATTAAATTAAAAACGAATTAAAAACTAAACTAAAACTAATCTTAAAAAAAAAAGGAGGGGCCCCCGCGGCATAGTTCCACAGACGCTGGCAGCATTCCCCCTTTGGACAGCGATACTAATACGCTGTCCAAGGAAGCTGCCAACTCCGCGGTCACCCGTAGCGTCTATTAGCCTCTTCGAAATGTCTTTGAAGAACTAGCTTCTTGGGCATATGGGCACCGTAAATGCGTGTCGTCAGTAAGAAGTACGTCATGTTTGGCGACCGGTTAGCCTAGTGGTTAGTGACCCTGACTATAAAGCTAGAGGCCCCGGGTTCGAATACCGGTAGGAGCAGAAATTCGGATGATGAATACGAATGTTCGTGCCCAAATCATGGATGTTGTATGTATAAAAGTACGTATTTTAAATTATATAAGTATGTTTATTCGTTGCCTGGGTACCCATAGCTTAGCTTTGCTTTAGCGTAGCTTTGCTTAGTTTAGGACTGGGTCAATTGGTGTAATTTGTCCCATGATATTTATTTTATTTATTTTTATTTATGTCAATAGGATATTATAGGTTGTCCGTAAGTGAATATCTTTGCATATATATAATTATTATTAGACTGCTAGCAGGAGACAATTTAAAAATCTGTTATTTCATATACTTCCAACAGAGTGTGCGAGATGACTTATTTATCTGAGGAGATGGCAGATCTCCCAACCCCATTCTGTTTGTGGTTACGTAAAACTATGACCACAGGTGGAACACATTGAAGCTTGGTGGGCCAATGAGTATGCCTGTGTTAAAATTATTATTTAGTCTATTGCACTATAGATTTTTAAGAATCAAATTTACTTTGCAGTATTATGGCTACGTGAAAGAGGCACTAGACGTTTCCGATGAAAGGACCAGCCTGATACTGTGCGAGCCTTATGAGTGCGAAACTATACTATCCGAGGTGAGTTCATACTGTTTTAAACTCTCACAAAAAATGGCCGAGTGCGAGTCAAACTTACGCATCGATGGTTTCATGCAAAATATGTGTGTTTGTAAATATTTGGTTCGACAATTTAACAAAATTTACGCTATAAACGGTCGTATCTACGAAAATCCAGTGAGCAGAGCATAAGCAAAATGTAAGTGGTGTGGGGTCATTTTGTATGGGTAATTGACATAGATAGACACCCAAACATATTAATTGCAGCCTGATACATCCATGCGTTCTCTAGAAAAAGAAACTTGACAGGCGGACAGACGAACGGATGACAAAATAATCCTCAAAATGAGGTTTATTGCTTGGGAAATTATTACCAGGTAGTCCATTAGGCCTGCCACCTTAAAGGTTGACACTACTTGGCCATACATATAGTAATCTCTGTATTGTTTAAGGTAATTAAGTGCATGCTTATTTCAGTTGACTGAACACAACCTTATCCACCGCACAATTCTTTACCTCTTTTATTGGTCCTACGGGCCCATTAGTACCAGATTCTTGGATACAATAAGTGAGGCTATGAGGCTGGCGGTAATCACTAATCCACGGGAAAGTGTGTAAGTATTTTGACATTAATTATCTTGATATATAGTATTCAACCGACTTCATTCGTATAAAATTAGTAATACAAAAAAATATTTTGTGGAATATGAGTACTAGGATATTATAACTAAGCTATCTCCATTCCTAATTTTGATTTTCACAAACTTTCTCTTTGAGTTTTATAGTTCTTCCTAATTTTTTTTTTATAGATTTACGAGTATATATTTTTTCTAAGAAGGTTCTAAGGGTGTCGTGTCGTGTCATTTTCTCAGATTTATTACACAATCCTTCTGCTAGTTTCAAGCCTTTATTATGTTTTGTACCTCTATGTAGGGTAGTCAAACACTCAATATATCTATGCCTCACCTAAAAAACATATTACGACGGGTAGTGCTTAATTTTTGACTTTAATTTTCGTACTTGATTCCCAGAAAGTTCCAATAAGAACCCAAATCTCAACGCCGTAAAATTCATTTTTTCTTTTCTATTGACACAGAGTACCCTAATATCGGGGACTAATAACTCATTGATCTCCCCGGACGGTATAATAGATGCCGCCCCAATTACTACTAATTAATATATAATAAATTAATGGAGTAACGTACTAGGTTATCGGTAATTTGTGTGTTTCATCAATATCATATCGCGTCGACTAAAATTGTTATTCTGTTTGTTTTTGAGCTTTAATTAGGTTTATCGAAATAGTAATTATAAAAGGTAAATTGGGTCGTTTTCAATCAAAACTAATTGGTTCGTAGAAAATAAACATGACCGGATCAGCTTTCCGACCGCGCACAACACAGCCACTATGTTGCAATGCGAAACAACTGTCTACTACCTAGACATGCCTAAAATAACTGTTTTCTATAAACTGATATTTGAATAACATTATATTCAATTATTTTCTAAGTTTTTTTAGTAACACTTCAAACTGTTACGCTAACATTTATAACATAAAATTACCTGCTATGCGTGGTGTAGGGGTTATAGCACGCGTCACGGAATGACGAGGATCCGGGTTCGATTCCCAGCCATAGCTTTACTTTTCGGATTTTTCTATGTGTTGTAATTTTCACTGACATTTAGAAATTTTACATAAAATTAGGTCGTCATCATCATCAGCCTATAGTACTCCACTGTTGGACATAGGCCTTTCCTACTACACGCCATTGGCACTATTTTCGACTACCTCTCATCCAGCTCTTTTCAGCCACCAGGCACATCTGCTTGAAGAGAGATGACAATCGTGGCCACTCTCATACGTCCATCGATTGTTTAAAAAACTGGTGTAAATATTATTGCGAATCATTATCATTATTATTACCTTAACATAATATTTATTTAATTGTCGGCATCTCATAAACATGTATACATTCGGGAATATCGTGACCACACTATGTCTCTGCCTCCTTTCCTCGCCACATCCCGTACCAAGTGCGTAGCTGTAGTATTAAATCGTATCTAAAGCGTCATAATTTGCTGCTTTTAAAAGCCTTAGTGATCTTTCAGTGTTTCATCGTCGATTCGTATTATTTCATTTCCGGGAACGTTCTCAATTCATCAATTACCGAGACAAAATAAAATATTTACTGTTCAATAATTCAAAGGGATTTTGATTTTTCCTCATTCCTGGGGCTCGAACAACGCTTGATTGCCCGCCACTAGCCGCGGGTATTTCTAAAAATTACATTTCTCCTCCCTGAAGTTCCACGCAGGCAAAGCTGTAGTAGGAGGAAGATATTACACTGGTATATTTTATTTACCCCTAGTGTGCTTAAGACGCAGCTACGAGCCAAATCGAAGGCTATCCTTTTCTATTTTTATTGTAATCAGTAAACACCAAATTATTTAAGAAAAACGAGAATAGAACGCCGTTTTTTTAATCAAAACAAAAAACTATTTTTGAACTAAAATGCTTTAAGCAATCTGAAAAGTAAAGCTAAGGGGACGGGAATTGAATCCTGGGGTTATCATGACGTTTTAATGCGATTCAATTCTGATTCAGTTTAGGTTCGCTCGCTGTCAAACCCATAGGTACTATAGGTACTAAAAATGACAGCTAAGACGTGTGGCCTTAATATGACGTCGTAATGCGATTCAATTCTGACTCAGTTCAGTTTTTAGTTGTCATTTTTAGTATTGATCTGACAGCGAGCGAACTTAAACTGAATCGGAATTGAATCGCATTAAGACGTCATGGTAAGGCCCCAGAGCTGAGTCGGAATTGAGTCGCATTAAGACGTCATGGTAAGGCCCCAGAACTGAGTCAGAATTGAGTCGCATTAAGACGTCATGGTAAGGCTCCAGAGCTGAGTCGGAATTGAATCACATTAGGACGTCATGGTAAGGCCCCAGAACTGAGTCGGAATTGAGTCGCATTAAGACGTCATGGTAAGGCCCCAGAACTGAGTCGGAATTGAGTCGCATTAAGACGTCATGGTAAGGCTCCAGAGCTGAGTCGGAATTGAATCACATTAGGACGTCATGGTAAGGCCCAAATCTGTTTAGGTTGGTGCATAAACACGCAATGATGAGGATGGGTTTCACTTGCAACGCACGAAAATTATGATATACCTACCAACTATAATGATGAAAATTATGGGATATATCTAGCATAGTGCTCTTTCTTTCGCTTTCCAGAATTTGTTACAGAATACAAAGCTCGAGCCGCCACGTACTTAGTAATTTGATTGACCGAACGCCGGTTAGGAATTGGCCGAAACATGTTTCATGAGTGCCAAGGAAAATACGACTTATTGATTTGGAAGTTTTTTGCACTTTTGATGTCACAGGCTTATTGGATTTTGCTTTGCTTTTGAATTTTCGTGATAAACACATGGTGTGGTGCGGTGGTCCTGTTTATTATGATTGATGAGCACGGTTATGGAATTATAAATTTGGAAATATTTTGCATATTATTTAATGTGATCATTTTGAAACTATGTGGCATTATTTAATAAAACAAGTATTAAATATTAAAAGTCCTGGTAGCCTAGTGGTTTGACCTGTGGCCTCTCAAGCAGAGCGAAAATAACCATCAGCTTTTTCGGTGAAGGAAAACATCGTGAAGAAACCTGCACACATCTGCGAAACAATTCAACGGTGTGTGTGAAGTTCCCAATCCGCGCTGGGCCCGCGTGGGAACTATAGCCCAAGAACTCTCATGCTGAGAGGAGGCCTGTGCCCAGCAATGGGACGTATATAGGCTGGAAATGAGATGAAGTATTAAATATGACTGTACAAGCATTATCGTGGGACTGTTTGCTCCATGACTTGGGTCTTATTTTTTGCATAGAAATGCCTAGGTATGTACATAATATCTTCAGCGGGATTCGAGCTTTATAATATTTAAGGTTAGGGCAGGGCCGTCAAAACCAACAGTGTTAAAATATCCGTAAAATTATTCAATTGATTTAATTGAAAAGGTTTTTGGAATAGGCACATCCACGCCTACTAAATTCTTGTATCTCTAAGTGTGCTTGCGTTTTAGCTAATTAATTAGAATAACTCTACCAAACAACGAAAAGAACCACGAAAAGTCCTTTTTAACTATTTTGACTGAGGCAAATTAAGACAGATCTGTTAACACCTCACTTGTTAGAGCAGCAAAGCGTGCCCACAAAACAAATAGCATAACCCTCTTTTCTGGCAGCAGTCCCGGCTGTTCCTCATTTTTTGTATTTATTATAATTTTCAATGTGCAGGTTTCGCATATACTACAACCAAGCCACTGCACATTTGCTGCACCACCTATCGCTGGTGAACTGGTGGTCAGGGAGGCTGTACAAGTCCCCAGTACTGCCGCCGGCCGACAAAGTATACCGCGACTTTAAAGGACGAGTGCTGAAAGTTCCAGTGCTGCATGTGAGTTACTACTAAGGGCCTCCATAGACGGACTGCTTAGAACAGTCAAGACTACGGCACGAGAGCAGTCGTGTTGTAGTTAGAGGACTTCAACCCTGAATTTTGTATTTTACCTGAAGATCACTGAACAGCGACCACTTGAAGCTGTTGGCACTATCTATGGCAATATCTGCGCAGTCTGTATTTACAATATTTTTAATAATGATTATAATCTCACTCGATACTGTACGTATTAATTCAAAATTGGTTTTATAATCACAATTTTACTCATAATAGAAGTATGTTTCAGGCACCGCCATGGCACTTCGTAAGGTATAACAATGATTCTTCAGTCAACGTGACAGGAGGGAGGGACGAAAAATTACTCTCTCTAATCGCTAAGAAACTTAACTTTAGGTGGGTACCTAGTATTAAAGGTAGAAATTAATCGCCGAGAAACTTAACTTTAGATGAGTACAATTAATCGCTGAGAAACTTAACTTTAGACGGGTACAATTAATCGCTGAGAATCATAACTTTAGATGGGAAGGAATTAATCGCTGAGAAATGTAACTTTAGGAACTAATCGGTGAGAAACATAACTTTAGGTGAGTGGAGGTTAATCGCTAAGAAACTTAACTTCAGGTGGGTAGAAATTAATCGCTGAGAAACTTAACTTTAGGTGGATAGAAGTTTATCGCAGAGAAACTTACCTTTAGGTAGGTAAAATGAATCGCTAAGAAACTTAAGTTTTGCGTGGTTTTTATAACTAGTATCTCGCTGCGCCGTTAGAAAGAGGTCTACTATGCTTGGCAAAGAGTAGCTAGTTTAGTTGTTTTATTTCATTGGTACAGACGGGCGCAACGTAATGCCTGGTATTTTTTATAACGAACTGTCTATACATGTATAAGCATGAATTTCTACTTGGCTTTAACATTTTAGGTACGAATATTATGACCCGCCAGAGAGAAGTCAGGGTTCTGGTATTTCTGGAAACGGTACCCTTAAAGGCACTCTGGGGCAGATTTGGAAAAGAGTAAGAGGACATTCATTATCCTTAGATTGTCTGTGTCCAACAAAGGAAAATGTCAGAGTGATAGAGAAACCAAACGATTATTAAGTTAAATCAACACCAACAACACAAGTATTTATGAATTAGGTGCTTAGTCTCTAATTTCACCTACACTTGTCTAATTTCAAATCAGTTATTGAAATGCGACGATTTTCTAAATATAAATTAGATCAAAAAGAAGATGAGATGAATTAGGAAAATAGTTAACATACAAATAGACACGGTTAAGTGCTTCAAAAGTAACTTTACCCTTTTAAAATAGATGTATAAGTTAGTGAAATCAGTGTTAAATCACTTTGATCACACTAAAGTTGCTAAACGCATGATACGCTCCGATGAGCGTGAATAAAGCTTTAAATATAAATTTACTTGCACGCTGTTTTACTTCATTTGATAAATAAATTTAGCTTTTTAATGAATTTCATAATCTAAATTTATCGTAAACTCAATATCGTTATGTTTATAACCTCAATACAAAATTAAGTTATAAATCGTCAAGTTGACAGAGTTTTTGGAATGTGATTAATTTGGAAGGAAAAAAGTTGCCTACTTTACGAATAAGAAATTATTCTGAGACGGCTTCGTTTCCTTCCAATGAGACCACGGAACCTTAAAAATAGATTGTTTTTGTGTCAGAAAGCGGATTTCTTTCTCGGCGACGTGTCAGTGACCTGGGAGGGTTTGCAAGCAGTAGAGTTCTCATTTCTGACGCTGGCCGATTCAGGGGCTTTCCTCACGCACGCACCAGCCAAGCTCAGCGAAACGCTAGCCATCATCAGACCGTTCCAGTGGGAGGTAACATTATTCAACTACTAAGCTAGGTACTGTATAACTATAGCACTTTTTTAAATTTAAATTTGGCTTGAGTTTGACCTCAATAACGCCTAACGGTAAACGACATTGTAGTCTAAGATGAAACAAGCTTGCATAGTAAATGTTCATCCATCCAAGGCCTGAAGAAGGCCAGATTAACGTTCGGGGAATAAATTCCAATTCCAATCTTTATTTGTACGAACAATGTAGGATTGGCGAAATCGCTTTTTACGAATTTTAGGGATGCTGACAACATAAGAGTGAAGACACCTGCTACGTCTGATCGACCTGTAGAAGAAAGGATCCGGTGGTATAAAGTGCAGTTCCGATGCTCACTTGCCAAAGTGTATATAACATATTGAATGCAACTTTAAAACATAATCAACAAACCTCAAATCACGAGCTGTTTCAGTCGTATGAAAAATTAGTCGTCAAAATAAACATCTGCGTCACGCTTCGAGACATTTTTTAATATCATATACTTTGAAGCTATTGTCGAGATTGTAAGTAGATTACACAGCTTCTACAGACAGGTTCTAGAAATTATTCATATTCATTGGGTTGTTATCAAATTGGAACTTGCGACCCGGGGGTACAGACGGCGAACTTTAATAGTTTGGGTGAACGCTCTGTACGTTACCTTTATACAAGAGTTTGCGACACGAAAATCAAACTTTACTCAAGATTTGTGCACTGTTTCGTAACAATATTCATATTTCGTAAAACGGCAGCATATGACGACTTTTTCTGAATATACAACTGGGAAAGCAGTCATTGCTCGCACAGTTCAATAAACACTAGCTATCAAACTCGTGTTTAAAGTCCTGATAACTATCTCTTTACGACAGGTGTCACGTCTAAAATCCTACAAATAGGTACTTAAACAGTGACATTTCGCTAGATATAACCAACTGAGAACTGTGGTGAGACGGTGCCAATAACTAGTATTTTTCCACTAGGTGTGGCCTCTGGTCGGAGCCACATTGCTAGTGACAGGGCCAGCGTTGTGGGCGGTGATCGCAGCACCGTCATTGTGGCAGAAGGGACGCAAGAACCAACTCGCGCTTTTCAACAACTGCTGTTGGTTCACTACTTCTCTGTTCTTGAGACAGTGTAAGTTTGATTAAAGAGAGTTAAAATTACGTCAGGTAGATTTTTCCGTGTTTTATAATAAAATCTGTAGAACACCAAGCTTTCAAATGCGAGCGAGTACAGTCTATCAAGCTTAAATAGAGTGATCACTTTCACAAAATCGTTACATTGATCTTGATATAGATTTGGATTATTAACACGTGTTTTACTTATGTGAGTACACATCATTTACATTATCACTGAAATAACAGGTAAGTATGAGCTTTCGCTTTACGAATACTAAACACGACAGTACCTACCTATTGTTAATGGCGTATGTGTGAGTTCAGATATTTTTGATCACCCTGACAGCTCCAATGCATTTGATGACGACTGTACCGGTGGAGTGGTTACAAAAAGCTATAGGTATCGTGTGTAAGATTGATGGAAGATTTGTAAAAGAACAATGCAACTGTCGTATTAATTCAGCATTTTTTTAGCATCAAGTAAAGAGCCCTCGAGTACCCACAAAGCTCGTCTAGTGGCGGTCCTGATATCTCTCGGAGCCACATATGTCATTGGTGATATGTACTCGGCGAATTTGACCAGCTTGCTCGCTAGGCCAGCTCGAGAGCCGCCTATAGGGACACTACAAGCATTAGAAGAAGCCATGAAAAACAGGGGTTATGAGCTTGTCGTTGAGAGGCACAGCGCTTCTTTGGCCATTCTACAGGTAATTTTGAATGGATTCATTTTTAGATGGATAGAGATTTCTCTATTGTGGCCTTTCCCCACATCGCAATAAATGCTTGTTCACTTTTAAGTTCAAGTCTCATGTCAAAGTGAACAAGCATTTATTGCGACGTGTGAAAACCAATGATTGTTTTACCTGAATAATGACTAACCAGAGCCTCGCCCGTAATTTGAAACGTCTACTGTTAAAGCTATACGTATCACATGCAATTGCGTCTGGTTGAGTTGCGTTTTCTCTCCATCATCATGATGAGCCTATAGCATTCCACTGCTGGACATAAGCTTCCCCTGAAACGCGCTATTTTACCCTGTTTTCGGCTTGTTGCATCCAGACTCTGCAAGCTACCTTACTCAAATCGTAACCTCATTTAGCTGTAGAGCGTCCTACGCTACTCTTGCCGAGTCGCGGTTTCCACTCAAGCACTCGTTTACCCCTGTGGGTGATATAACTAGATCACTGCCACTTAAGTTCCCATATCCTATGAACTAAAATGACGTCGTTGCGAATTGTCTTTTAGAGAAATTCCAAGCGTAGCATGTTCGACAGCTCGCAGAGCGACTCTAAATTAGTGGACCAGCCGTGCTTTGACTGTATGTTCTCTTCTAGACTAATATTATAAAGAAGTTGCTTTACTCTTTATTACATAAATAAAAAATAACGTACAATACAATTTGACTATTAATAATTAAGGTCTTCAATTTATTTGCGCGGTTATATATTACGAGTATAAAAAGGTAAGTAAACTATGTGAGTTTATGAGATTGTAGAGGGTAACTTATCTCTTATCTACATAGGTAATGAGCTGGATTCGAAAATTCTTTTACCAATAGAAAGCCGGGACGCCATGGCGTATCACCAGCTACGTATCCCAAACTGGAAGTAGCCAAATAAGTGACAGCCGATACATTTCCATGTAAGTTGTTTGGCTACGGTAGGTTACGTTGCCATAGCGTCGCGGTGAGGCAGTGCTCTTAGGGTTAATTAGTTAATATTAAGCTTAACATCACTTTCATATAATTTCCGTAGAATGGCACAGGTGTGTACGGGCGACTGGCGCGTCTGATGAAGCGGCAGCGCGTGCAGCGCGTGCGCAGCGTGGAGGTGGGCGTGCGGCTCGTGCTCGCGCGCCGCCGCGTCGCCGTGCTGGGGGGGAGGGAGACGCTGTACTACGACACCGAGCGGTTCGGTAATAAAATACCTTCTGTTTATATCACGAGCTTCAATAATAACTTTTAATTTTCGTGGTTCTCTTACTGTTTCAGGAGCGCACAATTTCCATCTAAGCGAGAAACTTTATACACGATATTCGGCCATAGCGCTGCAGATCGGCTCTCCCTATCTGGAGACTTTCAATCAAGTGTGAGTTGTGTTGAATTGACATTATTGGTATGTGGAATTTGCTATCGAAAGAGTTGCTTGTTGCTGTTGTTGTTGTAATAAAAGCAATAGACCAAGTTGAAAGGTACAATTAAATTGTTATGCAGATAAAATCCCGGAACGTCAACCGCGTTTCCCGTATCCCGAGTTACTCCTGCGCATTGTTTAGAGACATGACATAAATATTCCATAGACAATCTTAATGGAATGTATACAGTGTTCTTGTTAATGATGATGATAATGACATGTAATAATGCAGTAAAATTACGAAATTTCAACTACACATGTAGAGGTTCACATGAGCGAAGCTGCGGGTCATAAATAGTGGTTTATTCTCACAGGCACTTGAATAAACAATGCGTACTTTTTCCACGAAAACTCACACAGTTCTCTTATTATTTGCTATTATAGCGATAAACTAGTTCTTCGCAGACTGAGCCAGGGATTAGCTAAAGCTTTTAATTTCACTTTTTGAAATTTCAGTATAATGTCACTATTCGAAGCGGGAATCATTGCCAAAATGACTATGGACGAATATAAGAACCTTCCAGAACATTCGAGAAGATCCGATCCCGTGAGCGAGTCTGAACAGGATAGCTCCGAAATTAAAGAATCTTCAGGAACCACGTCACAAGTATTATGACTTAACTTTTTTATGAAATACAAAATAATGGAAAAAGTAAGTGCATTCATCCATGCTGGTCTGAGAGTAAAGAAAAAACGAAGAATTTACCAGTTCCTTCTCTTCCCGCGCAGATAGTAAAAGCCCATCGAGGGAATGGGCGAAAGTCTTAGGTATCATGTTATAGGCGATGCGGCTAGCAACCCATCACTATTTTGATTTGCCTTTCCACCTATACGCCCTTAATCATGCTAAACGTGGCCTTTAGGTTTTGTTACCTTAGGCTCTATCTACCCCGTAAGGGATAAAGACGTGATATATGTATGTATGTATTACTTTATAATAAGGAAGCAACATCAGGTGACATCCGTACCACCTTGGGATGGTAGATTTAGATGTTTTTCTATAGGACAAAAATATATCTTTTATAAAAAAACTCACAATCCGCAGCTTAATTTTCACTCTCAAAAGATGTAGATCTGTGGGAATAGTCTAATTATTAGCCTCCTCCGTTACATACATAAACACATTTTATGAAGAGTACACAACTTTTCGATTTAGTATTCAGTACCTATTCCGACCTTCTCTTTCTTTTGGTTGTCTGGTAGAGATGGCTATTAAGCAATAAGAACGTCTATCGCCTACCTTGTTCTTTATTTCTGCAATCTCATTGTACTGATTTATGGTGTTCACTAAAGTACATCTGTATTTATTATTATGTACAAAACTATTTGCACATCTTAGAAGCCTTTGAACTAAATTATTACTCGAAACAGATTTCAGCCCCATAAAGTACTTGAATGCCTTTTCAAATCAATATCCTCGGTTAGGCTGTGTAAAGGCCCCAGTGTAATTTACGTTCCAGACTCAACAAGTGGAGTCTACGAAGGGGCTCACCCCAGTGTCTCTAAGCATGCTGCGAGGCGCCTTCTGCCTCCTAGGAATCGGCCATTTGTTAGCAGGTAACTATGGTATCGTTATAGTAATAACTAGCGTCTGCCCGCCACTTCGTCTGCGTAGAATTATGCGTATAAACCTTCCTCTTGAATCACTCTATCTATTAAAAAAACCGCATCAAAATCTGTTGCGTAGTTTTAAAGATTTAAGCATACATAGAGACAGACAGACGGCGGAAAGCGATTTTGTTTTATACTATGTAGTGAAGCTTACGCCTGCGGCTTAAATTCTCAAAATGGTTAGGTGCTTGGTTGTCTGCATCATAAAGGGAACCTTTATGCAAATTAGCTCTCATCATAGGTAGGTCAGATCTAGGTAGGTTTTGGTTGAGTAGTGTCGAGTCAGTGAGGACTTTTCTTTATAAATATCAAGAAGAATTATAGCAAAATAACAAACTTGAAGTGAAGGGAAAACGTGCATAGTCTCCTCCTACTTATTGTAAATGCTTTGTGACATGAATCTTTTTTTTTAAGCTTTAACCTTAGCCATCGAAATCCAACTGCACCGACGATCCAAGATCACTACAACTGTGGAGCCATCAACCAATAGGAAGGCTGTTAGAATGACCGTTGTAATCAACGCGCAGAAGTGCCTCCGAAGATATTGCAGAAGAATGGCCAGGGTTATCTGCCGACAAGTCGACAGGGCGCTGGGGCCTGGGGTATTTTAAGAAGAAAATAAAGAAGTTTACTTTAGTGATGTACTTGAGCATGTGGAGAAACAAAAGCATTCTAACGAACATTCTAGTGAGAGCTCTTGTGAACAACAGTAAATTTGCTTGGAGCTTTTTTCCGAGTCCAATAATACTGCTTGTTTTACCTCCATTCGTCTCTGCCTACAATCCGGGCGTCTTTTTTTTTTTTTTTTAATGATTAGGAAGGAAAACGAGCAAGTGGGTCACCTGATGGTAAGTGATCACCACTGCCCATAGACACCCGCAACCCCGGAAGGATTGCAGATGCGTTGCCATCCTAGAGGACTAAGATGCAATGCCTCTTGTGCCCGTAATTTCCCCGGCTGTCTTACTCTCCACACCGGAACACAGCAGTGCAAGCACTGCTACTTAGCGGCAGGATTAGCGAGTAAGATGGTGGTAGCGATCCGGACGGACCTTGCACAAGGCCCTACCACCCGTCTGCTTTTTCGATGAGCATTTACTAAAGCGTTTGCGAGAATGTTCGTTGCGAAGTTTGGCTCTATAGTCTACTTCAATCTATTTTTTTGTTCATTATAATTTTCCTAATCGATATAATCTGGCAGTAGTGTAGTGCTAATTGTAGTAGAAGTTATTAACACGCTTTATAATTGCACAAAGAAAGAAAATATTTTCAGATGGATGTAAGACTAGTCATCAAATTTATGTATTCTGAGAATTGGCTAGAAGTTGACTAGACAAGTATAAAGCATTACTTGTGATAATTTCCTTCGAGTAAATTTTGGAAAAACCTCGAAATAAGAAAGCTGGAATCGACCAATACTTGGAAACGTAATCGGAACTTATTTATAAGGAACAAAATTCCGTGAAATCCGTTTCTAACAGCTCGAAGACCTAGAATTGTTTTGTCTCACCAATAAAATGTATATCTCACCAATGTGTACACACAGCAAAGCGAATCGGTGAGCACCCTAGTTATCCACGTGTGTCATTCTATACACACATCCGCACTTATCCGCTGCCTTATTACGCACACAACAAAATGCCCTATCTGTGCTAATTGTGTTTTCTGACTACCTTCACGCATAGTTATTCAAACCTGCTGGTATTTTGTTCAATGGAAGCATAATTTTGCCACCAGTATTATAAGCGTGGTGGCTCAGGTGTATTGACCTAGAGTTATGAAACCTAGAGAACCGGGTTCGAATCCTGCACAAGTGTATCTTTTTTGTTTTCAATTTTAAATTACTAATCTCAAAATAAACTCATGTTTACCTAAAACAAGAAAAAAAGGACGTAAAAGAATAAAACAATAAAATGCAATTATTGGTTCAAATTGTTCATTGCAACATTTAATTTTTATTGTATTAGCCTCTATTTGTGTTATTATTATTATTACCAAAAGTAATTAAATTAGCTAAATAAAACTGCACACTTTTCCTTATAGAATAATATTCATAAAATAACACACACTTTAGAGGCCAGTATGATTTTATGTTTACTAAAAAGTCTTATGTCACTAACATAATAATTATCTTGCAAATTGAATACACAACCATAATAGGGCTATTTTTAAGATGACACATAATTAATATCTTAAATTCTGGTTTTTTAGGTTTAAGTCTGATAAAGATGAACGAAACGTTTTATTTGCGGACGTGTAAGTCAGTGGTGAAATGAATAGACATGTTAAATGACAGCCATTAACAATAACATCATTTCACACTGGGTTATAATCTCCACTTTGAAGCGACTAAGCTACCTATCTCGATTTGGTTTGGATTTGGACACCAGGGCCCATCGATGACATCCAACCCCATAGCCTAAAGTAACACTGCCACTCGTTCTGCACTGTAAAACATTACTGTGTTTATATATTTAATTAAGTTAAAAGTTAATATATTTCGTCTTCATCACTAAAAATCACTACATTTGACTTTGATTGATGTAATAATCAAAGTCAAGATATTCACGAGCAAAGGTTTCTTCTATGCTGGTCCGTTAAAGCATGTTTTTTGCTGGTCTACGGCAATGCAATCCTGCAGCATGCAGATGGTTTGGTTGCGGCAACTACATAATGTCCAAACCAAATGGCAGGAGATGAGGCTTCAGGTTTAGGCCCAGAACGAATATTTTTATCGTGTCCGAAGTCTGCGTAAGGGTGAATCCATAATGGCACAGTCTTCCGCTGCAAAATAAATGAAGTTTAAATAAAAACATTTTTCGTCAAAGAAAGTTGTTTAAAACATTACCGATAAAATAACAAGTCATTGTTTTTAACACCGTTTGTCTACTTACCCATATCAAAAAACGCCTAGCGATTCCTTATATGAATAGTTATATTGTTTTGCTCTTTTCAACAAAGATAAATGAAAATCCATGTTTTGCAAATCACAAGGTATTCGAAAGGCAAAATTAAACAGTTCGTAAGTATAACACACGGTTCATCCCGCAGCTAATAATGGCTGCCAGCGGTGACAGTTGTTTGTTCACAAAATCATATTATTAGAAATTTGAGGGTAGAAAACACTTTATATTGGTTAAGACGATAACGACCAAAATAGCCATCAGCTAGCAACTTTTAAACTCCAGTAAAAAGAGTCATACCTATTAATAATTATATTAAAAGAAAACACAATGCGTTTGCGTTTTTAACATATTATATAAGAGTAAAATTAAACATACCACCATAAAATTAAATAGTTACGGAAAAAAATAAATTATAATTTCAACCTTATTTCAAAGCTCATAAAACAGCTATTTACACAAATTGCAATACAGTAGTCGCAGATTGAACATAATTCATAAATTCACCATGTAACTTGTATACCTCGGTGGCCTAGCGGTCAAAGACAGGTCGAAGATTTGACTTCTGCTTTAGTGAACCGGGTTCGTATCCGAAGAAAACGAAATATAAAATAGTAATAATAAAATGACATTTTTGGATGTTATTTCAATGGCCATGCTGGTTGTGAGGAATATTGCTTTGGAATTGGAATCTCAGACTTGTTGAGAAATAATAATATAACATCGTCGCATCAGTGAGATGGTAACTACTCTTCGCTAGTAATAATAGTTCAATGCGTGGGATTGCATAAATTTGAAGATTCAAGGTCGAAGGAAGCTTCGATTCGGTTCTCTCGCTTACACTGGGGATGACAATATCCAATGTAAGATTAGGTAAAATATTTTTAGGACAGTCTAAATAAAAAAAATACTTTTACATTATTTTTGTAGAAGTAACTGAAACCGGAGATATTGCATTTTCAGCATTTGAGTGTGACACGATACCGGGGGGGATTATTTTCATTTAATTTGTAATTATTTTTTACTTAATTTATTATAAACTAACTTAAATAGTTGTAACTTTCTTCATTGTTATTTTATAGTTAGTTCTTGTTTATTCAATAAACAGGTAATTTACAGCGACATTGCTCATTCATCTTGTTGCTAAAAAATCTGTACTTAGGGGGTAGATTTTATGATCGAACTCACTCACACATTCACATGTCATAGATTCTACTTAACGTTCATGTCGATACTCAACACGCATAGACGTGTGCGTGGCTGTGCTAACCGCATTATTTTGCTGTGTGTACATACAATACATACAGTAAGCACACATGGCAATAAATGTTACCAAATATTCTCAATGAGTTACCATCTGACACTTATATTATAGGTGTTGGGCAACCCTAATAAATGTAAGAAGTTTATCAAAAATTATAACGCATCGTAACAATAACTTATATATTTATTTAGTAATAAATTGGACGACTTTTCAGTGGCAAGAAGGCAAACTTAGCTGGGATTTCTCCAGACTTTCTTTGCCAAAAAAATGTGCCTGAAATCGATTACAGATAATTCACGTCCGTTATTCAAAAGTGCTATAAAAATTCCGGCTTCTGCTTGCGTGTCTAAATACCTAACTGCGAAATGAAATTCGGTCTCTGCTAAGTACCTACCTATTTGTAATTATTATTATTTTTTGCACGCACATTACTTATAATTACCATAAACTTCGTAAATAATACGTATTGGCTCGCAAAATAATTATGTATCCAGTACGCCAAGAAACTGCTAGATTACTGTATCAAAAAACTTTTACGCGTATCAAGAGAAAACTACGTGAGGAAGTTAGTCTCTACCGTCGCTACAGTTTATAGCATAACAGAAAGTGATTAGCCTTCCTACGTGTCATGCAAAAAGTTTCATTACGTGCTTTTTGTGCTGTTTCTGTGACGTTAATAAAGTATTTGCGAGGCTCAGACCATAGACCAGCTCAGTGAGAGACGGACTCACGCACAAAGGGTTTCGCCGCCAAAACTGAAACAACGCATTTCCCTTTCCAGCTATACGCCCTTAATCATGCTAAACGTGGCCTTAAGGTTTTCTTACCTTAGGCTCTGTCTGACCCATGAGGGATAAAGACGTGATATATGTATGTATGTATGTATGTATTTTTTTTCATATTGTTGGATTTTATTTAAATCAAGATTTATGACTTACTAGCCGCCCAGCGACTTCATAATTTGTGTATTGCGCGCCCCGGGAACAATACTATTTTCCAGTATGAAAACTATCATGTGTCTATTCCCGTGTCTCAAACTATCTCCATTCCAAATTTCATCACTTTTTTTACAGTTATGTTTCATTTTAATTTCAACTTCGGACCTCTACGTGTTTCCGAGTTAAAAGTGTCTTGGTGGATTGATAGACAGACGGACAGACAGACGGAGTGCCAGTGAAGATTTTCATAAGGGTTTCGGTTTTCTGCAAAGGTACAGAACCCTAAAAACCGCTAAACCATTTACATTTCACTTCACGACCTCTTCTACCGACGTAAAACAATCAAGTAGAGTCCATAAAGGAAATGACCGTAATTCGTCTTATCAAATCGCCATTAGGCCAAACAAACAAAAAAGCTGTAAGTAATTTACCCCGAATCCGCCGAGACCCCAATAAAATAAATGTTCTATTAGAATAGAGACATTATAAGGTATAACTCGAGCGACACACGGCCAACGAGAACATCAAGCCAGGGAAAAAGAAATATTTATTTAAAAACAATGTTAAATTATTAAAGCGTTGTTTAAGCTATTTTTTAAAGAAGTAAGACGCCGGTTACGAGAACGTGGTCTGAACTCTCGTTCGGGATCATTCCTGATGCATTTATTAAATTTACTTTGCTAGCCACGATCTTTGATATATCCCGCGGGAACTAAGTAAGTAAGTAAATGCTTTATTGTACAAATATAAAGAAACAGATACAATTCACAAAAAAATATAAATAACATTAATATATGCACAAAAATAAGAGACCTATGGAATTTTCCGAGATTAAAAAGAAGCCTATGTTTCAATTTAGGGTAATCTCCGTTCCAAATTTGATCCAAATCCGTCCAGTGGTTTCAGCGTGAAGAAGGAACAAACGACACACTCACTCACATACTCACATCCTCACTCACAAACTTTCGCATTTATAATATTAGTAGGATGTAGTTCTGTGATGTTTTTATATGTCACTAGAAAGAAGCAATAACTACGATAAGTACGAATTCATATTCATAAAGTCATTTCAATAGTAATTTTTGTGGTAGTAGTGGAGGGAGGGTTGCATGAAAAACTTATATATTTCACACAGGCTTGGTTATCTTGGACGTGAGTAGCGGAGTATCAAGGCAAATATTTTTTGTTTGAAATGGACCTACGCAATATAACGCCTGATTCAATAAAATATATAGTCATTTGACATAAAATTTTAAAATGAAACTTATTCCCCGACTACAATTTGAAGTACAATATTAGAGTTGAACAAACAGATATTCCTATTGATATTAATATTTAATGTTGAATATTTGCGTGGCAAAGTGAATAACAATCACTTTGTTTTGTGTGGGAAATACGTAAATATTAAATCATGATTCTAGTAACTGGTTATGTTCCATTTAAGTATCAGTTAAAGAAAAACGTAGTCCTATCAGTCCGCCCGGCTATCCATCTGTCTGTCCGTCTAAAAAATTAAGTTTCAAAAGATTAATGATTTCTAGAGATATAACTTTTTAAAAGCATACTTTCATACAACTAACTAAGTTGTGTGTCACCGTTGCAAGAAAGAGAATTGGCCTCATTAAATTAGACTTGGCGAGAGCCGGCTAATTAAGTTAATCTCTACACGAACTGGCTCCTACTGCGGCTAATCATTCTCTAGACATTACCTTAATGTAGTTAACAAAGTTAAAAAGGTAACATGATATTATAGACTGAATAATGTAAACGCGTAAACAAAGAAAAAGGTAGGATGAGAGAGTGAAAGAAATCTTGATGGAAAGAAAGAAATGTCATTCTGACAATTGGTTCAAAAAAGCGGCAACTGCTGTACTCTGATTGGCTCTTAGATATTGATATATACATGGCACGTTGGCACGGCGAATAGTACTCACTTATTATTAAAAAAACGTTGGCATTGTTTAACTAGTGATGTTCCGGATATCCGTATCCGTATCCGCGGATATCCGAGGGAAAAGAAAAATCCGTAGGTATCCGTATCCGTGTCCGTTACTTTCACGTAGATCTTTTACGGATCTTTTACAGGTGATTAGGTAGAATTAAAATAACTGTAAAGCTCCATTCCGAGTATTTATATTTCTTAAAATCAAATATTTGGCACCTTTATATTGCAAAAAATTACATACATACATATACATACATACCGTCCCGCCTCTTTCCTGGGTATGGGTATTTCCATGGGTAGGCAGAGACTACTTTATTCCACTTGCTACGATCCTGACATATTTCTTTCGCTTCATCCACAGTCATCAATCTCTTCATACATGCTCGTCGGTTTCGGGTACTCCTGACCTGACCTTTTTCCAAAACGTCTCCTATTTGGTCTCGGAACGTCCGTCTAGGCCTTCCCCTCCCAACGTAACCATTCACACTCTCTGCTTAGTTATAGTCTACTTTCATCCATCCGCTCTACGTGACCAAACCAACTAAGCATACTTTTTTCTATCCTAGTCACTATATCCTCTTTCACACCAGCACGTTCCCTTATCACACTGTTCCTTATTCTATCTTTCAGTGATACACCTTCCATACTCCTTAACGCTCTCATTTCTACTGCATTTATTCTACGCAGTAAATTACCATACTAATACTCATAACTGAAAGAATCTTTATAATAAGATCAATATTATAGCAAGTTATAATATCACTTTTATGACAATGAAATAACTAAAACTTTAATCTTTTTTTTTACTATAGTGAGATCAATGGTGACGTCAACTATCGCTTCAAGGTCGCGGGCGCCGACACCAATCGAATAAAAGAATAAAGATCCGTATCCGTACCTATCCGTATCCGTGGATCTTGACACTAAATATCCGTAATCAGATCCGTATCCGCGGATATACATGTTTAACGATCCGGCACATCGCTATGTTTAACTAACCCAATAAAAAAACCTAGTCATCTGAATATTATTTTGTCTGAGTACCGTTAGGACCATTTAAAGTATTTCTCTCAATCAAACAATTTTTTTTACTCATAACGACCTCTTTCTCATTCCTACTCTCAAACTTTTTGTTTTCCATCCTTTGCATTGGCCTTGTTCCAAGTTACGGATAAAACTGGTGCTAGTACGGTTTAGTCGATAAACCACCAATGTGCTACAATTAGAAAATCACTATCCGCACTCTTGGGGTTAATTTCTCTATGATTATTTGAAAAATGTAAGCACACACTACCTCCACAAATACCTTCAATTCCGGCACAAGCCTTGAGTGAAGGCCCCGACTATTGTGCGGTGCACCACATTTGCATTCGGCTTTGTTTGTGAACAACGGGCGGTCGACCAATTCCTGCACTACCGACAATGTAGGGAAAAAGCACGTCAAATTTTGCTTTTCTATAGTTATTTCGAGCTTCCAATCCAGCGTGAAAAAGGAAATATTGGTGAATACCGTGGATTCAGAAAGTACATACATAATGAAAAACTATTTTGAGGTTAACGGTCGATTGAAAAATTGCCTCTTTTAAAAGTTGCACTTTATTTTTGCAATTGTGAAACCATGAACATAAATCAGTACATCTGGCTGCGGAGTAGCAAGATAACTGTTTTCAGTATATTAGTTAGGAAACCACTTTGTTGTTTGAAACTATCTATTTTTTTAATGAACGATTATTTTGATGCTTACATAAAGAAGACTTTTATGAAAACTTGCGGACCAGATTCACGCATTGAGAGTTTCGTACAATATAGCACTAAATATTTCACATTCCTTTTGATGGTGATGGTTCCTGAAAAAATGGAACTTGACAGACAAACGAACGGACGGAGTAACAGACGGACGGATGAACGGTAGACAGACAGACGGACAACGAAGTGATCTTACAGGGATTCTTTTTTTCCTTTCAAGGTAAGAACCGTAAAGCAGGTTCAAGATTTTGAATTTCACAAAGAATTTATTGACGTATAATAAATGAGTACAATTCTTTTAGTTTTAGTGAGATAGTTGTATTCCAATTTATTTGTTTACACTTGGTCAAACGCTGAAAAGTACTGAAACAGCGTTCTCAAAAAATAAGTTAATAAAAAACATCGCAACGTCTATTGAAGCTCGAGCCTGACTGTTTATTACTTGTCAACCCGTCAAGCCAGCGAAATTGGTGCTCTAATTTGACAAACTTGACCAATAGCCGGACCCTATAGGAAAATAGAGCTTGTTTTTCTCCTTCCATTAACAGTGCCTTCAAGCATTTGTATAATAACAGCGCTTTTATTAAATTTCGAATACAAACAACCAATAAGCGAAACAAAACTCTCGCTTCCATAAACAACGTTTTCAAAGAAGCTATAGGAGCCAAAATCGTCCAGCGGACAGCAATTGAAAAGGGTTCCCTCCTAAAAGTTTGTTGATAAAAACTATTGGTGGGCCCGCAAAATAATATCTGTGAATACCCTACCGACATCAAATTGTGAAAGTGGGGGAATTCTCTTGATAAACTTGAAGGATACATCAAAAGTTGGGATAACTTGGTTATTCAAGTAGAAGGCACGGGCGATACCAGACATGGATTTGGGTCAGTAAGCGTCGCGAAGGGTCTCGGCTACATTGCGGCAAATACAAAAGTTTTTTTTTACATAATATTTCCTGCGTCTTTATTAGTTATACTAGCGACATTTCCAGCCAGTATTGAAACAATACATAAATGTACGGTCAACCTAATAGGACCCTGGGCCACTGTATAACTTTTTCGCAATAAATGATCGGCTTGTTTTCGTGTTCTGTCAGTGTCAAAGTACTCTGACGTTAATTGTAAAAGGTTCCGTTTGGTTTGTACATACTACATAATTTCAAAATTTGATTACGGTAGAACAAGCCAAGAACTACTTGAACTCGCACCGCACCATGTATAATTTTATGCTACGGGGTGTTGAAATTATTGCTTGATAAATCTTAAATCGTATGTTCAAAAATTGAGACGGTGTTTCATTATATGCATAAACAATAATATTACATTATGAACTAATTACAAATTAGTTTGCTACTCCGCAACCGCACGTGCAAGACAACTAACGTCTGTGCAGCTCATACTTACCAAGATTAAAGCAAGGCCTTCCGCAAATTAAAGTGTGGTTCATCAATCACTGTACTATGGAAATATTTAAGTTATTAGAATTCTGCACGCCACCAACCACGCAAGCATATTTCTAAGTGACATGTCTCAGTGAAATTAATCTCGCCCACAGGTACTCAGATGAATTGTAAGCCGACTTAGTGTAGTTTCTGTCTGCGGCACATTAATTATGAAACTGTGACGGTATATCGCCCAATTCGCAGGCTAAGGATAATTACGTAAAGGTTGACAGAGGGACCACTTCAATTCGTAAACGTTCGAAAATTAAGGGCTAGACATTTAAAAACACACACCAATAATTATGATGCATTTTGTTGTTTTTCTTTTTAACCATTTCTTCATCGTCATCTCATATTTTCCAACCAGTATACGTCCCACTGCGGGAACGGGCCTCCTCTCAGAATGGAAGTGCTTGGGCTGTAGTTCCTACGTGTCCAGTACGAATTAGGAACTTCACACACACCATTAAATTGCTATGCAGGTGTATGCAGGTTTTCTCGCAATGTTTTCCGTCACCGGAGAGCTCATGGTAAATTCGAAATCTTATTCGCACCTCAATTCCGAAAAACTAATAGGAACTCACTTACTAATTAATGATAAAAGAAGGTGTAGATGAGATAGCCTCCTGAGGCTCCGTAGAATATTAACACAGGATAGGCACACCAACGTATAATAAAGATATCAAAAGGGAATGGAATATTTACAATAAATGAACGTAAGAAACTGTATAAGGATATTAAGTTTGAGCATTAGATATGAGGATCGATTGCAGCAAGGGGGCTGGTTCACGAGGCGCCTGTGTTGCTGGATCGAAGGCGAATGAGGGTCCTCGGCATTTCAAACGGCCGCGCAGTTCCACGCGCCGGTCGGCAGATGTTCCGACACTGTTGCTGGCAACACAAAGTTAGCTCTTATAAGTTGGCAAAGCCTGCCTCCCCTCTACTTCACTTCCGACGATCATGGCTGTATAATGGCCGAATAATAATGTGTTAGGGGGTCCTTAAAAAGTAATAAATTCGGTGAATGAAACAGCAAGACTTTATTTAACCAACGAAGCACCTACAGTCCACGCTCTCAACAGACACTAGACTGCCAGCACGCTTAACCGACTGCGTCCAGGGGGTAATTAATGTATCTGGCCGCTTCAAAGGCAGTTGAAACGCCCGAAAAATTTTCATGCGTTTAGTCGTTGGGAATGCAATAGCTGTTATTATCTGAATCTCAGTGAAATATTCAGTGATTAAGGTAAAAGCAAGTGTAGGAATATACTCGGGACGTATCGATTCGCTCTGCAAGATTGAACATTATACTCAGCGGCTCAATAATCAAGGGCAAGCAGCCGTATGATGTACCGGGAATACGTGGAATAGATAAAGTTACACATAAATGTAAGAAAAACGATAATAAAAAATTTGCGTCTTAAAAAATATTTTATTTCAAAATATCTCATTTCAGCTTGACAACGATATATCAAAGAAAATTATTTCCATTTGTCTTTGAATACGATTACCCACTGATGTATAGGTAGGTACTTTACAAGACTACGAAAAATTGCTATCACATCGCCGTTCCTGCGCTAGTACGCCCCAACCTCGCACTAGCGACCAAGTAGCAAGAAACAACAGTACCGGTTCCAATTTTATTACAACACTTTAAACAACAAAACCGAATTTCGACACTTTAATTCGAAGTGGAAAGAAATCAAACCGGCCGAGCCCGCTGTAATTGGAGCTGGGCTGACAGCAGCCGCCGCGGAATGTTTAATCTGTGGCACCTAAGGCCAGGGAGAGTACCGACAGCAGGAGAGCTGGAAATGAGAAGCGCGGAAACCGGTCAAGTGCGTGCCGGACGAAATCAAACCATTTAACATACATACGTATATCACGTCTTTATCCCTTACAGGGTAGACAGAGCCTAAGGTAACAAAACCTTAAGGCGACATTTAGCATGATTAAGGGCGTATAGGTGGAAAGGGAAATCAAAATAGTGATGGGTTGCTAGCCGCATCGCCCATAACATGATTCCTAAGTATTTCGGGCATTCCCTCGATGGGCTTTTACCATCTGCGCGGGAAGAGAACCAACTGGAAAATTATATGTTTTTTTCTTGTCCGGAATATTGTAACAGATGGTTGAATTTGTCTGACTGAATACACCAATGTTTTTTAGGATTTTTCAATTGTGGTTGAGAAATGTTTCCATACGGTCGGTGTTCAAATTCAAATTGTATAAAAATTACGATGAAAAACTGTAGTGACCTACACAGGGGTGTTCAGTCCCACTAACCATACCACCAGCTGAAATATTTTGGATCAATTCCAAGATACAGTTTGACAATATTCGTTTGCACAGAGAAGCGCAGACCAGTTTCCGATGGTAGCCGAACGTGTAAATAATGTATATTGAACTTTATTTGCAAGCGCAACTGGCAGAGTATTGCTTGCTTTGCATTCTTAGCTCTGTCCCGCTTACACGATTTTGCCATTGTTGGTACGAAATCGATCGACCAATAACAGCGCCAGAGTTTCCCGCGCTACTAAAATTGGTCTACTGCGCAGGTACATTGTGGAGCATTATTTTTGTTGTCAAACTGTACCTTGTATTTTATGTAATAAAAAAAAGTCAGTCGTTTTAACCTGTTCTTCTACCGAAACATCCTTGTTGTTTAACAGCAAGTTACAATAAAATAAGACTGAAATTTTACTTATATTGTTATGGTTTTATTAGCAACGGTGGATGATTTTTAAACAGCCATTTTCAATAAACGACAGTTAAAAATAAACAGATTATTTTACTTTACAAAAATTATAGTTTAAGTCAAAATGTAACCACCAAGATCGCAAAGCATTAGCAAAAGAAGATATCTTCGGATAGAGTGGAAAATCGTGCGGCTCGCCTTTTGTGTCAGAGAGTTGTTTGTGCAATTCTACGAAACTACAAGCCCAGCATTTTCTATTTACATTGATTTTCTCCATATTATTAAAAAGTTACAGACCGTTTTAGGACTTCAGGAGCTTATAGCTTATATATTCACTTTTTCCAAAACCGACATAGTCCTGTCCGACATCACAATCTCTTTTTTCGTACTTTAACTGAAGAATTATGTAGGCCGACACAGGGGCGCGGACTCCGTGGGTGCTCGGGGGCTCGAGCACCCATGAGAAATAAACAGTGGGTGCCGAGCACCCCTGAGAATAGACATCACGAAACAGATCAGTAATCGCCTTTTAGGGATAGGTGTTTTTTTTCATTACCTGACGACCCGTTTTCGAGTCATCAAATAAGCATGAGCACCCACGAGGTTTTCTAAAAGTCGGCGCCCCTGGGCCGACAGACGCTGGTCCAAAATGCAGAATGAAAATATATTTTGCAACTCGACTGTTCGACTTTTAGCTATTCCTACGCTGCTACCTGTACTTAGTATTAGACCTTAATAAAAGTACCGGAGATAAGGTATTTCACATAGCAAATGAAAGAGATTTTGAAAGCTGTCAGTTGTGAGTAGATACTGCGAAAATAATTATTGTTATTCCTTCTTATCTGAACGCGTCGATGTCTTCTCTACGAGAAGTCGATTCTGTACCCAACAGTACTCTTTTCACCCAAAAAGACTATATTTCACAGAGTACGTAGAGTAAGTGCTGCTATAAGAATAAGTAAGGAAAATGACATCAAACTAAATTGAAAAAAGGGATCTTTATACAAAGAACATGGTATTTTCGGTTTTGTTCTACGGAACCCATTGTATGCATGTCCGACTCGCGCTTGGTCGATTTTCACAAATCTCTCCATAGCTATATATAGCGTTGTAACAAGTCGGACAATCCATATTAGATATACTATTTATACAACAAACCAGCATGTTGTGCTCCCCTGTAACACAACAGCGAAGTCAGCAGACGAGTAACTTGCCCGAACAAGGAAGTCAACTTGTGGGTCAGTCGGACCCTTCCAACTATGGGAAGTTTGGTGACAAGTTTGAGTTAAGCACACATTTGTTCAATTGCTGCTGTTTTGGATCTTGAGCACAGGAATAAATACATTTAACATGTTCATTAATGGTTTTACTTGTTATGTAACTTGTATTGTAGACAGAAGAAACTGTACCTAGGTTTAATTTTTGTAGGTAAAAATCCTACGCAACCCATCGTGTCCCTCACGGCGATGGGTATCTTAAAAAAGAATTCCCCCTCGGAAAAAAATCGATTCCATTTTGCCATTTTGCGTAAAACAAAAAATATATTGGCAATTTTTTAACACTGACCTAAAAATAAAACCATGGAGATGACTGTACTTTTTGCCACCACGATAACACTATGTACCTACAGGGTGACATTTTTAAAACTTCACGCAAAAAGTTCCTCGCGAGTTGTTACAAAGGCCAAGTAATCCATTCCAAAATGGGGCTTACATTTTAATCACTCCACCCAACTTGAGATCGATTCGCAAGATTTATTGTTCGGATCGGGCCATTGTCAAAGTTGTTGTCGACGCCCCGGACCCTTTTATGAAATTCGCAAACCATTGTTTTGATCCGGATTTTAAAAAAAAGTTTAAAAAAGTTCCCCTACGCTGACCACAATTAACAAAACCGAGAAATAACACTCTACACAAAACCGCTTCTGTTCATAGTATTATAGAGTTCAAAGTTTGCGCTGTTGATCTTTATGGGTGTAAAAACTAAATTTGCGTTCCTAAATAACGAGGTCACGAGTTTTTTTGCCTTTTGTCGGTCATTTAAAACTTTCATTAGTGAATTCGCGCTGAAATTCTCACTTTATTTTTCTTTTGGTTGTTTCTTTGAATCGCCTGTGGATTGCGCTGCACTGAATGACGCGGGCTCTACCTGTTACCTCTGTTAATTGCTATGAACTTAGATATACCGGGTGTTTGTTTTCCGATAAAACTTTGTAAATCTAACACGAAGTACTAGTACCTACTAATTGCGATTAATGAGCTAGCTTTTAATCTATCGACACAGTTTAAGAAAGAACTTTAGGATGAAGTAAGTCCAGAAATAAAATCAAAAGTGAGTTAATTAAGCAAACTATCAGAAGAGTTTTTAAAAACTATCTACATACATTTATACATAAATCACGTCTTAATCCCTTACGGGGTAGAAAAAGCCTAAGGTAACAAGACCTAAAGGCCACGATTAACAACATGTGTATAGCTGGTAAGGGGAATCAAAATAGTGACGGAATGCCAGCCGCATCGCTTATAACATGATTCTTATAATACAACAAAACCCACAGAAATTAATTAATTCTGGAGTTTTATTGTAACACTAATACGCACTGGTACAATGCTTAAATACAAGAGAGAGAGGAGGGGGCAAAGGGCTGCGTTTAGTTACTACACTAAGATATTCGCCGATTCCCTCGATAGGCTTTTACAATATCTAGTGTCGCTTAATCTGAAAGTCTTCGAATAAAGTCTCGTTTATTTTAATTTACCAGTTTATTTAAGTACCCGCTTATCTAAATATCGCTTGTTTCCATTAAAACATTTTCCAGTTCAAAGTAGCTACTTTGATTTATCCTTCCTCATGCCCTCGGGTATGTAATAAAAGCTTTGCTTACAAGATCAAATATTCTTTTGGTAAAGTTTTTCACGTTTTGTTGAAAAAATTACTAGCTATCCTGTAATAGATTTCTTTTTGAAAAGTTATTATGGTTTGCCGTTTTTAATTTAGTTAGCAACAAAAATCAATTGTTCATTTTGACAACATTAAAAAATCATGCTTATGGTATATAAAAAAAAAGATTACTACAACTGATTTTCTGCAAAAAACTTTATAGTGATCAACGGTTAAACAACATGAAGTCAGTCAAAAAATCGCGGTGTAAAATAATTTCTTGATCAAAAGATTTTATAAAAGTTTGCTATTGGCTAAGTCAACTAACTAAACTAACTAAAAATTTTGACTAATCACAAGCAATTTTCTGTTAATAAAAATTCAAATACTTTGATGAACTTTATTTATTTTGTAAATGATTACAAAAGTATTAATTAAAATATAAACTAAGGCTACCTTAAAATAACTTAGTAAAATAAAACCCTGGTTAAAAATTAAAACTTTGTGCGAGTAAGCTGCTCGCGCGAGGGTCGTCTGTTGCCTCCCTCCCTCCTTTGATAAACTTGTTATTCACGTAGTAAAAAATTGTTTTTTAAGGCATGCTGCATGTAATTTATAATATGCATGCATCCAAACAAATTTGTATGCCCCAAGGCGCCACATAGTGATACAAATAGTAATATAAGTAACACCCTGTAATTTACCTATGTTGGAGAAATAAATCTTTGAATCTTTTATGATACCTAACCATTTTAAAAGTATTAAAAATTACCTCTACTGGGTTAATTGGGTTAGGTTAGAATTGCGTTGCGTTAGAGTGCGAAGCGGTACAACGACGCGAAATAGGAGATACAAGATCATCTTCTCGACCAAATGCCATTGCCCATTAATTATTTATATTTATAGGTATATTGCCTGAATACACCAACTGAAACAAACAAAGAGTATCTACCACTTATCACTACATCACTACACAATATAAAACGAAGTAGTTTTCCGCCGTCTGCCTGTCCCTATGTATGCTTAACTCTTTAAAACTACGCAATGAATTTTGATGCCGTTTTTTAATAGATAGAGTGATTCAAGAAGAAGGTTTATATGCATAATTCTACGCAGACGAAGTCGCGAGCAGAAGCTAGTATATTATAAAACAAAGTCCCCCGCCGCGTCTGCCTGTCTGTCTGTTCGCTATAAATTGAAAAACTACTGAACGGATTTTTTTGCGGTTTTCACCCAAATACTGAATGGTTCATGAGGAAGGTTTAGGTATATTATTTGTCAAGAAATATAACGATAATTGTAGCAGTGCCGTGTTAGTATAATGTACATATTATGTATGTATTGCGACCGTGCTATGCCGGGGCGGATCGCTAGTTATTTTTATAATAAATATTAAATTTCATAGCTGGCAACACACTGGTTAAACTTTTCTCTCGAGACGCTTCGGTATTTGGGACGAGAACATATTACTCAGCTTACCGAAAGATGGCCAGCGCCCAGCCGAGTTGCATTCAACGATTGACCTCTTACTTATAATTAAGTAGCCTTACAGTAAACACCGCTCTCTGGGGAGCAGAACAAATTTCCATATGGGGTAGTTTTTCTGGTGGTATAAGTTGCCCAATTTGTAACGTTAAGGCCGGGATCCGTCGACCCTCGTCGGACAGATTGAGCCTACGGGAGACGCGATGGATCAAACCGAACCGGCCACTATTCCAACGAGCTACTAACGTTACTACTGAGAATAAGGTATCGCCGTTTTCTTAAGGTGGAGAACTTTGTAAATTTTTGTAGGTACTAAATTGAATAACCATTTAAAATTATATTGAGTAGGTGAAAATACTATTCATAGCATTTTTGAGCCCTCGTGAGATAAGGTTCATGTTTATCATTACTTAAACTGTTTACTCATGATTATAAGTCCGGAAAGATACGACTAGTTTCGGTTTGTAAGGCCTTATTCAGAGGTGAGTATATTCACAACAGAAAACAGGAACGTGACGTAGGTGCTCTAAAAGCCTCTCAAGGTTCCAAAATATACTGAAGTTAGTCGGATCACTCCAGACTTATAGTCGTGAATTAGTAATTTACGTTTTAAATCCATATATTCGTTGACTGTTATATTATTTACCAAGATGTATTTGGGATTTAAAAACTATTAAAAACCAGAAAAAATATGGGCTTTCGCAGTTCCTTTGTATTTATTTAATACACAAAGTGGTAAGCGTTTCGATTTTGATTAGTTAACTTTTTTCGAGATCGGCGATGGCATCCAAAATTATTGTTGCCCGGCTCAGTATTAGACATGGAGTAGTTTATGAGAAAATATTTTTAACACTTAAGCTGACTACTTAATTAAAACTACTTACTATTTCTCCAAAGTTAACAGAAATAACAAGATATTAAAGTAATTTCCAAGTTTTCATGGTTCTGAATGTTTTAGACTAACTATTAAAATAAGGGCTCAGTTACTTTGTAAGTTGATTAATAACTCCATGTTGCCTAGCAACTGCGATCCCTCATATAGCCGCCAGGAACATCATATGAATAGTTATGTTGTGCCTACCTGTTTTGTTTGCATGCTTTGATCACTATGTCAAACATGAACTGCGCTAATCCTATGAATATGACTTCATTTCCATCAACTACACTTTTAAGAGTGTCGAAATATATATTATTTTAAACTATAATGATAATAATAAATAGGTATGCCAGCCATCCGATTTTATGAAACAAAACAAAACAAAGCTTCAGGATAAGCTTAATTTTCCAGTGAAAACACCATGGAAACATATTAAGTAGTTTCCAAACAAACCGACAGAAAGGCACACCAAAATTTTAAAAACCAATAAAATGTATTCTGTCAAAGTTTTTAAATTATGAGACGTTGTAATCGCTTGAATTTAGAGTAAGAGTTTGGTAAGAACATGACACTTGACAAACCCTTGACAATTCACTAGAATCTGGATTCGATTTCCAGCCTCAGCCACTTTTACTAGTATTTACAGTTTCTCCTTTGTATCTGTTGTGTATTTTTGACTTGTTATAAAAAAAACATTCAAAGTGTTTTAAGTTTAAATTTACCATGCCCAGATTACTAGGTACACTTCGTAATTGTCGCTACAACCTAGACTTCTACAAAGACAACCTAACTCTTTCGAAGCCCTACCCAAAACTAAAACAATTCTAGTTGGGATGTCGAAACTCATAAATTAAACTTTGCAAGTACAAATTAGTGTCAGGCCGGTCCCTTTTGCATAGCAGTCGTGAATGCTATTGCTTGGGCAGATGGGACTAAATTAATCAAGGTCGACACGCGGGGTAGGTCCGGGTAGGCCATGAAAGAAGCGGATCCTATGCATCTTAATATTCTGATTCCAGAAGTTCTAAACTGTAACGCGGAAAAGTCACGACTATCATTTAAAAATAAAAATTTGATGCAGTCGAGTCATAATATTCTTCTTAATGCACCTCTATGATTCTCCTTTCTGTGCTGGTCTGGGAGCAAAGAAATTACATAGAGTACCAGTTGCTTCTCTTCCCACACAGATGTTAAAAGCCCATTGAATGAAGGGTCGAAAGGGTGCATCGGACCAAGCACTGCTCTTCCCCTCGGACGGATCCAAAAACGAACCGCAGCTCTTGACCACACGCGGAGGTAGACTCGCACCTACCCGGCAATCGTTTGTCCTTATCTGTCACTTTGACCTTTCATAGATAAGGACAAACGATTGCTAAGTTAGCAGAAGCCTATAGAGCGTGTATGAATGAGGGGTTAGTCTCTATCTCCCAGTAAGGGTAAGGGAAGATGTGATTTATGTATGTTATGTACTTATGTATGTATAATTCTACAGGAATATGTCTCTCTCATTTCAAGTCTCTTGCTTCATTCGTTTAACCTTTTGGCCGCCACGTCAAATACAAGAGACGTCACTCATACGCAGACTTCTTTACAGCGATGCCTTATTGAACCTAAACTCAATTGAACTAAAGTTGCTTTTGCATTGAAATAATACGTATAGGTCTTTGGCGTTTAAACCTGCGGTGCTGATATATGTGTCGTTACAGTTGAAAAGGTTAAACTGTGTGTCTGCCAATCAGTCGGCCATGATGCTCCTTTATATGGTATAGATAGTATTTGGAACGAACCGCTGCTGCCGTGGCCCGTGTCTCAAGACTGGTACACGGTTAATGCCGCCCTTAAACACGCGTCGAGCGCTGGGACAGCCCCGGGGACACTAATTGACACGTCCGTATGCGCCAATTAAACAACTTAAACATTTACACGCTTGCAAGCAAGTGTTAAAATTGGTTATCGCGACTATTTCACGCAGTTAAGTATGTGTTATAAAACCAGTAGGCTATTACCTAACTCGCTCGCAATCGCCATCGTGTTCATTTTGACAGTTCATGTATGGGCTGACAATTGGCATCGGAATCAGCTAGCTGTCACATTCATACAAGAACTGTCAAAATGAACACGATGGCGATAGCGAGCGAGTTAGGTAATAATCCTACAGGTCATCCAAGAAAACGGTCGGTAGGTATAACACATGTTTAAGTACGCTCATTTTATACTTAAAGTAACAAAACAGAAGGATATACGAGTATTTTATACTGTTCTTACGTCTTTGACCTGTAAACAAATAAATGGTAGAAGTTTAATATAAATGGGTGTATTTTTAGGGTAACTGACCTCAATAGGAAAAATTAAACTCTTCAAAGGTCACTTTGTTGTCTGTGTACGTCCTTCAAAGCCAATTGGCGCCGAATCTACTGAATCGTTTAAATTTATAAATACATTTTGTGACTCAAACGTGGACGTGTTTGTTACGTAAATTTATAATCCCTATCCCTACTAATATTATTAATGCGAAAGTAACTCTGTCCGTCTGTCTGTTATGCTTTCACGCCTATATCATGGAACCGATTTTAATGAAATTTGGTACGGAGATAGTTTCAGTCTCGGGGAAGGATATAGGATAGTTTTATCCCGAAAAATTGCTTAGTTCCCGGGATAGCGATAAGCGAATTCTACGCAGAAGGAGTCGCGGCCAACCGCTAGTTTAATATAGAGGTCACAAGTAAGGCAAATTAGAAAAGAATTCAGTCATAAATCGAAGTCTACCCCGTAAGGGATAAAGACGTGATTTATGTACGTATGTATGTATAAATCAAATCGATTCAGAAATAAAACAATTTACGAAGTAGAATATAAAAATAATCGCTGAATGACAAATGTAATAAAAACACAGACGAACTGTGAGCCTGTTTTGATGTAATTTAAAAATAACACTTCTTTTACGTGGGACAGCAATAAGACGAGAGAATCCATACGATGTTTTTACAGAGTACACGTATTTTATCTTTTGTCTTACTTTTGAAATTGATATCACTGCCGAGAAATGTCGATTTCAAGAGTTTCTTCGCGGTATTGGGATACCGTGAAAAAATACAATTTAGACTTAAGACAACTGTACCTACTGGAACACCGGTAAAAAAGTTAAATCATCTTAATAATAAGAATAGGTAAATGTTTTGTCAAACATCATAAAAAAGTTGAAACAGAGTAAGATAAAAACGACTCATACCTTGTTTCACAACTACAGCAATTTAAAGTAATTTTAGGTTAGGTAAATCGTTGCCTTTTGGCTGCACGATTTAGTTTGTTACATTCGTTTATAACCAAGGTGACCCTCGTAATCCAAGACTTACATTTGCAGCAGTAGTTTACATCTAGCTGTAACTGTCCTGGCGCAATACAATGTGGGCGCACTTTGCTTCACGGTTCCACGGAGGTAACACCACATACAATTTTCATGCCAGTCGTATTCAAACTTTTTGGTTGGAACTTTAAAAACTCAACTAGAAACACGGCAACACAGTTGCTCTTAGATATACTCGTATGTCAACTTAGCTTTCTCCTCCAAGAAGGGCTACCGTATTTGAGCTCACTAGTTAGCCTATTACTAGTAAGATATATCATTTTAGCTGTTTTAAAAGTATTGCTATCGCGGATTCACATTGTTTTGGATTTGTTTTAATTAATCCTTAATAGAAAATTATATTATATCCTCAGCATTCCCGTTTCATCTTCGGAATTAGCTGCGCCTTTATACCCGCTTAATTTGGCACCTAAGTACTTTTCTTAGCTCTTCTTTACTGGATCCGTATCACATACATCTGTCAGCCATAATAACAACACTAACAAACATAGATACAAACATACAGGTTAAACTTAGAACCTCCTTTTTTCCCGCCAGAAAATAGAACTTTTACATCTAATTTACGATCTTTCCTTATACCTCATGCTACACTAGCGCCTCTAGTGGCGAATTTACGCGCGGTAGCTTTCATTGCAGCGTACAATCAGAAGAATGGCACGCTGTTGATAATTTATGTAGATGTGCTTCTAGAGGCATAGCGTGGTATAGCACATTTCTTGAGATAAAGTTATAATTTGCATCTAGCTAATTTCCACAACTCGACGTCTTTGCTTTTGCGCCTTTTGGCATGCAGAGCTGTAGATTCAAGTCAACCCAGCTCCAGAAGGAAGCCTAGCAGACTCTTTACGTTCTTAGAGCGACCCTGATGACCCGAAATATAGTGCCCTATTTCACCACACAAGAAAATTCCAGTATGATGTGGGTGACCGTTTCTTCCACCTCCATGCGTGCTCTGCACGAGGGGCTGTTTATAACACCTAGGTTTGTTTATATAAGATTTTGTTGAGCGATAAATATCCTACCTATATAGTCGAAGCTCTTAAGATAACAATAGGTAGCTACGAATTTTCATAAAGTTACGACGAGTTGCCATTCCGTACACTGACTACCGTGAGCGTGCGGCGTGTGTGAACATCAGGGATTCAAAAAAATAAGCTGCTATTAACGTATACGTATAACGTTAAATTGATTAACGATACCTTTGACTTAACGTTAGCTCAATGCATAGCTGGTAACATTACCATTTTTTCCGGTAAAAAGTAGTATAATTAACGGTACATGGGTAAACGTTAATTACAACTTAACGTTAAATCTGTCTCAAAGTGGTAACGATACCAACTTTTTAACCATATTTCAAGCCCTGATTACCATGTCTCTATCGAGTCGTATTTGCTAAAGACACGACTAAACCAATAATGCTTTAGTGGCTGTACATTCTAGTCTGAGAATGTAAAGACATGACTGCAACACAGAGCACACTGAACTTGTACTGGCTAACTTTGTACTGACCTATATCAAATAATGTGGCTTTTACTCGATCCTGCCTCGTGTACCAGGTTCAGAAGTTTCTGTATAGAAAAAGAAGTGGAAACTTTTGTTGCTGGTCTCGTTAACTTTTAGATTAATTACAGACGGTCAATGTTTGAGTGCAAATTGGTCATTATGTTCTAAATTATAATAGACATTGATAATTAACATTGTCTACTATTTATTTGTGTATCGTTCTGGGGTCTAACACCTCAGCGTAATGCTGAGCCAGCGACCGTTTCACTTTCGCGAAGACAAGCTCAACACAATGTCTCATATTTGTGTCTTGCAAACACGAATTAATGTCTTCTTTCTTCTTTAAAAACAGAAACACACTTGCACTTATGTACATGTTTTACGATATCTACATGTGTATTCATTTGGGGCTTGCAAACATACGAGTAGATATAAACAAATCAATACCTACGCTGGTATGATTAGGTAAGGATACACATATGTAAACCTTTCTGTAATGCCAATAGACGCTAGTAATTTAAAATAAATAAATATTGTTTCCGTTGCGGTTAACAGTAACAATAAAATTGCTGCCTAGATACAATACGTGGCACGAATCATGAGCATTCTTAGATTGCGTAATAGTGGCAATATTAGCGCATGCAGAACAATATGCGTGTGAGTTTCGCCTTGCAACAGAGACCCAGTACTAACGGCTCATACAATAGAAGCTCTAGGTACGAATCAATCAAGTTAAATTGTCTCACGCAATAGCTTTACTTTGAAAACAATACATACACAAATCACGTCTTCATCCCTTATGGGGTAGACATAGCCTAAGGTGACAAGGCGTACAGGCCATGTTTAGTAAGATTGTGGGCGTAGATGGAAAATGGAATCAAAATAGTGATGGGTTGTTAGCTGCATCGCCTATAACATGATTCCTATGACTTTCACCCATTCTCTCGATGGGTGAAACAATACATTAATACGGCAAAAAGAAAATAAATACTTGTAATATTTCGAGTTAAAATTAAAGTGACCTAATTATATTCGTCAAAACTAAATTATTTCACTGTTAGCTTCACAAAGTACCTATGTTAAGACTACTAATACAAGTTTAGGTACAGTAAGAAAAATTTGGGCGACATGCAAGGGCACTGTAGACACATTATTTACCTACATTGCGAAAAATTCTAAGAAATTCTCGGCCTTACCTAAGCTAGGCTAGGTAAATAAATTAAACCACACCTCTGTCCCGAGGGTTGGCAGACTTATTACCATCTGGATAAAATGGGGTTTCTTTTACACATATTACGAATTTCACCGGAGTCTCTGGAGGACTAGTGTATTCTTCGACAGCACATGCTAAGATTTTATTAAGATACACGATCACGACGGTATTACGAATAACGGATACCCACACACGGAAGACCTAATTTGTTTGTTATTCGTTAGTATATGGTATTCTATTAATCATTTTCAAAGACATCTTTTAATGATCTGACATGGGAGTTTAACATTTTCTTGACTTGATTAGCTGAATCAAGATAAAATTAGCTATTTTTTTTAATTGCGGTTACGACGGTGGACCTAAGTCGAAGGGCTCGTTTTTCAATTAAGTTAAAATACGCAGCTAATAGTTTATCTTTCAATCCGCCAAATCTCCTTCCTTACACATAAACGTATCGGGTGCGTTACGAACAAAAAGTAAACATTTCTTATACATTTATTGAAGTTTTTTTACTCTCAAGGGTGAAACACGAAACTCTGCGAGCTCGAGCCGGCTCCGCCGAGGGTATTTCAGCGAGCATCAATCTAATACCATATTTGACAGATAAGTTCTTGTATCATATTTCTTTTGCACATTTGGGATTCGGCTTGTGGTGTGGTTGACGTAAGGCTTTGGGAAAATGTAATAAAGGTTTTTGTCAGTAAAGATTCAATGTGTAGTTTTTAAGTAATTAACGATAGGGTAGAACTGGTCGTTCATTCATTTGAAACGATCCCAGTGATGTGACTCGTCAGTATTAAGAGTCTACTTTTTAGTAAGACTAAATATTTATAATGGAGATTAAATTATGACTTTGTGTTATAGAAAATGCCTTATTAATAGAGTAACATACACATAGTACACAAATCACATCTATATCCCTTACGGGGTAAATCGAGCCTAAGATAACAGGACCTGGCCACGTTCAGCATGATTAAAGGAGTACCTAAATGGCGAACCTTTCCTAAAATAAAAAAAGAACATGAAATTTTTACGCAAAACTTCAGAAAGTAGATGAAAATGGAACATTAACATTCATTATAAAATATTTCCTTGAAAAACAAACATTGTTGATTTCAATGACTGAAAAATGATCCTGCAACACAATTAAATTCCAACTCGAAATGGTTTGTTTAATTTCAAGTATTGTTAAATCGTACAAACACGTACTAGCACCAAAATAAAACGCTTCCAAAGATAATAACGTTAATTGTTTGCAATACTAGAAACCAATCAAGCAACAAGCAAACGTCGAGGATGAATACAAATTTTCCTCGAAATTTATTGGATGAAATTCACTCACAATTTTATTGAGTCCTTCGGCGTCGGTAATATACAAACAATTATGAGAGGCCGATAAACCTCCGCACAATTTGTACATTTCAACGGCGGAGGCAATTTCCGACCGAATGCGAAATAAGAGTGGAGTCTGAAAAAATACAAAACGCGCCAAGCACACTGGAAGCGGCACGGTGCCACGACACTGGGATAAAACCATGAGTTTAAAGTTTACTAAGCTAACAGATACTTAATTATAATACAAAAATTGTGCATGCCTATGAGGCAGAACACAGTGAGATTGTGTGTACTTGTGAACCGTTTTCTTGCGATAAAAATATTTAATTGCATTTCATTAATTAATACAGTTAAATGAAACGTTGACGACGTCATGTTGCTACCCAAAACATCATTCCGAGTGTCAGTCTTGGCTGCTACCTAAGGGCTTCTAATTTGCTTTAATTTTGATACTATGTGAACGATAGGCCGCCTTACACTCCGCAATTAGATTTTTGAAGTTCTTTTCGTACCGTTCTCCTAACACAAATCTATTAATTGATCTGAAAGTGAGAGGGACGGTGTGATACAGGCTTCAAAAATCTGATGTGGGAGTAGACACCCAGGGGCCTCTAGTGTAAGTTTTCACATATATAAACGTCTCAAACGCGTTCACTTAAACGTCTCAATTACTATGGAAAAAATGACAGCGCCACACAAATGATGCGGATGTAGCGGAAACGGCAACAAACTGTTCTCATAGTATTTGACATTTTAACGCAAACGCGTTCGAGGCGTATTTTGTGACGGAAAACCTACAATAAGCATACTGTACGCGGTGCTGCATTACAGTCATGGTAGAGTATATTTATTGATATCAATACTAAACATAATGTACATCAAAATAGTGAGAACAATTTTACGTCAAAAGTGTTAAGTTTGGTTCATGCTATCTATTGAAACTTTCTAGACAATTTAAGTAGAATTACACCACTACTCCTTTTTTAGCGACGCGAGATTGGAAAATAACGACAGACTATCCAAAAAAACTGATGTTACTCCCAATTTTGGTTACATTTTGCTTTTCGATTTATTCAGAAACAGAGCTGCGCTTCATGGATACGATTGCCAATTTAAATCGATCAAAAATTTAAATTGGAACGAAACTCAACTTTACATAACATACACCAAGCCCCTAGAGCGGAGGCATATAGTTGTCGTACACATAAAGAATCATCCAGTGCCCCCACGTCCGGACCGGCGTAATTGTTTAAAATGCGCCGACCGCCCGCCAGATGTCGTCGCAAAAAATATACAATAAGAACGGGCCAAATATACAATAACCCGCTTCATATGTTCAGATACGTACGCCTAATCTTTCCTCGCGTAATAATGTGGCGTAATAAATGGCGTGGAGTGATATAAATTATAGACATTTCGAGGGGATATTAAGTATGGTGTGTTGTGCGTGACTTTGGAGACAAAAAAGGGGTAATGTGGTAGACGCCACGAATGTTCTTGGTTATGCTTTTGGTGCACTTCGTATGAATCTGCGCAAAGTTCACCACCTCGACGTCAGCCGTCACGTAGCCCATACAAATAAGACGTTGTTGACAAGTGTGTTTGCTGGGTTAATTACCACAGATTTATAATAATGCTTACATACGATAGCTGGCAATGTCCCGGCGAGGCAGGGTTCTACCAGTAAGAGCATAATGTACGTACATATTCATTTAGTGCTTTGTTACCATAGCTAGCCACCATTTTATTAGAATTTTATGACAAGTAGTCCATGGCCCATGGTTCATGGGCCAAGGTTACATTTGCATCCGAAAGGATACAAATGTAACCAGATTTCGATGTTTGTAGACGTCAGACATGATTAATTTTGGTGCACCGTTCGTGAGGAACTACATTTGCAAATGACCATGCAAAGTTTTCACCACATCCGCACTTTTAAGAGTAGGAGCTAGTTTAGGAGGAAACTGCGAATAGGTTAACGTAACCTGGCAAGCAAATACTTTCTTGACAGGCCTTCACTTGTGTAAAAATGTGTTCCCGGTATTACAAATATCGCTAGCTACACAAAACATGAAATCATAAATCAATTTCCAAGTTATCCAAAACCCCGATTGAAACATAAAACGCAGAGGGTTATTCACTAAATGTTTTCAGCGGAACATAAATAATTTAATTTAACGTTGCAGCCTACGAGCGGAACGGTTTTATGTGCCAAAAAGAATAAAAGGAGTTTTTACTAAATGCCGTATGTTTTCGTTAAAGGAGTTAACTATTTAAATATTTTTAAAAATCTTTGCGATTAGTAGTATAATTTTGTGAAAATAAGAAGTTTAGTAGATAAATATGACAGTCTGCCGTTGTATAAATATTTCAGACTACATAACAAACAAAGAAATTTGTCATAAAACTACTTAAAGAATCTTGTCTTGAAACACAAAATCGGGCACAGCTTTCAAGTGGCTACGGAACCTTTCAATTTCTGCAACACAACGCACGTGCTAGATTTTTAAATATAATATTTACTTAGTGCGCTCATTCAAAACATCTCGCCTTTAATAATGCAAGGCTGAAGCGAGAAAAATGTAATAAGTACACATATCACGGCTCAAAAATCTACCGGGAGTCTTCAGACTCCAGCTGAAATTAAATTATTTATGTGTTCTCGCGCGCCGGACGAAATAATATTATATATATTTTTTGTCTCCGGAATTTAATATTTTTCATTTCGGCGTGTTTTATGACGAGACTTTTATTGAATTTTGTTGGCGCGTTATTTTTGATAAAGTGTCGCTTTCCGCAAATGCGTTTGTGAGATTTTAAATTACGTGTTATGCTTGCGAGTTCGCATTTTAGCCTTTCTGGCAACTAATATACGGTGAAATGAGTCCGTGGATATTTATTACAGGCAATACGCTCTGTGCGGGACGCCTGTGTCGTTCATTAGACGTGCGATGTGGATGCAACCACGGAAGGAAAGGAAGAGATTTGGAGGGGGCAAAATATTAATACCCGATTTCTACAAGGACCTGTGTCACTGCACGTTGACACAACTACATTTGCTTTAGCAAAACGCTTAAAAATTATGCACATAAAGCTGCATTAAAACAAATTGCAGTTTTTTGGTGTTGCAGCCTCTTCTTTCTATTACATCGATGGAAAATACTCACCATGCTCTGATTGGCGCAATCGCCAGAATGACCAGCAACGTACTGACAATCCTATCTGTTTTTGTCTTGCTTCGAAGGTGAATAGAGAGGTATTATCAAAGAAAACCCTAAAAATGGGCGAGAATTACTTCCCCTTGTGTTTAAATCGGTTTCGAAAAATTAAGGTTAGCTTTTGATTAAACTGTTATGACTTATGAGCTATCTTAATAAACAGGTAATTATTTACCCTTCAATAACCGGTTTTTTGGAAATGAATTTGAGAATCAAAGTTCCCACAATCAAGATGGAGAACGTCAGTTGTTACCATATATGTTTTTTTCCTACATTTATCAGCAGTTTCGGGCCTACTAGATCCGGATTGATGGATCGCACCTCGCCTCAAATAATCTCGAACCTTCCGCGACGATTTGTCAGCCGACGACACCTCAGGGACTGCCGTATTTATCTATTCCCGACTTTAAAAGTGTGGGTGTGTGACGGAGACTTATTGCCTCCGCGTTTATTTTACGCGGCTCGGCAGTTGACCTGTAAGGAGTGCCGGGTTTGGCTACTGGGCTCACAACGAGCAAAAATCTCTGGACACTTTCAGCAGGAGGTGCTTGCACGCCTATACATTTTTAGGGTTCCGACCCAAAGTGTAAAAACGGGACCCTATTTTTAAGATTCCACTGTCCGTCTGTCTGTCTGTCTGCCATCAGGCTGTATCTCGTGAAACGTGATAGCTAGACTGTTAAAATTTTCACAGATGATGTATTTTTGTTGCCCCTATAACAACAAATACTAAAATCAGAAAAAAATGTATCCAATGTAAAATGACCTCACACTGCCTACATTTTGCTTAGAAAGCAGAGCTCTGCTAACACTGGATATTTTTGCCAAATTTTTACGGAACCCTGCGGATCCGACTAGCACTTGCCCGGTTTTTGTGTTGTTTTTCTTTTCGAAAAATATTCTACAACAATTCGGGCAGTGTTCTAATAAATAATTTTCTATCAACTGAGTACCTCGTCTCCACTCTAATACCATATACGGTACTTTAGCAATAAATAATTAGAAAAATCTATAAATAAACTCCAATGCAAATGACCACATCGGAAAGCCGGTACAAATGTTATCCATACTAAAACAATGCTAAAACAGGCCTTTATTCGCCACTGTAAAACAAAAGGGGCATCGAGGCGGCTGTCAGCTGTCAATTGGGAAAATTCAGCGCGAAGCCGACGCGTTTCCCAGTTTCCCACGTGTTCCTCTTTTTCAATCGAGATTCGTAATAAAATAATACAACCCCGCAATGCTGTTATTAGACACGACAGTTATAGGCTGTAGCGTTAGGGACGAAAATGGCGGGAGATGGCACGTAAAAACTGATAACTTTTTTTCCCAAAAACAGTGGCACCGGTTTCAAATGTGAAAAAGATTTAAAAGACTTAGTTGTATTACGAAAACCTCCTCTTTTTTGAAGTCGGTCTATGGGTAAGAAATCCATAGGACAACAACTGTAAAATATGTTTTCAACCAACCTGCCCAGGTTATTATTAAACGAAACCACGCAAAAGCAAAAGAGTGACCGAGCTTACTTACTTAATTTGCTCGAAACACTTTAAGCGCGTTCTTTTTGGTGATAGTAGATTTTCGAAAGTGCTAGTAGGAATAAAAAATGGACCTATAAACTAGCTTTACCATATTTCCATCTTATTTGCAATATAGACTTGAGAATTTTGCTCTCTACCGATTTTTTATCTACAAACTAACTTCTGCCCGCGACTTCGATTGCACAAAGTTATACATATAAACCTTCCTCTAGAATCACTCTATCTATTTAAAAAAAACGCATCTAAATCCGTTGCGTCGTTTTAAAGATCTAAGCTTACATAGGGACAGACAGACATACACTGGAAAGCGACTTTGTTTTATACTACGTAGTGATGTTTACAAATTTGCATTGCCAGCTCCCGGTCTATTTCTTTCAGTAACCATAAAATTCTTTGAATGAAGGTTATCGCCATCTTGAAAACGTATGCTTGTTTATAGTACGAGCAGGAAAGTACCTAACTCGGAGTGAATGAGGTTCGTCGGGAGAAAGTGAAGTTGCTGGTTTATATGTAATAACAAGACATTATCGGCTCCACAACTATTTTATAGTCTAACTACATATATTTATTCAGCTCACACCAGAGTACAACTGCTACGACTAACACATTCTCAATCTCTGTCTATCCTCATTCTATACGTTCGACAGAAAAAAATAGCGAATGTGATAGTTATTTTGAGCAGAATAGCCTCTAGTTTAACCCCCTTACTTAGAGAGTTTATCTCCATAGGCTTCTGCTAACTTAGCAATCGTTTGTCCTACTCTGTGAAAGGTAAATGTCAAAGTGACAGATAAGGACAAACGATTGCTAAGTTAGCAGAAGCCTACAGAGCGTTTATGAATAAGGAAGTAAATATCTAATATTACCTGAGGCCTTACAGTCCAACGCATTTATTATATTCGTCATGCCTTTCTATCAAATGGTAAAGGAAAAGGATAGAATGAGATGTTAGTGAATAAAAGTAAAGCGATAGAGACATTATGGTTTCTGAGTCGTAGGAAGACAGAAGACAGGTTCCGTGGCAGGTTTCCGAATAAATCTTGTGCGAAAATCTCTTAACCCAACTTATTAAATAGTTTACTGACTCTATTCAAGAGCTTAAGTTAAGTACTTATCTACATGCTTAATTTGCGAAATCTCAAGTTTATCCTTCAGTCGCGCGCTGCTGCGATCCAATAAGAATGCCGAGAATAGTTCCCGCGAACTTAGTGCGGATTAAAATTAAGACTCCTGAACTCTGAACGGCGTCAATTCTCCGTATAGTTTTCGCTTTTGTCGATCAAACGATAGGTAACTCTCATTTTAATAACTTTTCTAGTATGTACTTATGACAGCCCAAAATACAAGTCATTACATCTATCAGAATTTTAATTAGCCTATCACTTAAGAAAATACCCAACTACCTACTTGAAACCAACTTTGTTTTTCAAAAAGTTTATAAATATTTATTATTTATTTGCATACATCCATTATGTATACTTCCTGCTAATAGTTATATTCGTCGTCAACTGTAATAATATCTGTAAAAATAAAAATTCAATTCAATTTTGAATACGTAATCCCTCGGTTTCACAACAGAACCAATTTTAGTTTGCAGGCATTCGTAACTTTTTATTAATTAAAGGGTGGTAATTAGTGAATAACCTTTGTCGCTAATTCTCCGTGAATGCTTAAAACTTTAAGAACATTAGGTATTTACAAAGTTTCTATTCGAGACGCGACTCTCCGGCAGGTACAGTCGGCAGTTTTAATTACGCGCATATCGGCATTCCGGATTGAAGAATCCGGCTAATCTACCGGATTCCTTCCCACGGCTCAAGACAAGGTTTATCGGAATTCGCGGGAAAAATGTGGCTGATTTATCTTCGTTCGGGGGTTATTTAAACTTACTTGAAAACATGTTGTGGCCTGAACATACGAAGGCTAACGTGTTCTGTAGAACATTGTCTGAACTGGAAGATTGCAATCCTGACTGTGATTGTAAATGGACTTTATTTTTTCTAAATCGGAGTCAATTTATTAACAGCAACTTTAATAAAAATAGTAAGAATTAGTAGTAGGTAATTTGGTACCTAATGCGATAAGAAAATGTCACTTTCCTATTTTTTTATTATTTTACTGTTTCCTCGTTACTCTTCTAAGTAGGTAGTTACACATTAATTGAACAATCTCACCGTGTGTGCCAATGCTAAAGTTCATGTAAGGGTAAACACACATCATGGAATAATGAGGAACCGGATTCGATTCCGGTTCTAGCTCCACTTTCTGATTTTTCTCGTTTCTAGTTTCAGAAATGTTAAAAAAAAGATTTCAACACTTTACAATATACCTATTATTAGAGAGATTGTGTAAGACAGTCAAAAATTTTGTGAAAATCAAGGAAGTTATCATAATATATCTCAACGGATTTTAAACTCATGCAATAGAGGCGCTACATTTGTGTAGGGTTCTTATGTGCAAGAACTTGCGATTTGCTGTCACAATTCAAACGATAATTATAAAACAAACTGAAAGTTTAAAACAGTCTTAAGTTGATTTTAGTACAAACAGCAAGAGGCTCCAAGTATGCACTTGGGGAACTAGCGTAAAACTTGTCCTTGTTACGTTGAACTAAGATTAAAATTGACTTGTCCATTGAATTAACAAAGAGTAATACGAAAGTCTATCTTTGTCTAACAAACTATAAATCTACATTATTAAATATGTCGAAGTAGGCACTAATTATATAAAGAAAATTACAATTTTTTATTTTTTTAAGCGTTCTTGCCTTGATCTGACACATACATACATACATACTGCTTACTCCTTGCTTTTAGGTTAGGTTTTGAGACTTTCTCTCTTCTAGTTTACTCCCACGCAATTCACAACAAATGTAGTAAAAGTGCGAAAATTTATTCTCACTCTCACACATGGTTGCGACGTTAGTTTCGCCTACATGGACCTGAGAACCCTTAACCTATAATTGGTAGACCGAAGGATAACTTAGATAAAACTCATTAACTAAAACAAAGAAACATCGCCACGGGAGCGCGACCACTGCCAAAAGCTGGCTTTTAATATTTCCTTATAAAAGCAAAGCTAATAAACGTGTAGTTTGAAATTAAAACAGGTAACGTAAAGCGATTGTTAATTAAGTATATACCACGCCCATACATCACGCTCCCGCCGAGCGCAATTCCACTAAGAGCCAATAGCGAGGAGCTAATTAACTAACTTCGGCGAATATTTTGATTAAATAACGAAATTTCTACGGCACAGGTAATCTTTTTAGGGAGGGCAGAACGCCGTACAAACATTATTAGGCCGAATGAAGGATTTTCTGAGTCCTGGACTACCTACAAAGCTAAGTGATATCGTCTAGTGTGTGGGCAATCGAAGTGCGGCCACTTACGAGTATTATTTATTAAGACATGTATGTATACATTTTTATGAATGGCATGTCTTATGACTTATGCCATCTTGGGGCCTTACCATGACGTCATAATGCGATTCTATTCCGACTTAGTTCAGGTTTTAGCTGTCATTTTTAGTATGGATCTGACAGCGAGTGAACCTAAACTGAATTGGATTTGAGTCGCATTAAGACGTCATGGTAACCCCCCTGTAGCCTGGATCTTCTTCTTACTCTTCCACTCGTCCACTCGCCTTACCTACTTCTCTTTTTGTAGTACTGTATAATAATACGGCTGTAGTAAATCCGCCACTAAATTGAAAGTAGTTTTATTGAAGTACGTTTATCCTAATACACGGATTGTTTCTGGGACTGCTGGACATATATCCGTCGCTTCTTCTTTATCTACATTAACCTGTACCTGATGTGCCATCAGCCAAATATGTGGTCTACCACCCTAAGATTGATAATCCTTTGCGCGTCATAATAATATAACGTCGATAAGACGTGGCTGTCAACTTAAAAGTTCGACTTTAGCGACATTATCATTCAATAGGAAGTTGAATGATAAGTGGTAGACCACTTTTTTGGCCGCCCGTACCTACCTTACTAGCACAATTGCAGTCATATTTAAAGTAGGTAGTATTTGATATTATTATTTCGTATGGTAACCGTTTCGAAGCAGTGCTTGCGGAGCTGGCAACACTAACTGTTGAAGAAGGATCCGAATCTCGTCCACGTAATAAGATGCTCTAAGTATTTAATGAAGTTGCCAGCTCGGGCCAGTGTCAGGTGCGATTAAGCGCTTAATGTCACTAGTGGATTATTTAGGGTGATACAACAAACAAAACAGCACAAACTCAGGCGCGGTCGCAGCTCCAGTTGTTGGGCGGAACACAGTCCGTGTGGGTCGTATGATTTTTAACAGTTTCTTGATATTAATAATTCCATTTCCTTTTCCTTTTGGTCTTGTTACCTCAGGCTCTGTTTACCCCGTAAGGGATAAAGACGTGATTTATGTATGTATGTGTAATAATTCCATGTCATTTTTGACATAAAATGCCTGCAGGTTGCCATAATTTCGTATGTTAAATCTACTCTTTGTTGTTATTGTGGCGAACTAGTGGACTGTATATTATAAATTAAAGCGGCTTGTGACGATGAACTGGTTTTTAATAAGTATAGGAATAGAACTAGTACACAAGCCTCGTGGCAGCAGCACCTCCTACCGTGGTTCGTAAGGAACTGAATCAGTTACAAAAAATGAGAATGCTTCTGTCACATGGTTTACAACTGCCTGCTATAAAATACATTTTGGCAGTAAAAAGGAGTTTATCTTTCACAGTTATGGTCTACTGAAAGCTAGACAAATAACAATACAGTCGAATTAGGAACCTCATCTTCTTTGAAGTCGTTTATGAGCTGCTATGAAACTTTACTCCATGATGCTTTATAGTCGAACAGACATACGAAATGTGTTAAGTCTTGAACCATTTCTTCATCTCGAACATAACGTTTTAGTTCATTTTGGAAGATTTAAGACGTCCTCAAATGTTTATTTATTTTAAATGTCAGTGCTGTTACTAGTGATGTACCAATTCAGATCTACTATTAGAATCTTCGATCAACAATTATTATAATGAAGATAGTTATCAATTATCGCACCGAATTAAAAGAGTAACTAACGTTAGAAGATATATTAAAACTATTATATCACGTGTGTAATAGTGATTACTCGTACACGCAGATAATTTTATTGATAACTAGCTGTTGTCTGCGAATTTGTCACCGGTTGCGTTGATTTTTCCCGAAAGGTCCAACAATTATTGTTACATTTCAAGCAATTTACACAAAGCATTGACAATTTAGACCTTGCTCTTGAATTACTATAAAACCACATGAATATCCGTTCAGGGCCCCGATTTTTGAAAGCCATCACTCGAAAGTGGTATACCTATATCTGTTTACAGTAAAACTACAGCTCTAATCATTTTTTTTACTAGTTCACAAGATTAATGAGAGCCGTAAGTATCGTCTAAGCTACTCGTATTTTAAATTCACCACAATTTTTCACCACTTTCGAGTGGTATTTTCACATAATGTGCTTTCAAAAATCGGGCCCCAGTTGTTTTTGAGTCTATGGCGAATAGACAGACAGACGCGACGGATGACTTTATTTTACAATATGTTATGTAGTGATTATGTTAGTTACTCTTACGTAAAATACTATCAACAAAAACTTCCGTAATCATAGAAAATGTTACATTTCTATTATGTATTGATTGATACTTACTTATAATATAACCACAAAATGTCAATGTCCAACCAAAAGCCAAAACTTAGCTCGAACATTTAGTAGGTACAGAGTTTAGCAATCACATATCGGTCTATAATTTCACGATCGCCACAATACAAGGAAACGTGCGGGAGTTGACATAGAATGTAGGTAGGCTACTGGCATCATCATTGTTTCTGTACTGCTCGAACAAAAACGATGATTTTTATTCAAATTACTAATAACAATGTCACCTATCTATGTATGTCACAATTTTCGGTATCGCATAATAATTATCGCATCGCTCAGTTCCTCGCGATACATTATCTACAGCCAGCTGATGCAATATAATAAACAGTTATTTTCCAATCACAAATGCCTCGCATAAAGTTTTGCTGTTGTGGATCTACGAAATTCTAGATTTTGCGTGAACTAACATTACCTATTTAATACTTAAAAAAAACGTTGTCTATGCACTTCTGGCAGTTAGATAAATAACATCGGTCGTCGATTGGTATCAGCAAATCAATCTCACCCACAATTTGTGCTGGCCAGTAATCGCTGCAGTGGCGGGGGCCCCTGTACCACGCGGGCGAGGACTCATTTAAGCGGTCAGTCTATAGTGGTTGTGACTGGTCGCATCAACTTGAGGCGGTCACTAACTCGCAGCCAAAGACAAAGGTGATAAATAATTAAAAGTATTCCAGCTGTACCATAGCGTACTAATAACAACTACTGAGGTATTACTCGGTTGTCTCGACAGTGCAACCTGCGCAGTGTAGTGTGGGGCAACCCAAAACTCTTTGACAGGCCCTAGCCCCGTCCGACTTCCAGTGCGAGCCGGTACTTTTCCGATTGTAGGTACGCAGTTATAGCCAAGACTGAGGTGTGCTCACTATTAAAAATTATTACGCTATGTCTGTTGTTTTTTTAATTACTTTTAGTGTCAAGATAAGCTCCACATTCACTCTGTATTATCATTGAAATGAGATAAATATGTTGGGTAACAATTTTTTGCTACTCAGATTATCTTCAGTAGACAAATTTTGATAAGATAAATGTTTGGTTCATAAAGCGGACGATTAAGTAACAATATTTCATTGTCTTTTTGGATTCAATGTTGGTAGGCGCTCCCATATAAATAAATTAACTGCCCTTTCTAATATAGACAAGTATGGCCAGAATCATTCACATAATCCTATTAGCAATACTGTCGCAAATATGTGAAGGTTATAAAATTCTCGCGGTATTCCCGCTTCCAAGCGTGAGCCATGGTATCTTGGGAGAAGGATATGTTAGGCATCTGCTGGACGCAGGACATGAGGTAAGATGGTAACCCTAATAACTGGACAAGTGCCATTGGGGCTCCTGCACGAAGGGTTAGAAGTACCACCATATAATAGTAATTATCGAGCGAAAAACTAAAAATAAACCGTTTCTCGCATAGTGATCTCCCCCTCCCCATTTTTAATTTAGTCTTCTTCTTGCATTTTATACAAATTGTAATTGTAGTCAACCTTCCTAGAGAGTTGCTTCGCGCCGCATGGTTGTACATTACGTCTCCGATACCGTGTTAACGATTTTTGGTATTTTTTTATAGTCCTCGTCCAGGCTACTGGTACTGTCCTCGGCCTCGCTTTCCTTCCTCTGGGAATAGGTCCTTTCTAACGGGTTAACCGTAAAAATAAATACAAAACTATCTTAATAATTTTAGTCTGGGACCTTTGATTTCATGATTTTCTTAGAAAGTTAAACAGTATGTAATAAATAAAATTCTAGTAGATAACTATAATATTTGATACGTTAATGCCTAATCCTAATGCATAATCATGTCACAAACAAACACAAGATAAGCGCTATCTGCCTATCATAATAATATATTTATTTACCAGCTTGAGGTTTATTTATTCATTTCAGATATGAATAAAGTGATCTCACGATGACAGTCAGATACGTTTTTGGACTGATTCGATTTTGGTCAGTTTCGTTAATCGTCAGTTACTATTTTAACCAGGTTCGCTATTAGTCAGATCAGATCATTAAAATTTATTCATCACATACGTTTTCCGTCAGGTCTGATTATTGGCAGATTTGTTTTACAGTTACATTATTCTTCAGATTTAGCTTTATGGCATACATGGTACCTATTCGTCAGAGTCCTATGGATAGATACCCTTTGTTGCCCGTGGCCTACTTGCCTAATTCACGTAGGTGGACTAAGAAAAAATATTTTTGACTGGTGCTGAAGCTGAAGATTTATCTGAAGAATAATCCAACTGTCAGTTAACGAATCTGGCTTAAATAAATGATCTGACTAATAGCGAATTTGGTCAAAATAGTGACTGACGATTAACGAAACTAATCAAAATCGGATTCGTCCAAAATCGTATTTGTAATGATTTCTTTTCTTTTTCCAAAATGATGTAAGACATACTTACAATTTACTTTTATTTTATTTAGAAAAAAACGTAGATATCTGATAATCATAGTGAGATCCGGATAAATAAAGTCAATAGACGTGAATAAGCAAAATCTTAACACGGATAGGTACTAGGTAGGTAGGTACCTACCCGAATTTCTCGCTTCCATTATATATAGGTACCTACCTACCGATCGCGAAGAATTTGTAATCCCGAAAATCATAGACTTCCGAGAGTAAACAACGTTAAAAATTTTCAGGTTACGTACATCACTCTATTCCCAATAAAAAACCCTCATCCGAAGCTGCACCAGATAGATATCAGCAACGTCATGAATTTGTTCCCGAGTGAGTAAACTATTTTTTACAGCCGATTATAACATAATTATAAGAAGAGTTTCTGTTGTGAATACCGTCTCCTAATTCGATATGTGCATGGCGAAAACAACGTTGGTGGCGGAGGATTGGTAAAAGTCGTTTGTGATCTTAAAAAATATGTATCGTAAATTGCTGACGACAGCCAGAATACTAAACAACTTATCAAGGTGGTCTAATAAAGAAAGTCGTTAGAACACAAAACAGCATTAAGAGTGTGAGTACTTAGTAGTAATGGTTTATCCCCTATAATTCTAGTAATGGGTGCCCCCGTTTAATGTTGAGATACCTACTACTTAATTTGTATCAAACTTACTACTTTGTGTGATATTTTCAGTTGAAGAATTCACAATAAAGAGTATTATGGACAAGGAAAATACTTTCGATCTGACCAACGTGTTACCTAAAATAACTTTGCTGTCGCGATTGACGCTTGAAAACGAAAACGTACAGAGACTACTGAATGATCCGAAGCAATCTTTTGACGTCGTTATTGGAGAATGGATATTGAACGAGCTGTACTCAGGGTAAGACAATAAAAAATTAAAATGCATTGATCACGCTTACTTCTGTCTCACTTTGTAACTTAATGTCTGCAGTTCCTACGAGTATACCTACTGTGATAACATATTAAGTATTTATTTCACTTTAAAATGTTACTTTAGTCCATTTGAATATTGTGCAAATATTTTGGATAGGTAGTAATATTTTTTTAGAGTTTCAAACTTTTTGGCTGTTGGTGGCTGACTGGCGCTAGTCCATTGCCATTAACTATAGCCACCCTCGCTCGGGTGGCTAAACATCTCGTGTCATTAGGTATGGCTTGTTTTAGTCCCTTGTTGAACAATCTACTATTACTTTTCTACCCTTACTCTGGTAGTCAATTGTTCGGTTTTAAAGCTGGAACTGTTTCGACTACTCTACGATAAAGCTGTCAATTTTCGTAAATTCACATGTTCGGAACATGATTTTGTAATCACTAACTGTAGTTTTTAATAAAACAGCTTTCTGTTTACTTACAGTTTTGCCGTGGTGTACAACTGCCCGTTTATCTGGTCGTCATGCGTGGAGCCGCACTGGATGGTCCTAAGGCTGATCCATGAGCCCTCAAACCCGGCGTTTAACCCTGATATCTTCTCTCCCGCAGTCCCACCCTTCACATTTCTGGAACGAGCTCAAGGAATGCTTTTCCAGCTAGTCATTACAGGGTTGAAGTATTTGTAAGTTACTATGTGACATTTTTAACATTATATACTAAAGTATCTTAATATTCTTAACAGATTTACTTTGATTTCTTAGAATCTGTATCTCAAGATGGAACCTGATTTTAATCGCATGCATTGTAACTTAAGTGACTAGAGTTCTTTAACAGGAGAAAACAGAATCAAACTTATCTAATCAAGTCAGGTTCTAAACTATGACTGAAAGTGCTTTAACATTAGACATCTCTATTATATTTCTCCATATATTTTAGCTATGTTACGCCTAAAGAAAAGGAGCTTTATGAAGAATTCTTCGGACCCTTAGTCACAAAAAGGGGCAGAGAACTCCCCCCTTACGAAGAAGTTATCTACAATGCGTCGATGCTGCTTACCAACTCTGATGTGTCTTTAGGCCAACCAATCAGCGTTCCACCAAACAGCAAACCAATTGGGGGATATCACATCGACCCTAATGTTAAGCCTTTGCCACAGGTACGACAATTAATTAATCATCATTACCTTCGTTCATTGTCTTATTCGAACAACTTACCTTATTGAAACCGGCCACTCCGGCCAGTTGCGAGTTTTATTTCCACTAGAAATAATTAAGGTCTTAATAGCGCTCTATAAACATATATAGAAGCTCCAATGTCTTTGGCTTTTAGATAAGCGTTGCCAGATTCTGGAATTGTTCCCCGTTTAGTGGATATCCGCGATTTTAGAAATTCCCCCAATTTCGAATTTACCCCAATGCACCTTATAGGAACATACCTACTTATTTAAAAACGGTACTATTTTAGGATCTTCAAAAACTTATGGATGAATCTAAAGAAGGCGTCATTTACTTTAGTATGGGTAGCAACACCAAAAGTAAGGACTTTCCTGATGTACTGAAGCGAGATTTTCTGAAACTGCTTGGGGATCTCAAGCAAACAGTGATATGGAAATTCGAGGAAGACTTACCAAACAAGCCTGAGAACGTCCACATTGTGCAGTGGGCTCCACAACCCAGTATTCTTGGTAAGTACAACGTTTATGTTTACTTATTTTTTTATTCATATTAAGTGCAATAATAAGAATTTGTTGCAGACACAGCATGTAATAAATTAAGACATTAATTATGTAATTTAAAAATGATCGCCCTTTCACCTATGTATTTTCACTGCAATTTCCATATGTGACTTTGTGCTGCAAAAAATATGATATCTACATCTTATTATATCTATATGATCTATTTAATTATCTACTTCAGCTCACCCCAACTGCCGCCTCTTCATAACTCATGGCGGTCTCTTATCCACCACTGAAACTATTTACTTTGGTATCCCAACCGTTGTTATACCAACATCGGGTGATCAATTCGTGAACGCAGGACGAGCTGCCGAGAAGGGTTATGCAGTAAGGGTGGACCTGTCCTACGAAATGGCGGGTGATCTGAAAAAAGCTATTGATGAAGTTCTGAACAATCCCAAGTAAGTCGTATTGAATTTTTCCTTTTGCCATGATACTTGTAATACGTACTGTTCTGATAATATTGAAGAGACGAAGGCCACAGTGATGCTAGCTTGTCATAAAGTTGTTGCGAAGTAAAGGGATTTTATCAAAAATAAGTTTTTTTTTCGACAATGAAGGAAAACTAGCTAAAATGGTGAGTGAGTATCACTACCCATGGACAGCCATAAAACTAATTGCAGATTCGTTGCCAGCCGAGAGGGCTAAGATAGAATACCCCAATCACCTTATATGCCAGTAATTTCACTGGATATCTTAATCTCTACACCGAAATACGGCAACGCAAGCAGTGCTGCGGCGGCAGGTTTACCAAGTAAGATGGTGGTAGTGATCCGGCCCCTTACTCGGGATACTACCACCCGCAAAATAGCGTCATGATTAAATTAATTTAATGTTTTAGGTACACAGCAAGAGCGAAAGAGCTTTCAAATATCTTCCACGATCGCGTGGTACCACCTGGTAAAGAGCTCGTACACTGGGTGGAGCACGTGATTAAAACAGGCGGCGCGCCGCATTTGCGCTCCCCGGCGCTCATGCTGCCCTGGTACCAGAAGATGTACCTAGATCTTCTGTTTGTTACTGTGATAATTCTGTATGGCATGAAATGTATACTTATTAAGATAAAGAATTTATTATGTGGAAAGACAACAAATTCTCAAAAGAAGACTAACTAAATTATTTTTTTTAGAGTTACAAACCTAATTAAATTAGTAATAAATACTATATTCGAACCAGTTTGCTGCTTTTATTTAGATCCGTTTAAAATCAAAAAATTCAATGCTTAATCATTGAAAAGCAGGCACTTAGGCAACCGAGCAAAGCTCGGGGTTGGCTGAACTTGATAAAAACGTTGAGATGAATCTAGCTAGATCAATTTTTTGACCCTGAAACCCTTAGGTACCCAACAAATTTTATCGAAACGGTTAGAGGTTTTCCCAAAATCCCCGAACTAAGTAACGAACACAAGAATTGTTCGTTTAAATACACTTAACTTATAGTACGGGATTTCAAGATGACTTAGCGTTACATTGAATCCAGAGGCTTAAAAGCTTTTTCCCACAATTTCTTTATTTCTCCGTAGCTAGAAGATTTCGATTATTTCTCAAAAATACTTTTCAACAGATGTAATTTTACGCCGAAAAGCTAATTCTTATGACAGCTCTCACCGTAAACGAATTTACGGCTAAATATTTTTACTTCGCCGTATTTAACTAAATATTAGACAATATAATCTACCTGGGTGCCAAAGCTTTTTAATGCAGCCGTTTTCAGTCTAATCTCCAAAGTTATGTAAAAGCAGTAAAAACACTAGCCTCAGTGTTATTTATGTGTTACAATACAATACAATAACTCTTTATTGAACACCACGTATATTATAACAACCAAAATAGAAAAAGATATAAGGTGTAAAGTAGGTAAGGTACCTAACCTACGTATTGATAGGTAGGTCAACTGCTTATGAAAACAATACATACTTTGCTGTTGTGAGGAATAAATGGATAAAAATAGCAGTATCTAACATGATTTCGACCAAACGGTTCGCATCGCATCGAATCAGAACGGATGTTACAATCTTTAAACGATTTACTTACTTACTTACACAGTTTGACCACGGACGTCTTCTGCAACACGCGATCGTAGCCGAAAGTCTGCTGCGACTCGCGCGCGATTGACTCATTTCGCCTTTTGCGATGCGAAATGTACCATTTGGTGGAAATTCGACATCCTGCTGGATGCGTTCGTAATAATTATGACTATGACCGCGACAGGACTTTAAAAAAATGTGTACATCAAACATAGCTGTATGGGATTTGCACCCTTTGCCTTTTAGGTGTGGAAGAAAAAACGATCTGTCAAAATCAGTCGGTCCAAGCAAGCAGTGTCAGTGTCAGTCAGTCTACATTCAGTCAGTTGAAAGTTGATTATAATTGGTAAAACCGCAATTTGCTTATTGTTTGTTTGTTACTCATGTGTATTTAATGGTACTAATACCATAAAATCGGAAACATTTATTGCACATTTGTATAATAATGGCCCGCTGAGAAAGTTTAATTTTAAGTTACGATTTACTGTTCAACTTTCTTCCGATTTCGTCTCTTTCTACATATCATAAAGCGATGGAACCAAGGTTGAGAGCCAGTCCAGATCAATTTTTAACTATGATGGAGTTTATGGAAAGGTTAGAAGGCTATGGATAGTTACAATCAACTGGCATGCATTAAGTAAAACTGGTCTGTGTTCTTTACTTTCTAATAATGACTTTCTTCATGTTTTAGCCATGGTGACCTCTCAAGACCACAGCCAGGAGTTCAAGGTAGATTGAGAAGCGAACGTTTGTGGCGAGAGCTAACCACTGTCTTAAACTCTGTTCGTGGTGGTGTTCGCAAATCAGCAGACAAATGGAAGAAAGTAAGCTAACTCTGTATTACCACTGATTTCTTTATTTATTTCGCCTATAAAACTACAAATTTACACATATGTTTCAATCTATATTATATGAATATGAAGCAATTGCTACGTACTACTGATATTATTTGTAATAAACTTAATTTCTCAATGAGCCACTTATTTACACAAGTAAGTCATCAAATTCGTTGAAATAAAAAAATGGATTATCTTTTGTTTAGGTGTGGGCAGACTGGAAAACCAAGACCAAAAAGAAATATTTAGTAATGCGCCGTCGTGCCAGCGGAATAGGTGGTGGCCCCGCCAATAAATCGTCACTTACTTCTCTGGAAGAGAGAGTGATTGCGATTTTGGGGAAAATAACAGCCAATCACTGCCTGACAGACATCAAGGAAAATGGATTTGATGTTTGTATTTTGTTTACATTATTTTGTTACATATTATAACTGGCTGTTATACAATTAGATAAACTTAAACAACAAAACATAAATCATCTATCTTTTAAGTCCTAAATAAGTATAATCAATGTCATGCCAAATTAAGGATTTGAGCCGGTAAATCCATAAGTTGAGCTTATGTTGACATGGAGTGACAGTGACAAGTGACAAACAAATGGTGGCAGAGCAGCATGGTGAATGTGCTAATGAGTAAAATGTCACTATGTTGACATTTAATACATTTATTTGAATTTCCAGTAAATAAACCTCTGGAATGTAACACCTGATTCAATCAATTATAGTGTTCTTTTTCAAACAGCAAATTAATCTATCTAACCTTGCTATACTCCAAAATGTTATAGTATATAAAAATGTAAAATATTGTTGCAGATCCTACCTCACCAAACAGACCTTAAAAAAGAAGAAAATATGATACCTGAGCCAACATTCCCTTTACCACCTTCACAGTCTCCGCCACAAACGTCACCACCTCTAAACCTCCCTCCCTCATCTCCATCATTGTCGCCGCAGTCTACGTCTGCGACATCGCACCTACATCGAGAAAGGTTACGAAGGAATCGCAGGGCAACCCCATTTGAGCGTGCGGCTAGTGCGTTAGTGGCAGTCGCGCAGCGTCGCCTTGATTTCGAAGAGCAGCGAGACAAGCGCCTCCACGAGCGGGACACCGAAATGATGCGTCTGCAAGAGCAACGCGAGAAGCGCCTGCATGAGCGCGAGGTCGAAATGCTTCGAATAGAGTCACAGCGGAATGAAATGGCTCACAAACAAAACCAGTTACTGCAGCGGTTGGGTGTCATTGCCGAAAAATTTATAGGAACGCTTAGTGAAATAAGACATACGGGTGGCACCAAAGAGAAATCTGATACTATCAAATGACAAATTAGTCTCTGGCTCTGGAAGCTTGGAAGCTCTGGATTAGAGGTAGTCAATAGTGCCCACTGACGACGGTTGGCGTGACCATTTGGCGAAGCATTTCTATCAAGTTGTTGTTAATTGACTTAAATAAGTATGAAAATGATACGAAGTTTAAAAAAAATGGTTTTAATACATGTTTTTACTGACATTATTTTTTGTTCACTGTACTTGCATTGTCATCCTACTACATACCTGTAACATATTTCAAACAATGCGACCACTAGAAGTGGATGAAGTTAGGTACATAAAACACTGTAAATAGAAGATTGGCACAGTAAAAAGTAGTAATCAAATGAAGGCCCCACATTCTGAGTAACTGCTACTTTTTTCACGTAAACAATTTTGTATAAAAATGTTTAGTTCCTCTTTCATCTCTTGCGCTTTTATAAATTAAATAAAAACTCCTAAAAGTAACCCGTGCGAGGCGCCTACCAATAATATATATCTATACTAATATTATAAAGAGGAAAGATTTGTACCTATTTTTGTATGTTTGTAATGAATAGGCTCAAAAAGTACTGGGCCGATCTGGATGAAATTTGGAACATAGATAGATTATAGTCTGGAATAACACATAGGCTACTTTTTATCCCGGAAAATTGCGTGATTCCCGCGGGATAGCGATAAACGAATTCTACGCAGACGAAGTTGCGGGCAACTGCTAGTTTTCTATAAAACAAAAACATTGTATCATTATAATAACTAAACCGGTTTTGATAATTCATGTAAAGCGGGCTGGAACTCCCTACGACACCGTCCTAATCCAAGTTGCGTGTAATAAGCGGCAAGCTCTACGTGCAGTAGGCCTATGTAAATACGTACTTAAAACCTTGTCATTTGATTTTAAACTCATTTGTAAATTTAAGTTGTCATTTCACAAGAGTAAAATAAATATGTCAAGGTGTATTATGACAAAGTACTTATGTACTAAAGTGCTCAACATTTTCGTAGGCCCACTGTACACTTATTAGGTTTTTTAGGTGTGATTATCCTTGAGTGTGTTTGCATGCCCAAGTATCGCTTCTGATATTTTTATTTTAGGTCATTGACCCAAGTCGCCTTACAGTGCCATCTATAATTTCCACATTTTTGACGGATTCTCAAATTGTCACGTGACTAAACCGAACTGACCCTTAGGCTGACCTCACACAACAGAAATGCTCTTTGAATTCATATTATTAATTAAGAAAGCGCGGAGTATCTACCATATCATACAACTTCGGTATTCTTCACATTCTGATTTTTTTAGATTATGAATTTCTTAGATCGATCTGTATGAATGATAGTGATGAACGTTAGGTAATTCTGGATCGGAATGCCAAAAATCATGGTGAAATATTTTCGATAATTCACCCGGTTCCTAGTTAACTCTCTCCTACTTCGAATAAGCGATCCTCCTAACGACAGTCCGCTTTTAGTCCGCCAGCACCTTGGAAGTGCATAGCGAGGTCATTCCGTTTTATACAGCTACTCCGCTCCATTATTGCTAAATCCGGGATAGTAATCGCATTATCCTCCCTTTCTCAAGTGGGTTATCTCGCGCTTAAGCCTCTCAATGCCTCGTGCTGATTACTTTTGCCTGATACGAATGTAATTCAATCGAGTCGGATTAATCAATCGATGCTCTCAATTTTTGGAGGCGAATCCGTACTGCGATTTGCGCATTTAAATTTATACCGATACCGTGGTAAGCGAACCACGAACCAAATGCATTCTGAAGGGATAAAATAAATATATTGAATAACAAAATTAACAAATGTAGACAAGGAATTTGCAAGTATGAGGTATGGGAAATGAGGCTTAGATATATTATAGGTAACTTTTTCACACTCAACGTGTCCTGTTACTCGCATTTTAAGTGTATTTGGTAATTATTTTGGATTATTACGATATTTTATTAAAGTACTTATTTATGTATGTATTCATTATTGTACATAAAACACAAGAAAAAGATGAATACAGGACAACACACATGCACAAAGGCGAATTTATTCCTAAAAGGAAACTCTTCCAGTTAACCTACAACTTACAATGTTTAGATCAAACCTCGCAAGGTGAATTTTATCAACTAGTGATGATAATTAACTCAAAATTTGGAATACAATGTAGATTACGAGTACCTATATGACAATGCGGTCAGCAAAAAAAACTCATTATTAGAGTAAGTATTCTAACAATAGCTGGCTTTTGTTAAAATTTTCATAACACCTTCTTTTCTTCATGTTTCAATCTTTAATCCATTCCATTGGTCATTTTAACGAAGGATTACAGCCACGACGTAAACAGTTACCAAACATCTCGATAACCATAACGATTACAGAAAGACACGGGCGAGCCGGTGCTACTGAAGAAAGCGAACTTCTATCCACAGTTAGTTAATTCCCCGTTATCCTAATGCGAACGCTAATGGGACAAGTTTCCCCGTGCCGGTTAATCAACGGTTAGCACTAGTACCTAGTCAAGCCGGTCGTGTCGATTGTGCTTAATTACGAGTAGTATATTAAGTCTAGAAGCTCGAAATCGACAGAGTTTATTGTTGTGATGGCTACAAAAATTACTATGAAAACAGGCAAAGTGCTAGTCCTCCGTATAGCGCAGTGGTTCTTAACCTTTCAGACACGAGGGACCATTTGACAAAATTTCTGTCTTGCCATGGACCACCTAGTACAGTTTGACAACAACTATAATGCGCATCGGCAGTATTCGTTTGCGCAGAGAAGCGCAGACCAGTTTCCGATGGTAACCGAACGTGTAAATAATCTATATTGAACTTTATTTGCAAGCGCAACTGGCAGAGTATTGCTTGCTTTGCATTCTTAGTTCTGTCCCGCTTACACGATTTTGCCATTGTTGGTACGAAATCGATCGACCAATAACAGCGCCAGAGTTTCCCACGCTACTAAAATTGGTATACTGCGCAGGTACATCGTGGAGCATTATTTTTGTTGTCAAACTGTAACTACATATCTAACGAATGGCTTCGATCAGCCCTAGCGGAATTGCACCTTTACGGATTGTCTGGTTGTCACTTATCTAATTATTTATTAGATTGGCCCCGCGGACCACTTTAGATGCTTCCAGGGACCACCAGTGGTCCGCGGACCACCGGTTAAGAACCACTGGTATAGCGGGACAAGTTGGACTTCTTATTGAAGGACTGACCATTTTGTCCCGTAGACTGAGAAAATCAGTAGAAGCGTTCGCGTGGAAGTCTGTTCAGCAGTGAGGCACAATACTTGTAGGCTCATAATGAAAATAAATGTAACATGTTTGATATTAGAACCTTTTAATACAAACATTTGAACATTTACCACCTTATCATTATAAGTTTCTGTAAAAAATTTCATTTTTAATACAAGCCTTTTTTGCTGACTGTCATCCGTCCTACATATTTATGTGTACCAAATTTCGAGTCGATCGGATCAAGCGTTGAAGAGTTCCCTCCTGTGGAGACCATCCTGGGTGGTTCATCAGAAGTCCACTAACTACCTACCTACCAGATTATTGTATTGTCATCCGACTTCTCAAGTACCTATGCAAAATTTCAGCACAATCGATTGAAGATATCTAATATAAGAACGTTAAACATTAAGTAGCTACCTACTTATTGTTTAATTCTATTTTTATTGGATTGTTATTCTTTATTCTTGTGACATTTAGGGGCTGTTTCACCACTCTGTTAAGTTCCTGATATATTAAGTGTCAGTTATCTATGACTCCCTCTCTATTTATTACTACGAAACATAAAGACGACATCGTAAACAACTATCACTTAAAATATCGGGGTCTTAAAAGAGTATTGTAAAGAAAAGTTGGAAAATTGTTCCATTATTTTTATCTCTAGGTAGGTACATGACATTTTATGTAAAGTAACGTATTTTTTTATATTGAACTAACAATAAACTAAACTAGGTAGTTAAGTAAACTAAACATTGGCGCTGTGAATAAACTGGCGTTAGAAAAATACACACACACGTGAGTATCTCTCAAATAATTCTCCATTCTTATGTTGTATGCATTGGAGCACGTCATTCATCCCAGCTTCATTCCAGTCCTCCAGGCACATAGTAATTATTTTATATTATTTCGACTGCTCATCTCCCCGGCTGCAGCGCACGCGCAATTCATCAGCGCGACAGCTAATACATCTCGCGTCTAATCACAAGCTGCAATGTACGCACAGACGTGACGGATACAGCTGGGCCACTCTGTCGTGAGGTCTACACCTAATATTATAAAGAGAAAATATTTGATTGTTTTTTCGAATTAAATAGGCTCCGAAACTACTGGACTGCTTTGCAAAATTCTTTCACGATTAGAATCCTACGGGTGCGCATTCTTTCGCATAATTTAACTTTTTACCCGACTACGTCAAAGCCAAAGGAGGGTTATGATTTTGACAGGCTATGTATGTATGTATGCATGTATGTTCATCTGTTCCCTCATAGCTCCGAAACTACTTATCAGAACTGGACAAATGAGGTATCGTTAGAAGCGTCTTGATCGTCCGCTGATTAAAGACTATATGAAGTGTCACTAAATCTTACGTAGCTCCCTCTAGTGGACATAAAGTTCAAGTACATTGTGTTATGTTAGAGTTATAGGTAGTAGGTATCTATGTAACGTGTGACTACGGCTTTTCAAGGTTGAATAATGTATCTTTACACAGTATCAAAACGTATGGCATTATTGTCAACTTGTTTCGTGCTTTTTGAGCGTCGCTTTTTGTCGTAGTTGGGTTTTAGTTTAAGCCCTATTGTCGTGAGTCCGAAAATGTTTCTCACACCATTTTGAATCAAAATGATCACTCTTCATATTATATTTTTTAAATACTAAGGATCGAAACTCCTAAACTTTTGAATGAATAAAATATATTTTTCTTATTACGTAGGTAAAGTAGTGAGCGAGCGAAGCCAGATACTATTTAGATCAGAAGCGACTCGGATAAGTTAGGTTCAGAATGCTAAGGCGAGGAGCAAAGCGAAGCATAGCACCCCGTTGTGTCAGCCAAACTGTCTCATACTTAACTTGTAAAGAACTACATGGCTATACTCGACTTTCAGAGCGAGATCGGCTTATGCATGGACTGTTTCCATAAGAGAAGACTATCTTCGTAATGGTATTCTGTGACCTTACTAGAGATGAGCTCCGATTTAAATTATGATTAGTTGCAGGTACGGAAAATTACGTAACACGGTCTTGCAGAAGCTTGCAGTGTTTTATGAACTTACAATAACGCTACTTAGCTCCGTTCTAAACACGTAAGTATACGTAGTTACTAAGGAACAAGCTATTTTGTTCGCCTTCAAACAAGTGTGTTCCGCAGTCCTTGCCGGCACAACGAATGTCGATGAGAGACAGTGACCAAAGCCTCTAGAGCAGGGCTTCCCAAACTTATTTGTACAGTGATGCCTTTGGGACTTTGCAATTTTTTTTCGACGCCTCAACCCTGAAACCAAAATACTTACCAACTGACAACTTACAACGTACTAGCCTAGTCTAACAGATATCTTGGGTGCGTTCACGTATCTACACGTCTTAATTACTATGGAAAAAATGGTAGCACCACTTTCGAATCGAAACGGCAACAAACTCTTAAAACAAACATAGTAAATATTTGACATATTAACGCTCCGCGTTCGAGGCGTATTTGTGAGCAAAAACTTACGCAAGGTTTAGTGTGAGTTGTGCCAATTTTAACAATATCGTCGCTCGTCACTAGGCTCGCATGGGGTGCCCACTGCCCAGTAGTGGGACGTATGGCTGGCGATGTGAACTTAGCTTGATTAATAAACAACTCAGATCTTTAAATACCTACGAAATAACTTCATTCTATATCAAACAAGCAAACTAACTGCCTATTATCGGCCCGGCCCTCCCACAGGCTTCCTGGCCTGACTGGGTCTACCAAGGTTCTACGTTCAATAATCCGAATGCCGAGAATGTCAACCCTATTCCTATTCTCTTTAAGAGTCCAATTCTGATTTCTCTTAATATGGAGCTAGTACACTTTCTTCGTTAAGTAAATACGTATTTATTTTAGTACCTAAGTTGTTAATTATCGACAAGCTGCCGTCAACTTGAACAAAAGCTTTCGGAGATTGACAATAAAGGCAGCTCTCAATACCCTTATATACGTACTTGTAGATATACACATCATGTATACAGCCTCCTTCATCGTTAACGTTGTCTTCATTATCCTAAAGTTCTGCCAAACAATACCGAACCGATAATACGTAACTGAAACTCGGAAACAATGAAATATTATTAACTAGCCACCCACCTCAACTTCCCAGGATCGGAATCAAAGCCACAAAAGAAAATAAAAAGGTTTATTTGTTTACTTGTCACTTCACTACATAGTATAAAACAAAGTCGCTTTCTGCTGTCTGTCTGTCCCTATGTTAGATCTTTAAAACTACGCAACGGATGATGCGGTTTTTTTAATAGACAGAGTGATTCAAGAAGGTTTATTATATACTTATGTATAATTCTTCGCAGACGAAATCGCGGGCGGAAACTAGTATTGTATATTAGTGGGAAATCTCTGAAAATGCTGAAACAATTCAGAAAATTCACAAGTGGAAAGTTATTAAGTACATTATTCCCTAACGGCAATTAATAAGTTAGCTAAGACTACTTTTGATTCCAAAAACGATTAACTCTCACGGAACGAAGTTACGGGCAACAACTACCTAGGTAGTTATAAAACATTATTTTCCAAGAAAATCATAACAATTTCATTTCTCATCTACTCAAATGTTCACTGGTAAAGATCCTTTATAGGGATAAGTTCGTCTTTGTGCATTTATATAAATGTTATTTTTATTTTTTTGGGAATTGTATCTATATGTTTCTTTACATTTGTACAATAAAGCATTTACTTACTCACTTACTTACAATTTCAAATTAAATTAACATTATTAAAGCATATATTGGTTAAATCAACGACCCTCATTTGTTTTTTCAAAATTTTTAACGGTAGTCTCTCTTCCAGGGTATGGCTGTTCACACATAACTGAAAATAATGCGAGTAATTTCAGGTTGGTTATTAAAAGAATTATCATTGATACGGTTTTTGTTGATAGAAGTGGAAACAAATTAGTTGTTGTGTAAGAAATAAAATCAACTGCAGTCTGACAGGCTGGAAGATTTGTCTGTGGGAAAATGTGTAACATGGATTTAAAAGGTATTTTTAGACATTTTCAAATAGTTTTAGCTACCACACACCTGAAGGTGCACCTAATGGGAAGTTCACAGAGTGCTTCACTATAGAAAGTCTTCAGAAATTACAGAACAAGTAGGTAGCTAGGTACAGTCAACAGCAAAAAAACTTTTGAATTAGGCTCCCAAAATAAATACGTATAAACATTAAATTAAGTCAAATGTTACTGTTACACAGAATGTGTCATAAGTAAATCATCACATTTATTTCGATCCTTGAAAACAAAGTATAGTGACATGCCATTCAAACAGTTAGTAAAGTCATTGTAGTTAGAGTGTTTCAAATTCAAGTGATTATCTATAAAATACGGGTTTATGGGACACCTCGGAGTACAAGTCAGATATTCGGTTTACATCGGTTATATTCGTGTGACAAACATGCGAAGCGACTATAAACACCTCTCATCTCCGCCAAAGTTTGAAATGAGGTCAGCTTCATTTTTGGTTGTATTTAAAATAAATCCTTTTTTATCGAGCTTTCATTCAGACATTTCCAACAATTCGAAATATTGTTTTTCTTTTTTGTTATTTACTTGATACATTCATAATTATGACATCGTGTATTATTATTTTATTTTGAAAAACATTAATTTGTCACTTCATTTCTGTTTCGATGTTGTTATTTGTGATCACTTTCTTTTGAGTAATTAAAACTTCATTTAAAACTGACACTTTGGTAGTTATGACTTGTTTTATCTGGCACGTCATGCTAGAAGATGTTTTGAAACGTTGATTTTGATAACTTACTTTTGGCGTTGACTGTACCTAATTTCATCATAAATATATTAAACTACGTATTACGAACATAGTCGAGAACAAAATATCCAATAAATCCTTTTATCCCTCCTTCAATATTGTACATATTTCTATTATTACAAAACTAATTCGCTGACGTAGGTCGGGTACTGTTCAAGTAACTTTTTAATTCATAGCAAGACCACGAAAATCGTAATAACTAGTTCGGGATTTGGTGGACCTTTATACGTACCTACCTATTGTTATTCTCTCGATCTTTCAATTTATGGTAGATTTAATAAAATCTGCTTGCAATGCCGTGAAAGAATTAGTTTGGTGCTAATTCCTATGTAATTTGCCGTTAATTGAAGTAACTGGGGTCAAGATCTACCAACAAGATCCTTACAAAATAGGTTCATTGTGTACCTACATATTTCTTTAAGAATGAGAGCTAAATTAAGCAGAGATGTGACATTATTTTTCCCCAGGCATTATTAATGTGCCCTAGGTAGACTCTAGACAAGTAATGGGACCTTCTAGTCTACTTAGAAGAGACAATATTTCAGTCATCAATATCCGAAGAGGAGCAAATAATACATCATAATAGGTAGACAGGTACGTTGAATACTAACAGAATTATTATTTTATTATTTGTTATTGATTTATGCAGCATGTTTTAATAAAATTTAAGAGTTGCGTTTCGTCTAACAGCAAGTAAAAGATGTAAACACTGTAAATTTATTCTCCTTCCCTTGGCTATTTTTTACCAAATGAATTCTCCGGGGTTAATAATAAGGTTAATTAATGTTTAAAATCCACACAACAGTCCTAAAGGGATGTTGAAAAAGTCAATTATCAACACGATAATCAAGTTTTATTAACGTTTTTTTAACAATGTGTTTATAATACGCAATGCTAGCAATGTTTTAATTAAGAGTTTCATTCTGTTCGGACGCTCTTTAGAACTGAACATGAACATCTAATACCAATTACAACCTTTCTAAATTACGCAGGTAATATACAAGAGGTACGAGTATAATGTAATCTGTAAGAAACACTTTCGATTCAAACACCCTTTTCCGGGTGCTTATCTCAAACCGCTGCAATCCCATCGACGAAAACCTCTTTCTGTCGCCGCTAAGTAACCCGGATGAATTTTAATAGGGTTGCCAATCGATGATTGGTTAAAAGGCAAGTAAACTTGTGTCTGACCCGGTTTAATGTTTTATAATCCCGGGAAGTTGATCACATTAGCCAGGTAATTAGGCGGGCTGGTGGGCCGGATCAATCCGGATTAATTATTGGGAGTGGGGATGTCAGGTTGACTAATAGAAAGTGTTTGGAAAAAATATTCGGCAGCTAGATGACATTCATTTGTTTTAGGGTAAGGTTATGGGCGCATACTTAAGTACCTAGATTTTAAAAAATGGTTTATCTGAGGCCAGTTAGTCCGTAGAAACAATGTAGGCACATTAAAAGTAAAATTGAAAGTGAAATTTTCATACATAGTCACGCCTCTTTCCCATAAGGGTAGGCAGGGACTACTTTGTTCCATTTGCTACGATTCTGACATATCTCTTTCGCTTCATCCACATTTATCAATCTCTTTATACACGCTCGTCGGTTTCGGGTATTCCTGACCTGCCCTTTTTTCAAAACGTCTCCTATTTGGTAACAAATATTAAAACTAAATTAATTTTAGATTCAATTTAAAATCATAATAAATACTTCAAATTTAGTGATAACAATATTAAACATGCTCAAGATCCTGTTGGGACTGCCATAATTTAAAAGCTGTACCCGCCTTGCCTACTCTTGGCAGAATCGAACATTATTTAATTAGTACTTAGATACAAAACCCAAACTACACCCACGTTGGAGAGGTCGAAGGACGATTTAGGAAACTACATTGCTTGAATTTTATTAACCAGCTTCATTTATTTATAAGTTTTAATAAACTGTCATTCTCGGGAAATCTACGAGTTTGTGATGGACGCCTACTTACATTAAAAGCTTAGAACAACTCATCTTAGAATTATTTAGATACGTCACTATTAACAAAACTAAGTACCTAATATAACCCGTAATTACCTATGCCCTATGGACCCGAGCCTGAACACTGATATTGCGTTGAGCTATGGAAAGAGCTATGATCGGAGTATACTCGTGATGGGAATCTGAAATGGGGAGATCCGTCAGAGAATGAAAGTCACATAGGTAACTGGATAATCAAGATTAAGTGGCCACGGACTTCTAACTTACCTATGCCGCAAAACCGCCAAAAGTTGGGGCAGAGTTCTGAACGGTGACTGCATGTGGAAAGTAAAGACTGGGCTCAATCTCAATCCAGCAGTAAGCACTGGCTAATCATAATGAAGGAAGAGATGTGCTTCATGTACAGTAAAGAGTTATACATACATTACATACATACATTTTTTATCCTTTTAAAACACTTAGCTTCGAAAAACGAAATAAAGAATGACAGTTCATATTTTATTGAGGGTGAATTTCACATTGAAAAAGATAAATATGTACATACATTCAGCTCAAGTAAACAGTAAGCACTGTTGAGAAGACTTTATTTGCAGAATTTTGTCTGAGCCAAGCTTCAAACAAAGCCCAAAAGTGCTCAATATTCTCACAAGTAGCTAGGAATTACATTTTATTTCTATCAGATACAACTCAAAATATAACAAGGCAAAAAAAGAAACGAATCTTTGTTGAAACTTCACAATTTCCGAAAGTCTTATAACTTTAACATGGATCTCAACGAGCTGCGAAAACAACAATAGGTTGACACACTAACGGCTTAAGCTCAAAACGCCTCTTTAATTCAGCCCGCGTCTAAGCTTTAAATTCATCTAAGATTAAAGTTATTTAACAGTCGTATCACGGGCTCTTTGCTCTTTCATTACTTAATTTACAGATGTAATTAACTAAATCTTCGTTAGAAAAGGTACGTGCCCATTTTTTTTCGAGGGTGCCTTTGTTATACTTGCTGAAGAAAAGAAAGACTAAAGATAGAACTGTTTTTGGGTGCGACTAGAATCGTAATTTGATTCAATGTTTGGGTCGAGCTTTAAAAGCGAGAAACATTACGCGGTAACTTTGATAATAAGGGAAACTTACAGCTCATAAAGTCAGATTTGTGGATTTTGATCAGGTATATTAGGAATCATATCATACTTATAGATTTTATTTTAATGCTAGAGGTTGCTCGCGTCTTCGTCTGCAAGAATGGTTTATCGCTATTTATCCCGCGGGAACTATGCAGATTTTATTCTTCGACGCGTGCAAACAGCGTTATAGCTGTTTTGCCAGCTAATCTATAAAAGTGAACAAAAAAAAATGCTTTCTACGCTTTGGGTACGTAGTAGAGAAGCAATGTAATCGTTTTTTGTTAATTGTAATGGACCTCCGCAAAGTAACGCCCGATTCATTAAATTATTTTAATACTAGCTGTTGCCCGCAACTCCGTCTGCATAGAATTCGTTTATCGCTATCCCGCAGGAATTACGCAAATTTTCCGGGATAAAAATTAGCCTATGTGTTATTCCAGACTATAATCTATCTATGTTCCAAATTTCATCTAGATCTCTCCAGCCGTTCTGGCGAGAAAGAGTAACAAACATCCATCCATCCGTCCATCTATACTTACAAACTTTCGCGCTTATAATATTAGTAGGTAGGATGTTGAAAACAAACCTTAACACCTAACGTATCTATTGGATTCTAAATATGATTATGATACTTAATGTTTCACAAAATCTAAATGGCCTACGTTACAAAATGAAAAATCTTTTGGGTGAAGGAATATGTTGTTTCCACATAGAGAAACACTTCTGAAACTCCTTTAAATACCTGTAACAGCCTTTAAAAACCTATTGCCAAATTGTAAAGCCGGATTAGCAGAAGCTACAATACAAATGCGTAAATCAAATCGGATTATTATTGAAGCAACAAATCTATTAAAAGGGGCCTAGAGTGGAACACATAAATCAATTAACGCGACAAGGCGGCCGTGTTGAGGCCGGCAGCCCATTTCTGGAACATCTACCCTATTTTGGCGACACCGACCGTTGGTTTAATTCAAATATTACTTGTGGAATTGAAGGCTGGGTCGGGCTATGAAAGTTCTCTGTCCCAAGCGGAAATATCAAAGTTCACTGTTGGGTATTAGTGCAATATCCTAGGGTCGCAAAGGTAGGTAGGTATAGTCTTAACTCTGTTTCTCTACATCCACAAGTTCCATTTATATAAATTTTAATTAAACAAAATATTTTACTCTAATCCTGCCATTAAGCAGTGTTTGCGCTGTTTTTAAATGTTTTTAATATTTAAAACGGGCATGGTTGCAGTGCACTTTAGCCAACTATGTAAATTTCAAATTTCGAAGCAATATTGTTACCATGTTTAACCATTTGACGTTAATAATGTGGCAGTTACGTAGAAAAAATGAGGTTCCCAATTCGGTTACAAATGTGTCTAGATGCGCGTGTGATAGTGTGATGGTACTTACTATCCGCCTTGTGTGCCAACAGTCTTTGTTCGAATTGGAAACGCCATTTTTCTGGCCGCAGTTCTCCTTGGCGACGCTATATTTACATAAAACCAATTACGACGCCACGTCGCGTCCACCACGCCACTTGGCAAAATTCTAAACGAGGTAATGCTGAAGTGTTGTACAATATGGTTAGTATTAAAGAACTGATTAAAAGTTCCAAGCTTCATTCTCCTTCATAAAATGCATATTATGATTATGACCCACGGTAACGTACACACACAACACAAGACAATGTCGATTGCGTGGTAATAGATCCCTTAACAGTTTATACTTGGTGCAAGCAATAAATCGAATCAGGTTGGTGTGTACTAAAATTTCTGCCAGCGTAAAATTAAATCCTGTAATTCAAGTTGAACGTTATTAACCCATATAGTGAGTTTTTTGACAGGTATCCATGATGTTTCCGCTTCTAACCAGATATCAGTACCTATCTATGACTATGACGTTTTTTACACCAGCATTTTACCGATATATTTACTAAAGTTGAACAACATCAGAAGATTTTACAATACATACATACATAAATAACGTCTTACAATACATACTAAGTTTAATAGAAAACATGATATAGTCCTTATGAAACTTAAATAAATATTTATTGAAAAGGTTTCATTCATGAACCTATCCTGCATTTTGCAATTGATGACGACACGAAAGCAGGACTAACAAGTATCAAGAAGTATCTGAAAATGGAACGCTGCAACGTTAAACGAGTCAAAGGCATACCATTCCATTCTCGCACATAACGACGTACTAAGAGCTTAAACGAGACCGCGAACGTTGACTCTTTGCGCTCGGTGGCGTTTATAGTTTCTTTACATTTGGTTCAAAAACACAAGGTGGAAGGCGGTGGGTAATCGCTAATCAAGCACACGTTTAAATCAACAGAGCGAGCCGCGACGTGCACGGCGTGCTAACGGGGCGCCCCGTTTCACTACACACAGTAAATGGCGATTTAAGGACCGAGTGAACAGTTATAGTAATACACCACATTAGACAACATTGTCTACGGGACATACACCGTTATATCTTGAGCAGGATATTGCGACGCAGTTGCATGCATCATGATCACGCTGAGCTCGTTGCATGTGTGATCCCGAATAACATCCCATGCCATAAAAATATCAGTTCTTTAAAATACACAAGAATTTTAACTAAGTTGAAATTATCCTCATGTCAGCGATCGCTGTGCTCGGGAGACAATAATAACTTGTTTCTTTCCGTCTTGTATCTAGTTTAGATGACGATCTTCGTCAAGACACCTGACTCTGTATAATGCCTGCTAACGAACGGGTCAAGTTACGATTGTCTCTCGAGAGAAGCGACTAGTTCACGGACCAGATTAGTTAAGAGAAGACACCACTGCATTGTTGCAAAGCAAGGCTGGTTACTTCTACGACGCAGCGTCTCAATTGCGATTTCGTTGATCCACAAACAACACTTGACTGCAGTATCTAATGTGTGAAGTTTCCTAATAGCTTGGTGCGTGTGATGTGTTCGCACGATGACGCAATGCACCGTGTAATGTGTCAATAGTCAAAATCATAGGGTTTTATATCAATTAGGCACCGACCACCGGCAATGCACTGTGTATCTTCAGTCCACAACTATGATTTAATGAAAACTTTTTACTTATTTAAGTTTCAACACAATAACCTTTATTTCCAATAAATTATAATGTAGGCAATAAAATTAACGTAGGTAGTACATTAGATATCTTAACAGGTACTATTTCATTTTGTTAGCCCACCCAGATAATTTACTTAGCTCTATTTTAGACACTAATACTACTAATGAGATACAATCAATGAACAAAGCCATCCAATTTTCGACTATCCATATGAGACCAATTACGCCTAAGCACAGGACTTAATCATTCGGCCTAACTTGGAATCCTATCCCGTTAAACACCAATTAAAGTGGAGTTAAAGTAATAGTGTCACTCACAAGAGATTAAAGCAAAAAGCAGTCGTCTAATGAATCGGACATCTTTCGTTCGTTAGAGAATAATCTTGCGGTACCCTTTGATTAGCTCGGCCTGTAGGGTGGAATAGGAAATGCATCGGCGGCTATGACCGCCTTCTAGAGGAAAAAGGGGTATGGGCTTTAACTTTTTACATCGAGCAAAGAAGGAATAAGAAATTATTGTCGCTGCCGTGTTATTTTCAGAAAAAAATGCGCGAAAAGGTACTTCTAACATAAAATTTTCACGATATCGATAAATTTTCATCAGTAGGTATCATCACCAGTCTACCCTGCGTCCCATTATTGGGTAGAGGCCTCCTCTCGCGGTAAGAGAACTTGGGCTGAATTTGAACTGCTACGCAGGATTTCCTCACAATATTCTCCGAAAAACTTAAGGTAAAATTTCACAGAGTTCAGAAGTGCGAGCCCGACTTCGAACCCACGATCCTCTGCTTGAGAGGCCTAGCTCAAACCTCTAGGCTACCAGGGCTTTTAATTATCATGCTTAAGTAATTTTCAAAATCTGTATGTCTCTAATAAACCTTAACTGGAAAACAAATGAGCAAATAAAGTAAGTTCTGAGTATCCACCTCACGGAAACTCCGTCCAAACCTGGGGCGGTAGGAATGTTCAATCGAGTATTTTAATTGAAATTAACCCAGAAAGCCACTCTTTGAAAGCTGGTGTCCATTACACTACTCCCGTAATGAAAATTGAAATAAAACTGTCTAGCTAGATAGACTCGAAATCATTCCATGAATTGACAAATTCGTACTAGTTAAGTAGGTACTGACACACATCACACACTATCTATATGTACAAAAATACAGCTCAAATTAAATTTGACAGACGCCAAACTATTTAGAGCTGTAATTTTCTTCCATTTTGCACATAATCAATGCCTAAAAAGCAAAATTATTTTGATGGATTCTTTTATTCTACTCGATTCTCAAATTCAGCTCAATTTTTACCCTCGAATGATATTTTCGATTGATGTGATTTCAGATTCTTTTCGTCCAAGTAAAAATGAATATTATCTAGGTTTAATTTACATATGGACACGCGCACTTCGCTGCTTTATAGAACGCATTAGACATAGTATTACTTGACCTACCTTTCCATGCCACTAGCAGGGGTTGTTAATCCCTTCATTATAGACATAGACAACGGAATTATAATGATGACTATTTAGCGAATTTTTGTCGCTAAGCGTCATCTGTTTGAATGATGATGTGTCTATGCGATACAATTACAAACTCCCATGGAACATCTACACTGCTCACCAGGGACGAGAGAAGACGTGGTTTTTAAAATGATAGGTACTTACCTAGTAGCAAACGAATCGAGAATTTTTATTTCTTGATTTTTTATGTTTACTTTACGGTTTTACCGTTAGAAATTCAATTTCTAAATGTCAGTGAAAATTAGAACACATAGATTTTTTTTTTTCTAAAAAATAAAAATTCTTGATTCATTTGATAGTAAATCGAGATGAAAAACACACAAACAGAGAGAGACACCGACGTCAAACTTAGAACAACCCTCTTTTTGCGTCGGGGGTTAATAAAGTCTCGAACAAAAACCGTTCTGAGATAAACCTAGCGCCGCGCCACACTACCACCCACAACACCATCTCATCCTTGCTACATGCAAGTACAATTGACAAACTGTATACATGCTAGTACCATTGAGGATTCAACCAATAGAGTGGTAAAATCGGTCATTAGTGATTGTCACTAATACAATACCGTACTAGGTAGCACTAGTTTTATCACGATTTGCGCTATCCTTTAAACTGACGGGCTGACCCAAAATTTGAAGTTCGAAACATGCCGTCCCTCTCACTCTCCTAATACCTAATGACTGTGAGCGGAACGGCACGATACGCACTTCTAATTTTTAACTTCAGATTAAAAGGCCAGTTTCGGTTGGTAGAATTATGATTTTAGGTAATATTCATATTATTTTTCATCAAAACAAAGAAGTAGGTACTTAAAGTGTCTATCTGTTTGCCCAACACTAGTGTCGTGAATGATACGATTGATAGGTCGGTGAATCAGAAAACCGATTTTTTTTTTCGAGTAAATCATACAAATATTATAAAGAGGTAAATTTTGAGAGTTTTGGGGAGTTCTGGATCTACTGTAACGATTTTGAAAATTATTTTATCAATAAAAAGCCACATTATTTGTGAGTGTCATAAGCTATATTTAATTCTGTGCGGACGAAGTCGCCGGCAACAGCTAGTTATTGATATTTCTACTCTATTGGTTACATGCATGGTTACCTAGTACTTACCTGCCCACACCTTAAAACCTCCTTCCAGGTTGAGCATCTCCAGTATAACTCCAGTCAGTAGTGGGGTCAAAGACGTTGAACCGCATCTGCAACTAAATCTCAACAACCGTTAGAAACAAAGTCGAAACCTAAAAAAGCAAGCAAGTTTTGTAACTCGGAAGTTGGAACCCCTAACTGCCCCTTCGGGACTTGCCGGGGTTCTATTACGTAACGATCGCCTTATGTCTTCCCATCAATAACAGGTTGACTTCCTTGTCGAGTGTGTGGTAAAAATAAAAGACACAGAAATACTTTACCTATTAATAAATGCCCAATATGTTATTTAAGGAAACTGGAACAATGTATTATATGCTACCTCTGCTACTCGGTGAGTTAATCGTAAAAGATATCTCTAGCAAAAAGATAAGTAGGTATAAATTAAACTATGGGAACATCATTAAATCTAGAGGCTCAGAAACGTGTAGGTACCTCTTAGTTAACCTAACTTCCTTGGTAGGCCATAAAATTAACAATGCATGGTAGTGTTACCATTTTGCGAAAAGGTTTCACAAAGTTCACTTTCCTTTACTGGGCCATAGGATAAACTGCCAGAAAAAGTGCGGACATTGTTACGTCACGCTCCCTGATAAACGACTTTTACTGCAATTGACACAGCCTGATGAGATTTTTGCGATAGAATAGCCACAGTATCCTAGAAAACACATGACCTCCAGAAAGCAAATTGACACCGACCTATCGAGATCCAATAAAAAAATTGGAAAAAAACTCCACCCACCGAATATTTCGACAAAATAGTTTATCACCTCACACCATCTAATTGAAGCTAACTAATTTTCCAGTTAACTGAACGGTGAGACCGAATGATTGACCGGTTTAATCAGACCGGGAGTGAATGAGCGGTTCCGTGACTCCAGAACTCAGGGAAGTGGGGTAAAAAATTGATTACGGGAATCAATTCATTTGCGGTGGGCCGGAGTTTTTGTTGACACCTCCAGGCCTAATTTTTTGTTTCTCGCTTTACCGCCCGATCCATCTTGCCTAAACGACCCAGTGTCGCGTCACCTATTTTAATTAACCTTAGAATCCGACACTTTTTCCTAAAGAAAATCAAGAGCAGCAATAACCGTCGGCGTTCATTAAAATAGAAAAGTAATTATCTACGTAGATGAACGAGGAAATAATATTGTTTCAAGCGTTTAAAAAAAATAAAGCACATTTTCTTTGTTCTTTTTAATTTTCTCTGTGCTAAGCTAAATGTACGACATTTTCCATAATGGAACGCAACTTCTAATATCTAGTTATTATGATGAAAGCAGTTTAGATTTACTATATACGTCGTTGACTATTAAAAATTACCAAAAATACGGGATTTGTCAGATATACCGTAGCGACCAAAGTGGTCAAATTACATACCTGATCTGGCAGTTGATTCAGTCATCATGTCCACATCCACACTGTCACATCGTCCAACATTCCCCCTTTCTTTCTCATCTCATCATAATACATAGGTCTCCACCCACCCACCCCCACCCACTGTAATTGCCAAGCAAAGGCACCAATGGCCGAATCTCGACTCGTACTTAGTGGTACCTGGATAGCTAAAATAGGTAGGTAAGTGCCGCATATAAAATATTCCTTATGAAAGTAGTTTCAAATCATCTCGACTATAATGTATTCGTCCTACTGCTGGGCAAAGGCCTTTTCTCAAAATGAGGGAGCTTGGGCTATGTACTATACTGGATTCAGGTGAAAACTCAAAACTTTCGCTTAGCTCCTCACGTTTATAAGAGCAGCAGTCTTGAGCAATAGGACGTCTGGAAATTACGTTGATGTATAATTAGATGCGAAGTGTTCGACCCGTTTACTACATTAAACAAGACTAAAAATCCGCTCGAGAAACATTAATCATTCTTACGCCGAATTATGTATCAGGCTCTGCTAGCTCTAAATTAAATACGTCGCATATTTCCCTGCGCCATTCAGACGGTAATGAAACAGGCAGGTAAGTTGTCATTCATGCAAGTTGCGCCGACATGGAGCCTGCATTACAAAGCTTTCAATTTGTAGCGCTCGTAATTAGTGACACTCGGGAGTCGGGACGCTCGCTACGTAGAATGTTCTAGAGAAATTAAAGTACCCGTTTTAATTGCTGGGTATTACATTTTCTTGAGCTAGCCGATTCCGTTGTCGAGGTGGCATTAAAAATTCAGTTTGGAGACGTCCTGGCAAAGATAGTGCACTTGTTACGAACAATATAGAAATTTGAGGTACCTACATTAGTTAGGGCCTTACCGAGACGCCTTAATGCGATTCAATTCCGGTTCACTTTTACGTTTTAGCTGTCATTTTTGACGCTTCTAGTACACCTACCTATGGATCTGACAGCGAGCGATCCAACTTTGGTTCGGAATTGAATCGCATTAAGACGTCATGGTGAGGCCCCTGTACTTACTAGGTATTATTTTAAATCATAAATTTTATATGCGGGTTTTTTTAATATTAAAGTCTATTTAAGTTTATTTTTTTCATCTACTCAAAGGTTAACTGGTAGAGATCCCTTATAGGGATAAGTTCGCCTTTGTGCATGTATGTATGTATGTATGTAAACTCTTTATTGCACATAAAATTTTTAAAAAATACAGAAATGCATGTATTAATGTTATTTTTATTTTTTTGTAAATTGTATCTGTTTCTTTATATTTGTACAATAAAACATTTACTTACTTACTTACTTACTTACTTATTTACACGCAACGAACATTCCACAGATTGTATTAGCTTGAAGGCTTTAATCAGAATGCAGAGCCGGGAGCGATTATTCTCAGCGCATATCACATACATGACTTACAGCTACATGCATTCTTTGGATCATAATTATGTGAATATTTTCTACACAAATTATGAAAGAAAATATACTCGTCATCGTCATCTCCAGCCTATATAGGTACTGCTGAGCACAAGCCTCCTCTCAGAATGAGAGGGCTTGCGCTTTAGTTCCCAAGCGGGCCCAGAGCGGATTGGGACCTTCACACATACCATTAAATTGGCATTGTTCATTTTTTTTAAGCTGTGCTTTTAACACCTTTATTTGATAAAATGGACTATTTCAAGCAACTAATTTGAATATTATGCTTTTACGTAGCTTTGTTAATTAATAATAAATATTTTTTCGCTGTTTTATAATTCGTGAATTTAGACAGAATCCCAATCGTCTTCGTTCGGCTGGCTATAAAAAAAAACGGCTTTGTCTCTGGTTTTGTAGATTTGACAGTGACACGTGACAGTTGCCGTAGCCAAACTTTTTTTTTAATTTTTGTGGCAAACATTCGATGCTGGATTCTGTCTAAAAACCCGGTCGTTCGGTCAAACAAAGGTTCAAAGTACTTTTACAAAAATATCTGCAATCATAAAGTATTTTTGAAATCGGACAAGATAAATCGGATAATTGATGGTTTTCCTCGAAATGGTTTTCGAATTGGAGCATACTAAAAAAAATGAACAATGCCAATTGCTTCGCAAATTACAGGTTTCCTCACAAAATATAGAAAAAGGAAAATAAACTCAGCGGCAAACAATTTGGCGCTCACATGTATGCAATATGCGTAAATTTGCCCCAGTCTGGGTCAAATTTTTTGCTGCCGAGTATAGTATTTTGATGTTTCGAGACGTATTTAATAGCAATTAACCTTTAAGGCCAGGGCCGCACTGGTAACGCGATGGCGACGCGAAAACAATGGCGACTATATCAAACATCGTTCGAGTTATGTTAGCGGCCGCATTGATTAAACGGCCATCAATGCGGCCGCTCGCATAACTCGAAAGATGCTTGATTTAGTCGCCAACGCTGTCGGATCGCTATCGCATTACAGTGCGGCCCGGCCTAAGAGTGGTAAAGGAAATCCACGATCGAAAAAATCAGCATCAGATATATCGTAGCGACCAGTTTATTTGTCGTTAACTGCACATTGATGTGTCTTACTTTAAACAACGCAAGATTTATAAGGTGCGAACAAATTAGCTACCGATATTTTCAGAGATGGTGTCTCACATTAAAACAATTAAGTTTAAAAATAAATTAAATAATCTTTTCATTTGTTATTTATTTTCGTTTAGCGAACAAAAAAGTTAATTTAATTTTTGTCTGAACATAATGTGCAATTAACTGACAAGAACTGACTGTGCAAGAACTGAATACTTTCTGTCATGTAAACAGTGTTTGTCAGTAATAGTATGATATGACATTGACATTCACGTATTTAATTTATCAACGAGAAGTGGCCAGTCGAGTGATTGTTAAGAGGTTCTAGAAAATGTTCAATAAGGTCTTAACCAGTGACTATTTATCTCGTTAACAGGGTGCTTTTAAATAGCAGAGTTGTTTCCTGAATTTCCTCCAAAAACATTCATGACCAGTTGAATGTTTTATAGTTAAATGTGCTCTAAGAGCCGAGTACTATAAGTTGTAAAAATATCGGTACCTGATTTATTAACACCTTTTATATGTATGTTTTGATTTCCCTCTCCAGTTATACACCCTTAACCATGCTAACGTGGCCTTAAGGTTTTGTTACCTTAGCCTGTGTCCGCCCCGTAAGGGATAAAGACGTGATATATGTATGTATGTATGTATGTAGGTAGGTATATGTATAACCTGAGGTCGTAAAAATGAAAAATAAAAACTATTTCAGCAAAATATTTACTTTAATTAAACGCTTAATAATCACACAGTATAAAAATTACACAAAATCCCTACGGAACACAATACATTTAGTTAACATTTTCGGGCGAATTAACGTAGATTTACATTATTTTCGTTATTATATTAAATACATTTGGGTCACACAATTATTCTAGTACAATTAGTGATTAAACAAATGGACGTTTGGCTTCATTTCAGCTCGTCGCATTTACATTTAAAGCGGGTTTAACAGTTTCAATACGTAATCAATGACAATATCGAGCATTTATTATAACGAATACATTTCAGTAAGCAACCGGCTTTAAAATATGATACATGGGTAATATTTTTTTAATGAAGACCTTTTTTCATCTATCTTCGCTATTGAATGAATTTAAACATTATAATTTTAAACAGTATTATGCTGTATACGCTCCAATTTTTACAGAATGGTCAGCTGCTCTCTAAACAAACCTCGTCCATGAATTTAAAGCTGCGCTCGGGGAACTGACATAACTAGACCCCTTTGCTTGTGAGCATTATACGAAATCCGACTCCGTAAAATGTCTGCTTAGGTCATGCATGTTATGGTTGTCTTCCGAGCGCAACAATCACTTCAAAGATGAAGCTGAATTAGAGAATCACCCCCTAGTTTGTTTAAATAGTACGACAATGAAGAAAACAAATGAAATAAGGGTGCCTGTCCCATTTTAGACATACAGTAAGGGAAATGTATTCACATACCACCGTGGAACCCTGTCGCAATTGACACGCCGCCGTCACTCAAATTCGAGTGATATGTCATTATTGCGATAGGGTTCTACGGTGCGTGTACGTGAATACATTTCACTTACTGTACATAGAATTCTTGAAAACGGTAAAAACGTATTTCTTCCGTTCATTACGTGTTGTCGTGTACTAAAAAAACGAATCTCGGAAATCGCTCCAACGATTTTCTTGAAATTTGGTATGCAGATTTCGGGGGCGAGATCTATCTAGGTTTCATTTTTAGAAAACGTACCAAAAAAAATACTTATCTTAACCTTTTCGGCGCCACGTCAAATACAAGAAACGTCACCCATACGCCAGACGTCTTTATTGCAATGCCTTAAATTGAACCTAAACCCAATTGAACGAAGGCTGCTTTTGCATTGAAGTAATGGATGTATTATATAGGTCGTTGGCGTTGAACCTGCGGTGCTGATATATGGTTCGTTGGCGTTGAAAAGGTTAATCCAGGTACTTATCTTAATGCGGAAATTTTCGTTTTATATATGTATGACTGACTTTTGAACCGTAGAAACACAAAGGTTCCGAGAGAAATTAACAAACTAGAAGAACTGTACTTCTTCTTTCACCTAAAACATTATTATTTAGCTGGTACTACATTTTACCATTCATAGAATGCGGTAAGCAAATGAAGTCCCGGAACAAATCAGTTTATATTATTATAAATTATAAAACATTTTATGTCTGAGCTCTCTATGTGTAGATGATTTTAAGTCTTGCTTGCGGCAACGATATTCTAATTACTAAGTAATTGCTATAATATAAAGCCACTTAAGAATAGTAAGGTACAATCAATATCAAACTCAGTTACATTGTAATAAAAACGTAAAAAATACAATTAGTATAGAAAATCTCTTAAACGAAGTTAAATAAACGACCTAGTCTATTTCTAAATGAACAAACAACAAATATTAAAGCCGGATATTGTTTTCTTTGCAAACATCTAGATTTGTTATTAAAGCACTCTAAAACTTTAAATGTTACATGAAAAATAAAATATTTCATTAAATTAAACTGTAACATTTTATTACGGAATTAAACATTTCTAAATACATAAGTCTTAAAAATAAAGCAGTTAAAAAGTATTAGTTCCAACCTTACTGTTTCGATTACTTAATGAAACATTTCTCTTAGAGCTCACTTATAAAACAGTCTTAACGGAAGCTTCACGCACGATATTTCTTACCTTGATACAGACATGTCTATCCGTTACCAATCATCCTTTGACACTGTAACATAAAACGGAATCGTGTGCATGGCTTGAGAAATTCTTCACTTCGACGAACTCATCAAATCACTCAAAGCTACAAATTGAAATGTAACTACGTCATATCTAAGAAAACAAATTCTACATTCACAAATCAGTATCTGTGAAAATCATTGAACCAATTTATACAAAATTGGCATTGATATTGCGAGCGATACGTGCGTTATTATTGAATGCGAGTTAGATCTTAGACTTCGTCTGCCAAAACACGTTTCTCATAAGAATTAATTTATGAAATCGTTTTTGGGATTAAAAGTTATCTATCTCGGCTTAGCTGTTTACAATAAATGCCCAAACAATGTTAATTTTCATCATAATTGTTCAAAACGACTTGAGCCGAGATGAGAATTCCACCGACATGCCTTACCCAACATTCCCGAGTTATAGGCAGGTACGTATATTTTTATACCTTTGCCACGCAAAGAATAAGAATGAAGCAAACGTATTTATTACATTTAACATCGCGAAAATCGTGTCAAATTGAAATGTAGGTCAAACAAGAAGGAAAGCTTTTACAGGACGAATTTTAAAGTAGAGGTTATAATAATATTAGGACGCGGTATACGGGAGCGCGGTTGCGGTAGTTTGTTAGTTTTAGAGTGTTAATCTGAAAACTACTAAAGCGATTTGGAAAACTCGTGTTTTTCGAAAGTTTAGCTTGCGAACCAGCTTTCACAAATATCTACCTATATATTAGCCGTCTCACATTATTGTGTTAAGACTGATACTGAGCTCAAAATTAAGATTATTTTATAATATATTTAACTTAATGACATCCCAAAATCATCTCAATTTAGTTTGAAGCGGCTCTAGATTAATATTCCATGTTTCTATTTTTCTCTTAAATAATGCTTATCACTCTTTTCAGTTAATTTCCGAATTATGCATTTCTATTTTTAGTTGCGACGTCGATATAAGCTTATGCTTTTTGGTATGTCCTCCGAGGGTTGTTACTAAGTTTACTTTACTAATACATATTTTACATTTCCAACTTTCCCAGATTCCTTTTAAGCAACATTAATTTTGTTACATTAAAATAAGCAGGTACAGTTATTTCATACAGAGGCAATATTCAACATTTACCCTTGTTTCGCCTCAGAATCTTACGCTTTTGTGAGTTTTAATACATTATTCACAAGACAATATTAGCTTTGATGCAAGAGACGTTTATTTATCTAAAGATAACCCGTTTTCATGAAAGAAAGACAAATCAAACTTTCTTATCAAATAGAAAATTCGCGGATTATTTTATGGTATACCTACCTACGAGGGGTGATCCAAAAGTAATGATAACTGAATAGGTACTTATTGAATCGGATTAAAATAAATAGGTATGCAGTTACTGGCCATAAAGACTCCTTATTAAATAAAAAAAATAAAAATTAAAAAATATGTATCTGTCAGAGAGTTGCAGTTGTTTCTTCACGAGCAGTCGGAACAATAACGCAAAAATGGAGAAAACTGAGGTGAGAGCGGTTATTAAATACTTCTGTTTGAAAAAAATGTGTACTAAAGATATATACGCTGAATTAGTGGGCACACTGGGCGAGTCCGCTCCGCCGTATTCCACAGTGGCACGGTGGTCAAAGGAGTTTAACTTGGGAAGGACATCCACTCAAGATGAACATCGCGAAGGCCGTCCATCTGTCGCCATTACTGGAGAAAACGTCAAAAAAATTCATGATCTCGTTTTAACAGATAGAAGGATGACTATCAGGCATCTAGTTGAGCTCACAGGCATCTCGTATGGCAGCATTCAAAGAATCTTAACTGATGAACTACACATGAAAAAAGTCTCCGCTCGTTGGGTGCCTAGAATGTTAACGGCTGAACAAAAGAAAATACGATGTGAGATTTCGAAGTCCAATCTTGACAAATATCAAACTGATCCCGAAACATTTTTGCGTCGGTTTGTAACCATGGACGAGTCTTGGATCCACCATTTCGATCCTGAGACCAAACAGCAATCCATGACCTGGAAGCGAGCGTCTTCCCCTACACCGAAGAAATTCAAGGTAGCAAGCTCCGCTGGTAAGGTCATGGCTTCAGTGTTTTGGGATGCTGAGGGAGTCATAATGATTGAATACCTGGAAAAGGGTACCACTATTACGGGCTCCTACTACGCTGACCAAATATGCAGATAGAGACAGGCAATGAAAGAGAAGCGGCGGGGTAAACTTCGAGCTGGCATCCTGTTTCACCAGGACAACGCACCGCCCCACAAGGCCGGCGTTGCGATGGCTGCCATTCGTGATTCAGGGTTCGAATTGCTGGAACACCCCCCATATTCGCCAGACCTAGCCCCCAGCGACTTTTATCTCTTTCCACGGCTGAAGGAAGATCTTAGAGGCAACAAATTTTTGAATAATGGCGAGGTAATGGCCGCTGTGGAGGCATTTTTGGAGGGTCAAGAAAAAGATTTTTTTTTTTAAAGGAATTCGTGGTCTGGAGAAACGATGGTCTAAGTGTGTAGACTTGGAAGGAGATTACGTAGAAAAATAAATTATTTTATTAAACATTTTATGTATCTTTCATACTGATTATCATCACTTTTGGATCACCCCTCGTACTTATTTCGGTTTAAAAAAAACGGTTTCTGAATTACCACGAATACGAAACTATCATTCCTCATTTAAATTTTTAATTATAAGTAAATGCAGATAGTTCAGGGCGCGACAGTTCACGACCAATACGGTAGGTAACCGGCAGTTGTAGATAGTGCCATCCAAGTAGACGCGTAAATTTGTGGTGGGCGTCATCGTAGATGGCACCTACTACAGCCCGGACCCAACTACGCGCGGCCGGTGGCGCGGCGAGTAGGTACTTGTTGAGATTGAGACGCACGCAACACAGTGGGTACCTAAACAGCATAGGCAATAGACAGAGAAAACGTTTTTCGCGTTGCCAATCGTGCGTAGCCGTAGCCGAGTGTCAAAGTTTAAGTGGGAAATAAAATTCTATATACCTGTGTATGTTAATACTTCATTGTCGCTGGTCATCTCTTGTTGAAGGCGTTCGGCCGCGAATAGGGATGTGTGGCGACGCGCTCTCTCGTTCGCACTGCTTTATAACCGACGACCTTTTCAGTCATTGTTCTAGCGGCTGTTAGTGGTTAATGACGGCACAACATGGAACGAAACGACACGTGTTAGGTAGTTGTTAGTAACCGCGATGAAAAAGAATGGGTGAGACTGTTGGATTGTAGTATTTTCTTAATAGTATTATCCATGAAAGTCCTTCACCCATTTACGCCTCATCATTGCGCTTAGGGGCCTATCCCTAACGTTCATTATGTGGCAAAGTGCATATTTCAATAAAGCAAAGTAGCTGACGCAGTGCTATTGCCACTTTCATACAGTACTTTTGAAATATGTACTTAGCTTTTCAGCAAAATAGATAATTTTCACGCTTTGTTCTAAAATAAGACGATGCTGAGGAGTAAAATGAGCGAATATATTGGACTTTAGAAACTATGGTTGTAAATTTGTCCAAACTGTCCCAGACTTTTCCAACGCCTACCATATCACACCGGGTCAATATTCAGCGTTTTTTTTTCATCATTATCCTTTCAATGAACAATAAAAATTTACCTTGCTAACTCCGCTACTTAGGATATTTTATTAAATCAGGTGATACTTTGCGGAAGTCCATATTAATCAACAAAAAACATTTATCTTGCTACTCCGTTACCACACCACCACGTGAGTGCCAAGGTAAATGTTTTTACTTTTAATAAAGAACAGTTCCAGCCTTCTAGCCCATTTACAGCTTCTACAGCAAAACCTCTTAAAGCTTGAAATTGACACTTTGGAATGTTAGTAAAAACACAATGTTGGAGTTGGTTTCTTGTGACTTGGACACTGAGCAAGTTAACAAATAGATCTATAACGTTCGACATAATGTCAATAAATAGCACCATTATTAAGTCCACATCACCATCGAAAATTCATCAACACTCGGTAAAAAAAGGTAGCTGAAAAAATAAGTGCAGTGTTTATTAACTGGCCAACCTGCTACAATAATTACATAAAGCCAACTGTTGTTTTGTCGACTTCTAGGTACTGTTTTTAATATAATACTGCAACTTAATTACACAACTCCAAGTGAAGCTAGCTAGCTTCTGGGTGCTTACCGTGTTATTATGCTGCTTGAAATTATAAATTTTAATTAACTCAGTCAACGCTGTTAGTAAAAACTGTCATTCACATTGAGCTACTCCAATCAACCGTCGTGATCCGAGTACTATATAGTAGCCGTAAAATTTGATGGTTATAAAAATTTACCTTGTACGGTTCTGGTGAGCGGGGTGCCGTCGCGAGAGAGGCTGGAACCAAAGCCTGGCGCCCGAGGAGCCGGCACACGGCGCTGCGGCAGGGCTTTGCCCACGACCGGCTTGACGATCTTAGCTGGGGACAACGGCATTCATACAATCCTACAACCTAATAATCATAAATGCAGAGGTCGAGCGAGAAACCCCGAAAAGCGCGATTGTGACGTGTTTCTTGACTTGTTTCTTGATTGGTGTCGGTTTTTATGCCCGAATAAAAAACATTTCACAGCGCTTTGCATAACCAAGACTTCTCTCGGAGCGAGTCTGTAGTGACTATAGTTAGGGCTGTGAAAGTTTATACACATTATAGCTTACAGTTTCGAGTAGATTCTGTAGGCCCAGTAGTAAATTTGAGTTCAATCAAATACTGAGAACAATCAAATAACATACATACATACATACATAAATCACGTATTTAGCCATTACGGGGTAGACGGAACAAGGTAACAAGACCTAAAGGCCACGTTTAGCATGATTGTCAAATACAAGAGGACAATAGCAGATTGGGGCGAAAGTTTGAGGGAACAATAACTTCAGAGTCATCCAAACGTCTTTTCTTATTACTTACCTACGTAAAAAAACATTATTATCTAAGAGATAGTATGTCAAACATAAAATAAATCAGAAATATACTTGGTCAGATCAGATAAATTTTTCTTTACAATAATCAATATTATTCTTAGGAAGTGATAATCAATATGTTAAAAGAACGAATTACTTACCTTTATCGTTGAAATTTATTGTTCTCTGGATAGTATTAGTTCTGTCTGTCAAGCCGCGTTTCACAGCTTGCGGTTCATTCTTGAAATTTAACTCAACCTTCACATTTTCAAGTTTGGGTTTTTTCATAGCTTCCATCTTGCCAGCTAGCACAAAAGTAGAGTTCAAATCCTTTGCATTGATCATCCCACTTCCAACATTCTCTACGTCAGACACGACATCAGCTTCTCTCTTCACTTTCTTTGCTGAATTCAAAGTCCTTGTTGCATCTAGGTTCTCAAATGAATCATCAATTACAATAGTTTCATTATTTGGTAGTTTTATCGGCGTGCCTTTCCGTTTTTTCGGTGAAACCACACGATTCTCAATATCCGTCAAATCGTCACTATCCGTCACTATATCGACCGTTGTATTCAATTTCGACGCTGCGTCGCGATTTGAAATAAACGTCTCATTCGAATGAATGCTTGATACGAGTTTGAAGTCGGGATCATTGCATTCATTCTCCATGTCCCAAGAAATACACTTCATTGACTTAGCTTTCTTCATTAGATCTACATACTCAGCAGCTAACGCTGGTGGTACTTTATCATACCCTTTAAGAGTGAGGTATAGTTTTCTGAGCATGTTTGGCATTTCACTCATATATTCCGTAAACATATGGATTTCTTTGTTCTGTATCCAGAGAAGTTTGTTTCTTAGGTTATCGCTGGCCTGTATTTGTCTGAGCTCTCTTTGCATGACAACCTTGTCTATGAAGTCTTGAAGTTCTGGGCAATCACTGAGAGCTTGTTTGAGGGTGATTTGAAGTCGTGTCCAGCTCTCGTCGCAATTGCTTTCGGCGAGAAGAATTTTGGATTCGAGGTGTCGCGCTTTCTTCTCATAGCTTTCAGCGGCTCTCTCTTGGCGTGGTATGTCTTCGGTGACCATCTAAACAAAAAAAAAATCTTTATAAATCTTCAGTAAAAAAAAAAACGATGCAACAACAAGCCTCCACTCAGAATGAGAGGGCTTAGGTTGTAATTGTAAAATCGGTCCTAGGGTAGAACAAGCGGAGCGGACCCCTCGGACCCCAACCCTAAGCGCCACATGGCAAGCGGCGTCAAAATCAGGCGGCATGGGGCGTGAAATCCAACTTGGCTTTGAAACAGTAGAAGGACGCCGAAAAACAAACTCGCTCCACTCTGACCAATGGCGTGAACCAGCGCTGTTTAATTCTTACGCAGGCCCATTGCGTTTCGGAACTTCACAAGTTCTCACACCATCAAACTGCTCCGTATGTGTACAGGTCTTCTCGGGATATTTTCCTTCGCCAAAAATCTTATAATAAATTTCAAATACCGCACAAGATTCTACCCCTCAAAAGTTATCCAACTATCCTTGTGATATTCGTATAAAATCAACAATATTAACACATACCAGCTCCATAGTTTCGTTAGAGGACCGGTGCGCCAGCTCAGCGACGTGGGTGAACGCTCGAGCCTGTAACCTCTGCCGAAGCGCCAACACCTTACTACGCGTCCTCAACCCAAACAGGTGAGATTCCAAGGTGATGTGATGTTTTTCTTCCTCCAGGATGCGACGACGCCAATCCGCTTTAGCTGTGGAACAGATGGTTTGTAAGCAAATTTAAATATGTACAGGGCCGCCGTTAGCGGGCGTGCAAAGCGTGCACCGCACACGGGCGGCACGTCCAGGGGGCGGCAAATCGAGCTACTCAGAGGAATTTGTTTTATAATAATATTAAGTGATATTTACCTTTCTCTTTAGCCAGGTTAGGTTGTTCCTTGGCTGCGGGCATTGGTATTGACAGTGTTAGCTTGCATTCCAATTCTTTAACCTTCTTCTTGAGCTCTTCAATGACCTGTACATACTGCGATATCTTCATGTCACCATCCACAATATTCTTCTTTACACTTAGCTGTTGACAAGAATAATGTTGAGAATTTGAACAACTGACGCTAACAATATTTTGTTTACGAGAGAGCAACAAAATTACGCCGACTTTTTGCGTACAGTAAAACAAGAGACGTCAAGAACCTATATTCTAAAGTGAGTTAAGACGTTAATGTAATTATTTCAAACATTACCTGAATCTTATTTGCGCGCGCGGCGTACTTGAGAGTATTGTATGTGTCTTCATAACTGGTGCTAGACGGCGATATGTTAGCGATCATAACCGTCTTGCAATTGCCTCCTAAACTGTCTTTGAGTAGTCGCGTTAGTTTGGAGTCTCTGGAAGAGCACAGGGAGATCTATTTTAAATAATGTCCATGATAAATCAGTACTCTGATAAATATGCTCAGTGTGACAGAAGAGAACTCTGTCTTAAAATTGATCTGGAATACTATAAGTGGTTAGGTAGTTTGATTGAACACCCCTGTGTAAAATTGGTTTAGAAATACAATGATCACTCGTTGTTCAAAGTGTATAACGTCAAAAGAGTGACTCAATAATGATGAAAAACTTTTACAGGAGTTTGCAATTATACTAACTGAACCACCTGATCTGCTGAAACATTCCAAAATAATTCTAAAATACCTTATCTTTCTCAAAAATAGGCATACAAACCTGATTACTAGCTCACCTGTATGGTATGTAAGTGCTGCCATCAGCAAGCTTGTTAATACAGTTCCCAAGTGACAGCAGGCTGCGGTTGATATTGGCTCCCTCCTTGAATCTCTCCCCCACACAGCCAGTAGCTGAGGCCCGCTCACTGCCAGCCAAGTCTATCATGGATAGTTTGACCACTCTGGCCTGGCTGCTGGTTTTGTAACGCATTTTTATATACACCTGAAAAATATTGGAAAAAATTGGTTTCTAGATTATTGATTATTGACTTTTATCACAGGTATTTTTGTGGTAAAACATGTTGAAGGAAATTTATTCAAAAATTTAATATAATAATAATTAATTTTAATTTAACACATTCACTGTCCCAATCGGACATGTGAACCTTTTGCTTTTGTAATAGATAGAGGCTAGCCAAGGCCCCACATATGGGACATGAACAGGGAACATATGTATGACAGGAAAATAAAGTAAATAAACATTGTATTTTAATTTAATTTAATTTGATTTAACTTGAGCTAATTTATTTATTGATTTTAAGACATTTAATTTAATTTTCACTTAATATTTTATTTTGTAAATTCTATTATGGATGCAAGTCTGGAATAAAATAATTTCATTTCATTTCATTTCATTGTACATTTATTTTATTTTATTCTTGTATTCCATCAAACTGGATCAATAGCTGCAATCAAGTTGGCTACTTCTGTTGTTAGACCTTTATTTGTTTCTAATATCCTCATAAATAATAAATTCATTATATTATAAGATCGCTGGACATATAAAATATTCTTAGCCAAAGTACGATTCAAGGAAACATTTTTACACCATGTCAGCATTTTTTTAATGTAAATAACTAACTTATGATTATAATTTGTGACTGTTTTTTTTTAGGTTAATGTATAATATTTTTCTATTATTCTGACATTATTTTTGTATTATTAATATTTAAAGTATAATTCCATTTTATAATTTTGCATGCCAATGTATGGTGAATTGTGTTGGTCCACATTGATCTATAACAGCTTTTCTACCATGATTCGAACAAATAAAAACTTTGACTTTGACTCACCTGGAAAACAGCATGACTCCTAGAGCTTTCTGCGTTTGCATCAGTAGGATGCTGGGTCCTGTTTTTGTTGCCGTTCTCCAACATATTCAGGAGTTCCCGTGCAGTATTAATATTTTCCAATGTCAGCCCGGCCACCATTACTCCATATTTAGCATCTTCTCGCAGTTGCAAAGGAGTTTTAGATGGGTTTAGTAGGTCAAACACATTTTCATTATATACCTGCAGGGATTTAAGTCATTAATAGAGACTGGTGGTGGGCAGGGGAGTGTTTGAGGAATATGGCACAAGAAACCACCAATGAATCTGACATAGTCACACAGGTGCACTTAAGTCTCTTAAAAAATTAAGAAATTAAGAAATGTTATCAATAGATTTGCTCGTCCAAGAATCGACCACTCTTTGCAGAAGACGAAATTACAAATTAAAAATGATTAAAACAACATCAGTGTACTTTTTCTTTTATCATAACGATGGTTTTTTAAAATAGTTTACAATTATACTTATAGCTGAATCATCAATAATAATTAATGAGAGCCCCACTTTGATTACATCCTGACCTTAATCTGACCTAGAGGCAAGCAATGAGAAGCTAGACAACAAAGTGAGCTTTAACAAAAAAAATAATAAATTAAAACATGAGCAAACTGTAGAAAATACTTAAAAATTTAAAACTTTAACTCATTGAGCGTCCTGGAATATTTAACTTTTACTTGTAATTACAAGAATAGGTACTCACTTCAATATAAGACACACCAATGTCGAAATCTCTCTCTTTCTCCAGGGAATTTATTGTATAAAAAAGATGCTCCATGGTTAAATAAGTAATACCGGGGTTTTCTTTGCTGCCGATCATGGTGAAGGTCTTGCCAGCCCCTGTAGCTCCATACACAAATACTGAGCAGTTGTAGCCCTCCATCAGAGATGCCAGCACATCCTTAGTTGTCAACTCGAATATATCCTTGTTACTAGCAGTCTGTCCGCAGACATTGTCAAAAACAAACTTCAATTCCTTGTTCGCACGCCGTAAAACATTCTTCGTAGGCTGCTGGACACCTTGATAGAAAAACGGACGCATTTCTTCCTTAGGGTCGAAAACTAACATGGTTTCATCAACAACATCGACTACCACACGATTGTTAGTACCCCTTTCTTTCTCGTTCAAAGGCCGCACCCGCACCACCACTTTTATATTAGCAGCCATGTTCAGCGTCGATCCACATTTCGACGGCAAAGTTCCTTGTCGCGGCTTCACATCTTTCAATGGAACTGCTTTAACCATTTTTAACTCCACACCTGGACTACCATCAGATTAAAAGAGAAATGTTTGTTTCGTAAACAGTCAAACGACAAGCGTCCGCAAAATAACTGTTAAAATTCAAATTTTGTACTGACAGCTTGAGAACAATCTGTTTCGTTTCACGTAAAAGAATAAAAGTAAAGCAAACCATAACGTTCCGATAAACGGACATCGTTCATTATGTTGGCAGCGCGTAAATACAGAGTATACTTTTCTTAAATAAAAATAACACTTTTATAAGTGTTGCACCCCTGTAGCAAATCGGGTTACCTCCGCGTGTGGTCAAGACTGCGGTACGTTTATGGATCCGTCCGAGGGGAAGAGCAGTGCTTGGTCCGGTTAATGATATCCTGGCAGAGTATGAGGATGAGGGATATCATTATCCGTTGGCTAAGAGCCCAATAGGTTTTTAGGTTCAGGTGGGTAGGTGACCGTGTTCTACGTTAACGTTGCCGACATTTTTGTCGCAAGATTTTTGAATACTGTATTTATTATTTTGACATTGGCGAAATCATCGCATCGATCGATGGGGCCATATTAAAAAAAGAAGAAGAAATGTATTATAGCGGGAACGACATTTGTAAGTAATCACATAGAATTCGAAAAAAAAATTAGATGCTCATCCTATAATAAACACTTTTTACTTTTTTCGATTCGAAGTTCGTTACCTGCCGTTCCGCTCACACTAATAGTCATTAATTTGAGAGTGAGAGGGGCGGTATTCGAATTTCGGTGTAGCGACAAGAACATAATATGTTTAACTAGCTTCTGCCCGCGACTTCGTCTGCGTAGAATTATTATAATATATATAGCTGAATACCCACTGACTGACTCACTGACTCACTGACTGACATGCTGTTTTGAAGAACCTGTAAGAGGTAAGGCTCGACTCTATACACCATCGTATCAGAAATGCTCCCACGACCACCAGAAAAATACGAAATCGACCTGAACGTGGAAATTGACTTGACACATGGGGCGGTTCTCCGCTACGGCTCGACCTATCGAGTTTGCCCGGAACTAAAGTCGCTCAGAACTGCCAGCCAATGGGTGAGCCGGTCCAAGATTTTTCAAAATGGCGAAAACAAGATGGCCGCCATACAAAATTGAAACGCGAATATCTCAGAGGCCAGTCGAGATAGGTGGGTGGTGCTCGACCAAATGTCATTCAGAGTTGAGGGGGAAATCTGACTATGCAATTTTTTTTCCAAGATGGCGGATTCAAAATGGCGGCCAAATTTTTTTTTGCTCCGATCCGATTGAAATTTTGCATCCGGGGCTCTTCTAGGCCACAGATTCCAACCGCATACTTTATTTTGCGGTTCCGCCATTTTCCAAGATGGCTGCCATACAAAGTAATTTCTGTATCTTTGACCTGTTGTTTTGAAGAGCCCATAAGAGGTGGGGCTCGATTCTATACACCGTCGCTTTAGAAATTTCATGCTAAGTTTTAAAAAATGAAAAATTTACCTGAATGTGGAAACTGACCTGACACATGGGCCAGCTCTCCGCAACGACTTGCCCTATCGAGTTTGCCCGGAACAAAAGTCACTCAGAACAGCCAGCCAATAGGTGAACCATTTTTTTTTTTCAAAATTGCAAAAACAAAATGGCCGCCATACAAAATTTAAACGCAAATATCTCAGAGGCCAGTCGCAACAGGTGGGTGGTGCTCAAACAAATATCGTTCAAAGTGAGCGGAGTAATTTAATGAACCAATTTTTTTTTCCAAAATGGCGGATTCAAAATGGCGGCCAAAGTTTCTTTTACTCCGATCCAATTGAAATTTTGCATCCGGGGCTCTTCGAGACCACAACTTCAAACGCAATACTTAATTTTTCGATTCCGCCATTTTCAAAGATGGCCGCCATACAAAGTAATGTCAGACTCATGGACTCACTTCTGTTGTAAAGCAGCTTTTAGGAATAGGGTTCGACTTTATACACCATCGCGTAAGAAATTATATCACAAAAACAAAAAAAATGCAAAACCGACCTTAACGTGGAAACTGACTTGACACATGGGCCAGCTCTCCGCAACGACTTGCTCTATCGAGTTTGCCCGGAACTAAAGTCGCTCAGAACAGCCAGCCTATGGGTGAACCGGTAAAAAAAATTCAAAATTGCGAAAACAAGATGGCCGCCATACAAAATTGAAACGCGAACATCTCAGTGGCCAGTCGAGATAGATGGGTTGTGCTCGACCAAGTGTCGTTCTAGGTGGGAGGAGTAATCTACTGAACCTAATTTTTTCCAAGATGGTGGATTCAAAATGGCGGCCAAAGAATGTAGTAAAAAAAAAAAACAGGCTGGTAGGGTAACCTCCGCGGGTCCCGCGGGGCCCGCGGCCTCCACGCGTAATGCTTTTCCCAAGATGGCGGCCAAAGAATAAAGTAAAGATAGGCTATAAATATTTGGAAAAAACAGGATGGTAGGGTACCCTCCGCGGGTCCCGTGGGGCCCGCGGCCCCCATGCGAAATGCTTTTCCAAAGATGGCGGCCAAAGAATAAAGTAAAAAAGATTAGAAATATTTGAAAAAAAAACAGGCTGGTAGGGTAACCTCCGCGGGTCCCGCGGGGCCCGCGGCCTCCACGCGAAATGCTTTTCCCAAGATGGCGGCTAAAGAATAAAGTAAAAAAGATAAGAAATTTTTGAAAAATACAGGATGGTAGGGTACCCTCCGCGGGTCCCGTGGGGCCCGCGGCCCGCATGCGGAATGCTTTTCCAAAGATGGCGGCCAAAGAATAAAGTAAAAAATGGTCAGAAATATTTGAAAAAAAAAACCGGGTGGCAGGGTGACTCCGCGGGTCCCGCGGGGCCCGCGGCCCCCACGCGAAACGCTTTTCCCAAGATGGCGGATTCGGAATTGCGGCCAAAGAATAAAGTAAAAAAAGGTCAGAAATATTTGAAAAATAACAGGGTGGCAGGGTGACTCCGCGGGTCCCGCGGGGCCCGCGGTCCCCACGCGAAAAGCTTTTCCCGAGATGGCGGATTCGAAATTGCGGCCAAAGAATAATGTAAAAAAGGTCAGAAATATTTGAAAAATAACAGGGTGGCAGGGTGACTCCGCGGGTCCCGCGGGGCCCGCGGCCCCCACGTGAAACGCTTTTCCCGAGATGGCGGATTCGAAATTGCGGCCAAAGAATAAAGTAAAAAAAGGTCAGAAATATTTGAAAAAAAACAGGGTGGCAGGGTGACTCCGCGGGTCCCGCGGGGCCCGCGGCCCCCACGCAAAACGCTTTTCACAAGATGGCGGATTCGAAATTGCGGCCTAAGAATAAAATAAAAAAGGTTAGGATTATTAAAACAAAACAGGGTGGCACGGGACCCTCCGCGGGCCCCTTGGGGCCCGCGGCCCCCACGCGAAATACTAGTTATTATTATAATATATATAGCTGAATACCCACTCACTCACTCACTGACATGCTGTTTTGAAGAACCCACAAGAGGTGTGAATAGACTCTATACTCCATCGTATCAGAAATGACCACACGACCCCCAGAAAAATACGAAATTGACCTGAACGTGGAAACTGACCCGACACATGGGGCAGCTCTCCGCGACGGCTCGACCTGTCGAGTTTGCCCGGAACTAAAGTCGCTCAGAACAGCCGGCCAATGGGTGAGCCGGTCAAAGTTTTTTCAAAATGGCGAAAACAAGATGGCCGCCATACAAAATTGAAACGCGAATATCTCAGAGGCCGGTCGAGATAGGTGGGTGGTGCTCGACCAAATGTCATTCATAGTTGAGGGGGAAATCTGACTATGCAATTTTTTTTCCAAGATGGCGGATTCAAAATGGCGGCCAAATTTTTTTTTGCTCCGATCCGATTGAAATTTTGCATCCGGGGCTCTTCTAGGACACAGATTCCAACCGCATACTTTATTTTTCGATTCCGCCATTTTCCAAGATGGCCGCCATACAAAGTAATTTCTGTATCTTTGACCTGTTGTTTTGAAGAGCCCATAAGAGGTGGGGTTCGATTCTATACACCGTCGCTTTAGAAATTTCATGTTAAGTACCAAAAAATGAAAAATTGACCTGAATGTGGAAACTGACCTGACACATGGGCCAGCTCTCCGCAACGACTTGCCCTATCGAGTTTGCCCGGAACAAAAGTCACTCAGAACAGCCAGCCAATAGGTGAACCAGTATTTTTTTTTCAAAATTGCAAAAACAAAATGGCCGCCATACAAAATTGAAACGCAAATATCTCAGAGGCCAGTCGCAACAGGTGGCTGGTGCTCAAACAAATATCGTTCAAAGTGAGCGGAGTAATTTAATGAACCTAATTTTTTTTCCAAAATGGCGGATTCAAAATGGCGGCCAAAGTTTCTTTTACTCCGATCCGATTGAAATTTTGCATCCGGGGCTCTTCGAGACCACAAATTCAAACGCCATACTTAATTTTTCGATTCCGCCATTTTCAAAGATGGCCGCCATACAAAGTAATGTCAGACTCATGGGCTCACTTGTGTTGTAAAGCAGCTTTTACAAATAGGGTTCGACTTTATGTACCATCGCATAAGAAATTTTATCACAAGAACAAAAAAAATGCAAAACTGTCCTGAACGTAGAAACTGACCTGACACATGGGCCAGTTCTCCGCAACGACTTGCCCCATCGAGTTTGCCCGGAACTAAAGTCGCTCAGAACAGCCAGCCTATAGGTGAACCGGTATTTTTTTTGCAAAATTGCGAAAACAAGATGGCCGCCATACCAAATTGAAATATACTACAAATATTTGAAAGAAAAACAGGGTGGCAGGGTGACTCCGCGGGTCCCGCGGGGCCCGCGGCCCCCACGCGAATCGCTTTTCCTAAGATGGCGGATTCGAAATTGCGGCCAAAGAATATAGTAGAAAAAGCTGGAAAAATTTGAAAAAAAAGCAGGCTGGCAGGGTACTCTCCGCGGGTCCCGTGGGGCCCGCGGCCTCCATGCGAAATGCTGTTCCCAAGATGGCGACCAAAGAATATATTAAAAAAGGTTACAAATATTTGAAAGAAAAACAGGGTGGCAGGGTGACTCCGCGGGTCCCGTGGGGCCCGCGGCCCACACGCGAAGTACTTTTTCCAAGGTGGCGGTTTCAAAACGGCGACCAAAGAATATAGTAGAAAAAGCTGGAAAAATTTGAAAAAAAAAAGCAGGCTGGCAGGGTACCCTCCGTGGGTCCCGTGGGGCCCGCGGCCTCCATGCGAAATGCTGTTCCCAAAATGGCGGCCAAAGAATATACTAAAAAAGGTTACAAATATTTGAAAGAAAAACAGGGTGGTAGGGTGACTCCGCGGGTCCCGCGGGGCCCGCGGCCCCCACGCGAAACGCTTTTCCCAAGATGGCGGATTCGAAATCGCGGCCAAAGAATATAGTAGAAAAAGCTGGAAAAATTTGAAAAAAAAGCAGGCTGGCAGGGTACCCTCCGCGGGTCCCGTGGGGCCCGCGGCCCCCACGCGAAACGCTTTTCCCAAGATGGCGGATTCGAAATTGCGGCCAAAGAATAAAGTAAAAAAAGGTCAGAAATATTTGATAAATAACAGGGTGGCAGGGTGACTCCGCGGGTCCCGCGGGGCCCGCGGCCCCCACGCGAAACGCTTTTCACAAGATGGCGGATTCGAAATTGCGGCCTAAGAATAAAATAAAAAAGGTTAGGATTATTAAAACAAAACAGGGTGGCACGGGACCCTCCGCGGGCCCCTTGGGGCCCGCGGCCCCCACGCAAAATACTAGTTTTATAATATATATAGCTGAATACCCACTGACTCACTCACTGACATGCTGTTTTGAAGAACCCGTAAGAGGTAAGGCTCGACTCTATACACCATCGTATTAGAAATGCCCCCACGACCACCAGAAAAATACGAAATCGACCTGAACGTGGAAACTGACTTGACACATGGGGCGGTTCTCCGCAACGGCTCGACCTATCGAGTTTGCCCGGAACTAAAGTCGCTCAGAACAGCCGGCCAATGGGTGAGCCGGTCAAAGTTTTTTCAAAATGGCGAAAACAAGATGGCCGCCATACAAAATTGAAACGCGAATATCTCAGAGGCCGGTCGAGATAGGTGGGTGGTGCTCGACCAAATGTCATTCAAAATTGAGGGGGAAATCTGACTATGCAATTTTTTTTCCAAGATGGCGGATTCAAAATGGCGGCCAAATTTTTTTTTGCTCCGATCCGATTGAAATTTTGCATCCGGGGCTCTTTTAGGCTACAGATTCTAACCGCATACTTTATTTTTCGATTCCGCCATTTTCCAAGATGGCCGCCATACAAAGTAATTTCTGTATCTTTGACCTGTTGTTTTGAAGAGCCCATAAGAGGTGGGGTTCGATTCTATACACCGTCGCTTTAGAAATTTCATGCTAAGTACCAAAAAATGAAAAATTGACCTGAATGTGGAAACTGACCTGACACATGGGCCAGCTCTCCGCAACGACTTGCCCTATCGAGTTTGCCCGGAACAAAAGTCACTCAGAACAGCCAGCCAATAGGTGAACCAGTATTTTTTTTTCAAAATTGCAAAAATAAAATGGCCGCCATACAAAATTGAAACGCAAATATCTCAGAGGCCAGTCGCAACAGGTGGGTGGTGCTCAAACAAATATCGTTCAAAGTGAGCGGAGTAATTTAATGAACCTAATTTTTTTTCCAAAATGGCGGATTCAAAATGGCGGCCAAAGTTTCTTTTACTCCGATCCAATTGAAATTTTGCATCCGGGGCTCTTCGAGACCACAAATTCAAACGCCATACTTAATTTTTCGACTCCGCCATTTTCAAAGATGGCCGCCATACAAAGTAATGTCAGACTCATGGGCTCACTTGTGTTTTATAGCAGCTTTTACACCATCACATAAGAAATTTGATAACAAGTACAAAATAAATGCAAAACCGACCTTAACGTGGAAACTGACTTGACACATGGGCCAGCTCTCCGCAACGACTTGCCCTATCGAGTTTGCCCGGAACTAAAGTCGCTCAGAACAGCCAGCCAATGGGTAAGCCGGTGTTTTTTTTTCAAAAGCGCGAAACAAGATGGCCGCCATACAAAATTGAAACGCCAATATCTCAGAGGCCAGTCGAGATGGATGGGTTGTGCTCGACCAAGTGACGTTCAAGACGGGAGGGGTAATCTAATGAACCAAATTTTTGTCCAAGATGGCGGATTCAAAATGGCGGCCAAAGATTAAAGTAAAAAAGGTTAGGCATTTTTGGAAATTAAAACAGGGTGGCAGAGTACCCTCCGCGGGGCCCGCGCGAAAGACTTTTCCCAAGGTGGTGGTTTCAAAATGGCGGCCAAAAATGTAGTAAAAAAGGTTAGAAATACTTGAAAAAATACAGGGTGGCAGATTACCCTCCGCGGTCCCCGCGGGGGCCGCGGCGTCAACGCGAAGTACGTTTTCCAAAGTGGTGGTATCAAAGTGACGGCCAAAGAATGTAGTAAAAAAGGTTAGAAATATTTGAAAAAATACAGGATGGTAGGTAACCCTCCGCGGTCCCCGCGGGGGCCGCGGCCCCCAGGCCCCCACGCGAAATACTTTTTCCAAGGTAGCGGTTTCAAAATGACGGCCAAAGAATGTAGTAAAAAAGGTTAGAAATATTTGAAAAAATACAGGATGGTAGGTAACCCTCCGCGGTCCCCGCGGGGGCCGCGGCCCCCAGGCCCCCACGCGAAATACGTTTTCCAAGGTAGCGGTTTCAAAATGACGGCCAAAGAATGTAGTAAAAAAGGTTAGAAACATTTGAAAAAATACAGGGTGGTAGGTTACCCTCCGCGGGTCCCGTGGGGCCCGCGGCCCCCATGCGAAATTCTTTTCCTAAGATGGCGGCCAAAAAATAAAGTAAAAATGGTTAGAAATATTTGAAAAAAAACAGGGCGGTAGGGTATGAATCACTGTTTCCAAGGTGGCGGTTTCAAAAAGGCGGCCAAAGCTTATAGTAAAAAAAAGGTTAGGATTATTAAAACAAAACAGGGTGGCAGGGAACCTTCCGCGGGTCCCGTGGGGCCCGCGGCCTGCATGCGAAATGCTTTTCCCGAGAGGGCGGCCAAAGAATAAAGTAAAAATAGGTTAGAAATATTTGAAAAAAAAACAGGATGGCAGGGTACCCTTAGCGGCCTCCAAATACAGGGTGGTGTTACCCTCCGCGGTCCCCGCGGGGGCCGCGGCCCCCAGGCCCCCACGCGAAATACTTTTTCCAACATGGCGGATACAAAATGGCGGCCAAAGATTAAAGTAAAAAATTGTTAGAAATATTTGAAATAAACAGGGCGGTAGGTAATGAATCACTGTTTTCAAAGTGGTGGTTTTAAAAAGGCGGCCAAAGTATATAGTAAAAAAAAAAAGGTTAGGATTATTAAAACAAAACAGGGTGGCAGGGACCTCCGCGGGGCCCTTGGGGCCCGCGGCCCCCACGCGAAAATACTAGTTATTATAATATATATAGCTGAATACCCACTGACTCACTCACTGACATGCTGTTTTGAAGAACCCGTAAGAGGTAAGGCTCGACTCTATACATCGTCGTATCAGAAATGCCCCCACGACCACCAGAAAAATACGAAACCGACCTGAACGTGGAAATTGACTTGACACATGGGGCGGTTTTCCGCAACGGCTCAACCTATCGGGTTTGCCCGGAACTAAAGTCGCTCAGAACAGCCGGCCAATGGGTGAGCCGGTCCAAGATTTTTCAAAATGGCGAAAACAAGATGGCCGCCATACAAAATTGAAACGCGAATATCTCAGAGGCCGGTCGCGATAGATGGGTGGTGCTCGACCAAATGTCATTCAGAGTTGAGGGGGAAATCTGATTATGCAATTTTTTTTCCAAGATGGCGGATTCAAAATGGCGGCCAAATTTTTTTTAGTTCCGATCCGATTGAAATTTTGCATCCGGGGCTCTTCTAGGCCACAGATTCCAACTGCATACTTTATTTTTCGATTCCGCCATTTTCCAAGATGGCCGCCATACAAAGTAATTTCTGTATCTTTGACCTGTTGTTTTGAAGAGCCCATAAGAGGTGGGGTTCAATTCTATACACCGTCGCTTTAGAAATTTCATGCTTAGTACCAAAAAATGAAAAATTGACCTGAATGTGGAAACTGACCTGACACATGGGCCAGCTCTCCGCAACGACTTACCCTATCGAGTTTGCCCGGAACAAAAGTCACTCAGAACAGCCAGCAAATAGGTGAACCGGTAAAATTTTCTCAAAATTGCAAAAACAAGATGGCCGCCATACAAAATTGAAACGCAAATATCTCAGAGGCCAGTCGCAACAGGTGAGTGGTGGTCAAACAAATATCGTTCAAAGTGAGCGGAGTAATTTAATGAACCTAATTTTTTTTCCAAAATGGCGGATTCAAAATGGCGGCCAAAGTTTCTTTTACTCCGATCCGATTGAAATTTTGCATCCGGGGCTCTTCGAGACCACAAATTCAAACGCCATACTTAATTTTTCGATTCCGCCATTTTCAAAGATGGCCGCCATACAAAGTAATGTCAGACTCATGGGCTCACTTGTGTTGTAAAGCAGCTTTTAGGAATAGGGTTCGACTTTATACACCATCGCATAAGAAATTTTATCACAAGTACAAAAAAAATGCAAAACTGTCCTGAACGTAGGAACTGACCTGACACATGGGCCAGTTCTCCGCAACGACTTGCCCCATCGTGTTTGCCCGGAACTAAAGTCGCTCAGAACAGCCAGCGTATGGGTGAACCGGTAATTTTTTTGCAAAATTGCGAAAACAAGATGGCCGCCATACTAAATTGATAAAAAAGGTTTAGAAATATATGAAAAAAAATAGGGTGGTAGGTTATCCTCCGCGGGCCCCGCGGGGTCCGCGGCACCCACGCGAAGTACTTTTTCCAAGGCGGCGATTTCAAAACGGCGGCCAAAGAATATAGTAATAAAGGCTAGAAATATTTGAAAAAGAAAAACAGGCTAGCAGGGTACCCTCCGCGGGTCCCGTGGGGCCCGCGCCCTCCATGCGAAATGCTGTTTCCAAGATGGCAGCCACAGAATATAGTAAAAAAATGGTTAGATATATTTGAAAAAAAAACACAAGGTGCCAGAAAACCCTCCGCGGGTCCCGTGGGGCCCGCGGCCCACACGCGAAGTACTTTTTCCAAGGTGGCGGTTTCAAAACGGCGGCCAAAGAATATAGTAGAAAAAGCTGGAAAAATTTGAAAAAAAAAGCAGGCTGGCAGGGTACCCTCCGCGGGTCCCGTGGGGCCCGCGGCCTCCATGCGAAATGCTGTTCCCAAGATGGCGGCCAAAGAATATACTAAAAAGGTTACAAATATTTGAAAGAAAAACAGGGTGGCAGGGTGACTCCGCGGGTCCCGCGGGGCCCGCGGCCCCCACGCGAAACGCTTTTCCAAGGATGGCGGATTCGAAATTGCGGCCAAAGAATAAAGTAAAAAAAGGTCAGAAATATTTGAAAGAAAAACAGGGTGGCAGGGTGACTCCGCGGGTCCCGCGGGGCCCGCGGCCCCCACGCGAAACGCTTTTCCCAAGATGGCGGATTCGAAATTGCGGCCAAAGAATAAAGTAAAAAAAGGTCAGAAATATTTGAAAAAAAAACAGGGTGGCAGGGTGACTCCGCGGGTCCCGCGGGGCCCGCGGCCCCCACGCGAAACGCTTTTCACAACATGGCGGATTCGGAATTGCGGCCAAAGAATAAAGTAAAAAAAGGTCAGAAATATTTGAAAAATAACAGGGTGGCAGGGTGACTCCGCGGGTCCCGGGGGGCCCGCGGCCCCCACGCGAAACGCTTTTCCCAAGATGACGGATTCGAAATTGCGGCCTAAGAATAAAATAAAAAAGGTTAGGATTATTAAACAACACAGGATGGCACGGGACCTCCGCGGGGCCCTTGGGGCCCGCGGCCCCCACGCGAAATACTAGTTATAATATATATAGCTGAATACCCACTGACTCACTGACTCACTGACATGCTGTTTTGAAGAACCCATAAGAGGTGTGGCTAAACTCTATACACCATCGCATCAGAAATGCCCCCACGACCACCAGAAAAATACGAAATCGACCTGAACGTGGAAATTGACTTGACACATGGGGCGGTTCTCCGCAACGGCTCGACCTCTCGAGTTTGTCCGGAACTAAAGTCGCTCAGAACAGCCGGCCAATGGGTGAGCCGGTCCAAGATTTTTCAAAATGGCGAAAACAAGATGGCCGCCATACAAAATTGAAACGCGAATATCTCAGAGCCCAGTCGAGATAGGTGGGTGGTGCTCGACCAAATGTCATTCAGAGTTGAAGGGGAAATCTGACTATGCAATTTTTTTTCCAAGATGGCGGATTCAAAATGGCGGCCAAATTTTTTTTTTCTCCGATCAGACTGAAATTTTGCATCCGTGGCTCTTTGAGGCCACAGATTCTAATGGCATACTTTGTTTTTCGGTTCCGCCATTTTCCAAGATGGCCGCCATACAAAGTAATTTCTGTATATTTGACCTGTTGTTTTGAGGAACCCATCAGAGGTAGGGTTTGGTTCTATACACTTTCGCTTCAAAAATTATATGGTAAGTACGAAAAAAATGAAAAATTGACCTGAATGTGGAAACTGACCTGACACATGGGCCAGCTCTCCGCAACGACTTGCCCTATCGAGTTTGCCCGGAACAAAAGTCGCTCAGAACAGCCAGCCAATGGGTGAACCAGTATTTTTTTTTCAAAATTGCAAAAACAAAATGGCCGCCATACAAAATTGAAACGCAAATATTTCAGAGGCCAGTCGCAACAGGTGGGTGGTGCTCAAACAAATATCGTTCAAAGTGAGCGGAGTAATTTAATGAACCAAATTTTTTTTCCAAAATGGCGGATTCAAAATGGCGGCCAAAGTTTCTTTTACTCCGATCCGATTGAAATTTTGCATCCAGGGCTCTTCGAGACCACAAATTCAAACGCCATACTTAATTTTTCGATTCCGCCATTTTCAAAGATGGCCACCATACAAAGTAATGTCAGACTCATGGGCTCACTTGTGTTGTAAAGCAGCTTTTAGGAATAGGGTTCGACTTTATATACGGTTGCATAAGAAATTTTATCACAAGTACAAAAAAAAAATGCAAATACGACTTTAACGTGGAAACTGACTTGACACATGGGCCAGCTCTCCGCAACGACTTGCCCCTTCGAGTTTGCCCGGAACTAAAGTCGCTCAGAACAGCCAGCGTATGGGTGAACCGGTATTTTTTTTTCAAAATTGCGAAAACAAGATGGCCGCCATACAAAATTGAAACGAGATGGTGGATACAAAATGACGGCCAAATATTATAGTCAAAAATGAAAGAAATATTTGAAAAAAAACACAGGGTGGAACGGTACCCTCCGCGGGTCCCGTGGGGCCCGCGGCCTCCATGCGAAATGCTTTTCCTACGATAACGGCCGAAGAATAAAGTAAAAAAAAGGCTAGAAATATTTGAAGAAACAATAGGCTGGCAGGGTACCCTCCGCGGGTCCCGTGGGGCCCGCGGCTACCATGTGAGATGCTGTTCCCAAGATAACGGCCGAAGAATAAAGTAAAAAAAAATACAGGCTGGTAGGTTACCCTCCGCGGTCCCCGCGGGGGCCGCGGCCCTCACGCGAAATACTCCAAGGTGGTGGTTTCAAAATGACGGCCAAAGAATGTAGTAATATTTGAAAATAACACAGGCTGGCAGGATACCCTCCGCGGGTCCCGTGGGGCCCGCGGCCCCCATGCGAAAAAAATAGGATGGTAGGCTACCCTTCGCGGCCCCCGCGCGATATACTTTTTCAAAGATGGCGGATACAAAACGGAGGCCAAAGATTAAAAAAAAAAATTATAAATATTTGAAAAAAAAAACAGGGTTGCAGGGAACCCTCCGCGGGTCCCGTGGGGCCCGCGGCCCCCATTCGAAATGCTTTACCCAAGATGGCGGCCAAAGAATAAAGTAAAAAAGGTTAGAAATATTTGAAAAAAACAGGATGGCAGGGTACCTTCCGCGGGTCCCGTGGGGCCCGCGGCCCCCATGCGAAATGCTTTTCCAAAGATGGCGGCCAAAGAATAAAGTAAAATAGGTGAGAAATATTTGAAAAAAAAAACAGGGCGGTATAGTACGAATCACTTTTCGAAGGTGCCGGTTTCAAAAAGGCGGCCAAAGTATATAGAAAAAAAAAAGGTTAGGATTATTAATACAAAACAGGGTGGCACGGGACCTCCGCGGGGCCCTTGGGGCCCGCGGCCCCCACGCGAAATACTAGTCTCTGAATATATATAACTCAAAGGTGACTGACTGACTGACTGACTGACATAGTGATCTATCAACGCACAGCCCAAACCACTGGACGGATCGGGCTGAAATTTGGCATGCAGGTAGATGTTATGACGTAGGCATCCGCTAAGAAAGGATTTTGATCAATTCTACCCCCAAAGGGATAAAATAGGGGATGAAAGTTTGTATGAAACTTTGTCAATTTTAAACCGATCGGGCTGAGACTTTGCATGCATAAAGCTACTATGACGTAGGCATCCTCTAAGAACGGATTGCGTAATTCCTGCGGATAGCGATAAACGAATTCTATGCAGACGAAGTTGCGGGCAACAGCTAGTCATACATAATAACCTTCCTCGTGAATCACTATCTATTAAAAAAAACCGCATCAAAATCCGTTGTGTAGTTTTGAAGATATTAAGTATACAAAGGGACATAGGGACATTGGGACATGGGGACAGAAAAAGCGACTTTGTTTTATACTATGTAGTGAAGTGATTAGTCACCTGAGGGGCTACTCCGAAATTCGATTTTCGAAGTTCGTTTCGTTCCGTTCCGCTCACACTAATAGTCATTAATTTGAGAGTGAAAGGGACGGTATGACACGAAGTTCGAAAATCGAATTTCGGAGTATAAGGCCTGAGGGGCTACACCGAAATTCGATTTTCGAAGTTCGTGTCGTTCCGCTCACACTGGTGGTCAATGATTTGAGAGTGAAAGGGACGATATCGAGTTTCGAAGTTACCTCTGATTTTAATTAATTTTAACAATTATTTTCGAAATTAAAAAAGAATAGTTTTTTATAAAATAGGCAAAAAAATATATAATAATAATTGTTATGGTCTGTTTCATTTAAAATGACGAAAAGTAAAGTTAAATAAAACAGACTATATCTACCAACTAACTTTAAAAACGCTGAACGAGTCTCCTTCGTTTCTTTGGAAAGTCTTATCACGCCAGTAAATTAAGTTCCGCTTCTGAGTGTTTACGTGTAAACATTGCACAAAGAACCGGCGTAACCATTTTACATAGTTCAGTTCAGTGCTAATCTTCAAAGCGAAATTAATTCTGTTTGCAAGACCTTATTGTGAGGACGTCACTGTATAAGAAACAAATACAATTTCCTCTTAATTTCCGCCGCTGATCCTATCTGGACGTAACGAGAGTCTTAGCATTCAGAGAGACTTCCTCTTAAGTTTTGGCGGAATTTCATTGAGCTTTATATTATAGCTAACGATTGGAGCCGAGACGCGAGGGTTATGAAATTGCTTAAAGAATTATATATATTTTTCTACTCGTGTACTATCTGTGGTTTATGTAATCACGAGCACCACTATAAGAACACTCATAATAAGATTTTGGATAAGTCTATTATTGTCTATTCCCTCTAAAAGCACTTGTTGGCTTATGGCTCTAAAAGTGCTCCGTCGTTACGTAGGTAACTTTTACTGCCAATGACTTTTTTTTAAATTTGTCCATTCAGACAGGCAGTGGTCAAAAACCATTCAGTCGTTCAGGACCAAAGCAAACAATATAAAATATTTCAATTATATTCAATTTTTCAGTATTTCAATTTGACAATTACCTAATGCTTAGGATCCAATATGGCGGACATAATTTGACACTTGAAACGAAAATGCTAATGGGTGTCGTTTTCGCGTACCTAAGTTGTTGGCTCTGAGATCAATTTGGCATAATTTTTTGGATCCAAGATGGCGGATAACATTTTTACAAATTATTAGACAAAATATTGATGGGTGTCGTTTTCGAGTAATCAGGTGGCTCTGATCACGAATTTGGCATATTTTTTTGGATCCAAGATGTCGGATCACATTTGACACTTTTTACACAAAAATGTTAATGGGTATCGTTTTCGGGTAATCTGGTGGCTGTGAGCGCGAATTTCGCATAATTTTATGAATCCAAGATGGTGGATGACATTTTGACACTTTGATACAAAAATGGTGATTGGGTGTCATTTCCGGCAAATTTGGTTGCTCTGAGCCCGAATTTGGCATTATTAATGTTTAATTTGGCATTATTTCTATTTTATTTACAGTCCATAGGCCCCCGGCCCAACGGTGAACACCATTCAGCTGTTGATGATGACGACCACGACGATGATGATAGTATTAAAGAAGTCGTAGAAAAAATATTGTATGCAACGTTGTATAATTAAGTCAAAAAAAACCCACACCACTCGCCTTTTTTGACCCCTCTTATAAAACTGTTGCATAAAATACTATTAATTTACTTCTTTCAATAATTAAATATTATCACGTCACAAAATGCGAAGTAGCCTTTGTTCTACCTTTATCAGATAAATGAGGCTTTAAACGACATGGCAGGCTCCATGCACAAAATTACAGTAATTAAATGCTCAATTAGATATTCAATCGGGGAAGCCTTACCGTGTTATTACACGTATAATACATGTCACATGCCTAAAATTATTCCTGATCAAACATTCACGACAACTGCATTTCGCTAGTTAAGTTCTCACGCCAATTTTCAGGGAATCTGATAGAACATTTCATTTGTTCAGTGGACTCAAAAAGTGTCAGACTTGTCGCTGGAATCCATCCAACCGACGCTCTGCGATGGAAATGTCGAATATCTACGGCGGTGAAATTAAAAGGACAAAAAAGAAAAAAATGAAGCGTTTCGAAATAAGAAACGTCTTCAAGTTTATGGAGGATCTTGAACATCCGTCCGTCGGTCCGCATCTTCGTCTTCTCAGGTTGATAGGCCAGTGGCATCCGGATCTGGAATCAATTAAATCAAGCGCCCGCCTCAAATTAGTAGTTTTTTACGTAACCGTACTATTATTCTGCAGTCAGTACGTCAAGTGCTTTGTCCACAACAAAATCAATTCCCTGATGCTCATTCTGCAATACGCCCCCTTCCACATGGGTATCATAAAGACCACTTTTTTCCAAAAAGACTACAGTAAATGGAACGAATTAATCAGTTACATGTCATCGACTGAGCGAAAGCAGTTAACTGAGGATGTGAGCGAAGTTATGAACGACTACATAAAAAAAGGTAGAAGAGTCACATATTTTTTCTGGGCCTTGGCTTTCTTTTCCAATTTCAGCATTTTCTCTGAACCGTACCAAAAAAATGAAACGGTGGAAATGGGACAGACATTTATGTTAAAATTTTTGACTTCTTTATGCCTTTCAACCAAGATGTCCCACCAGGGTATTACTTCTCTATGGTCATTCAGACGGTTTTGGGTCACATAGTGAGTGCATACGTCGTTGCTTGGGATACTCTGGTTGTAACCACAATGATATTTTTCGCGGGTCAGCTAAGAATTTCTCGAATCTACTGCGTTCGAATAATCAAGGCTGGGAATGTGGAGCAGAGTCACCGGAACATTGTGACGTGTCAGCTATTCCACGCTTCTCTCGTTAAGTAAGAAAGTTTTTTTGATAAGCCCTAAGAGTATTTTCAGAAGCAGCTAGACGTACATACCTACAAAGAAACTGAATCGCGTTCCCTGTAGTGTTGGAGATATCACCAAAAGTGACGAATGTTTGGTGGCACCATCTGTTGATGAGTAGCTGAACTACTGGATACCCCTGCTGGGTTCTAGTGAAAAAGGGGTTAAGTTGTAATAAACGCCAACCTATTTAAGAGTTATTTTTAGTGTACAAGGGATTAAGTCTAACATAGCTACGTAGAAAATTCAGTTACCTTACACCCCTTTTCACTAGGACCCCAGCATTACCAAGAGCCTCTTTAACTTCGGCTACGGAACCCTCTGTTACGTGGTCCGTCACGCACTTGGCCGGTCTTTTTTCCCCACACGGACCGTGTAAAAAGTTAGGAAATTTGTGACATTGCTGTTTTCTTATTCAAGGTTATTATTATTACACATAGCATACTAAAATACTAATGTTACTCATAATTAAAAAATATTATATATTATAAATTGATGCAAAATAAAATTACTTAACTTGCGTATTAAATGTTTTGTCCACAGGTATCAAAACTTGTTTAACTCACTAATATCGTCCGTTATGTTTGTGTACCTTGCCGTAGTTTCTGTGAACCTCGGCGTTTGCATTATAACTCTATCTCAAGTGAGTACTTTTTACTTTTATATTTAAGTTGGTGGGTAGACGTACAGTCCGCGAGCTGACCGTCTTACTGTCTCACTCACTCTTATACTTGAATCGGCCGATGGTACCCGAATTCGAATAGCATTCTAAGAGCTCACGCACTAAGATCTTTTTGCTCATAATTATTAGGGTCTCTCGTCTATCACTTGTTTTTTTTTTTGTTTTAGATAAAAGAAGATCTAGCAGCACTTCTAGCTAATGTTCTTTTTGTGGTTGCATGTTTAATTCAACTTTTAATATTCTATTGGTACGGGAGCCAGGTTACAGAAGAGGTAATGACTATTCAATTCAGACGGAGCGAGCAAAACCGTTCGAGTAGAGCGGTACATTGCTGGCGATGATCCATAGTTTACAAATTTACAGCCGCGTGACCCCGCAATGTAACGAAACTCGCACGATACTTCTTGCGTCTAAATAAAATAGTAGCCCTGTAGGAAGCAAATAGTCGTGACTTCACGCGATTTCAACCTGTTCCTTGACTGCATCCACAATTTTCTTTCCCAGAGTGCACTAGTAAGTTACGGTGTCTTTGAAAGCGATTGGGTTCAAATCGACGCAAAGTTGCGAAGAGAAGTGTTGTTACTGCAACTAGCAACGTCGAAGCGGTTGGTATTCCGAGCCGGGCCATATAACGAAATGTCACTTGCTACGTTCGTCGCAGTAAGTATCTTCAATGAGGGTAGATAATCATATATTTTTTTAATTGCTTCCAGCTGCTTTGTTTTACAGATCCTGAGATCCAGTTACAGCTTCTACACGTTACTCACTAATACTAAGTAATGTAGTAACCCACATGTGCAAACGGAGGGACAGGCCATCAAACTCACACAGACAGGACAGATAATGGCATAAGCATGAATAGGCTTTATGCTTTATGCTCTTGGCTCACTGGCACGTTTAAATGGAAAAGATCGCGGACTGTTTGGGCGCACGTAACAGACGGCCGCTCGTCTCAACGTGGCACTCGCGCGCGTCTGACTGCATCGCGAGATCCGCTTAGGGCCCGTGTAAAAGCGCGCGTCTATGTGTGCGTTCGTTTCAACCGTTTTGTTCGTAGTTTCCTTACTGCTTTAGCTTATATAATATACTGTGCCGAAGTGCAATATTTATGCCCGGGTACTACGTATTGTAATTGCCATCTAATTATAATTATGTAAGTTACATGCTTTGCTCTACTTCAGTAACCACACCCCGACTCATAATATTAAAAACTTTCTATGTGGATCCTTTGTTAATTTACTAAGTAGTACATATAATGCAAAGTAGCTTCAGAAGATTTCATGTGGAGTAGTGTGGTAGTACCTACACTTAGTTACCAGGATAACTATATATATAGCCATTCCAAACAAGTTTTGGGAATATTGGAATAGGTACGTGTTCATTTTGTTAAAATTACCTTTCAGTTAGCCCTCTGTTTTGTTACCATCCCGTCCCGTAGTTCAGTTTTGGGGCCGAATTCCTGTGGGAACCTAATGGGCAAAGTTGATAATGAAAGAATAATAAAATTTACCTCTGAAAGGTCTTACGGGGAATTTAAAATTCAAAACATATTTATGCAATTAAGGCCGGACCTATGGGGGAATCTTCAGGAATGATTCAGGAGGGATTATAACGAAATTATTAATGACGATTTGATGGAATTAATTTTGTTCAATAGAACCTCACTCACTTTGAGGCAAGCCTCTTTATTAAATAAGGTTAGCGCAATATTTTGGAATATGTTGTTTATTTAAATTGGTTAGAGTAGTGTAGTACCTACTTGGGTAGTTCCATTTGATAAGAAATCCAGTCTATTTAGTGGTCATGATCATAAAATAAAGTCACTGCGATGTAATTCATTTATGTACAATGCTAATATATAGTACTACTTACTGGCATTATATACTGTAGTAGCTACTAGTAGTAGTACGTGGTAGTAGTAGTAAATGCTTCAAAATAAAGAAACAAAAACAATAAAAAAAATGATAAGATGGGTACCTATGTGCAAAGGCGAATTTATCCCTATAGGGATAGGGGATCTCTACCAGTTAACCTTTGACTGTTCTTGTACTGACATCCATCCTACATAATGTGTAATATTAATTGTTCTATCCCTTCTCACCCCGTTGTACAGGGATGGTACCTACCAAACAACAAGGCAATCGGACTACTAAAAGTTTGCAGGATTTGATACAAACAAAAACAACGGATTAAGTAAATAAAAAGCTTGTAAAAACCGTGGACAGTGAGTCCATGTTACGTGTGGGGGAGGAGTCCCTGAAGATAGGTATTAAGTATCCGTGTTCCCATGATTCTTGTTTTTGAGCGACGATTCCAAACAAAATAAATATAATGGGCGTTAGTATGAGCCGTCTTGAAGAAGAAATTCAAAGTTCCACCCTTAATCCTCGTCTCAAATTTTCTTACTTCGGCGAGACCATCTCCGAAGAATATCTCACTTGCATCACGTTGCCTTGCGTGTATTCCTTACCAACTCAATAATGCAATCAGTAATTACTTGTTAGGTCATAATTGGTGGTCTCAAGTAATAAAAGTTATTTTCCATCTCAAAAGTCATCTAGAAAACTAAACCAGCATCAAAATGTAAGGCCGCCATACTTGTAAGCAAGTTGGCGCTAATTCACTCTGTACCCGGTCCACACCTACCGAATTAACATATAAATTGTTTGTTGAATCCGACAACACCGCGTTAAATTATTTCACGAAGTTCTCAAATTTACATGGTAATTGCTAAAACTCAAGATTTGTTGTCGGATCCCTGATTGTGGATATCTTTGGGGGTTGAGATTGAGATTTGGAAGTCAGATTACATCGAAACAACGGCTAGCACGCTGAATAACTTCACGACATTCTCACGGCTGTACCGTTGGTGCATTACACCTAAAAAAAGAAAGACACGATACTTAGGTACCCTCGTGGGGATCAAACGGCCAAACGGGAGAAAGACCACAAATCATAATCTTAATCAAATCCACTATACAATACAAATGTTCCAATCGCAATAGATTAAATGCACAAATAAATGTCTCAATATTCTTAGCGTGTTTTTATTACCTACCGCAAATTGTTGTTTGTAAAATGTTCTAAGGTGTTCCGTAGTCTGATCGCGAATCCTTGAAACACTGTATTTTCCCTAACCCTCCAATATAAATGTCACTAGGTACTCTGGAATCCCTGTTACTAAATCACCTTTATTAAATTACGCGTCTATTACACTCGGAAGTAAATGTATAAAGCAAATTAAATTAGGAAAGCAGCGACAGATGACGAAGGTCGAGACTCTTAAAAAAAGGCGCTGAGTTCGACTGAAGCTCAAAGGGTTCCGGTCTGAATATTTCCTATCTTTAGCACGAGCAGTGATCAGTGATTTCATCGAATTTTCAGTAGGTAGGATAAAATGAAGAAGTTGTTAATAGCACCTCTACATACACAAAGTGCTCGAGACTTAAGCTACGGTATTATACATACATACATAAATCACGCCGTCTTTAACCCTTACGTATTATTCATTATATTCGGAATGGCGCCTAGAATTCGCTGCATATAAAAAAATTGCAAAACTTCTGGGTCGTACAAAAGTTTATCCGACAATTCACCTACTCAGCAAAAGATGGTGTAACATAATTTATAAGTACCTGAGTATAATTATAAGTACTACCTAACAAAAATCTATTTCAAGAATCTAACGGATCCCTAAAATCCCCGGACTTCAGCGTTGTCTATTGCGTACCTGATTGTGGTCGGCCGAGAAACTAAATATTAGGTCCATTTAATGGAGTACCTGGCTGGGTAGTTGGATAAACATTTGGAAGTGATTTTCAAGGTTTTTGAGGGCAGTTCGGGGCGGCCTAGGGTTATGTTTATCTAGGACTATCTTCTGCCCGCGACTTCATCTGCGTAGAATTATACATAATAAACCTTCCTCTTGAATCACTCTACCTATAAAAAAAGCCGCATAAAAATCCGTTGCGTAGTTTTAAAGATTTAAGCATACATAGGGATGTCTAGACCAACAGCGCAAAGCGACTTTGTTTTATACTATGCAGTGATATTAAATGAGACACTTAGTTAAATATTTACTTAGGTAGGTACCCCTTTATTCATAAAAAGTTGCAAACTGTTGCAGCTATAAATGTATGTTTTGTCTATATCTTACAAAGGAAAATGTAGAGTTGGTACCTAAGCTCAATGAGCATAATGTTAACGAGTTTAAATAGAATAGTGACACGTGAATTTAGGAAACACCTAATTAAGTCGAAGTGACATCGCCTTACTGTAACATACTTAGGTACTTAACTAATATTTCTTCAAGGCAGAAAAACGAGTTAAAGAGTACTTACAAAGCGGATTGACTATTTTATTAAAATCACCGATTTGCACGTAACACGAATATCTTCAATTACGGCTCCCTAAGACGCTCCTAATTGTAATAAGCGTCGGGTGTAGTTCCGACTCTCCATTGTTTCTGTTCCGGGTGCCAGTAACCCCGTCCGTCTCGTGATTACCACGAGTATACAACTATTTGTATGTGTTATAAATATTTTAATAAAGATAAAAGATAATTAATTTTGCACGCTCATACTTATTATGTACGCGACCACGGATTAACTTCATCGTTACCTTCATTTCATCTTGCTCTAATTCCTTTGAACAACGGATTGGTTTAAAATTGACTCTTAACCTTAGTCTCGTGCTTTAACTCGAACGTGGCAGACAAATTAACCCAAACATTAAAATACTTACAAATTGTGTTGTGAAAGACTACATTTTTCAATTTCAAATAACTAGATACTAAGATGCTCCACCGAATTTCGAACATAAAGAAACTCCCAATCAAGTTTCTTTGTCCTCAAGTATACATAACAAACACGGCGATGTAAAGTCTCGGATTCGTATTATTTAATCGTGTATCGAGAACAAATGGTAAGTTTGTACTTCCGCGACTGCGAGGCATCACGTATAACATTAAAATGCATTGTCTTTCTCCGAAACTCGTCGCGTCGTGCTGCCTCAACGGTTGTCAAGAACTTCGGAGACATATTAATCCTCAGCGAAGTTTTAAGGGTTTTGGTAATTATTTATTAAAGTTATCCCATGGGAAGATAAAGCTGGAAGACATAAGAGAAGCACTCCGGATTAATCCGTTTGAACAACTGCCAGCCGGGATAGGACTTTGGCCTACCAGAAATCTTCATCTAATTACGCTGTTTTTCTGGAGCTGGTAAGTAGGTAGGCGCTAAAGTTTTTAACTTTACTAGTTTTTTTTTATCACGGTAAATGAGCACCCGCATCCATGGACATCCGCAACCTCAAAAGATAGTAGATACGTCTCCAGCCTGAAGGTGGAGGGCCAAGATGGAATATCTCATGTGCCGTGACTTCAGTTCCTTCACCGGTTGTTTTGCCTTCCATGCCGGAACACAGCAGCTTGCACTGCTGCTTGGCCGCAGGATTGGTCAATTAGATGACCACTAGATGACTAAGAACGGACTAAGAAGTGGCCAAGGTGGACTTACAGATCCTACGACCCGCAGAATGTATATAAATATTATGAGGTAAGTTCATGAAGCAAAAAAAATGTTTTTCCTGACCCACCCGAGCCAAGTAGGAACAACGGATTTTTCTGCAAAGGGGGCGTTCAAGTATTAAGTAAGCTCTTTATCTTTGCTTTGCTTATTTTTGATGACATGGGGGGTGGGGGGTCGATATGGTGATTACGTCAGCAGTTTCAATTCGAACTGCTGCTCACGAATCAATAAAAAACAGAATCCATTAAAAGAAAAATGCATATAGGTACCAATGATTACGTAAGCACGGGAGGGGGGGTAAGAGGTTTGCTTACTTTTGCTGACAAGGGGTAGGGGGGGGGGATAAATAATTGTAAAAAATCTGCTTACTTAATACTTGAATGTCCCCAAAGCTACGGAAGCCAAAATACGAAGAAAAGTCAGAGGTAAATTATCAAACCTAAAAGAAGACATTATGTAATTACTTATTGCGAATACTTACGGTCAAACGAAACTTTTAATTTGTCGCGAGTTTTATAGGAGAGCAAAAAGCATTTTTCATTAAAGTAATTAAATTCGTGTCGAAAGCTCGCACGTGGTGACATAATAACACTGTTACACAAAAGCTAGTCGTTCAATTCAATTTTAAAATATGTTTGTAGCTAATGCTGCCAAAATAGGTAGTACTTCTTACCAGGTTGGGGTCGTAATTATGGTCTTTAAGCAACACGGCAATGCGATTTAGAAGAGCCAACTTAGGAAAAAAAATTGAAACTAGAGCGAAGCTTCCCTGCGTGAAAAACATAACTTAAACAAACGGTACTACTCGACTCACTAGCATAGGCTCATGAGTAGCAATAATATAACGATGCGATATACATAAGAGAATTACGTACCTACCTACTTCTAGCAGGATAGCAATAATATAATATAGCCTTTTTATTCCGAATTCACTACAATTTCAATAAGTACCTATGTTGTTGTTGTTGTTTATTATTAAATTGTCGCGTAATTCGGCGTGCCTCATGGCATAGGCCTCCTCCGTGTATTGGAGGGTTTGGGCTATAGTTCCCACGCGCGCCCAGTGCGGATTGGGAACTTCACACACACCATTGAATTTCTTCGCAGATGTGTGCAAGGTTTCCTCACGATGTTTTCCTTCACTGAAAATCTCATGGCAAGTTTCAAATGTAATTTTCGCACATAAATTCCGAAAAACTGCGCGCCCGGGATTTGAACCCACGACGCCCTGCTTGAGAGGCCACAGGTCAAACCACTAGGCTACCACGGCTTTATGCTTTAATCACTACTTTGAACGACATGCATAATACATGTGCTAGCGACGACGCAACACCTTTACATAATTTAAATTAACTTACACATCAAACAAATTCAGTCTGTCGAATTGTCTTGATCTTAACACGGCATAATGGCCCGTAATGAAATGGGAAGAGAGCAATTTTCCGTACGATCGCGCCCGCGCTGCGATAGCTTCCAAATTAACTCGATCCTCGACGGGAAGGCTACAGTGGATGCAAGATGCACCTAGTAGAAAATAAAATAACATTCTTACAGAATTTATCAGAATTTCCATTCGGAGCGAATATTATATACACACAGAATCCGAACCATATAAAATTTGAATGAAATACACGTCTCATCCCACTCAGGCAATAAAGAATTAGATCTTAAATGTCTACGGCCTTCGTGAGGTGATCAGTGTTCCGTACCACTCGGTCGTTGCCACCTCATTTCATTTATTTATTTATCGTATGGCGGTTACACTCTGGGTTACAAAATATATAATATAAATTTCCCCTTATTTCACAAAAAAATATTAATCCCGTAGAAGGATCGAAACGCGTGCTGTGAGTGTAGTGTGGCGTAGGGAATAGTCAAGTTTGTGGGATTTATACATGTTTTACTTTACGTGGCAGTAGAGGGGGGAGAGATTGCATGTAAAAACGTGCCTATTTTCCACAGGCTTGGCTATGGGTATCTTGCACGTAAGTAGCGGAGTAGCAAAAATTTTTTCATTGAAATGGACCTCCGCAAAGTAACGCCTGATTCAAAAAGAGGTTATGACAATACATTAATTAAAGTACCCGAAACCGACGAGCATGTATGACGAGATTGATGAATGTGGATGAAGCGAAAGAGGTATGTCAGGATACTTAGTAGCAAATGGAACAAAGTAGTCTCTGCTCGGCCTACTACTGTAGGAAACAGGCGTGACAGTATAACAATGTGTACGTATGTATTAATCAAAGTCCTTGCATTCATATATCTACGGCCCATAATTCTATGAAACAATGAGTGACATTAAAAGAAACGTTTTTAATGCAAAACCGTGCGTTCACTGTAGAGCGGTATTCAATAGTCGCATGCGGTAAACGGATTGCGATGTCGAACGAATCAAATCTAGATGTAGGCGATCTAGACGTAATTGAACTAGGCTTTTTGGAAATTGAAGATTGTGAGTGAAGACGGTTAGCGCAGGCTGCAGCGAATTGGAGTTATTGGACTACGAAATTTAAAATTGGAGAATTACTGCATAGTGCAATTTTTGCGGATAAAATAATTCAATGTTTCCGCTGGGTAATAAGTAGGCTGGAGATAATACCTAAATTATTTAGTCTCCGGAAGTTTTATAGTAAGTATAAGCTTTTCGAATTTGATGACACCTTTACACTTCCAAACAGCTAAGTGAAGTCACAAGACTAAAGCACGCCTCGCAATGCCCACACAAAGCCACACAAACAACAGCCCACTAGGCTGGCAACGCATATGCAATCCTCTAGTGTTACGGGTGTCCATGGGTGGTGGTGCTCGCTTAGGTACCATCAGGTGACCCACTTGCTCGTTTGTCATCCTTGTCGTTAAAAAAGACATGCTAATCATGCTAATGATACTAAGCTTCGAAAATCGTAGGTACGAGTAGAGCTATGAGACTGAGATGACAATACGATAACGCGTATGGTCAAAGAAACTGAATCAAGCACTTTAGTGGAACCATTTGTCATACAATTTCGCAATAATTTCTTTGGTGTGATAAGTCATTATGACATTTGCAGTGAAAAAGTTCCAGTGGTATACGAATATATCAGTTTCTTTCTCGGGAGCCTTATTACCATGACATCTTACGCGGTTCAATTCCGATTCAAATTGCAAGGGAATAGGCGAAGGTTTGTTTTTTTTGACACTTCTAGTATGGATCTGACAGCGAACCGCATTAAGACGTTGTGGTAAGGCCCCTGTATCACGAAAGATCAACTTACGTGTTTCATTTGTTCCTGAAGCTACAACTTTACCGGTCTGCTCGTAACTTCAACAAGATTGACGTTGAAGAATAGCATGCCCCCATTACAAACTGACTGGATTCAGAGGTCTATCGTGTAGCCCAAATTGAAATCTCGCACGCTGCAGGCCTTTATTAGGCAATCGCAAGCGATCCTGTCGACTTGAGCTGAGGCTTGTCGCACAGTTGCTAGGGGTGGCATTTTTCTACGTTAAGTATTGATGGATTTTTATACGGAATTAACGACGAGCAAATACTTGTCGTTGTTTCGGGCGTATTGTTAACGAACAAACGACAATAAACAGACACCCTTAGTGTCGAACACGCAGACGCTCTTACCGTCTCTTTCTACCTTTACTCTTTACTGTTTGACAGAAAGGAATGGTGAATCAGTTGTGATTCCGAGTGCGTTAAATATTGGCGTTGGGTCTCTAAGTGATACTTCACTGAAGATTAAACGGCCATTTTTAGGCGCAGCATGACGTGTTTACATTACAATACAATACAATAACTTTTTATCGAACACCACGTATAACAACCAAAACAGAAAAAGGTACCTATACAGAGTATTACAAGGTAACAATAGGCGGCCTTATCGCTACAGAGCGATCTCTACCAGGCAACCAAAATGGACGCGCAGGCGTGTTTATTAGTAGCATGACTTACAAATTACGTTAAACAATTTAGCGTTCGATAAATAATACAATCCGTGCTATGAACTTATGTCCGCTGGTGGTGTTCGATAAGTTCTAGTTAAGAAGGCCTCACCACGGCTACTGAATGTGGGGTATTAACCGGAAAATGACACGGATGATAGGTGGGATTGCGGTTCGCGATAGCAACCCTATTTGACTTGAGCGCCGAAACTCGTTAACTCTAGTAGCCGTATAACGAGGCGTCGATTCTAAAGATCCGCGGTGACACCGACACCTGTCCAATTTGCGACGTGCAGCCTAATGCACATTAACGAATGAAATCATGTCATCGCGTGAATAATACTAGACTTTTTTACCACAGAAGTAATAAGAGTAGGTAATAAAAATAAAATGCCACACGATTTAATAAGTGAGCCGCCTATTAGGTATATCCTTAAAAAAAGACCCTATTTTTTTCTTATTGTCTGTACCTAACTAAATTAAATGTTTAAAAATGAGTACCGCAAATATTGTGATTCCAAACAGATTGTATTTCACTGGTAAGTGTGTACCATGTGTGTACTGTATGCCTAGTGTAAGTTTTCGGTCACAAAATACATACATCTCGAACGCGTTTGCGTTAAAATATCAAATACTACATGAGATCAGTTTGTTGCCGTTTCGATCCGCAAGTGGCGCTGCCAATTATTCCATAGCAATTGAGACGTTTACGTGAACGCGTCGAGACGTTTTTATATGCGAAAACTTACACTAGAGGCTCAGACGTACTCGTAGGTAGTAAATAATCGTTTCCCATCTTGAACACAGGATTTCTTCCGAATGATGCCGACGTGTCTATGTGTCTGACTGAAGTAGCACGACCATACAAATACGAACATTTCCGAGATAATACCATGGAAAGGATTTTGCACAACAGATGTCGTGCCGTAAGTTGGTGCGAGTAGAACACCATGAAAACGAGAAAACGTTTGCTCACTAATAACAAGATGAGAAAGATTGCAAACTTCCTGTCCTGACACTCAGTTCACAGAAAAAAGTATTAGAAGATTCATTAGACAAGAACATACTAGGTACCTATTGTATAGTGATGAGACAGACTTCTGTCTCCACATGTTATTCACATCCGTTTCTGTTTCTGCTTCCGTTACTTTTATAACGGAAATTGAAGATACGTGGGCTGGGCACAAGCATAGGTATTAAAGGCGCAATTCCATGAAATTCCGTTGCATGACTAAGTAAATAAGTGAGTAAAGCTTCAGTAATATTCCAGCCAGTATACATTTCAGGTAAAAGTATCTAACACGCCTTTAAAACACCTCACTCCACCAACACTCGTCGCACCAGAGCCCGTAACATAGCTATTTCGTCCTTAACGCAGTGGTTAAGCGAATTTTTTTATCAAAAAAAATCTATTCCATTTCCATTCTCTCCATTTTAATTCTTCCTCCATGGCTAGATTCTATACGTACCTAATATTAAAACTAAAGGTTTGGAGTATGGATAGGTATATACCTAACGTGATATTGTTTAGTCCTAGGTCTACCCAGTAGGTATCCTAGCGATTATAGTGGACATAAAGCATCATCTCCTTCTATCTTCCCAACGGCGAAAGAGATACAATAGAATCCTGAAAAGAGCCAATACAATGGGCTGTATACATAATAATATATAAGCTATTTGACCGATGTGCACGGGCCTGTAAGAACATAAAGCCAAAGTAATACATATAAATAACTGGCCTTGGCTTAAAATTACTTTCAGGCAATTTGTCAGGGAAAAAGTGTCCTGCCCGGAACAAATGGGTCAACCTTTTTTGGACTAACGGATATTCTATTGTTTTCGTATACAACTAAGTGGGAGCTGTCGATTTTGCGTGTGCCGTTTGACAAATCGGCGAAGGCCCGTCTAAAGTTAGACCCGCTTGTAGTAAAGTTTTAGAACAAGTGAGGACTGGATGGATAGAAACCTTGCGAGATTTTTTGTGAGTTCCGCTGCATTGCCGTATTATCCATAAATCATGTCTTTATCCCTTACGGGGTAGACAAGAGCCTTAAGGTAACAAGACCTAAAAGCAACGTTTAGCATGATTGTGGGCTTATTTCAGCCGCCAAATTAAGTGCCTCCACTGATTTTCAGGGCTCATTCAATTCCGCCTGCGACTCACCAGTAAAGTCACGACTACTACTTTAGAAAATATTAAGCTGCTATCTATGTATAGAATTTAAAATTACAGCTCAGCAACAGTATTTTTTTATCAAATTACTTGACATCCTGACGATATTCCATGGTAGGTATTCAAGTCATTGCCCTAAAAGCAGAAAATTACAACGGTGCTGTATACAAAGCACAACAGCTTCAGGAACTTGAACGTTATTGACCTTGTTAAGGCAAGTGTAAAGTTAATGCATTATAGTATTATTATATTTGAAACAAGAAAGATTTTCCATCGTTTGTTTTTGATTGGTCCTGCACTTAGTAGAATATAGGTACCGGCGTATAGTTACAAAACAATTAACTGACTTTGCTTTTGTAATGTGGTATTCCTTCGCGGTAAAATTTCAAAAAAGAGCTGTTTTCTGCCAACATGCCCATCCAACAGGATCGCTATTGATGGCTCCAATCCAATTCAATAAAAACTTCACGTATGACCCCATTACCCAACACCATAGCTTCTGAACTGACCACTAAACTGCACAAAAGAATGCCACCTTATATCAATATCATTTAATCTCCAGGCCGCATCAACGTTGCTCATAAAAAGTAAGAAGGATCGTAGTAACGCATAAACGTATCGCCGATGGAATCGCTAATCGAGTATTTTACGTTGATATAGGAAAGCAGTTACTGTGTTACGAGGGAAACTCGATCAAGTGCCAAAGTGGATGAAAAGTTTTCAGGAGGTGATAGTGTAAGAAGAAGTGTGAGGTGACTTAAAGATTAGGCTTTTTATGATAATAGGTCAGTCAATAGCACTAGACTCTACGTCTGGTCAAAGGAAACTGCGCGCAAGTAGCGAAGGACTTGGAACTTGTGAGAGTTCCCAAACAATGGACAGTGAAGACAGGGTATGAGAAGAACGATCAGAGTAAATATACTAGTTATCGTTGAAACTCTGTGGCGAAAGAAGATTTGCATTCTCTACGTGTACTTCCTAGTCTCTACAACATAAAGATGCTGTCGAAAAGGGCTACGCTTTGTATATGGCTAGACAATATCCGTTTTAACTTTTTGAGAGTTTTGGCTCTAGTGCCCAATTAAATTGGACAGGTGAAAGTGAATGTCGATTGCAGTGCATAAAACGCTCTCGCCTCGAAAACCCATAGTACCTTGAGGCCGTCCAATATTTTTATACAGTGGAGGTATGTGGAGGCTCGATATTTCAATTGTTCAGTGGACCGACAGAGTTTATAGGCGGGCGTCGAGTGACATCGTAATAGGGGCACAAACATTACCCTTTTAAATTGAATTTGGAGCAATTTATCAGCGAACCCTGATAAAATACGGCCCCCTTTCAAACACGGGGCCCCCTTTCAAACGGCCATATTTGTTTTATTAAACGTTTTAGTTAATTAATACTCGTAGAGGGCATTGATTTTTGTATTACCTAAGTATAGTTTATGTTGGCTTATTTTAATAGAGTTGCAAGTTGACAATGTGTGGCATAACCAACTTACACATATATTGAAAAAAGCTGTTGTTGTAGTTTTGGATATCTAAATGATAGAACCTTGTACAGGTCCGTCCAAATCGCTACCACCATCTTACTCTTTAATCCTGCCGCCAAGAGGCAACGCTTGTGTTGCTATGTTTTGGCGTGGAACGTAAGACAACCAGTGAAATTACGGACTTACATGAGGCATTTGTTTTAGCTCTCCATGGAGGCAACGCATCTGCAATTATGCTCCTGTGTTGCGGATATCCATTTACCAGTCCAGATTACTTACTATCAGATACTTAGGTAGGTACTTGCTGGTTTGCCTTCTTTGTTGTAAAAATATCCTACCTACATACATATACACATACATACACAAATCACGTCTTTATCCCTTACGGGGTAGACAGAGCCTAAGGTAACAAGACCTACAGGCCACATTTAGCAAGATTGTGGGCGCATAGGTGGAAAATGGAATCAAAATAGTGATGGGTTGCTAGCCTCATCGCCTATAACATGATTCCTATAAGTTTCGCCCATTCCCTCGATGGTCTTTTACCATCTGCGCGGGTAGAGAAGCAACTGGTACATTCTATGTTTTTTCTTTTCTCCCAGACCAGCATGAAAGAAATCCTACCTACAAGCATTTATACCTATGTAGGTAGGTACATACTTGGCTTCGTTGGCGGTGTGTTGTGTTATGTTATGTACCTACTAGCTTCTGCCCGCGACTTCGTTTGCGTAGAATTATAAATATAAACCTTCTTCTTGAATTACTCTATCTATTAAAAAAACCGCATCAAAATCCGTTGCGTAGTTTTAAAGATATAAGCATACAAAGGGACAGACAGACAGACGGACCGACAGCGGAAAGCGACTTTGTTTTATACTATGTAGTGATGAAGTTATGTTAACTTTTAGTAGGTACTAAGGTATCAGTTAAGAGTCAGAGTTCCGGTTCCACAGCCCCGACCTCACCAATTCACACTTGACCAATTTAATCATTTTGCATTGTTGTAATAAAAAAACAGAGTAGGTAAATAAATGTGGGACTGATACTTAACGACACGTCATTGCCCACGCTCTGCCCGCGTTGCCCGTGCCCGCTGTAAGCTCCGTTTTGATTTCCTGTTTAAATAAAAATAAGAATTTCCGCTGCTGTGGAATAGAAGCATGTATATGAAGCAAACATGACAATCGTAACATACTGAGCCTCTCCAAATACCCCGAGACTCATCCGGTAGATGTTAGTGGTTGGTACAAATTAGAGATAAGCTCACCCGCCGCATAAGAAATGTGGATTTCATCCTGATTCTCGCAACAGTTTTCTTTTAACGTTAGGAGTTTAAAAATAGAATGGACATAAATCAAAAAATTCAGTTCCACAAATCCACGACAAACAGGCGAAATAAAACCACAAAGTAAATTCTTGCCGAGTTTTATTCAAAAAGCTCGGCCATTGTGAAAGTTGACAGCATTTGTGTCGGGTTGTACTTACTATGTCGAACTCATCAAACTTGGGCTGCCGGAAGTTTGAGCGTCGAAATATTGTAAAATTTTTACGCGGGAAACGATGTTGCCAGACGTTGGACGCAAGTTATCCATTTTGTTCTGTTCGTGAAGCCTGTCTTCGAACAAGCTGCAAAAAAGTAACTTTGTTTGTTAAAAGTAGGTAGGCAGGTACTTACTTGCCCAAATACAAATCGGGTATAAAATGTAGGCCCAAGTAGAACCTTTACGCACTAATTGACGTTACTTTCGTGGCTTCAAGTTTGCCGATGTAATGTATAGTAGATACCTATATGTGCATGTAGATCCGATGATTATGAACGAAATGATAAAACACTTTCTCTGGCTTCATTAAATTATTTCAAATTGGCCTAATTTTTTTAACAACACTTAAAAATCCTTCATACATTTTAGTACATAGTAATTTTTCCTAGCCGGAACACAGACATGCGCTGCTGCTTTTCGGTAGGATTCGTGAAGAATTGGTGGTCAATTTCGTAGAGCTATGAAATTGATATCAGTTCAGCAACGGTTGAACGCTTCGTGGCCACTACGTAACTACTTAGGTAATGAAAATTCGTGGAAGGTAAACTGAATCTAATGACATTAATTCAGTGATCAGGGGTCACGTTGTAGCTCCGGGCCGTCACGTTCTTGTCTTAGGTATAGATTGTTCTAGTTCTAGTCAATTAAGTACTAACGTAGGTAGATTATGTTGGTTTCCATAAGCCTAACCTTCTAAGTTAAGTTTACCTTTTTTTTTGCAACGAATAGGAACTCTTTATGATAGCCCTTAGGACGGGGATGCCTAAGGGTATGTGGGTCTTCCCCTCAAATTAAAACCGCTCCGACGTTGCCCTAAATCCGGTGTGGTGTGATGGGGACGCCCTGCCGGTGGCCCCAGTTTCCCCAGGACCGCGCCAAGAAGGGGAGGGCCCATACGCTCTGCCCCGTCTTCCCTTAGACGATTAGATCGTGCAATGTAGGTAGGTATTGTCCCCGTTACCTGGCCTGGCCTGGCCTAAAGGAATTGGGCGAACTCGTTTCGCCTTCTCCCCCCACGTCTGCGCTAGGAGCGGTCAAAATCAATGTGAGTCCGGCCCCTCACGAAATCCTCCCGAAGAAAAGTGCCCAACAACGGCCTTGCCGCCGCCTCCAGACTGTGTAACCAACACAACGAAAGGGGTCATTTAGTGGACAGCTGCAAAGCTACCCTATCAGCTTCCCTGCACCCTGAACCTCTTTTGCTCGAAGGCCCCTCACAACGCCCGAAGACCCCTCCGAAGCGCCGCCACATCCTAAGTAGGCACCTACCCTCTGCTATGCCCCTAAAGGCCAGACAGAGGGATACTGGGAACAGCACTTAGGGTACCTAAGCACCCGTCGCAAGTCAGGCACATAACTTACGACAGATGGGCCCCTTCCTCAAACCTCAACCCCCCAAGTCGGATATAGGCCAACGGCAAAACTAATCAACTAAGCAATAGAATAATTACCCATTGTTTCCCTGAGTGCACCTTCTTCTTCTTTTTCTTATTTGTAGCATATCAAGTCGTAATAGCGACGACAACTTCGCCAATGTCAAAGTAATAAAATTATAATTCAAAAATCTTGTGACAAGATATCGGCAACGATGTTACGGTAATTTGGTCAAAATACCCCCCCCCCCCCCCCCCGTCGGGCTCTTAGCCAACGTTCAAGGAAATCATTAGCCAATGCCCAGGGTGCACCGGACCAAGCACTGCTCTTCCCCGGACGGGTCCGAAAACGAACCGCAGCTCTTGACCACACGCGGAGGTAACCCGACTCGCACCCCCTTGGCGCACCGACCTAACCTCCCCCTTCTTTTTTTTTACATCCGTTTTATACTCTTTCCAGCAGGAATATAAAAATAATCAAATTTAAAATTTAAACTCCTCAGCTCATCGAGTACCTATAATATGGTGAGTAAAAGAATACTGCGTGCAAAGAAAAGTGATCCTGTCCCTGTGAACGAATACTGACGAGTATGGAACGAACAAAATGCGAACAAAATGACCAAATAATGACACTTGAATGACATTTAGGGTACGTTCACGAAGCTATTTGCGCATGCAACGCAAACCACTGCCGCACCGATGCGTTCATTAAGATTAAGATTAGTGTATGCAAACATCACACCACCTTGAAAAAAATTGAGTTTATCTCGTGATAATAATGAATTGTGATGACGTCATGACCGCGCTGATGCCGTCGCGAACACGGTGAACAGTGCGGTTTGCGCAGATAGAAAGCTTGTTGAACGTATCCAAGGAATGACATGTTGGACAACGTCTTGACGTTTGTCTGCCAAGTGGTCAATTGTCAAATCAAATTGTTTGTCAAAAATGTCGGGCAACAAGGAAAATAACCTTGTTCAGGCTTATGTTGAATTAAATAAATTCTGTCAAGGCAGTGACTATGATAGAGCACTAAAAGCAGCTGGGAAAAGTAAGTCGTCGAATTAATATAAATATTCATAAATTCCATCTATTTGTAACATGAAAAATCCGCTGTGAGTTTTCGCAGAAGGAATTCCATAATTCTGTAATTTCTGGCCAGTTTTTAAACGATAGATAGGTATATTCGTACTAGAATTTATACTATGCACGAACTAGCTTTGAATTATAGTAATAATTGTAAAATGGTCTTGATATACTTAGGTTAAATTATAATTTCAAGCTCTACCCTCCAAGATCGCAAAAACTTGATCAATTTCTATAATCAGTCTCTGGTTATCTTGTATTGTAAGTATCCTAGCAGGACAGCTGCATAATTTTCACACATACATACTATAGCTCACCTTCTCAACAAATTTGCAGTAAAGAGATTTTTATGAATTCCAATTAGATTTCTATCATTCTCCTCCATTTCCAGTTCTGCAATTAGCTCCAAACGAGCAAAAAGCGTTCCACTGCAAAGTGATATGCTTCATTCAGCTGCACAACTTCAAGGAGGCATTAGCTGTCCTCACAAACTCTAAGAATGCTGTACTGGCTGCCAACCTACACTTCGAGAAGGCATATGCTCAGTACAGGCTTAATTGCCCTACTGAAGCGTTGCAGACTGTGGAAAATGCTCCAGAAATGACACTGGCTTTGAAGGAGTTAAGGTTTGTGCTTTTGATGTAGTTTTTTTTTTAATTTCTTAGTATACTATAAAAGCCAGTGGTGCAAATAACTAGTTGCATTAAAGTTTGGGAGTACTTAAAACAATATATATTATTTTATGTATTTTACTAGGGCTCAAATCTTATACCGCCTGGAACAGTACCAGGACTGCTACAATCTGTACCGTGACATAGTCAAGAATACCACTGATGAATATGAAGATGAGCGAAAAACCAACATGGCTGCTGTGGTTGCTAACTTGGGTGCACTGAACCCTGTAAGTATCAAAAAATAATACCAACAGGTATGTAGTTGATAGAGACTGGAGTAGATTTATTATCCGAATTTATATGATAGATCATTAAACATTATTTATTACCCCTAATCATAAGAATTATTATTATATTTTTGCTGTCTGGCTAAAGTAAATATTAAACAGTGAAAGACAAAAAAACCTAACCTAACTAATACAAGCTTTTTTGCTGTCTGTACTTTTTGTCAACTGTACTTGCATTGCCACCCGTCCTACATAATGTCTAGCAAATTTCAATTCAATCGGACTAACAGTTGAAGAGTTCTTTCCTATAGAAACAATCCTAACGGGACCACCAGAATTCTACTACCATTTTATTATTTTGTCACTCGACTTCCACAACTATGCAAAATTTCAGCCCAATCGGTTGAAGATATCTGCTTCAAAATTGGGTCGCAAGATTCCGACAAACATACATACATGTGGGATCGTGTGAAGGATAACAAACTTCGAAAGAATTTAAAAAGTTTATTGAAAAAAAAAAACTGAACGTAAAGCAATTAAAATATGATTTTAGGCAACAGAAAAGACTTGTGTTCGCATAGGGCACCCGATCGTATCTCCCACTCTCTAACTCACTCGCTCTCACCATTCACTCCAACAGAAATCTCTTCCAGTCATTCAATCAGCTCTCTCGCATCAATCATTCGTCCACAGATTCACCTGCATTCCCACATTCGGCCATCCTACACACATGACTGTCCTCAGGCATACCTAACTCTAAACATAAACATCTTAACATCAAAACCACATCTTAAGTTTGGTACGCTTAACACTATACACTATACAGTTATGTTGCAGGGCACACAGGCATTATGGCTCAATAAATTACCAAAAGTCTTTAAACTAAAATTAAAGCAACAATACAACTCAACAATTGCGTTAATGCACATACACATCTATAAGTACAACTTGTTTATATCAACTAATAACAAAACAACATTATGGTTGAATATAACACAAACATTCGTGACACTCTTATTCTAAACAAAGTTTTTTTTTTTTTCCACTCAAAAAAATAAACAAACCATAAAGTTAAAAAAACCTTAAGCTTAGAAAACTCAACACATGTAAAAAACAAATAACACAGTGACAATAAATTGTCATGGCAACCGCAAATACTCGCTTGATACGAACCTCATGAATGTGCTTGTACTAACTGTTGGGCCAGGGCTTCATGTTGTCAGCTGAAGAAGCAGTTTTACCAGGGCCCTCCGATGAGCTCTGTATCTTCTCAACGTCGTATCGGTCATTGCCCTTTACTGCCACTACCTTATATGGCCCTAAAAACCTAGGCTTCAGTTTCAAGCACGGTCCAAACTGCGTCCTCTTGATTGCCACGCGATCGCCGACTTGGTAGCGCTGACTCTCCTTGCGCCCCTTATTGTATGTGTGTCGGTTTTCTTCCTGAACCTTCAATATTTGCTGCTTAGCCGACTCTCTCAGCTTCTCTCTTGTTTGCACATAATAATCTCGATCCTCTTGCAATAACAACTCGTATATTTTCAGATCATTCTTGGTACGCATCTTTGTACCAACCATGAGCTCGAACGGCGTTGTATCGATGCTGCGCTGATACGTGCTATTTAACGCTAATTGGAGCCTCGCCACGTGCCTGTACCACAGACTTTGATCTGAAATACAAATCTTTGTTAATACCGAAATCATTGTTCTATGAATAATTTCTACTTGCCCATTACCCCTTGGTACCCCAGTCGTTATAGAAACATGATTTATATTTTCCTCTTCACAATACGCTTTGAAGTCATTACTTATGAAGGCCGCTCCCCTGTCTGTGATAAATCTGGATGGGTTACCAAAACATTGTTGATGTATTCTCAACTTATCAATTGTCTCCTTAGCCGTTGTCCCCTTTACTGGAAAAAGCCACACAAATTTAGAAAATGCATCAACTATAGTCAGTATGTAATTATAAAGCTTCTTTGTTTCCATCATCGGTCCGATATGATCCAAGTGTAGAGTAAACAATGGAATATTGCTCTTCTCTATGCTATGAAGAAATCCTTCTGGCTTTCCTGCCTTCTTCGTGGCCAGTAGGCATGGCACACAAGTCACAATAAACTCATCTATCTTTCTTGATAAATCCTTGATAAAATATTCTTTGTTTATCATTTCTGTCATTTTCTTCTTTCCAAAATGACCTACCGCATGTACTCGTTTCAGTATATCGTTTTCCATATCCTTCGGGATGACAAGTAATGTACCTTTGTACAGTAGTCCATCTTCAATGGTATAATCATGGTACTCGCGTTCTTTAAGCATCTCCAGGATCGCCATCAGTCCCTCGTCAGACTTTTGAGCTTCTCGCAGCCTCTCATGCAGCTCCCTTGTCACAATTCCAGTGAAAGGTGCTCGGCTTAATGCGTCGACATGTCTCATTTGTGATCCTGACCTATGCGAGATTACATAGTCATACTCTTGAAGAAGTAACACCCATCTCGCGACACGAGTAGATAAATCTTTTTTCTTCAACGTCATCTGGAACGCCTTGCAATCTGTAACGATTTTAAACTTTATTCCATATAAATAAGTTCGAAATTTCTTTACACCCTCTATGATAGCCAGAGCCTCCAACTCATAGCTAGTGTATTTTTTCTCCGCGTCGTTCGTCTTGCGGCTCATATAATGAACCGGATGCAGATGTTCATCCTCAGCACACTTTTGCAACAATACAGCTGAATACCCATACACTGACGCATCAGTGTGCAACTCTGTTTGCAGGGCTGGGTCGTAAATCTTTAATACAGGACTACAACCTAGTTTTGACTTTAATTCATTGAAGGCTGCTTTATGAGAATCATCGAACACAAAGCATACATTTTTCTTTAACAAATCTGTCAATGGTCGAGCAATCAATGCATAGTTAGGTACAAACTTTCTGAAGTATGACGTCAATCCAATGAACCCATGGAGCTGCTTTAAAGTTACTGGTTGGGGAAACCTTACCACGGCATCGGTCTTGTCCGGTGATGGCCTCACTGTTCCATCTTCTACCATATAGCCAAGGTATTCCACTTTTCGTTGAATGAGCTGCGTCTTACTCCAGTTGACTTCAAGTCCATACTCCGAAGCTCTCATTAGTACCTCTTTAAGTCGTTGCACGCCTTGTACTTCGTCGTCTGAAATTATTATTAAATCGTCAATAAAAATTAGTAAATACCCTTTTGCCACTAAATCTCTGAATATTATACTAATAAATCGTGTGAACACTTTTGGACAGACAGAGAGACCAAATGGTGCTTTCAAAAACTCATATTGACCATTATGGGTTACAAAAGCAGTGTATTTTATGGAATCTTCATGTACTCTTAAATGGAAGTAACCATTCTTCAAGTCCAAGGTGCTGAATACTTTAGCATTTGACAACTTATCTATGTGGTCATCTATGATTGGCAATGGGTACTCGTCTTTTACCATTTTTTCATTTATCCGGCGATAATCCACACATATTCTGGTGCTGCCATCTTTTTTCTTCACAAGGACCAGCGGACTAGCATATTCAGAATAACTTACCCTGATAATCCCGTCATTTAACCACTGAGTCACCTGTCGTTCCACTTCCTTCTGCTCCACCAAAGCCAGCCGTCGAGGTCGCTGAGCAACTGGGATGTCATCTTTTAGCACAATTTTCAACTGAATTGGGGCCTCCCGCGTCTTGTTCGGTTGATAGGACTCCACCAACTGTGTCACTTCCCGCTGCACAACTTGATCCACCCCGTACCCTAAAACATCAGAAACAAACACATCGCACGAGAAATTACGAAGCCAGCTTCCATCACGCTTCAACAATTGTACACGGTTGCCATTCAAAATTACAGTCACCGTCTGTAACAATTCCTGTCCTAAAATAACAGAATAAGGCATAATGTCTCTAGGCACGATGTGTAGCACTACGTTTTCAAAACACTGCCCGTCGATAGAAATGTTCGTCGTAACATACCCCGTAGAAACCACTTTCGATGCACCGAGTCCAGTCAAAGAAAGTTCGCACTTTGTGAAGTTCGGCGCGCCTAACAACGCATAACAATCTTCCGACACAAGATTGACATCACTACCCGAATCTACTAACGCAATAACACATCGATCGAACAGAAAAATCTTCTTCGTCGGTTTCCGATCGATAATATTGTTATCATTATCAATGTTATCACGTCGGTCGCGATGAAAACACGAACTGTCAGTGTCAGTGCTGTCAGTGTCACATCTGACGTCTATCGCCGCCATCGCCGCCATGTTCACGTCGTTCCCGTTCAGCAACTCGTTCTTTCCGTTCGCACGAATGTCAGTTTGCACGCTCGTCATGTTCGCTGTGAATGATTTCGCCGCACCGCTTCCGCTAGCGCCTGCGCCGCCATTGTGTTTTTCGCCAACTGATTTTCCCGATGCTGCCGCCGATGATGGAGATTTACATTGCGCAGATATGTGCCCGAATTGGTTACATCGGAAACACTTTGTACCTTTTTCTTTATGCGGGCACATACTGGACACATGACTTTCTTCCCCACAGCTGTAGCACTTCTTCTTATAGCTATGGTGAACCGGTTTGGGCTTGTTTCTTCTCACATCATTGTTTTGCGAATATGGTTGCATCTTACTTTTGATCACTTCATAAATCTTAATCTTTTCCTTCAAGTCGTTGTATGATGTCACACCATAAAGCATAATCTTATTTGTCTCGAGATCTTCTATCCCGTCGACAATATACTGGATTGCCACATAGTCAGGCATTTTACCGCGTTTACCCAACTCGCGCATTGTGAGCAAATAATCCAGGCAACTTTCGTCTTTTTTCTTCTTACGTGCCGCCATTAACTCGTGTATCGCCTTGATATCTACCGTGTCGGGGAATTCTTTACTGAGCGCGTATTTTAACTCGTCCCACGACTTAAACGGTCGTTCCGCTCTTAACCAAAGCGCTGCGGTACCGATCATGCTGCGCCTAGCAACAATCAGCCGCTGTAAGGGCGTCCACCCAAATATTACCGCATTTTCGTCGATGTCGTCGATAAATTTGGTTACACTGTAAGTCTTATCTTGAGCGCTGTACTTTCTTATGAGATCGTCAATATACTGCAGGCTGCCACCTTCTCTAACGTCGTTGGTCGTCATCACCGGAGGTATCGGTGACGCTAATGGTGATCTCGATGCCTTTCTCGCAGTTGTCGTCGTCGTCGTCGTCGTGTTTGTCGGCATTATTATCTTGAGTTTCTGTGCCCCGTCTACGCCTTCACTTTCGCTCGATGCCTCGTGGAAGTTATCGGTCTGCATCTCGCCGATGTGCTGTTTTTTGCCGCTCAAAAGCTACCGTCTTGCTCCAGAACCAGCAGAAAACTCGTCTTCGTCGTTATTTCGGCCGCCCGTCGTAAATAGCAACCGTTTTATCCAAATGTAACCGCCTCGTTACACCACACACGTAGCACACCAGTCCGTCGACTTCAGTATTTTTTTTTATTTTTCCTTCCGATCCCGGACGAGCCCCCAAAATGTGGGATCGTGTGAAGGATAACAAACTTCGAAAGAATTTAAAAAGTTTATTGAAAAAAAAAAACTGAACGTAAAGCAATTAAAATATGATTTTAGGCAACAGAAAAGACTTGTGTTCGCATAGGGCACCCGATCGTATCTCCCACTCTCTAACTCACTCGCTCTCACCATTCACTCCAACAGAAATCTCTTCCAGTCATTCAATCAGCTCTCTCGCATCAATCATTCGTCCACAGATTCACCTGCATTCCCACATACATACATTGCAAGCTAGTATAAAGCTTGTAAAAACCCTAACAATGCCTTTCCAACAGAGCTATGTACGAGTATGTAGACAACCAGGGAGCCTGCTAAGTTTGAGAACAGAAAAATAACAATGATTATTTATCTTTTCCTTGCAAATTACCTAACTGTAATCTCTTCAGTCTGCAGACCTTCCTCAATTTGACGAGAACACATATGAGTTGGCGTACAATTCTGGAAGCTCGCTAGCTATGCGTGGCAAGTATAGCGAGGCCCTACCAACACTGAAGAGGGCAGAACAGGCCGCTTTTGAGAGTGTCATTGAAGACGGAGGGACCGAGGAGGAGGCTAAAGAGGAGGCGGGTAGTATAAGGTGGGTCATACGGTCATTGACTAATTTTTTCATACAAAATTTTTGCCATATTCAAGCCTGATTTCCCGATCACCACTGCTACATAACAAACCACCCAGATGGTACAAGTCATGCAGGATCTGCCATCATTATAAGAAAGTCAATTAAACATCATCAAATGCCTAACTATGAAACTGAACACATTCAAGCAACCACAATCACTGTTCATGACAAAACGGGAGACATCAATGTGGCAGCAGTGTATTGTCCACCTAAACACAAAATGACTGAGACAATGTACTCAGAATTCTTTGACACTCTGGGACACCGCTATATTGTAGGCGGAGACTGGAATGCCAAACATACTTTTTGGGGCTCCAGATTAACAAATACCAGAGGAAAGCAGCTGAAACTGAGTATAGACACAAACAAACTCAACATCATATCCACAGGAGAACCTACAAATTGGCCGACAGATACCAAAAAGATGCCAGATCTTATAGATTTCTTCATTGCCAAAGGATTAACGAAGTTGTACATGAAACCAGAGTCCTGTTATGACAGTTCCTCAGACCACACTCCGGTGCTCTTGACAATTAGTACCAACCTTATAGAGGTGTCAAGATATGTAAGGCTGTGTAATAAGCTTACAGACTGGAACACATTCCGGGAGCACATTGAGGAATCAATTGATATGAAAATGGCCCTTAAAACACCTGAAGATATAGATGAAGCAGCTACGTATATAACAAAGCTCATACAGGAAGCGTGCTGGTTAAGTACTCCTGAAATCCAAACCCGTAAAAGAAGTGGAGTAAACAACTATCCTCTAGAAATAAAAAAGGCTGTTCTAGAAAAGAGACGACTTCGAAGAGTCTGGCATCTAAGTAGGCTTACTGCAGATAAATTTAATCTTAACAGAGCTGTGGAAGATCTCAAGTCACTATTGCAAAACTGGCATGATAACTCATTCCAAGAAAAGCTAGAAAACCTAACTGCCACAGAATCTACAAACTACTCGCTCTGGAAGAATGGGTGAGAAAACCACAGCAAAAAGCGGATCTATTTGCTGAACATCTTGCAAAGGTATTCCACCCAAATGATTCTGTGGATGAAGAGTTCGATGACCAAGTGAATGCAGCTCTAAACCGAGACTTCCAAATGGACCTACCACCCAAACCAGTGTCAGTACGGGAAGTTTGGGGAATAATAAAGGATCTGAAGGATAAAAAAGCGCCGGGTTTTGACCTAATAACCAAAGAAATCATTAGGCAATTGCCGAGAAAAGCTATAACTTACATCACTACAATATTTAATGGGATATTAAGAGTCCAACATTTTCCCGCGATATGGAAAGTATCCCAAATAATCATGATTTATAAGGATGGGAAACCACCGAGTGAGGTCACATCCTATAGACCTATAAGTTTGCTCCCAATACTATCAAAAATTTTTGAAAAACTTCTTCTTCGTCGAATCCTCCCTATTCTATCAGAAAATGGCATAATACCCAGCCACCAATTTGGCTTTAGACAGCGACACTCCACAGTGGAACAGGTTCATAGAGTCTGTGACAAGATAAGAAAAACACTGGAAGAAAAGGAATACTGCTCTGCAGCTTTTTTGGACATACAACAGGCTTTTGATAAAGTCTGGCACAGGGGCTTGCTATGTAAAATTAAAAGTTGTCTTCCACACAGTTATTTCTTAATATTTAACTCTTACCTATCAGGAAGACTGTTCCAGATCAAAGAGGGTGAAGTCACATCAAATTTTTTTGAAATACAAGCTGGAGTGCCCCAGGGGTCGGTGTTGGGCCCTGTTCTCTACACAATTTTTACAGCCGATCTCCCTTGCTCGGCTGCCATAACCACTGCTACATTTGCTGATGATACCGCCATTCTGGCGAGCCATAAGGATCCAGTAGTAGCCTCAAGAATCTTACAGGAAGGCTTGGACAAGACAACTAAATGGCTACGCAGCTGGCGAATCAAAGCTAGTACCTCAAAATCAGTGCAGGTTACTTATACCCTACGGAAAGGCAATTGCCCCCCAGTGAAATTAGAAAACGCCACCCTCCCTCACCAGAACTCTTACAGATACCTTGGCCTCCATCTGGATCGGCGTATGACATGGAAGGAGCACATCAAGAAGAAACGAGATGAAATAAACATTAAATATAAAAGCTTCCTGTGGTTGCTAGGCCGAAACAGCAAACTGTCTGTAGACAATAAATTGCTGGTGTACAAATCGATCCTGAAACCGGTATGGATGTACGGCATTCAGCTGTGGGGTAGTGCTTGTAACTCCTCCGTCACACAAATGCAAAGAATATAGGACAAAATCCTCCGAACAATCAGTAATGTCCCTTGGTATGTGACCAATGCTGAGATCCACGAACACCTAGAAATGCTATCAGTGAGAGAAGAAATTACTAACGTTAAGAATAAATACAGGGAACGGCTAGAAACCCACCCCAATACCCTTGCACAACAGCTCACAATTACCAGCTATGTTAAACGCCTTAAAAGAAAAGACATCTTGTAGTGTGGAGAACTATGAGTAGATGTCCTCACTGGGGGACACGCTCTGAATGAGAGAAGCATGAAGCAGATCTGCTAAAAGTGAATGCACTGATTGCAGATTCAATATACAAAAAAAAAAAAAAAAAAAAAAAAAAAAAAAAAAAAAAAAAAAAAAATTCAAGCGTCTAAAAGTGGTTATCAATTGAGCATTTAATTTAAACTTTTGAATAAACCTTGTTGACAACTTTCTCGGAGAAATAGTGTGGTGGTTTCTCCTTGCTTTTCACACAGTGATGGAGTCCAAGGCAAACAGTTGGCAATCGAGTGCTGCTGCCCTCATTCGTCTTTTACGACAATCACGAGAAGAAATGTTTCTGTCCTTTTCTAAACCAGGCATGATACCAATTGTATCTTTTACAAATAAATACTTTTTGATTCTTGTTTAATTTGTTCTGTGATTAGTTACCATTCCAAAAATGTAATAATGTATATTAATATTTTGTTTTAGGGTGCAGCAGGCATACTGCCTCCAACAGATGGGGCGAGAGAAGGAAGCCGCCACGATCTATCAGAACGTTCTGAAGGACAAACCGAGCGACCAGGCACTTGTTGCAATCGCCAGCAATAATCTTGTTGTCATAAACAGGTCAGTATATTTAAATGAAATACAACACTTTAACCAGATTAATTTGAATTACAAGTTAGTAATTTTGACAAGTTATTATGACAACACGTAACAGAAAAGCAATTTGATCCAATTAACTGACCTATCTACCCAAAATAACACTACCTAAAGTTATCTGCCAATAATCCAGATTAGGCTGCTAATAACTAACATCCTTATTATTCAGAGACACGAACGTTTTCGACTCCCGTAAACGTATGAAGGCAGCGACGGCAGACGGACTGGAGCACAAACTTAATTCGCGACAACGCGCCTCCATCACCTATAACCAGGCTATACTTGCCATTTACTCTAACCAGGTAAGTTTGTTTTTTCTTTAGTAATCAAGTGTTCTATTGCTGGACTAAGGGCTCCTCTACTTTCCGTCACTCAGTCCTATCTTTTTACAAACTTTTATTAAACTTGCCATGATTGTGTTCGTCAAAAGTTGCGTGCCCAATTCTAGTGCGTCTATTTGACTTAAGGTATACATAATATGTAAGATTGATGACATTGCAAGCACAGTCAGCACAAAAAGGTTGTAGGATTAAGTCATATCGTTATTTCATTTTCCATTATCCTCGATTTCGAAGTAAGAAATAGAAGCTGCCAGAAACATCGAAATGACTACAGCGATTAACGACAGCAGACAAACCCTACATTTTAGTTACACGCGAACCGCTTCTGCTTTAGACGAATGAACGCGAATTATGTTTTTTATTCAATTTCAGCCGGACTTCTGCAAGCAATGCTGCGTGAAGTTAACGAAATCATTGAATCAGCAATATCGCGCGGCGCTCGTCGAAGCTAGCTCGCTGGTGAAGGACGGCAAGCAGGCCGCCGCCGTCAGCTTGCTGCTCGGGCAAGGCGGCTCTCTGACGCTCGCGGCGGCGCAAGTGTTGCTAGCTAACGTGAGTTACACAGAATTGAATGAGATGGGACAGCCGAGGGTGCTAACTAAATCGTAACTGCCACGCAAAGACGTTTTTTTTATATTTTGGTTTAATATATTTTTGATCCAGTCGCTACTTTTTAGCCCCAGTCGAAGGAAAGAGAGACCCTAAGTGGCAACCGTACCTACCTAATACTAGAAATCTCGGAATTAAAAAGCTTCCATTAACAGTATGGTGTAGTGTTTTAGGTCTTTGAATACATAGCATACTCAGATAAAAATAAAATATGTACAGTTTTATTTGCCAAGCAGTGTGACATAATGACCTACTATTGATCACCACACTATGCTGAGCCTGTCCTGTGAGGTCCATAAACATAAATTTCTTCCCTATTGCTCTACTAACACTGCGTAAGAACCGCAGCGAGCGCCGTTATTGGCTTGTATCATGATAAGTGGTAACGTAATGCGGTGATAGACGGGCAGCGGAGCCTTAGTTATAGAGTTCCGTTAGCAATTTTTAGGTACGGAACTGTAATTATTGTTTCCTTCCCAGGGCGACCGTAAAGCGGCTGTGAAGCTGTTGGAAGAAAGCGAATACAAGTACCGTCCAGGCGTAGTGGGAGCGCTGGTCACGCTGCTGTGCGCCGACAACGAGACCGAGAAGGCTTCGCGGCTATTCAAGGACGTTTACAACCATTACAAGGATGATGAGGTCAGTTGCAAAACTTGAAAGAAGCTATTGCATTTATTGTTTTGATTGTAAATGTGTTTAGCTTTAAAAAGTCAAGTAGTGTGACGATGCAGTAAGTGCTACGCTACAGTTCAAGCAGCCTCTCGAGATCAGTCACCGATGCCAGTAGTGCACACTGAGTGACTTCTTAATATGACCGACACAGGACATTCCTCGTATAAAAGTAGACGCCATTTTTTTCTACCGTACTCGATAATTTGTTATAGACTCAGTTCAAATATATCGTCATCGAATCGCTGGTCTAATATTGCAAGGTTCTATGTTCCACTTTTCTCAAATTGAAATTTTGACCCAGTATAGAGATACTCATACGATCATGATACGATCATAGATAGATACGTCATAGAGTGACGGCGTTGAAATTTTCGAATCCATTCGAATCCACTGATAATTTCCTTTAAGTATAAGATAAGTTACAAACGCGTCTGGATAATTTCAAGTGTTATTTTTGTGTTGATAGCGCTTCGCATCCCTCCGAGCCGTGTGGCAAGCCGCGGCGGACGTCCACGCACGCGCCGGCGACGCTGCCGCCGCCGCTGCCGCCCACGAGGCAGTCGCACGCGCCGCGCCGCAGGACAAACGCAGTCTCGCGAGGCTCGTCAAGGCTCTGGCGGCCAACGACCCGGCCAGGGCCCGCCAGCTGGCCGAGAGCCTGCCGCCGCCGGCACACGTCGAGGTCAGGCCTTGTACTCCAAAATTCGATTTTCGAAGTTCGTTTCCAGCCATTCCGCTCGCACTAATAGTAATTAATTTGAGCGTGAGAGAGACATTATGATACAAATTTCGAAAATCGAATTCGGTGTAGCTTCCCAGTACGCAGGCAAGCGCAGTGTATCTAATGGATGCAGTGAGTGAAGCCTCGTCAAGTTCGACAATGCCTATGGGCCGGCTGATCTGGTAAGGAGTGTAGTGACAGAAAGCTTATATCGAGGTCCACAGATAGAGTATCGTCTAAATTAAAAAAAACTTTATTTTTTCTGTAGAGAGTTGCCTAATAATAATAATAGTGAAACATACATACATACATACATACATACCGTCACGCCTCTTCCTCACAGGAGTAGGCAGAGACTATGTTGTCGCTAAGATCCTGACATACCTCTTTCGCTTCATCCACATTCATCAATCTCTTCAAACATGCTCGCTGGTTTCGGGTACTCCTGACCTTTTTCCAAAACGTCTCCTAATTGGCATTGTTCATTTTTTTTAAGCTGTGCTTTTAACACCTTTATTTGATAAAATGGACTATTTCAAGCAACTAATTTGAATATTACGCTTTTACGTAGCTTTGTTAATTAATAATAAATATTTTTTCGCTGTTTGATAATTCGTGAATTTAGACAGAATCCCAATCGCCTTCGTTCGGCTGGCTATAAAAAAAAACGGCTTTGTCTATGGTTTTGTAGATTTGACAGTGACACGTGACAGTTGCCGTAGCCAAATTTTTTTTTCATTTTTGTGGCAAACATTCGATGCTGGATTCTGTCTAAAAACCCGGTCGTTCGGTCAAACAAAGGTTCAAAGTACTTTTACAAAAATATCTGCAATCATAAAGTATTTTTGAAATCGGACAAGATAAATCGGATAATTGATGGTTTTCCTCGAAATGGTTTTCGAATTGGTGCATACTAAAAAAAATGAACAATGCCAATTGGCCCCGGAACATCCGTCTAGGCCTTCCCCTTCCAACGCAACCTCACACTCCCCATATAGTTCTGTTTAGTTAGTCTACTTTCATTCATCCGCTCTACGTGACCAAACCAATTAGCGATACTTTTTTCTATCCTAGTCTACATGCTTTTTTATTACAGGGTAAAATCGACATCGAGGCACTTGAGTCGTCCAAATGGATGATGGGTGCCAAAATCGTGAAGAAGACTGTACAAAGCAAGCAGGAACAGTCACCCGGGTAAAAAAACTTACTATTCTTATAAAGTACCTGGACAAGAGCTCCGCTCGGTCTCTTTCGAGTTGTTTATAGGTTTTTTATAGGAAAAGTTATTTTGTTTTTTATAAAATAAACCCTTCGTTTTTTTTAATGCAGAACGCCTGGATCCGAACTCGGCGCGAAGAGGAAGCAGCGCCGCAAGCGCAAGACCAAGCTGCCTCCCAACGCAGACCTTTCCCGTGCGCCTGACCCAGAAAGGTAACGAGAACAGAAAACAAAACTTGACTTTTGATTGATTGATGATGATGGATGAAGATGGTAGGGATATTTTATTATTATGTACGTCACATGTGAGTCAAGGTCACCAATATGTATACACCCCAAAATTACAAAAATGTGGCTGTGTCAGTGACTACGCTACATCGATATGGCAAAATACGCCTTGCCTACAAAGCTAGGGCTAGTCATTAATTTAAGAAAATGCAAACAATCACATGCAACCGTCGGCTATGACAGCGCAAATAAGTATGAAATGTTTATAATATAATAATCGTTTTTGCAGATGGCTGCCGAAGTATGAGCGTACGGCTTACCGCAAGCGGCGCGGCGTACGCCGTGACGTCATCAAGGGCAGTCAGGGCATGTCTACTAATGCCACCGACCAATAGTAAGCCCCGTATATTATATACCAGTGCTTCCTTAATATTCCGCCAGCCTACTAGTGTTCATTATACATCCGTCCTGCCAGTGTACGGCTTGGAATGCTGGTCCCAATAATGTACGCGCGGTAATTCGTGTCCTGTATATAACGTGTATGGAGGACATGAATTACCGTGCGTGCATTATTGGGGCGAGCATTCCAAGTCGCACGTCCCGGACGTAAGTACAATGGCTGCACCCATATCGTCATTCGTCGGTATCACGTTCGACAAATAAAATTGTCTATCGCTATCCCACCGGAACTACACGTTTTTCCGGGATAAAAAGTAGCATATGTGCTGTTCCAGACTAAAATCCACATCTGAGTAAAAACATCTATCCAAACTTTCGCATTGACAATTATAAACGCATTTATAAATGACATTCTTTATCCGATATTAGTTGCCCTGACCATTCATTCGTGTTACAGCGACATGAGCAAGCAAACGCCGTCAGCGTCAGCAGCTACCGCGAAGAGTCCGCGGGTGGAGAAGCCTCAGGACAGCGCGTGGCAGCGCAAACAGCAGCAGAAGAAGAAAGGCAAGGGCCGCAAGTGGTGAACGACGCAATAAATGTATGGGAACTTCATCATCTGTCTTTTATTATGTACTAACTTTTACTCGGCACTTGCCTCCGTAGAAGCAAAATAAATATTTAAGAGCGCTTAAAGGATTTTTTTCTGCTGGGTACCTTAGTGTGTGTAGGACGCGGAACAAACGGAATTGGATGAACCTCGAACGATATGGCAGCGCTTATAATACACATAAACGCACATTGAATCTTCTTTATTAGAGGTCGGTTTACTATCTTTCATCCATGGATTCACTCGAAAATTGTCCCAAGACTTGGCCGTTGAAATTTCGGAATTTTACATGCATAAATGTGTTCTAGCTCGGTGTGTGCGTAAACATTAGTCTGAACGGAAACGGGCACACTGAGTGAAAAACAAAAATAATTATGTACTGTCGAGGGCATAAATCGATACAGCCATACACGACAAATATGCATATATCACCGACTGTGGTTGCTAGTTGATAAACAGTCTAGAGAGCTCAAAATTATTTACATACCCTCTGATGACCTTGGCGATAGTCGTGTGTAGATCATTTTGAGCTCTTTGACTGTTTACCAACTTCTGATGATGAATTTTCCAAAAAAAAAACAAAGCCAAATACTATCAGAAAACATTTATTTGATACCTTACAGACAAATTAGATCAAAGCTTATCTCTTAGCATTCTTCCTCTTCGACTTCCCAGGTCTCTGGTTCTTTTTGCCTTTAGCCTGGAATGACTTGGTCTTATAGTCAAAAGGCTTTTTCTTAGCAGAACTGTTAAATCCATCCATATTACTTGAAGACTCCCTTGTATTTTGTTTAGATCCTTTCTTTTTCCCTCCAAAACCAAACTTCTTGTCTTTCAAAGCCCTTTTCTTGGTCAGTTTATTCTGTGGCCCTTTGCCTTTACTATTCTTTCCCTTATTGTCATCTAAAAAGTCCAAATCTGTGGATTTACCTTTCCTAACTCGTTTGAGCTGCTCAAGCATCTCTCTCTTTTCCGATGCTTGTTTAAGTCTAGCATCAATCTGGAACAACACATTCAGTAAAATTTAGTTAACACTGCCAAGTATGGCGGAAACATGTCTCAAGAGTGACCTCATGTTAATGGTCGCCTTATAGCGGTAATATCAGAGATCAAACCATTTGTTTTCCGACATAATCAGTCAACCTGTGCCCTACTTTGTGGAGCAACACTGTGCGACTGGAAACATTAGGTAATTATGTATCTCTATCTTTAGTGGCTACTAAAACTACTTTTCGCTATTGGATGCCACTCACTTAGAAACTGTTCTACAAAAACTAACTGTGATGTGGATGCACCTTTACGCTGCAGGTACTAACTGAACTGAGTCGTCATGAATTTGACATGTTTCATAGGTTTTCTGTCTAATATAGGTCAAAACCGTCAGTTATGGTTAAACAGTGCGGGCAACCAATAAGTAATACACATTCAAGGTCTAAGATCTTATCTTAAAGCTAGGGGTCCTTACGGGTACACTTTGATTCATTAATGGATCTTTTGTCTAAAATACTGTAAAAGTGTTGTATCATACCTGTACTCGTTTAGCGATTTTCTTCTGGTCCCTCAACTGGCGGACCTTCTCAGTGCGCGCCTGGGCCGCTTGTTTAGCGAGCAGGTTCTTGCGCACTTTCTGCATATGCTCATCTGTCTTAGCCATCTCTGCAAAGTAGTCTTCGGGTCTAGAAAATAAGAAAAATCAAATTTAAAAAGGTAATACAAGTTAAGAAGGGTATCACATTTTGTTTTTTAATTGCTACAGGTTGTTTCTGTACAAGACTTATGAAAGTTTATTATTGTACTGTCAACCAAGACAATGCTTTACCAATTTCTATGACAGTTCCTGGAATAAAAACGATATGGGTATTTGTTGTTAAGGACAAGTGAGTAAAATTAGTCTTTGATTTGATATTCTAAGCTGTACATTAAACATTGAAGTTTACCAATGCAGAAATATGTATACATCAACCTTATTGCCACAACATAAAGTATGTATTATTGCAACTTTGTGGTGCATACATATTGGTGATATTGGCTGTACTAGTAATTCATAACAAGAAATTGACTGCTAAAAGAAAATGTGATTTTATATGCATCTTCAATTCACATATCAATATTTTGCATGATGATACACAACAAATATTCTTTAGTTTGAATATCTTTTATACCCACACTTCCTTTCGAAAACACTTCTTTTCAGTAAAGAATTTGAACTTTAATTGACATATTCATTGTTTTTTCAGACACAGATAATACAGTGATCTGTCACTGTGGCCTGAGCCACATGGAAACCTAATGGTGGTACTAGTGACTCTTAAGAAGCACAAGAATAAGGAGAAAAAAAATAATTCATGTATCTACAATAAGCAGATATCATAATCATATAATTTCTAGTTAATAGAAGTATGACAAGGTTGTCTGTGACTTATAGTATGGCTGACTGTTTATTTATAGAGAACTGACCTCCTTGTAGGCATGCCTAGCTCCTTGAGTTTTTTCAGCCCCTCCAGAACAGCAGCTTGCGCTTGTCGATGCATTAGGTTTTCTCTTTTGAATTCATTCAAGACAGGATCTTGTGATGGATCATACACCTTAGCTCCTTGATTGTTTTCTTTTATATTCCTGAAGAGGTAAAATAAAAGTTGAATTGCAGCTCACAAAACTAACAACATTGCCAAGACTACTCATAAGTTGGTAAGTATGAAAACTAAAACCTGACTATAGAAAAAAATATTGTCAATTTTGCTGTGAAGATCATTCCAATGATGCTCAATTTATCCAAATTGTCCAAGACATTTACAATGTAGTAAGGAACATAAAACTGGACTTTTTATCTATACTAATATTATAAAGAGGAAAGATTTGATTGTTTTTTTGCATCGAATAGGCTCCGAAACTACTGGACAGATTTAAAAAATTCTTTCACCATTAGAATCCTACATGATCCCTGATGAACACAGGCTATATTTTTTAATTCTGTGCGTGCGAAGTCGCAGGCAACAGCTAGTCATACATAGTGGTAAAAACCTTTTTATGCTCTGCTATAGTCAGGTAAAACTCTGTTAACACATTCACTGCTACGCATTACTGTGTGCTGCAATTGTAACCCTTTGGTTATTAACATTTATTTATTTATAATATAAACTTACTTCCTTCTCTGTGCCGTCTCCTGCATTTGCAACGCCACGTCTGGAGCCATAGGAGCGACCGAAGTCACTAAATCCAGAGTCTCTATCCATGGCAATTTAAGCTGGAACTCTTTTAATTTGAGTTTCAAATCTGATACATTATTGACGTGCTTCTTCTGTTCTTTCTCTATTACTTCATTTAAACCAGGTTTCAATAAACCTTTCGCGAAAGCCTCTTGCAACTGAAAAAACGATAATAATGACAATGCTATGGTGATTTATTTAGACAAGAACACCAATAAAAGTTATGAAACTAACCTCATCATCTGAATCGACTTCGGATTCACTATTATTTAATACAAAGTCACTCATTGCGCTTTATTAAAACTTTTCTACAGCTAAAAGCAGCACGGTATAAACATAACCTCCTAAAAACGTGTACTGACAAGTGACAGCAGAAACAAAATGTTGCCACGGTTGCCTGCCAAATGTCTTCTCTGCAAATAGTTTATGTTTAGGCGTAGAATAGACACGTATTCGTTGCATTTCACAAATTTGGAGTTTTTCTCGCTCGCACTAACAGTATTTTATAAAAGTGTGAGAGGAATGACATAATCCGAATTTCGGATTGGACTTCAAGGTCGTGATTTAAGGTACCGATTTGGCAGAGACGCTAACCACCGACAGTCGCTCAGTCGGGATGTTTGGTGTACACCAAAATTAGATATTCGAATTTCGTATCGTGCCGTTCTGGGGGCTACTCCGAAATTCGATTTCTGAAGCTCAAATTAATGACTATATAAGTTAAGTGTGAACCGAACGGCACGAAACGAACTACGAAAATCGAATTTCGGAGTGTAAGGCCTGCCTCACACTAATAGTGTTCGAGTATCAGTAAGAGGAATAGTAATGGTATATAACATGTAACACGAGTTTCTTACTTAGAAACTTGGTAATAGATCCTTTGTTACTAAATTATTTAAAACATTTCAATTGCACGATTCTGTTTCCCTATGGCTTCTGAAGCTGTATTGTCTAAAACACTAGAAATCATAATAACAATAACATTCACTATTCATTATAGTCTGCCTAGCGAATCGTGTCACAAAAAAAGCCCGGAAAATTCAAAAAATCTTTAGCTGGTAGCACGTGGTATAGTGCGAAAAATAACCTTTGATACTTGATATTAATATTTATTTTAATAATTATGTTTGAATGTGTAGTAGGGCATTTAGTCTTAGACTAATGCGGTTGTAACATTGGATGCGATTTGCATCGTTAAACGGTGAGCGGGACACCGTTGTAAGCACATGTTTGTATTTATCTCCCGCTCGCTCACTCAGCATACCTACTTACTTTTACTATTAAAATGAAATATTTACCTGTTACTTTTAATCAAATCAAATCCGTGAAACATTTTATTAATTTTATGTTACATTAGGTATTTCATTTACCGTAATTTTTATGAAATTGGTAACTGCTTTCTCGCTCGCAGTAAAGAACGAAAGTTGAAAAACTGGTGAATTTATGCGATCATGAGCACCCACACGTTTAGGGACAATTACGCTAAATCGATCGCCACATTAAGCAACATAACAAAGACCCTAGCAGAACAGTATAAGATAAGAAGTATTACAGTCAGCCGCATTCGACGAGCGGCAGCTGCAACCGCCTAATTAAGTAGTTGAAGTAGGCGGACAGAATAATGTGAAGACAACCGCTGGTTGGCCGAAGTAGTTGAAAATAAGTTCGGCAACCGTATTAAGCGAACGGAGTAATGTAATTGCCCCCTAAGACATTAAAGTATCTGTAGCCGGTCATGCAAATACGGCTTTTCACACGTTTACCCGAAAACTTAATTAAAAATAGTTTAAACTTGTCGCAAAATAAAAGGCCCGTTTTGACAGTTCACGCCTATGAAGTTCTCTATTTTTTACCGATCGAAATGTTCTGAAGGTAATTACATTTTTCATTGATGGGTACCGCCCACTCGGCTAAGTGCTGTGCATAACGATTTTTTCATATTGTCCACAGACTAATAATAATCGGTTAAAGAAAAAAATAAATCGACCAAGATATTTTTTTAAGGCCGACTCGCACTTGGCCGGTTTTATTTTTTTAAATACTAGTGTTCATCAATCAATTAATTACTGAATTTCACTGACATTTAGAAATTTGATAAACTTTTTGTCGATTTTTTTGTGAATATTACTGTAACAAAAATATTAAATGAAAGAAAATTTACCTTTTGTAACATTGTATCATTTCAAAATCTACAACATCAGTGTAAGTTAAATTTTCTAAATAGAACTTTAATCCAATGCACTTTACAATATATATTCAAATCGATCAAGTACTCATGCAAACTTGAATCGATTTATCGTGAGTATCGAGTACCGAGTCGTATGGTTACATCACTAGTTACGTCGCAAAGACAAATGTCAAAACGGGCCTTTTATTTTGCGACGAGTTTAATTCAAAAATTAAAAATAAATAAATAAAAAGTAGATTTGTAATCAAAAGACTTTATTTTATAAAATATAACTCTTTTGAGGACAAAGTTTTATTGAACGCAGTTAAATAATCTTATTTCAGAACGCATATTTTCAACCGGTAAAAAAAAGAAAATGTTTTTTGTCTATGCTTAAAACTAGTTACCACAGACAAGCAACCATGGACTCGAAATAGAGACTCGTTCCGGTGTACTTTGAATCAAATCCATTTCTTATATAATAAGTTCACAAAAAATTACTAAAATGTGTACAAATAACACAACAAAAATATCCCGTATTTAAATTTTATTATCAAATTTCTTTCATATTGTCAGAAATTTGGAATAAACTAAAGAATTTCAATAAAAAAGTTTGCAAACAGCCGGAAGTGTTAAGGAACTTCGACATGTTTCGTGAAACCCCGTTGTTTTGCATCAAGAAAATGCAATGGCCGCCATCTTCGACTCTCCTGAATGTTTTGGTCGTAGTTTCGGTATTTGAGGCCAGTTTTACCAGTGCTATGCAGTTATTTGATGGAAATTGTTTAATTAAATTGTAGGAGTTACTGATACGTTACCGCGCAGGTTAGTACCAATTTTATTGTGCATTTTCTATTTAGGTGTTTACATCTGGTTTTCCGAGTTACTCTCCTATGGGAAACTCTCCTCTTTACTATTAATATATGTAAATACTTATGCGTTACTAATATGGCGAGTTTTCTTCAATGATTGAGTCAATATTATTTGTTCTAAGTTGATATAAATATACAAACCTCATTTGCGTATGTACTTATATTTGTAGGCTCTTTGTTTCTATGCGGGCTTAGGTATTAAGAATTACTTTATTTCCACTCAATCAATCGAAATAATGTATTATTTATTTTACATTTAAGATTAATAGGTTAGTGTTTACTTCTTTTGATGTTTATCAGTGAGACATTTCAGTTTTCGTGCCACAATAATGGCGGCAGTGGATTAACCTATCTACTTATTTTAACCATTTATACCTGCACTCTAGCTTTTTTCGTGCTTTATTTTGTATTATTTCTTTATAGTTTCTCGTAGGACATAAAATATACTGACTTTCTTAAATTTTTGGAACAATGACCTCGACTGTCACATTATCCTATTTGTAGACTAAAAATATTTGAGCAAGAATTTTATGATGTGCATCGCGTGTTGTTGTGTGAACTGTGAAGATTTGTGGGTTAAGAGTCAATTTTCGATTGCAGTCTCATGAGATAAGGTTGGAGGCCGCAGTGGTCCCCTCGGCGTCATCGCGGGCTTGACCCAAGATGCTAATATTTACAGCATGTCAGCTTCTCCAGACTATGATCCTGCTGCCCGGCAAGTAAGTCCTCGCCCTCACATCCTCGAATTTGCCACACCACACCAATGTCCCACAGTTCATAAATAACAACTTAACCATCAAAGTCTTATTAGCTTTTTCATGTTCTGTTTCTTACTTTTCTGAACTATAGTATTGTTATCTCTGTTTTGTAACCGTTAGTGAACTATTTCCAGGCAAAAAAACTTGAATTACATAATAAGATGCATGTATTAAAACTGCAAGTAATGTAAATTTTCAATAGGTAATGTAGTAAATTTTTTTAGCGAGCTACTGTTAATAAATGTGTATATTGAAAATAAGATGCATTTTTAATAACCTGTTTCAGTTTGATTAATGTCATTGTGTCATTGAATATTTATTTGGTAAGTGTAGTGTAAGGAATCTTGAAGTTGCAGTTTGGTTCTCTGTTTTATTAACTCCCATGTGAATAGGGTTTGTTGTGTCATTCAAGTTTACACTGAGTCATGTTGATCATTTTATAATAAATTTATTGGTTCAACACAATCTATGTCTGAATGAACCCAGTGAAGCATGTTATGTGATATTTAATGTTGATTACAATATATTTTCCTACAGCAGTACACTCCTAATTTACGCATTTAAGAATGCTTCCTTGTAATACCATTCACTATGATTATGTAAATGTATTATTTGTTAAATATATTTAATGTTTACATACTTTGTTACAGGATTACAGGCCGGCCACCTCCAGTGAAAATGTGTATGAGTATGTTTTGGAACATAAATTAGCAGATAATATGAATGTACCTAGTATTAGGACTCCAGTTTTAAGGGCAGTGCCCATTTCTCCGACTCATGATGACCCTGAACCAGATTCAACTAATCCTGAAAGCATTATCCAGTCTGCACGCAGTAAAATAGACAAAGAAGTAGAGTATCATATTACTGATAAGAGGCATGATACAGAAATGTCTGTGGACAGTCTTTCTGGACTTGTAAGGATAGAGGAGGGTCTGGATAATGTTGGGCGTATTGCTTACCCTGTCATACAAGAAACTGATGACTCTGGAGATGGCAGCTATGATAACTCAAGCGCCACTCTCATCCAAGCTCCAATGAACACAGCAATAGTTCAAAATGTCACTAAATTACCACAAAACTTCACTATAAATGTAGATGCAACTGTTAGTAATATAACAGCCATACAAAATGTATCACAAGATGTGGGCAACCAGACTCTATGGCTACCCACAATCCTTGCCACCAGTGCTACCACTACTGACCCCAAAAATGAAGATGACAGATCACAATCTGGTATGTCACAGATCATAATAACCAGTGAAAGTTATGTTAATGATGCAAATCAGGCAGGAAGAAGAAACATTGTTACTGAAACTAGTTACATAAGTCGACCCAAGTCGTCTAAAGTACAGATTTTAAGCAACATATCTATTCCTAAAAATACGAATTATTCACAGCAATATATTACGCAGAGTAAAGATATTGTGCCTCCGGTGTATGGTACACAGAATCATGTGTACAAGTTAAGCACTAATGTGATGTCTCAAAAGCATTTAAATAATTCAGTACTTTGTAGTAAGCCTTCAAAGAATCAGTCTTTAATTGGCTGTTCCACACTTTCACCTGCTGTTATAAGCAGCCCTATTAAGAATGTGTCCTATAGTCACACTTTTACTAAAAGTACAAACATGAAATCTTTGAGCAAAGTCAATAATGGTGCTAATTTGAATGCAGTAGTTGCTGCATCATCTGGTAACACGCAATGCCATATTCTGTCCCGGGTAGTCTCAGGCCCCAACAAGATGTCTGTTCATTCAGGCAGGAAATCTGTAAACACATTGAAACAATCCAAGAACTCTAACCAGTTGTCAAGTCAGAAGAATCAATCGAGGGCTATCAAGATTATACAACAGGCGGGTTCTACCCACAAATCTGATGGGAAGACTTGGCCAGTCGCTGGAGTGACTACTTACAAAAACCAACAACCTATTTACGGTGTTGTGGACTCGAATACATCAAAAATAATACAAAAAGTAGGAAGTCCAACGCACAAGAGCCATCAGCAAATCCAGAAACTTCCATCCAAAGGCGAGAGGCTCGTGCTGCAGTCCCCTTGCGGTCCTGTGCTTATATCCACGGCGCCTATTAGTACTAGTATGCCTCGTGGCCCGCACTATGTACAGTCTGGCGCCACACCCAATCTACGCTACGTGCAAACTTACGCGCCTACGGATAATCAGCTCTCTACAGTTTCTCAAGTTTCTGCTAACCAACAACTAACCGCGCAAATACTGCAGTCGTTGTCGCAACCAAAGCTGTTGCTGCAGTCGTCCGCCAACCCCGCTCTCCAAAGTTCTGTTGCCGCACCAACAGTCAATGAACCTGTAGAATCCAAACCAGTGAATCAAAGAAGAATAGTGTTGTAAGTATTGCTTGGGATTGTTCCTCATTTTTGTAGTGTCTTGAATTCAAAATACCTAAGCGATAAAATAACATGTCTCACGCCACAAATTTAATGATTTGCATAGGTCATTTCCGAGTGACTTGAGAGTATTAATTTTTTTGTGTGTGAAGTAAGTGCGCGGCCGTATATTAATAATCTTGAAACTTAGGTCTAAAGTGTAATTGAATTTAAGCCTTTTTAGAAATACCGATACTGTGATAAAATTACCTAGCATTTTAACATCACACATTTTAACAATTATGTCATTGAATTTTTTTTTTCTAAGCTCAACTTCTAATATATCTTTTTTATTTTTTAGCGGCGACAAATCGACACTTCTTACGGCAGACGACATACCCGGCATGGAAGAGCGACCCAATCTATCCGAGGAGCTCCGGCGATACTCATTTCACGATCTGGCTCTTGTCATGCTCGACCACACATATGCTTTGCCAAAGCAGAAACAGCCGGCTCCCACGCCGCCGCCGCCAGCGCCGATACCCGTCGCACCCGCGCCGCCTCCGCCGCCCATCGTCTCGCCCACGCCGGTCGCGACTCCAATGAGCCCGCTCAAGAGGAACTCGCCCGTTATCATGTCTACGGCGGCGTATGAAATGCCACCAACTGTTCCACCGGGCCCCGCTCTGCCACCGCAGTCGCTCCCGCTTAGCTCACTGGCTTACAAGCCCTTGCCAGTCACCACCCAAGACGAGGACACCGCTTCCGTTATCTCGTCAATAGAAGGCGAGCGACGCGACCCGGCGGTGGGAGGCAGCGACACCGAGACGGCGCCCGAGGGCGAGGAGGAGGGCAAGACGCGCTGCGTGTGTGACTTCACACACGACGACGGCTACATGATCTGCTGCGACCGCTGCGGCGAGTGGCAGCACGTGGACTGCATGGGCATCGACCGCGGAAACATCCCTGACGCCTACCAGTGCGAGCTGTGCCAGCCGCGCGCTGTCGACGCCCGCCACGCGCGCGCCATCCAACTCCGCAAGCGCGAGGAGTTGAGCGCGCTGGGCGAGGACACCGACGAGGACGGGCGTGACGCTCCTCGCCGCCGCCGCCTGCTCACCGTCACCACCTACACGGACACCAGCGGCTCCTGCGTCACTACCTACAACTCCGCCACGCCTACCGTCCCCGCACTTCCCGCCTTGCCACCTATCCCGCAACCTACTCTTTCTCTTCCTAAACGCGGACCAAAACGACCTAAGAAAACTGAGGTTGTCAGGAAAGGTAATAAGAGAAAACTTACAGAAAAAAGAGTAAAACGGAAAAAAGAGATGATGATGAACAGAGGCAAATATAACTCGAGCGTGTCGAGTCAGTCTCATTGGGGCGATTCATTTGAGCAAGCCGTGACCAATCATTACAGCCCAGAACTGAGGGCTAAGATCATGAAGTACAGCAGCAAACTTGGGAATACACCCAACATGTCGTCCGCCATCACGGCTCATCTGTGCACGACTGTGCCGCACGCTGGTGGGAAAATACTGATCGCGACGAAAGACTTGAAAGAAAATACTGCTGTCATTGAAATGAGAGGAAAATATATGCTGTCGAATCAGCACAGGCCCCAGCTACAGAACTCGGCGCGAGCTGGCAGCCAAAAACCTGGACCCTTCGTTTTCTTCTACAGGTTACCTAAAGACAATACACAGATCTGCATTGACACGCGAACTTATGGCAACGAAGCAAGGTTCGTCAGGAGGTCATGCAAACCAAACGCGGAGCTGCAACACTGCATTGTTAAAGGTACGCTGCATGTATATCTCTATACCATTTCTCAGATCCCGTCTAACACTGAAATCACAGTCGGTCATGATACTAATGGCAGCAAACAACCGTGCGCCTGTGGCAACCCTAAACACTGCAAAGTTAATGGACTGAGCCCTATGTTATCGAGAAAAAGCATGGACTACCCCCCAAGAGAGAAGAGAAGCAGGAATCGATGTTCTAGCTCATCGTCTCCCTTGTCTCCACCATTGGCGCCAGTGCTGGCGTCGCCGGTCAAGGAATACCCGTGCCCTGTTACTCCTATTAAGTTGGAGAAGAAATCACCCATTAAATATGAATATTCGTCGATGTCGCCAGTCAAAAATACAGCCATTATGGCTCTCAATTTTGACCCGCCAATGAAGGCTGAGGATCTTGAAGACGTTAAACCTGAAATGGATTTAACGACGAAGGAAGAGATGAAGCCTGAAATAGACGAGCCAGATTACGTTAAAAAAGAAACTGAAATTGATGAAGTGGACAATTTCCTACCTGCAGAACCACCACCCGCTGCGGAAGTTAAACCCGAACCGGTTCCAGAACCAGAACCTGTCAAAGCCGAATTGGAACCGGTACCGGTTGTGGAGGAATTGAAACCTCCCAAGATTGAAGAAACCATACCAGATCGCGAAAGTATGGCTTCAGTTTCAGATGAGGAAAAACCTCAAATCATCAAGAAAGAAGCGCCAGCACTTGAAGAATTGAAACAAGATGTTGTAAAAGAAGAGTTGCCTAAATTGGAGCTAGTCAGACTAGAAACTCCAAAGAAAGAGGCGCCAAAGGTTGAAGATAAAGAGCGCAAGCTTCGAATGGATGACGAGAGGCCTGCAACTCGCGAATACACTGCTAAGTCTGCGTGCCACGACCGGTCATCGCGGTCCAGTAGAAACACTACATGCACAAATCAAGACTCATTAGATGACAAAACTGATGATTCGCAAGATAAACTGCCGACAAGCAAAGAAAAAGACAAAAAGAAAATGGTAAGTTCTACCTGCTACATAATGAATTATTGAAGTTACCAATTTTACTGTTACAATATGAAATATTTAATTCGTTTTTTTTTTCAGACTCGCGAGGAGCGTAAAATGGAGGCAATAATGAAGGCTTTCGAGCGCATGGAGAAGGCAGAGCAAAGGAAACAGGAGGTCAAGGAACGACAAAAAAGAAGGGAATCAGATCCCCATCCTAACGCACCTGACAAAGATGATGACGATGATTTCCATTGTAGCTCGAAAAAGAGAAAGAAGTAAGTAATTAATCCTAAACACAACAAGTAATTCTTATGTAATTTTAATGTGTATTAATTGGTTTTTTTTTTTTTTTTTTTTTTTTTTTTTTTTATATGAATAGGAAGGCAAACGAGCAAGTGGGACACCTGATGGTAAGTGATCACCACTGCCCATAGACACCCGCGCAACCCGGAAAGGATTGCAGATGCGTTGCCAACCTAGAGGACTAAGATGAAATGCCTCTTGTGCCCGTAATTTCCCCGGCTGTCTTACTCTCCGCACCGGAACACAGCAGTGCGAGCACTGCTACTTAGCGGCAGGATTAGCGAGTAAGATGGTGGTAGCGATCCGGACGGACCTTGCACAAGGCCCTACCACCCGCAAAATATTGGTCATTCATAGAAATGCATCTAAAACGCGGAATAAAGCTCGGTCTCTCAGGTGGTGACTTTTTTATTATGATTGTGTAATTTTTTTTAGACGCAAGGGCCGCGCCCGTACTACGTCTCAGTCCAACCGTCGGCGTCTCAATTCCGCTGATAGTGACATGGTGACTTCTGGAGACGAGGCGCCACACCAAACTCCGCCGCGGGTACCGCCTCGACGGGACAGCGCTCCACACAACAACGAGGCTGATAGAAATAACGATGGAATTAACGAAGTAAGCATACTGTACCTCGATAAACTAAGAACATTACATAATTCTCAAATTCAATCAACCGAATCTCTAATAAGTTGTTAATATTTAAAATGTAATTGTATTATTTTTGTTCCAGGATCTTGGCCTGAGTTCAGCATGTTTGTTAGTAGAAGCGGCCGTCGGGTCAGTGGAATCCGCGTTCAAACTACCTAAGACTAAGAAAACTATGGCAACAGAATGGATCGGACGATCGCCGGACCGGTCGCCTTCGCCTTACAGATCGCCTTATAGACCGCCTTTAATGTCAGCGTCTTCCTTAGAAAGTCTGGTCAGAGTGGCATCGACTATGATCGGAGATTTGAGCGGTGGCCAAGATTTCCACGAGGAGGAACGCCATGTTTCACCTCCGCGGACGCCTGGCCGAGACCGAAGTAGGCCTCCTAAAAAAGCTAGAAGGATTACGCGAAGCACACCGCCGACCGAAGTCGTGGAAACGACGCCAACTGTCATACCCCAGCATAGTGCTAAGAAACGGTGGCTAAGACAAGCCATCAGTGAAGAAAGCGACTCTCCTAATGCGGGTGTGTATGATAATAGCTTGTTGGGGGCTTCTCGGAAATTGTAAACTAGAATTTAATTATTCTGACTGCTATTTTCGAGAGCCCCCTTTTTTTACTAATTATCGTTTGTACGTATGGTGTTCTTATGTTTAAATGCAGACGCCTTTGTTGCAGAATCTCCGCCTAACGAAATAGTAACGCCACTCAAGAAGCGACGGTTAGCGAGAGAATCAATATCTTATGAAACCAACACTATTGTGCCTGTAAGTATTTAAAAATAAAACCTAGCCGCATCATGTCGTTGTTTTTCGTGTTATTTCAATAATTTTGTGTTTCTATAGTGCAATGACGAGACTTCTCCCAATTTGACATCAGAAGACTCGCCCGTCAAAGATGACGGCGGTCTGATCCGGCAGTACAACGTGCGAGGAATCATGGAGAGTATTTACGGGCGCGATCGGACGCGATCTGACAGCGGGCAGGGCTCGGACGATCAGTGCCACATGGAACACGACGTGCTCAACGTGAATATGTCTCAGACTCACGACACCGAGCACATCCGCCGAATCATCGGTGTGCCTACGCCAGAGCACGAGCTACCTCCCGCCACCCACGAAACCGACTTCACCTCTAACAACAACAACCTCGAGCTCGACGACACCAATTACAACAAAGCCGTGCCGATGGAAATCGACACCACCATCACCCCGCAACCGAAGCTCGAAACAAATGATGCACCCGGCTGTGACATCAAAGCAACGGAAACGCAGAACAGCTCCAGATCAGCCGACACCAGTGGCAACTCGTCACCCCAGCGCGACGAGATGGACGACATACAAAAAAAGATACACTCTTTTCATACAGAGAACATTCTCATACTGAAGAGTAGAAACAAAAAGCCACCCAAAGAAAAACGGAAGAAGGTCAATCTCAATTTTGATCTCAACATGGTGGACGACCAAATCAGTATTCAATTGCGCACAGAAAACGAGCATATGTCACCAGAAATGAATGGTGATATTCACGACGATATCAGCAATTCGGCGCTATTGGCGCCCGAAAACATACCGCTGCCCGACGATCCCGGTCCCATACCTCCACTAGAAACTATACCTCTGCCTGAGGAACCTATGAGACCTATCAAAAAGCAGTTTACTGGTAACATGAGACATTCAAAGTCAGTTGTGATCAATGGGGTCGTCCACGACTCTTACACGATCACGGAATCGATGACGTTGCCTGCGCCTGAAAACATACCCCTTCCAGAAGACCAGGGGCTCACTGTCATACCTCCACTAGAAACGATACCTCTGCCAGAGGAACCGAGGCGGCCACTCAAAGTCAGAGCGAAGCAACACATTGAAAAGCCCGAGGAGAAGGAGTCATCGAATGACACTGATTCAAAATCGTCTGAGGTGAACGGGGACATTCATTCGGACATGAGCAGTTCGGGCGGCGAGTACGGCAAAATACCCCACGTGGAATCCATTCCACTTCCTGAAGACATTCCCTCGCTCGAGGCTATTCCGTTACCTGAGGAACCCATGCAGACGGTCAGCGTGGCGTCGCCACCGCTTGCAAGCAAACCTGAGGATAAACCTTTTGTTAAAGATAAACCCTCAGTGCTAGAGACTCTTCCTTTCTCTTCACGGTTTAGCTCCACTGGGTTATTCTCTGGAATCTTCTCAAACTTCTCTCAGCAGCTCAACATGGATTCTAGCGCAGACTCTGTGCCGTCGATCATTAAGAGTGCAATAGATAGGACTACAAGTTTAGACAATAGTATATTTGACAAGGATAGTATTACCGGTGTGGATGACCTGAAAAGCGTCCAAGAGATATTGACTCGTGTGAACAATATGGACTCGAATAATAGTGTTTTGTTGTCTGGAGTGCTACAAGGGTCATCGGGGGCTGACAGCCCGCGGGCGGCGCCGGAACTCAAACCGGTCAAGCCTTTCGGGGTGCGGGTCAACGACCCAAGGCTCAACCCCCCGCCCCAGGACAAGCCGAAACCCGTCAGGAGGAAGGTGAGTTCCCAATTATTTAACAAACAAAAATCTTACAATAGAGTTGAGAGAGATTACTTAGTTGACGAATAGTGCAGCAAAACTGCAGGATACCTAAATTTATAGTAGCTAGCCTTACATTTGATATTTAGTATCATGATGACTGATCCAAACAAAATTGCAGTGATCAGTAATAAAGTACTGTCAGGGGGTGTACACTCCGCAGTTTAGGTACGTTCAACCGGCGAGCCTGCCGGGCAGGCCAATGGCAGTAGGTTGCCGCTCGCCTCGCACGCTCGCCGCGTCGCGCGTTATTTTTGTACCTATCTATCTTGTTATTTTGCAACGAACAATAAGTACTAATTCCCTAAGTCCCCGCCTATTAATAGCTTCGTATGTTTGTAGTTATGTCACAATAAAAGTTCTTTGTGAAACGAGGTTGTTGAGTACTTAAGGTTTTACAAATGAGTTGATGAGTGGTAAACGCGAGCCACAGGGCGTTGTAAAACCTTGCCAACCGTGTATCATACGACGTTTTTCAATACATTTGTGAGAAAATAGGTACCTAGTTAATCTGCAAAATTGAACGTTTTGCAGAAATGGCGCGTCCGTATTGCGCATGCGTAGGCTTTGTTTTTAATTAGGTGCACTAAAATTAACAGCACAGACATGTATACATGGTTTCGCCAATAGATTCGCTCTTGGTACCGTACTATTAGTTATTTTGTCCTCTTGGCGCCAAACCGGTTTCGATTCAACGGTGCTCAACGGAATATGAACGCTCCCGTAACACGATAAGTTTCAATTTCGCGTGCAAGTCGTAAGTGTAGGCAAATTTGTATACCTAAACTTGACTTTTGTTCGAGAGAGGGCCTTCTGTGCCGCTACCACAGAATAAGTAATAGTACTAACGTACAGTACAAAAAATATAATACCTAAGTCGCAACCCTAATAAGTACGCGGTGACGTCGTGAACGGCCATGATTGAAGCGGTTAAAGTAAAAGAAGCGCTCTCACGTAGTAATACGGTTTATTTTTGCATGAATGCTTTGCGAGAAATGTGATGGAGTGGGGCTGTAGGCTATTATCGCTGTAGGTTAATAATATAACAGGAGCGAGCTAGATTGTGCTGTATGTGTACGCGGCTAGAGTTTTAATCGATTTAATCGGCTCCAGAGAGTGAGCCTTCTGCACATTACTACTATTACTTATTCTGTGGTACTGTCTAGAGAATCCAAGATCATTTTTTTTGTTAAAATCTTATTTGAATTGGAATTGTTGAATTGGCTTTTTAATTGTTGTCTTTCTGATTACATTATCTTGCATTGCTTCATGTATGTATTTAAATTGCACTGTCTCCCTGAATTATCTGTGTAATTGAGATCATGGTCGCCGATTAGATATCGCTAGAGGTGTATCAACAATATAAGGTCAACACATCTCTGTATTGTGATCTGCAAAGCTTGGTATTCTACAGATGTAAACTTTTTTTCACTGTTTTATATTACATAGTGGTTACATTGTCTATTTCAGTACATACATATTTTTACTGTAGATAAAATAGTAAGGTTTAGCATGGAAGAACAAAACTTAAGACTGTTATTACTAATTACTTAACTGCCTCTCGGCTGATAGAAACGTCGGTAAAATGAACTCTTAGTCAGGGTAAGTCACTTGCGACAAAATAGTGAAATTCCAGGCTAGGATCTTGTTCGATGGACAAGGTTGAACTGAGCTAAACGAATTTGTACATGTATATAAATTTTAATCACACAAAAAAATTAAAAAATATTATAATTGTCAGAAATGAGCACAATGGCGATTTTATTATCGTATCGGATCTCTTCCCGCTACCTGTTTATAATATAACCTATTATATTCTGTGTTTGGGCGTGGAGAGTTATACCAGTATACCTTTATTCCCCAGCTCTCTATCACGGAATACCGAAAACGGCACAAAGGCGCGACGCCGTCCGAGGAAGCGTCTCCAGCGGAAGGTGGTGCGGAGCCCGGGCCCGAATGGTCTTCAGAATCGTCGGCTTCGGGCGGCGCGTCCCTATCGCCCCAGCGGTTAGACGCCGCCGCCGCCGCAGCCGCAGACGACCTTGAACAGCGGCTGCATCGAGAACTCACTGCCACTCATTTGCCTAAAGGTAGCTCTTAAACACTTTTATACCTATGTTGACTCTAAGCTGTGTTATTCTTGTGTCAACCTACGTTCCGACAGACAACCATAATTAAACCTGTTCGCTTATAGACATCATACTGAGTCAGTGATAATGTCGTTCATTGCTTACTAGTGAACGGATATAGAGTAAGGGTTGTTATGTTAAACGCATACCTACTGCACTAACCGTTAATCATAATTGTTTGTTAAGGTTATTTTAACTTATTTCTATCTGGCTTCTCTCTGTTAGTACAATTTCCCCAACATAAAGTAGAAAATAATGTTGGCCATGCATGTTTAAAAAAAATCTAACAACCAACTCCTCAGCAGGATTGATAAAAATCATGGTTTTAAAAAAAAAAACAATAATTGTATTAATTTTATTTAAATCAGATTTTTTTACATTCTTGTCTTTATTATTAAAATAATTGTCAGTTCAGTTATTTATCAACATAATATTTTGGTTTGATTTAATTTAATACAATAGTAAAATTATAGTAACTCGACAAGTATTGCTAAAATTAACAAATTAAAAAACAGTAGCGTTGGAAAAATAACAAGAAAAGTAAAAACTTAAGACTAAAAAAGGTTATGTAAACCAATACTTATGGTAAGCACCTATTTATTAATAAACTTAGTAGTAATAAAACTTTTTATTTTTAGGGTTCCGTACCTCAAAAGGAAAAAACGGAACCCTTATAGGATCACTTTGTTGTCCGTCTGTCCGTCCGTCCGTCCGTCTGTCAAGACCCTTTTTCTCAGTAACGCGTGGAGGTATGAAGCTGAAATTTATATCAATTACTCAGGTCTACTGTCCCTTGAAGCTGTGAAAAAATCAAACTTCTAAGCCAACGCAATCAAAAGATACAGCCGTTTATGCCGCAAATTTCCGCAAATTTTCAACTCTCAAGGGAATCAAAACCTACAAGGTAGTTCCCGTGAACGCAGAAATTTGGTATGAAGGTAGGTCTTATAGCACAGATTAAAGAATAATTGCGAAAACCGTAAATGTGTATGTATGTCTGTATATAGCAGTGACCAATATAAAGTAACCCCACACTGCGTACATTTTGCTTTGGAACAGGGCTCTGCTTACACTGGTTTTAGATATTTATAGATAATGATACGGAACCCTCGGTGCGCGAGTCCGACTCGCACTTGACCGGTTTTTTTTTAGGATTCAGTGTCTTAGCCATGTCGAGGGAAGTACCTAGACAATTTTGGCCAATTTGGTGGCAGTAAAAATTGAGATTTAAATTTTAAATAATTTTTTTTAATCGGTTGATTAAAATCACTGATTTATATCATATCAACCCTGCTCCTCGGTAAAACACTTCACGCATAACAATTGTTGCCCAGGATGCATCGGCTCAAATACTACTCCTTCCTCCCTTAAAGGGAACTGTAACGCTGGAGCACACGAGGTTATCCGACTCGCACCCCTTAAAAGTCATTTGTCTGTCAGTTGGACATTTGTTTATTCCAGAAACTGTCTAATTTGCTGATTAGTAACTTTTTATGAAAGAGAGGGTAAGACTAATAAACTGTCTTTTTTGCATGTGGGTGAGTATTTTTGCGTTCTTAGGTAACGTGACGGTAAAAAGGATGTGAAATAATTTCCATTATACATTGCAAAAATGCTATAACATAACGTAAGCATGATATAAAAACTGTTACTTAGTACGTAGAAAGTGTAAGAATTAGGGAACTGTTCACAAGGTAGCATGAGTATTTCGTTTTATTCAATGCATTGTACGATTGGACATTGGATGTCGCAATTGCGATTCAAAGTAATAAAAACCGCGATGACCTTGCAAGTATTAAAACATGCTTATTCAATTGTTTCGAATAAATTCAAGAGCAATGTCGCACCAAGAAACCAACTTCAGTATAAAACAATTAGGTACACGTCCAATGTATTCGCGTTATTTGCCGCATGCACGGGTTGTTGACAGTAAACAATGAACGTTCGAATTAAACTTCCATTAACCGCGTTCGCGCTCCGGCACTAATTCTACCAATTAGGTAACGCAACACAACTACTCCACACACTTGTCCGGTTTGGATCAATTTTGTACCATATAATCAACAGTTACGGTTTATTTATAGCTGCTATACTTAATCCTTTTATAGGTTAGCTGATGCGATGCGATGTATCGAACGGCTTCATGAATGCACTTTCGAAAGGAAATGCTGACTAGCCGGAAAGTGTTACACATCTGCACGGTTAGGTAATGAATGGTTTCGGCAATGAATGAGTGAGTGAGTCACGTGTGTTGACATAATAAAACCATAATTTATTTGTCACGTGGAATTTGTTTACGCAGGTGTACTGTGCTACGTTTCGTGCACCACGCGATTTTTGTATGATCAATTTATCATGAAACCTTTAGTACAACGGTCGGCAACAGGCGGACCGGGGTCCGTTTGCGGTTGGCCTAGTTGGTAGTGGTCCTGCCTGCGAAGCAAGCGTCCCGGGTTCGAATCTTGGTAAGGGCATATATTTGTGTGATGAGCACGAATATTTGTTCCTGAGTCATGGATGTTTCTATCTATTTAAGTATGCATTTCTCTATATAAGTATGTTATCGTTGTCTAGTACCCATAACACAAGCCTTACCAGCGCTTACTTTGGGACTAGGTCAATTTGAGTGAATTGTTCCCTAATATTTATTTATTTATTTATTTATTTAATTTATTTAATATCAAATATCACTTAACACATAGATAAGGTATAATTGTTTTATTCTGGATCTCGTTAAAAAATTCTCACAGTAACCGGACCTTAATCAAAACAACTTGCCGACCCCTGCTTTAGTAGGTCGAAAATAGATATCCAGCCTTTTTGCAATAATAAAAGAACATAGATTAATTGTAATAATGATCCTTCCTAGTTTGAAAATATTTTCACCAAACCATTGATACAATTGCTGCACTCTAATTGGCGGGCCGAAGGTCGAGTTGAACAGGAAAATAAAATTAAATGTTGTGGTCATCGTTTTAATAGCTGAAAGAGCTTTGTTCCTTAAACGTGCGACCACACCGGTGCGTAACAGACGTTGACGGTGCGTTTATGCAACAAAATGTATCTAAAAACGGTGAGAAAACGTGACGCCTTCGACACGTACTGCGTATACGCGGCGGTGTTGCGGTATACGTAACAAATTACAAATATTTTGCAGAACTGAATAGCCTGTTAGCCTGTACTACCAATCTATTGAGTAGCTCCTGTGTTATGGTTGGTTGTCGTCTACGAAATCACTACATAGTATAAAAAAACAAAGTCGCTTTCACTGTCCCCATGTCCCTATGTCCCTTTGTATGCTTATATCTTCAAAACTATACAATGGATTTTGATGCAGTTTTTTTTTAATAGATAGAGTGATTCAAGAGGAAGGTTTTTATGTATGATTCTACGCAGACGAAGTCGCGGGCAGAAGCTAGTAATAAATAAAACTCCACTGATGTTTTTAGTGAATGTATAGAGAGGTAACCTACGGTTCCCAACTGCTTCGTGATTGTGCAATGCACCGCGCTGCGGTCATACGAGTGACCCCTTATCGCCGCCCGCCGGAATTAACATTGACGCGGACTGATTACATGACAGATTCATGGCACCTTTTACACAATATACAAGACAGTATGGAATACGGATTTGAAAAAATTCTTCACTCTTCGTGTAAAATTTGGCTTCTGGAAACGTAACATTAAAGTTAACCGACTTTACCTTAAAAAAATGGGACTTTCGTTTTCATCACTGCTTATTGAGCTATTCCACCAGAGAGAATTTATAATAATAATAATAATAATAATCATTTATTAGCAATAAATGTGGTTAACCAAAGTTCTTAAGCAATATTAAATTAAAGGTTCACACATTAAGCAACAATAAGACAATTTGCAAATAGACCGCCAAGGGCAAAACAACCAGTGCTTTCGGAAATACCATCATTGCTAAGAAGATGAGCCGCAAGAAACTCGAATAAAAGTATTTTTGGAAACTAAATATACACTTATTAAATTATACTTAACCACTAAATAACGCCTTAAATTGTTACATCAGAAAGATAAAAAAAAACGCATAAAAAAATTCAAATAAACAATGTTTGTAGCTCGAAACTCGTACTCCGATGATACCGTGCCTCTAGTGACCTTGAAATCGCGATGTAAATACCACGCCGGTACTGCGTCGTACGTCGTACACAATTCAAGTTGTGCTTTACCAATCTTTAGCAACCAAGTGTATTTCGAGTCACTGGGGAACCATTTTTACAATAAACCACGTTTAGTATTCGGTATTCATTTATTGAAAACAGTTACAAAGTTACATATATAGCCCCTTTTATTCCAAATTCGCTACAATTTCAGTACATTGTGTAGTTTTTTTTAAATATAAATTATCGCGTAATTCGGCGTGCCTCATGGCATAGGCCCCCTCTATTTATTTGAGGGTTTGGGCTATAGTTCCCACGCGGGCCCAGTGCGGATTGGGAACATCACACACACCATCGAATTGCTTCTTAGATGTGTGCAGGTTTCCTCACGATGTTTTCCTTCACCGCAAAGCTCGTGGCAAATTTCAAATGTAATTTTCGCACATAAATTCCGTAAAACTCAAAGGTGCACCCAGGATTCGAACCCACGACTCTGATTGAGAGGCCACAGGTCCAACCACTAGGCTGCCACGGCTTTTTTTGTTACAAAGTTACACTGGCATAAGTATACACGGTATGTACGCTGATGTCGATTCAACAACTTTTTTAATAAATATTTGTCGTTGATAGTCCAGCCCGACATCTTCTATAAAATCTAACAATAGTTACGTATTGATTTTTCAGAGGACATGTAGACAACCAACAGACGCTACGTCTGACCCCATTCTCGAGTCTGAATACCTAATAATAATCTAGTATTCAAAACCGTACCATGTCATGCAGTTAGGTAATCATGCAGATACCGTGTAGTTTTGCACCCACAATTTGAATTGAAAAAAAAATACTAAACTGTCAGCGAAAATAAAACCATACTTAAGCATAAAGAGAAACGCCAAACAGGTTCGCTAAGCATCGATAGAAATTGAATGCAGGCATGCAAACTGCCAGCAACGATGTACTTGCTACAAGTGTGCCTCACATGTCTATGAAGTGAGATCATCAGTATACTGCATAGGTAGTGAAGTAGTTATACCTACTAGATCGACGCCAATACTCGACTCGCCTTATGTTTATTGATAATGGCTTCGTAATTATGAATTCCTTGAACATGGCACTGTTTATCCTACTCGTATTAAACGGATATTGAATAGACGACATTTACATATATGTATTTTGTATGGGGGATGACACTATTTATTAGTGTCCGACCGAAGTTTCGGTTTCGGTTTCGGCCAATTTCGGCCAAAAAAGTGATTTCGGCCGAAGTTTCGGTTTCGGCCAGAATCCGGCCGAAACCTTCGGCCGGGCCGAAATTACTTCGCGGCCTCTCGCGGCTCTCGCATCGGGAGCATTCGGCTTAATTCGGGCGCGTAAAGTAAAAGTACAAATTGAAATATATACTCTAAGCTCCAGGAAGAAGGACTACAAAATAGTCCGAAACATGTCGAGCATCACTCGACTTTTTATACGTGAGTTATCCGTTTGTGTAATTATGATTAAAGTCTCACGGTAGTTTCATGTACCTATATCTATTTTCATTAAAAATAAACGTTTTTTATTTTGTTTAACAAAAAGAGAAACGTTCTCAAATAAGAAATCCTTGCAATAACCTTTTCCTTACGATTTTTACAGTAATTTTGAATATTTTGATACGTCTTCAAAAATTTCGGTTTTGGTTTCGGCTAAAAATCGTGTTTCGGTCGGACACTACTATTTATATTATGTCTCTTCATTTGTTGTTGTTATGTTTAGCTATGTTTTTATTGAAATGAAACTATGTATTTAAGGGCCTGATGAAAAAATGAGCTGTTGCCTGTTCAATTGAGTAGTCTCAATATTATGTAAGGTTCATGTTAAAAGCCGTTAATATAGTTCCATTTCGGTATGGTAAATTGACTGCGGTAGTTAATAATGCACGCAGTTTTAAAAGCCTTGTTGATTAAACTTTGAATTTTTTCCCCACTAGTCGCCCCCTCGGACAATGGAGCCCTAACAGGTAGTTAATTTTAACTTTGTGAACGTAATGGAGATCTTATTGCAAAGTTTTAAGAGGCGTTCGATCATTAAGTGGTGTTGAATCTAGTTGGCACGCCGCCAAACTACGCTCCCGGTTGTGACCCGATTTCTATTGACCATCAGTTTCTACTGCAATCCAAACGCTAACTTTTATTGGTTACGTTAAAAGCATTTTCTTTAATGCACAAAACTACAAAGTATTGGGATGGTGGGTGGTTGCAGCTGTCTCACGGTTTCTGAGAGTTGAGGATTTTCTTAGATTGCTGCCACTACCCGTATATTTATCACATACCATACAAATATTTCATAACATATTATGGTAACGTAACGCACGTACGTAGTCGTAAATTATGCAATAAAATCTCCATTTTCTACGCATCACATATTTTTACCTACCATCGCCACCTTTCAATGCAGCAGCATTCTCAAACCCTCTCGTTACTCAGGTGTGTTCGACGCGCAGCCGACGGCTTCGGAGCGTCAGCGCGAGAACTTGAGTTCGCGGCTGCGGCGGGAGTTCGGCCTCGCGCTGCCCGACGAATCCGCCCCTGAAGCGTCTGCGCTGCCGACGCTACCCGCGCTGCCAGCGTTGCCCGCTACAGGTATACACTACACATTATCTACATCCGATAGCTAGGTATCTATTATGTTTCTAGCGAGATTGAAGGTTATATAAGACTGCTGCTCGTCAACAGAGAAGTAGCCAACTGGAATATTTCCTTAACCGAGTGTTGACTTTGTTGGGATCAGACTCGTTTGGTGTAGAGTACGATAACAGCAAAATACATAGTTGGACGAGTTGATTTGCTGGAACATTTATGTAATTTTATAATTCTGTGAACAATGTTCTAATCTAACATCTTGGAAAACTAGGCAGGAGACATTGGTATGATTCAGTAGTGTATTATGAAGTTTGTTGTTGGTGTTGCAGAGGGCGCGAGCAGCGTGTCGCGGTGCGAGCGGTAGGCGGCGCAGACATTTTGTAAATCTCAGGCGGCGCCGGCCGCCGCTGTAAAATACTAAGTAATATAAATTTTATAACCCGCGCAGCGCCCGCGCGCTGATTGTATATTTCAGTTTCACTTCTGTGTTTATTTTTCACGGTTTTTCTGCAAGTACAAATTGTTTTTATTTCCCTTTGTAAATATTGTACATAGGAGATGAATTAATATAGGAAGTAGGGAACCTACTCGGTACATATGTATGTATAATGGTATATTTTTTTTATTGTATGTATAACGTTTATGTATGTCATCGATATTTAAAGTCGGTCTATTCGACAGAGCGTCTAGAGAGCGATGGCTAGGATTTTTGTACGCATAATGTTTAAGTAAATTATAGTTGTTTTTATTATTTGTTTTACTTTTTTAGCGTGTATAGGGGTCTCCGGGCTCGCCTAGGTGTCTAGTGTCGCGTTAGTGTAGGCGTGCAGTAACAGTTAGAGGTGTTTCGATGCCGAATTCGCATTAGCCATTCTTAGAGGTTAAATCTGTGTTATAATTTAAGTGAGCGCACGTTGTTAATGCAAAGAGCTATCTTTGGTCCCGCATCACAAGGAGTAGGCAGCTGACAGTGCTCTGTATTTGGTCAATCACGTACTTAGCAGAGTTCATTGCAGGGACTGCATGAACTTTCGCACAATAAAAATCGACATAATATGCTTCGCTTTTAGTTCTTATTTTTGATGTATTCACGTTAGAAGTTCAATCTTCAGTCTTTACATACGCCTTGAGACTAACGGGCGAGTTGTTCTAGCTATGCAGATTGTGAAGTCGCTTTTACACGGCTGAAGCAACATCCCGTAATGAATTCTGTTTTGATACGTCACAATTGCCATATTGTATCAAGTACGGAGCGAGCATTTTGTAGATAACCATAGGAACGAAGTGCCGCGTTGATTATTTAACCATAGCTAGTAAATGGGTGCTTTGACACCGCATGACATCGCCGAATTGTTTGTGTTAAAGCCGGAGTGAAGTCGCATTTGTATAGAGATATAAAAGCTGTCATTGCACGTAAATGTTATAGCGAAAGTATTATGCCTGTTGTTTCTGGAGCTCACAGAACTTGGCTTGACGTCTCTGATCCAGTCTTATTTTTGTGACGCCAAAAGTGACAGTTAAAATCGCTATGCCGCGTTCAAGATTTGTTGTCGTTGCTTACAAATTCACATAAATGAAGTGATTTTGTAATATGATGGCGGTATTTGTCTCCACCACCGAGACGACGTGATATTTTTATTGCCATGCTGTGAAATCTTAGTCCAGTGAATATGCCTGTGTAAATCGAATTCAGTAAATAGAATAGTAATTCATTGACGTCTATCGATATAATGTTTATGAAATAAACAAAGGCTGTTAAATAAACTTTTTCACAGTAATTTTGATAAAAAAAATCGAGTTGTGTATATTTGTAGGCGATCAAATGCGGTGACATCGCACCTAAGTATTGTGTGACGCCTCGTTGAACCAGTGATTTGCTCATTGCTCACCTAACATCTCAGCCCCGCCCCTCCTCGGATATAAACATATTTCAGTGCTTTATTCTGTAACGAGGCGATGTTGGGGTGCTAAGTGCGCGATAGCCAATACTCTACTTGCACACAGGCACTTGCAAAATATTCTGTTTGTTATAGTTATGTAGGTTTTTATAACGATCTTTATCACTCTCCCACTGACATTTCGCTTAGTTTACAAACAGTGAATTTGAACACGGTCGTTAGGATTCACTGTAAAAAGTGAAATCCCACTGATTTATTTCATCTCTTTTTAATATAGTATTTGGAGTTAGATTTGTAAATGTGGCCTAAAGTAAATGTAAGATAGACGAGCCATCGCGTGATGAGGTTGCAATTTTTATTAGGATTACTTAGTAGGTCGTAGTAGAGATACAAGCAACAACGAACATGGAAAAAAAATTGTTATTATGATCTACTTAATATCTATTATTAAATTGTGAGAAGTTTCTAATTAAAAACTTAATTTTCTGTAATAAACTTCTTTCATTTTCAAGAAGGTTTTTTAGGTCTCTTGTTTCAGCGTCATTTTATACTATTTTGCAGTTACTTAATAGTTGTAAGTTGCTGGTATCTATGCTCGAGCCTTGTGTAGTGAAACTACGTGTCGAAATAAACGCCCAGTGTCTGCTCCATCCCTCCTCGTTGCTCAATTTGATCGGATTTGTGCTTTCTGTTCGTTGTTCCATGTAATAATCCCTGATTTCTACTCAACTTCAATTGGTAGGAATAATGAAAATTACAGTACATTGCTATGAATGAATTAGGTTTTTTTTTATAGTTTCTTAATTAATTAACCACTTTTACTGACGAAATCGCACTAGGAAGACAACGAGTGATCAGCACTTCATTGTCCGATGCTTTATAGAGTAGGCTGCGCAAGCCGATTGTCTGAGAATGCCGAGTAAGTACTAGTTCTTTCGAAATAAAAAAATCAATTGATAATCAGTGATTATTATACAAACGAGTATTGCCATTCCATCAGTAGAATTATCGTTTTGAATATTTTTTTGGTTCCATATTTGATTGCAGTGTCCCTTTAAATTTTTGAGCAAATGATTTTAGCAATAAATATTTTAAATCGCGCCTGTTTGAATGTTGGTGTAATAAATTTATTTTTATGTAATTGGCTCGCTAGAGTTGTCTTACTTATTTAAGTCTTCAGGTACTGCGTTTGATAGTATTTTACAGTATGTAGCTTAGGGCCAAGCCATACAACCATGGAAATACTTTAGGTCAATTTAATTTATAATTTGCTCACTTGGTGATATTTTTAGACGCTATCTTCACAACTCTTCTATTGCCTTTACTAGCTACTTAATACTAAATATTTGGTAGGGGAGCCCAGGTCATTTGAACTATCACCTTCTACATCTCGCCAAACATCCCCTCTTTATGCAATTCGACACAGTTAATTAACCTACGCGTTAAATAAGATCTGCATTACAGTCTCCTCTTAACATTTCTTATCGCCCTCCTGGTATGAATGTGTTCGATCAATCGCATCTGCCTTGATAAGGATAAACATGTTCGAAACTTCTGGGCTCCCCTATATCGTTTTTAGCATTAGAAAAAAGGTAAACAATCTTGACATGAATGTCTTTTTTTTATGAAAAACAGTTTAAAAAAATAAATAACAGCAAGTTGCAATTTAAAATCCCTGGAATATTGTGATCTGCTTTGGTATGGTTTTATATTTTCCAGTTACCGATTTTTTAAAGTTTAGTGTTTTTCGGTAAAAAAAGTCTTCTATTTTTCACTACCTGTAAAATTAATGTGTTTTATGTACAATAAAGATACATACATACATGTCGACATTGTTTACCTTCTTTCTGATGCTAAAACGAAGTATAGAAATTCGCAATTCAGTTCGTGCATAATTATATTATCTAAGTCGATTTGTTGCAATATTTCCTCTAAAGTTACGATTATAATGCAATGATGTTTTAGCAGCTGTCAAACGATGAAATAAACCTAATTTTAATAATGATTTATTTTGTTTTGTATAACGAATTATAGCTTTTTTTATATTTTTGTGACCCAATCAAGTTAGATCATTAGCCTAAACGAGAGTGCTTAGCAATTGCCCTTGGATGAAATGGGCATGTAAATATTTCGATCTGGTTGTTTATTAGGATACAAATTTATCGCTTATGTCACTGTCGAGGTGCGTTTTGCTATGAACCGTGGAATTTGTCGCTTATAAAGCGATTCTATCAGTATTGCGCGACGGCGACATTGTAAAATATTGAGTAATCGCTCGCTGCGCGCTCCACGTTCATTGCGCGATGCTCTGACACGTTTCAGTAGTTTGTGATAATCACTAGTATCAGTACATGTTTATTATTATCATCTGAAGCATTTGTATATAGAAGCAAGTATTAAATAAGTGAAAAGCTATATTTTGTTATTGTAAACAAAAAGCGCACTCTCTTTGTATCGTTTGCCATATTGTGATCCTTTTGTCCTGCGCCCTTCGGCTCCCGCCATCCTCCACAAACCCTTTTGATTGTAAGGAGTTGCGATGTAACAATGGAATATTTTGCAATATATTAATATAATTTTTTATTCACTAAGTGGATCATAAAATAGAGCTGTATATTATCCAGATGTTAAATATTATTATTTCTTTCTTAATGTTTGAACTAAGCATGTAAAATTTAAAATAATAATATAGAATAAAAGATGTTATGATAATTAATTACATAAAATCTTTGTTTGAATGTTGCCTTTTCCTTAAACAACTCGGCCAATGAACAGCTGCTATGGGGTCGTGGTCGCAGCTTTATATGAGTATATATTCTAGTTTCTAGCTAGTCGGAAACTGGGGGTCTCCCATATTTGAAATTCGGGTTCGTATCATATCGTCCTCACTCCACTGTTAATGATTATAGTACGAAAGGAGAACCACTATACGAACTTCGAATTTCTAACTTCGGGGGCTTGGGAGTATAAGCACAGGGAGTGCTTCGGTTAAAGCAGAGCGGAGACTTTTAGAATCAACCAACATCACATAACTTGAAATCCTCATGCACGAAACGCTCACGAAAAGACATGCATAGACACGAAAGGTTGTGAAGGTGGACTAAAGAAAGGAGTTTGACAAGCCCAGTATGTGACTCGTACTCATGATCAGTTATTGGTAAACGAAGATACCTAAGGATTGGAAACTGAAAAGGAAATAAACAAAACTCAATGTATCGTAAAATAGTAACATATATTTCTTAGCTTACTATGCAAAATAATGTTAAACTTAACAATTAACATCAAAATACATTCAACATGAATATTATCGACTTCGTCATTATACTCTTTCTCTATTTACATGGTCTATGTCGTCTGTATAACACCTCAGTCTTGTAACGTACAGTCACGCACGATCGTTTAACAAAAACCCATTATATGAAGTGGGTCCAAAGTTAAACGTGACTGTACTTGCAGCAGCTTTAACCTTTTCGCCGCCACGTCAAATACAAGAGACGTCACCCGTACGCCAGACTTCTTTATTGCGATGCCTTAAGTCGAACCTAAACTCAATTGTACGAAGGCTGCTTTTGCATTGAAGTAATGGATATACATATATATAATATATGTAGGTCGTTGGCGTTGAACCTGCGGTGCCGATATTTGTGTCGTTGGCGTCGAAAAGGTTAACACTTGAGTAGGAGCCCCTCACACTGTTTCAGCTCTATAAAATTATTCTTAAGGTAAAGATTAATACTCACTTTGTTGCAATGGAAATCAAATATTCATATTTACTACTAGCTGTTCTATTTTTATGTTTTTTTGTCATAGAAACATTCCGTGGAACTTAAGGTCGGTCCATACATACATAATGAAAAAAATATATAGGTATACAGGGTGACCTTAGCCTCTGGACAAATAATGAATCCCTGGATAAGAGTGCTACTCAGCAATATCGTACAACAGTTATTAGCTCCAGAGGCTAGGGACACCCTGTATGTAGAAGATAGACTAGTGTTGTGTTGCTCGCTTCGCCTGCCTTCAGCCATTCGAGCATGTTACGTGCAAATCTGTGTGGCACAAATATGTTTTAGTGAGGCGCATACGGCGACTTTTTGTAGCGATTCAAAGCAATGCAGTCGCTGGTTATATACTCTCGCTCACGTAAGTAATCACGGTTCTGCGCCGCTACAAAAAGTCACCGTATGCAACCTCCTTTAGTGTCCCACTCGTCATACTACTTGTGGAATTGCCACTTCCACATAAAAATAACATATTTCCATAGATATAGAATATAGTAATAGATCGGTAATGCAAGAGACAGAGCAATATAATATAAGTATGTCAGGGCGATATAGTAAGACGAGACCAGTTTTCTTACACGTGGGTCTGAGTGGCCCTGCTAACACTTGAATGAAAGAAATAAAGTACACCCGATCTAATGTAACGGTAGTTAGTATAAACTATATCTATGCATATTTCACACACACTTAGCTATTAAGATACTAAACACCAAAAGGTTCTGGAGCTACGTTACAAATTAGTACATATTAGTTATGTACTTAACCACTTACATAATTTTTCAGATATAATTTAATGTCAATTTTTTTCATTTAAATGATAATGATATCCATTATCAACAAAGCATTTTTCGTATAATATTAACCCTGTGACTACCTACGTCTGTCGTTTTCACAGCCATCACTAAGAACTAGAAAAATCATTTATGTCGCCAAGTATCTCGTAAGTTTTCTATGAACAAAGTCTTGCAAGTCGAAGTATGTTGCAATTTCTAAATTTCAGGCGTTATTTCATTAATTCTGAATGTAAATATCCGCGACAGAAAAAATATAAAGCATATCGAAGAGTTAAAACAATGTAAAGTCGTCACCGGGCCCAGATAATATGTGCGGGGTTTAAAAGGTGACGTCATGTTAACCACACATACAAAACGACTTACCGGGAAAAGTCCACTGTAACCTAAGTACTTACTTGTCTGTCCCTCAAAAGAATGCTTCATGTTGTATTTTAACTCAAGTAATGTCCATCTTTTCCACTTCCACAGCACACATGTTAAAAATATGTAAACACGACCTTATTGTAAAGAGTACAAGAGCGTGGTCAGATAGTTATAAGCACTTACAATGAGCGCAAAAAAAGCAATGGTAGGCTGTATAGGTACAATTTATTAATTTAGAACGGTTCCTTACAATTTAAAAACCATACATACTTAATGGTCATTTAATTGTATGAAATACCGCAACCATTCATAGCCATTGCTTGTAATATCAATCAATAAAACTGATAGAAAAGCAAGAATGAAATTAATAGAAAAACAGTAATAGGTATACTTGGGAGCAAAGAAACCGGGTCACTTCCAGTAGAAAGTTGTATGAAAAGTGACCCGGTTTCTTTGCCCCTGAGTATATTTCTACCAGTTCTCGGGGAGATAAAACCGCAAGATTGTTAAATATAAAAGAACTTATGATTTTGTATATCCAAGAGCCCGGTAAATAATTTATTTGAATTTAAAATACAAATAGGGGAGACGAAAATCATGGTTGCAATTATTCTTGTCAACTAGTTTCAAAATTTTATTTGAGCCGTAGTTTTATAACAAGAGCCAGATTTTTCCACTTTCGAGTGATAGGTAGCTATGCTTACAAAAATCGGGCTCCAGTTTGACATTTTGCGTAGACGGTGGCGCCCCGTCTATTGTTTTAGTGAGAGACTTTCTCACGGATTGCACATTATTTTTATAAACCCGTTTCAACAACTTCTTAAAAAATGTAAATCATAAGTGTTTTAAAAATATTTTTCTTCCCAGTAAAAAAATAGGTACTACTTCTAAAGGCCATTGCTGTTTTTAGGGTTTATTGAAAATTTCTGGCAAAACAGTTTTTGTATTCTAAAAATGTTTGCGACTTCGATGCCATTATAAAATACTTAAAAGGCTTCTTTAGGTGTAATTACAGATCCAGCTGTGTATAGTGTTAACAAAATGTACATATATTTGTCTGACATAAAAATATGAGACAGACTAGTCACAATAAAATTGATCACATTTTCTCACCAAACCCCAATAGTCGATGCAGAAACTTAACAGATATTGTCACTATATTGGCACTTATAATAAAGCTTAAAAAAAGGGGAGGTAGCATCCAAATAACCCACGGTGCCCACTGCACTGGTCCTGGCACATAGTCCTGACTACAATACAAACTTATTACGTAAAAGTCTTTGAGTTCACCTTGTTCTGTAAACACTTAATACCTCCCTAAACACATTCATTTACCCTTAGCATTTCAACGATCACTTCACTATGCGTCCACAACTCGCTCAAACGGGCCTCCAGTCGCGGTCGTTCGCTTCTCTCTTCACTTGATGATGGTCGAAGCATGGCTGGAAATTGACGTGTATCGTGACGGGATGCAACGGTGCCGTGACGTGGGTGTTACGGTTGTCCAACGCGTCGTGCGGGCTGAGATGGCGTGCAAGACACGCGTAGTCCACGCTCAGCGGGACGTAGTATTTGCCTGGAATTGAGAAGAGACGTGACAACGACCGAACTGTTGAATGTGTGGCATTTTTCATTGTAAAGCATCTATGGGTTATGCACGTTGTCGCAATTTATTATTCTCACGGTCAAAGATCTTTTGACAGTTGGATTTGTTCAACACGAATAGAGCTTCGGCAAAATCTGTAACCTCTGTAGGTAGTATTCTGTATTTCGGCAAAATGGATTTTTGATCTTCAGCTCAGATACCGCATTGTGCCACGAGTGAGCGCTTAAAGGCTTTTGAAATGTGGTTTAAAGAAGGATTCTAAGAATATCACCGACAGACAGTCTTCAATGAAAAGGTATTGCAGAGAATGAATAAGAAACAAGAAATTCTAAATACCATGGAGTATAAGGAAATTGCAGTAGGTAGTACTTTGTTCATTTTATGCGCAACGATAAATAGGCACGAACCGTTACCGGTTTCAATGCAGGCGAATATCCAAGGAAGAAGAAGTACCTCGTGGCTCAAATGCCTTTGAAGGTGCGTCAATTTGAGAACTAGATCTTTGTTGCAGCAGTATGCAAAGCAAGGTTAAGCCTATTGATAGCCGACCTCCGGTAGGAGAAAAAATATTTTTCCAATAACTATAAATATAACCGAGATATAAGCTATCAACCGAGGGGATCAAAGGTCTGTCTATCTCTTTCTACAAAAACTGAATTTTAATATGGAGTTTATATGGGCGTTGTGACATATAACGTCGCATATCATACCGGATCTCTCTTTCTAATTGCTAACTAATTATTAGTAAGTAGGTAGTTAAAACTCTTTTATTTTTCCGTATTTCTTGATCAATATTACTTCTAAATTCACATTGCGTCATCTATTTTACGATTTTTTCATATTTTATTATGAAATGTGATATTTTTTTCATGCATATTCCCTATTTTTGCACAAATTTTCCTACGGCATACATACAGCCAGAATGGGTAAAATACGGGTGCATAATTGTTAGACTGACCAAGTGAACTAAGCGCGAACACAGGTACAAATTGCGCGGGCGACTCTATCGGCTTGTCGTAGTGCTGATGGGGAGACTCGCTCGACGTATCCTGTAATAAAATATAGTCACGTTGTTATGGGTTGCCGTGAGTAGGTAATAAGACACTAGAAATAATTAACTTAATAAATTATGTATTAATCTTGGTGGTAAGTACTTAGATAAAGTAATATATAAGAGCCCAGCAGTGGGACGTATATAGGCTGGAGATGATGATGATGATGATGATGAAGTAGATAAATAAATATAACATCAATTTGAAAAGATCAAAAATAACGGGTCACTTCATACAACTATGTATGATCTACATACGTCTCCCAGGCACAGACGTCCCATTGGAACGGGAGGTCTTGGGCTAAGGCACGAGTAACAGAAACCTTGAATGAACCGTCGTACCTGCGGCGAGGTGTCCCTTGCGTCCTCGTTAGAGTTAGACCCCGACTGGGAGGTGGAACCCGAATGTGAGTTGCAACCAGACTGCGAGGTGGTGCCCGAGCCGGAGCCCGAGTTGGAGGCCGAGGGCACCGGCTTGGCCGCGCGCCGCCGCTTGTGCCCGGCCGGCTTACCCGGGCTGTGCGACATATCCGCCGCCTGAGACGTTCAAATAGGTAAAAAACTCATCCGGTGTTAACTTTCGATGTTGTAGACTTTCAAATTGATGGGTCTATAATTTTATCTTGCTGCAGTGTTTGTATCAATGGAGCCCATAGCATAGGCATAGATACGGTATGTACTACCGTTAGATACTATCCCTACTAATATTATAAATGCGAAAGTAACTCTGTCTGTCTGTTAACTTTTCACGCTTAAACCGCAGCGTCCGCAGCGCTGGACCGACTTAGTTGAAATTTGGTAAACATACAGTTTTAGTCCCAGGGAAGGACATAGGATAGTTTTTATCTCGAAAAAATGCATGGGTCCCGCGGGATAGCGATAAGCGAATTTTGCGCAGACGGAGTCGCAGGCAACAGCTAAGTAGTATTTCTATATCTATGATGGAGCCAGATTCATAAACCGATTTGAATGAGGAGGATGGGTTAGTTTTAATAAACATGTCTAGTAGCGACGGCACTTTTCAAATCGGAGAATACTTAATGTAACTGGGAATCATAAAATGTACCAATTTCTGTGCAGTGTAATAAAATAAGACAATATCCAACAATGATATTCTGACAACATGTCGAGCATCACTCGACTTTTTATACGTGAGTTATCCGTTTATGTGTAATAATGATTAAGTCTCACGGTAGTTTCATGTTGAAAATGATATTCTGGTGTTTTTAATTCAGTTAAACCACAGTCAAGGCCATAAATATATGTACGTTACCAAGACGTCAAAAACATCTATAGGCCACAAACAATAAAGTCGGTGACACATTTATTTGACATGATGGCTGTACCTTTCGATATTTATGCTCTCGACTGTACCTATAGAGTTTCAAGCTTTTGTATTAGAACCTAGCGTAGCGTCTACTACTTGCCAAGCTAACTTAGAACTGTGAAGAATTAAAATCCATACCTCGCAATCCTGCGACTTTGAGAACCTTCTCTCAATGGAGTTCTTGAACTTGTAGGAGTGCAGATAGTCGTCGCCGTGGTCCGGCTTGCGGATAGTGCGCAGCGTGGGTTCGCACTTGCGCCTGCCATCAAGGTTCAACGGCTCCATGTCCTGAGGCGGCTCTTCTGGACCAACTACTGGACCACTGGGCACTGGAAAGAGAACTGGGTTTAGCACTTTGCGCTCTAGTTTGCAAAGTGGGCTAACACAAAAATTCAGCGGCGTTGATCCCACGCTTGAGGTCAGGATTAAACTATCAAGGTAGGTATAGATCTCTCACTATCTAATGAAGACACGTCCCTCCACATTTTATGAATGATGTAGATTTCCCTGTGTCTATGTGAGCGTAAAACGAAAACCTCTTTCCTTAGTCGCTGTCGGTATTCTTATACCGAAAATTCAAGAGATCAGATATCCTTTCAGACACTACTAATGCTGGAACATGACTGAGTTTAAACCCTGCCTGTATGGCGGTCTATAGGTGTCTGTCAGTCAAATGGATGTAGGTACATGATCTTACCTCATGCAAAAACGTAAGCAAATATGTCCTACTCTACACCCAGAGTAATAATCAAGAACTTAGTACTGCTAGTTGTCATCTTCCGCGAAGTGGATAGATTATTTACCGGCATATTTTGGTATAGTCCTAGCCCCCATCGTGCCGTTCCGAAGAGCCTTCACCGCCAGCATTATCAGGCGTTCTGTGGAATTCCTCTCATACTTTACATGGCCGTTAAAATATTAAACCAACAAGAAAGGTACATACTTAAAAAGGTTTTTTTTTTCATAAAACGGTTGTAAAGTTACAATATTGGCCTGTCTGTATAGAGTTCGATTATTGCTTTCCCACGGGGACTGTGAAATTTTCTGGGGCTATCAGTCTATCAGTTTTTTTTTCAAGGTCATGCGAGTAAACATACTTAATTTTTTTTTATAAACTTTCTATCTATCTGAAACCTCGACCAAAGAAGAAGTTATATAATATGGGGGAGTCTTGCAGAAATAAAATATTTATGTATGTATACCGTATTTCTATACATAGAGAATTAGAGATCCATTTCAACATCAGGATGATGGATGATTGTGCAATTATAATTAATGAGATACTTAAATCTACTCTAACAGGTTAGGCTGATCGAGAAAACAGAACAACTCGGACTGGGCTTTCCCAATCACGTTTTTTAATCGTCTTCCTGCATCATGTTTGAGGTATACCTTTTTCGCGCTCGATCGGGTAGGGCTCTGGTGCCGACGCATAGGGCTCGGGCGCGGGTACGGGCTCAGGGCGGGGCGGGACCATACCGTTAGCCGTGTACCCTTGGGAGCTGGACGACGAACTAGTTGTCTCTGAAGTCAAACCATGTTGGAGACGACTGCCCTCGCGCTGTGGTACCTCGCCTGGAAGATCAAACACAGTAAGAGTAATTCTGATAGTGGGACGAACTCGATCTCTGATACCGTCTCTTTAGTTTTGAAGGATTAAACAGAAACGGATTCACATAGATATCTGAAACATTCCAGAGTTCTGGAACAGGCCCTGTGGAATCTCCGTAGACATCGAAGTCAAAATTGCTCTTAGCTAACGGCTTCTATGATAGGGTTGTGTTCACTTATCTTTCATTATCATAATTGTTTCTTTATTTCATGGCAAATTAACTATTTATATCCCCGTTCATTAAGAAGACAGTAAGAAAAAGCATTTGCAGATGAGCAGAATACCACGCCTTAATTCTCATCATGGCAAACCAACAGACATTGAATCTGTGTTCCAAATCATCTACCTAACCTACATAAGTAGTCCTCGAGCCAAATTTAATCATTGCTTACCCTTAGCTATGAGTTCAATATGCCGTTGTAGATGTACTGCTAGCTGCGCGCAGAGCCCATCAGCTGGCCCATAGCCCTGCATCTCCAGGAAACGAGCGGCTTCAGCCAGGGCCTCTTGGAAACCAGCGCGGAACTCCTCGCCAGTTACCCGTTCGGCAGCTAGAACAGAACCCAGGGCAAAATGCAAACCAATGCTCCAACGCATGCGGGGACGTGGTGTACAAGTATCCTATGCCAGAATTTATATTGCCATGTGTGTGGCAACTCCTTGGTAATTGACAACTTAGCGATGTTTAATAGGACTGGCACGTAGCTGGCGACGTGGTGACGCAGAGCTCTTTTAATGCTAACGGAAGCTAGAAAGCGTAAACCATTGATTGGTATGATAATATTATATTCCAATGAATTTATACGTTCTACTTTGAGGATCCCAGGCACTTGGAGACTAGCCAGACCATTCTACTACTCAACCTAAAATGCATCACGACACGAGCAATAGGTGCGCTTTTGTTTGATTGCCCATATTACAGAAAATATTTCCCGAATGGTACGACATCGATAAATCAAAATTGGTTGTAGAAATGGGTAACTAAGCAAAACTTGCGTTAACTCAGTATCAGTACCAAAAGCAGGGTTTCCTGAAACCGGCTCATTGCGTTAACTCAAAATTAGGTGCACCAACTCATTTTGAAGAATTGCGCGGCAGAGCCCAGTGTTACCCATCTCTAATTCGTTCCTGTTCTGGTTGACATAGTATCAGCTGCGTGATTCTCGAAACGAACTTCGTCCATAGATAGAGTCATCGTTGTCTCGACATGCAATCATAAGTTTACGCTAACAGGAAAACAGAGTCAGGTGTTCTGACATTGGCCGCGCGTTGACGTTGACATCGACCAACGCTAAGACACCTATGACTCCATACAATACCTTCGAACGAAAGGGTCAAGTCATAATTGTCTTTACAGTACCCGGCCATAAAGACTGCACATCAATCGTTTCGGCTAATTTAGGCTTCGTAGAGCGTTGTCTCGCTACGTGACGCCAATTATCTCTTTCCAAAGACCAAAGTGCAGTCTTTATGGCAGGGTACTGTAACCGCAGTAAGGACATCTGTGGATGACATCATGGACGAGTTTCGTTAAAAGAATCTCACCCCTGCATGTCTAGCACGATAGCGCACAAGAGTCGCATTCCGCGCGAGATAAATTGTCTGTCTTTTTCTTACTGTTCGTTCTAGAAAAAGAGGAGCAGTCTATCTCGCGCACGACGCGACCCTCGCGCGCTCACGTGCTAGCCGGGCTGGAGTATGGCACGGGCGACCGGGTACGCATTCACATCGCGACCTCGTAACTAGGCCGAATGCGTGCGTTGCGTTACCGACATTTATGCGTCGTCGGACGTTAACACTACCGATGTTGTTTACTATCCAATCGAGTGCAGCTCTCATAATAGATACAACGTTACGTGTACGTTTAAAACGCGTTTCAAAATGAAGACTAACAACGAGCTTGAATTTAAGAACAGGTAGGTATAGCTTTTCTTCAATATGAATAAATATGTAACCACGAACCAAATTTAATAAAAAAAAATATGGGACCACTTCTACATACAGTGAATATATTGTCGAACGAAAAAATACCCATCGAATCCGTTCATTTCGAATTGACAACCTCTTTCTTTTTTTAATTCAAAAGGGAATAAATTATATACTACTTATAGTATTAAACGGGCCAGGAGCTGTCATCCGCGGTAAAACATAAAAAGTAAATCCTGATTGCCAACGTAAAAATAAAATAAAATTGTCTACTTTACATAAAATCACTTAATTTTTGATGTAGTCTTGCAAGTGTGTAAATTATTGAGAAAAGTTCTTTAATAAATATACTTATTCGAATTTGAAGTTATAGTGTCCAGTCAAGGGCATAAATATCGATACAGCCATCTCGTCAAATATATGTGTCACCGGCCTTATTGTTTGTGGCAGAAAGGTGTATAGATGTTTTGACGTCTTGGTAACGTACATATATTTATGGCCTACACTGTACTATATAATTTTGCATTTTTTTTCGAACATAGTGCCTATACATTTATGAACATTGGCATGCGTCATTTTTATACGGAATGGTATAATGAGGAAGTAAATCGACTACGTCTCAATGTCAATAAATATCAGTCCATTAGTAAAATCTTCCAAACCCTTCTCAATAACCCTCAAGAAATCCGGAACACCAAGCTACTCTTCACATGCTTACCTCAAAATTTACTTGGCAACCCGTGCGACTAACAACTCCGGATACGACATAGTAAAAATACGTTACCATAGCCGGTGTGGCCCGTGGGGCAAGGCCATGGTACAAACCATTGGCACGCTCCTGGAGGAATTTGAGGTGTCTGATTGCCATTTCGATGATCTCGGTCTTCTCCACGCGGCCGCGACCTTTCTTGAGGTACTCCGGAGGGATAAGACGCGAGAGATCCGCCAGGCAGTTGTTCATGCGATCGCGTCGCCGCTTTTCTATGATGCGGTGCGACATCGGGTCTTGCTGTTGGGAAAATTATTATGAGTTCATGTATGGCAAAGTAAGGGCTTCTCATTCTCACTTATGGATGGAGATTAATAGCAGACACGATTCTTATGAAATCTTTCAAAATAATGTCCTTATCTCCGACTAGAACCAATTTTGCTTTCATTTCCTAGAAATGAAACTAATCGAGTAACGAAGTATCTTCCTCGTGGTCCAAAATAAAATTAAAAATTACCTAAATTACCTTGCCATGAAAACGACCATACTTACATTCTCCTGTTTCGGAGTAGTAAGGTGGTTTTAGTTCAAGGAAATGGACTTAATCGTTGATTTTGGTGACGAAGAAGACACGGCGGTTGATACGCTCGTGGCCGTATTCTAAGCCGCCCTAAGGTTAGCAAAGATCATACACGATGTCACAAATTGAACAAGCTGAGGCTCGAAGAAAATGTTTTTAATGTTTTATTATAAATAAGTAATCTATCTTCTATATAAATAAAAATGAATTGCTGTTCGTTAGTCTTGCTAAAACTCGAGAACGGCTGAACCGATTTGTCTAATTTTAGTCTTGAAATATTCGTGGAAGCCCAGGGAAGGTTTAAACGGTGAGAAAATATTGAAATTTACAAGAAAAAAAAACAGGAGCGTAGCCTGCGGCAACAGCTAGTTATTAATTTAATAAAGATGACTTTTACACAGTACCAATTTTGTGACGGTGTCAATGGTTTAGGTGCAGTAAAATATTAAATTTACCTACCGAATCCGCACGTGACTTCGCTTAAGTTCGATGTTATCTTACTTTTAGTGCCGAAAAGAATGGAAAATTATTGACCTGTGAAAAATTATGCAGTTTCACGTCACTCCGTCACGATTGTTTCTAAGTCTATTGCAATGCGATTTTACAATCTAACCTAGACTGCCACGAGAGTGAGGCAGGTCAGTTACGACCACGAAGAATAAATTATTCCGCTTCACAAAGGGAAATATACCACAAAGTGTTAACTTTCATAATGAAGTCTTTTATATGTAAGATGTCTTAAAATTGTTCCGCGATATTTCAGCAGGTGGTGGAGTTACTTAACCTTATTTGTAGTCGAACAAGAATATGCTTTAAAACGCTTGGACTAGTAAGTGATTAAAGCCGTACAACTGACATTGTGTCATTGCATTTTAGGGTAAAGGAATTCCTTGATCGACTATGCACTTTGGTTGTAAAGTTAGTTAATATCTGTGCCGTAACTAGAGTATTTTTAACACATTTTAGGCATCTCATCTTGTACGAAGCACCAATGACAGGAGATGATCAGGGCCATCTTTACTTTAGTCTATCAGGGGCATTGAGTGATTGAGTACTTCAAAAGACTGACTAAAGTCTACATTTTTATTCAACTGGTTTTTCACAATTAGTATAGGGGATGGGGGGCGCCCCATCGTCCACGAGGCACTGACGGATCATTTCAGTTCATATCGATGACCATTAGATTTGTATTAGCAGATAGGAACGATAGGTACCTACGGACTTCGAAATTCGAAATTCGGAATAAGTACCTATAAGGCCGGGGCACTTGCTTAAAGTGCGTAGTGTGAACAAAGCGTCTGGAGACGACGATAGGTACGTGTTTTTCTCTCTGTCAATAATAAGTCATTTCATTAGGTACCTCTAAGAGTTTGTAGGATAGGAACGTGACAAGTTTTGACACACGTGTGGACTGTATATATTTATATCTCGTCCGCCGCGAAGTGTCAGAAAGAGTAAGCTAAAGGCATCTCCCGTCAGAAGTGCTCTGCGCGATGACGCGTGCTTCTATTAACTGTGCCTTTGAAATCTAAAACCATAAACTAAGAGCTAATCTAGCCCCCAACCCTAACGGTAGGTGAACAAGGGTTCCCGGGCACTGCCCTAGTTACGGCGTAGGTTAGTGTAAAATATAAAAGGGCCTGTATAAACTTGCCCTCGAGACCTTCCCCTTCTTCAGAAATCCGGTCTGGTAATCCTCGTCCTCAGAAGGAACCACGAAGCCTAATTCCTCGGCTGCACGGAACTCTTCTGTTGAGTTGAAGCTGTAACAAAAAAATAAACTTAACCCTTTATTTCACAAGTCGGACCGAGTGTAACTCAATTCAAGCCTAATTGATTTTTTTTAAATAAACAAAAGTACCTAATAAAAGAAAAATACCTACAAAAAGAAGACATTATAAATCAAATCAACACTGCGAAATAAATGGTTCAAACTTTTTCAGAAGCCGAAGAAAATCAGCTGAAAGTCAGAACGCCGTGAATCCGTAGCACATCATTGTTTGTGCTAGCAGCCCTTTTGGATCTCTTTACCTAAGTTTTTTGTGGAACATGTTTATTTTCCGAACATTTTCTTTATTTATACAATAGGTACGAATAAATGAGTAGGTATGAGTCTCAGTTTAACAAGTAGATAAGATATAGATGTATTCACAAGTTGGTGACCAGTGTGACCACAAATGCAAGTATATTTTCTCTAACCCCTTCTAGTAGAAAAGTAACTTTTAAGTATTGTAGGTGTAGCACTCGAAAGATTTACGATTAGTTCCGATTGTAGGGCATAAAACTATGTATAATAAACAAAAGTACAAATGAATCTTTTGTTTTAAATAGCGAAAACACGTATAAAATTTACAAGTACGATGGGATTGGTAACATTAAAAATCTGTGTCGATCAGTTTTGGTTATATAAGCATATGATAAGTATAATGTTTCAATTATTTTTTACGTTTTAAATTTTATTTAACCTTAGAACGATCGTAAGTAACACTCGAAGGGCATAAATATCGATACAGACATTATGACAAATATATGTCACCAAATATATTGTTTGTGGCATAAAGGTGTATCTATAGATGTTTTTGACGTCTTGGTAATGTAGGTACATATATTTATGCCTTTGACTGTACATACATACTTAAACATATCAAGTTAAATAAAAGCTTGTATAAAAAGGACTAGGTACACAAAAAGATCGACGTTAAAGGTCGACAAAAACTTCGGCCCATAAAAACATTTATTCAGAGAGTTGAGTTGAGAGTTGTATGTTTTAAATAAACCAAATTGTCACGCGGCATAAATTGTTCTGAAATGAATATAACCCGTGACTTCGCAAAAAGTATGACTGTTCATAACTTTATGTTGCTAAAACACGTGTTTTCAGATAGGACGGAAAATTGTTTTATCTTATCCAGCTGGTACCTGGGTGGATCAACTTTTTTTTGTCACTCTTTGCTATGGCTGCGTTCTCCTCGGTCACTTTTTAAATCGTAAGTTTATAGGTTTAAAATTTGCCAAACATATATTTTTGCGGTAGTTTTAGGCCTCTTTTATAATTGGTTATCTACTGGCACTGGTTATAATAAATAAAACACAACAATTATTCTAATGAACAAACTGTAGTATTTTAGTCCCCTCGCTGATAGGACAGAATAACAATAAGAAATAGTTGATCCACCCACCTACACCTACAAGGCCGGACTAAAAAATTGGAAGGTTGGAAATATAGCCTACTTAATAATACCACCCATCAATAGTAGTGTGGTTTTGGTTTGAATGGATATTTGCATCTGCAATCGGCCGCAATAGGGAATTTATTGTAATGAAATCATTACCATGCCCAAATCATCATATTATCACCATGATAATGAAGCCTCTGAGAACTATTCTTGTATTTTCTTTATTCGCGTGGGAAGATTGGTAAAATCAGAAAAAAAACAACGAGTTGCACTCCGGGAGTGCCGGCAGAAGTGACAACTACACACACGCACACTCGCGCAAGCGCCCAGCCGCCCAGCGCCGCTTAAACGAGCCAGCAGCAACTCTCCCTCCGTCGTACGAATTTTCGATCAAGTCACGTCCTGACGGTCACGTGACCTGACGCGAGTTTAACATTTTTTACCCATCCCAAAAAGAGCGCAACGCCGCTAAAGAAGTTTTCAGTTCAAAAACACACAGATACAGTTGAGGTATCTTGAATCAAGTTAGGTACCTTCTTTTTTTCACATTCTTTTTTCTAAGGCACCAGAAAAAAGTACAGATTATGGATACTATACTTAGTGAGTGAGATAATGATTTGCCATTGTTAGTCAAAGTGAAGACCAAGTTTAATATTAATGGACATGAATGGTAAAACATGTGTCGCCTGGATGACACAAGTACAGCAAAAAAAGCTTGTATTAAAAACGATTTTTATAAACTTTTAGATTACCTACTATCTCATATTTTTAAGTCGGGAAATGTAAAACTCCGCACACATTTATGTTTACTATGTTGACAAGACGCCGAGAGCCGGGCACGTGTCCGCGACATGTGACGCCTCTGATATCTTCGACAGCCTTCTACTCGCGGATCGATATTCAGAATGCCACTGGCTGGTACTTTGTAACTGGCTGCTTAAGATACAATCCGATTTTTTGAATATTTTTAGGGTTCCAAACAGTAAAGACGGACCCATCGCTGAAAGTTATATATTGACATACTCGGCGAACGCGTTTGAGACGTTTTGCAAGAAATATAAAAAACTTAACTCACATATTTTCAAGAAATCGGCGTGCCTACTCGTAAAGCTACCAATGCACGTGACAGAAATTTAATCCTACTTACTATATCCGGTGTAGGTCAATCCGATGACAATGCAGTAATGACAGTTGCAGGTGCCGCTAACGAAAACCAAATTTATGTTTAAAAAAATAAATTCCGTTCGTTTGAAAAACTGTTAGGTATATAAACATTGCCGATCGAGCGATACCTCAGCGAAGTTTCGTGTAGATTGTAAACAATCACAATCAATCATCTTCCTATGACAAAGTTCCATATGCTCAACTAAAGCGAACGAATGTATCAACTCTCGTCTTTAATACCGAAAATGGCCCATGTCCTAAAAATTAAAAAATAATAATAGTCGAAAGGACTAGCTAGACTAGGGGCTAGAAAACATTACACGTGCATATTTTATTGTTTCGTATCGTAACCTATGTAAAATATAAAGTTTGAATCGACCTATCTATCTAACCTATCCATGCCACCGGGCAGTGATTTAGGGCATTTATACTTTTACTACAATTTGTTTTATAATTAGTAGTAGTTTTAGTTTTAGTATCTGCATGAATTATATAGGTATTCTAATTGTTTTGTTTCTTTTGCACAATAAACCTATCTATCAAGTTAGGTTCAAAGAGCTCAGCAAGAGATTGAGAGAGGCAACAGGCGACCCTCGCGCTGGCAGCCTTCTCGCGCAAAGAATCGCAATCGCAGCTCAGCGCGGGAATGCTGCCTGCGTGATGGATACCCTGCCAAGAGCCACCTCTCTTGTATAATTAATTTTAAAGTTTATTTCGTTATTTTAATTTAATAGTAGTTTTAGTTTTGTACTTACATTTTAAGTATCTGTTTTTTCATTAAGTTTATTAACAATAAACAATTTTCATCTATCAAGTTGAACCACCAAAGAACAGCGTAATATCCTTCTCTTCTTCCAAATACACATATATGATAGGAACTCGCGGGAGAGGAACGCGAAAGACGGCAACGCGTTAATGAAACTTTATGACGTCTTGGTCTGAAGTTGAAGTATATACAGTCACACTAGCGGTTGCCCGAGACACCGTCTCCGATGAATTCGCTTATCGCTATCCCGTGGGGACTATGCTGTTTTCCGGGATAAAAACTATCCTATGTCCTTCCCCGGGACTGTAAATATTTCTGTACCAGATTACAATAAAATCGGTTCAGCCGTATTGCCATGAAAGAGCAACAAGCATCCGAACAGCAAACTTACAAACTTTCGCATTAGAAGGGGAGCGGGATGAAGTGGACTTCATCTTATGTGATTGATCGGATGCTGCTCCACCTCAATAGAAGACAATTAATTACTTTTAAATTCAAGTTTGGGGTGCGAGTCGGGTTACCTCCGCGTGTGGTCAAGAGCTGCGGTTCGTTTTTGGACCCGTCCGAGGGGAAGAGCAGTGCTGCTCCGGTGCACCCTGGGAATCGGTTAATGATTTCCTGGCAGATTCTGAGGGATATCGTTACCCGTTGGCTAGGAGCCCGACAGGGGGGAGGGGTCTTTTGACCGTGTTCTTCCGTACAACGTTGCCGACATTTTTGTCACAAGATTTTTGAATACTGCATTTATTACTTTGACATTGGCGAAATCATCGCATAGATCGATGGGGCATATTAAAAAAAGAAGAAGGAGGAAATTCGAGTTTCCATTGCATTGCATCACTATACTTGTGCGATTGGTATTGATACCTTGGTGATGGTGATGATGTCTGGTCGGAACGTACGTGTATCAAGTTTTTTCATTGTGATGATCATTACGATTAGTTCAATTTAAAAGAACAACATTAGTATTATTATATCGATCGTTATTTCATAACAATAATATCCTTTCCACTTGCGCAATACACCGGAAAATCTATTTATGATGTTAACAAAACATAGATAAGAAATCGTATAACACAATTGGTAATTGCAACACACTTTATTGAAAAAGCGTCGGCTTGGCAGCCGGATTATCATCTCACGTGTTCTGTTTTGGTACGGCACATTTTAACGACATGGATCGTTGGCTTCGCTAGTTATCTACAGTACCTACCTAACATAAACCGCAAAATATCACGTGAAATCATTTTATGTCAGGTTCGTATCTAAACTTTCCAAAAGGCATAATATCTGATTCATAACACTGAACTAAAGCAACTTCTACTGCTACTCCTTAATTCTCCTACTTCTACTTCTTACTCACGTAATAGATAGGTACAAAAGTACCTCCTAGATTACAACTGCATACCTTGCATTTAAAATTTACGATGTTCATCTCATGTGTAACAACTCTCTAGTCAAGGCAGGGGACAAAAATAAAATTCATGTGGCAATTTTCCAACATAGTCGAATCATTTCAATCCTACCTCACCATAGAACATTCTCATCCTCACCGTAAGTATCAATATGAAAAGGTTCCACAGTGAGTAGCGAAACATATTTGTTTTACATAGGTATGGTATAGTATAAGTGACATAGAATCAAAACAAAACGCTATCAAAGTAATACTAAACATACTTGACTTTTCTGAACTATTAATGCAATGTGTACCTATGTAGGTAGGTAAACACGTACGTAAGTAGATAAAAAGTTATAAAAACATTAAACGAGATGAAAGCAGAATGACGCTTGGAATTCAATTTTTGTGTACCTACAACTAGCTAAACTTTGCCACAACCTCGTCCTCTCTTGACAACAAAGTCGTAGCAGATATTTCTGAGTTTTACTCGTTTTGCCGGTAACCTACGCTCAGTCACGTCAGCTGCTGGACTTACTCTGACTTGTTTATTTATACCTTGTCGTAAGAAGTTTTGCGTTTTATAAAAAAAAACGGTTGCACTCCGGGAGTGCCGGCAGAAGGGAAAACTACACACATGCACACTCGCGCAAGCGCCCAGCGTCGCTTAAACGACTCGGCAGCAACTCTCCCTCCGTCTTACGAATTTTTGATCAGGTCACGTGTCCTGAGTCCTGACGGTCACGTGACCTGACGCGAGTTTAACATTTTTTACCCAACCCAAAAAGTGTAAGAAGTTTTCACTTCAAAAATAAGTACCCCTGTTTACACTATTTATTGACGGTCATTGTCATCGATCAGTGGTCTATAAAATGTATAGTCGAAGTAGACCAAGAAATCACTTAATCACTCTAAGTTTCAATAACACTAAACTTGTACGGCTTAAAACAAAGACTTTTTCTAATGTAGGAACTGTCATAGAAAACAGTAAAACCTCTTCTTGGTCGACTATGCCAAATTTAATGTTAATTAGAAGTAAGTACCTAAGTAGGAAAAATCGGGTTGCAAGTTTGTTACAAATAAGCTAATTCATGAAACATATCTATGATTTGTTTAAAAAAAATCTGAACGTGTATTAAAAATACGACAAACGAATTGACACGAAAACGTCCTAAGTTTATGATTGGTTAGAAATTCATGATTACCTCACAAACCTTCCGTGCCCAATTTCGGCGATGACCGGTGTGTGCAACTAATAGTCAATAAGTTCATTAAAATTTATAATTAGGTACGCTCTGCCATCACGTGTTCATCGTCCGACCGATGACATGCCGCTTCCAATGAATGAACCAATGATACCAATGCAGTAAACTATTTTTTTTTTTCAGTAAAATATTTCTATTTCCTACCCGTAAATTAAAGTAATTGAAAAGGTCGCAAATGTAAACCTTTTACCTATGAATTTCCTAAACATGACCATATAACTTCTTCATACAAAACGAACACTGCGCGCCAGCGCTCTGTGGGGCGAGCGCTCCAGGAAGAAGGACTACGAAATAGTCCGAAACATGTCGAGCATCACTCGACTTTTTATACGTGAGTTATCCGTTTATGTGTAATAATGATTAAGTCTCACGGTAGTTTCATGTTGAAAGTGGTTAATTGGTTGTTTTATTAGTTAATCTCAAACTGCATGTTCCGTATAAAAATGCATTTTTTATAGGGTGCAGTAAATTAAACCAAATGAAAACGACCAATGAATGTGTCGATTGCCAATAGGTAGTTTTAGCGGGTTCATTGAAGGCTGCATTAGGTTCGATTTTAATCACAAAACAATGACAGTTAGATTAGTGGAAATTTCATAATTAAGACTCATTATCAGCATCATCATCTCCAGCCTAATTAATTCATCAAAATTAATTCATGATAGGTACCTACTATATCTTTGCAAGGTTAATGTTCAAGTTATCTAGTATAAGAAATTAAGAACAACCTGAAACTTGACCCTGAACAACTAATAAAGAAAAACAACTGGAAGCTGTAAGAACGTCCCGACAGATCAAATTTCCGTTTAAGAAACTTAAAGTACCTAGCTAACTCCTGTCGTAATTTTGCATACATTTTTCGTTGTTTTATTTCAAATTCAGCACAATTTTTCACCACATTCCAGTGATACTTATTTTCACATAATGGCTATCAATAATCGGGACCCTCTAGGATCTGTTCTTCATGATACCTAAAGATCGCAGATCGCGGCGCGGGAGCCCATTGGCTGCGGGTAGCACAAAAGCTATCGTCATAGAGATCCTTGAGGAAGACCTATGTCCAGCAGTGGACGTCTTACGGCTGACTTGACAATGATATATTGACTAACTAGGTACTAACTATATTGACTACATTGGACTTAATTAACGAAGCAACAAAGTTGCATCTTTTTTTGATGCGCAAATCATGCCAGCGTCGCATGGATACTTATACTTATAGTCAAATATTATTACGCGCAAGGGAAACCGGACCATATTGTTATAGAATGACGAATGGCCTGTTACTTTGCAATTCAATACGGTGTATTGATGTTGTGTAGAGGTGTAGTTATAACTATGTCAATGCAACGGGCTTTGAGACACGTGTAAAGATATTATCATATGAGGTAAGTACAATGCAGTTTGATAATATTTTTACATGGGGGCAAAATACACTAACAGCTTTTGATGCAGGGCACGATCTAAGGATGTGAATGACCAAGAAGAAGACGTACCGCGAAACGCATTCATTAACCTTACGTCATTGTTCAATTTGTGCATCAGATCTAAATCTCTGTTGCGGGCAGCAGTGTCTAAGATAAGTCCACCTTTGAGCATATATCTAACTAGCAGTTGCCCGCAACTTCGTCTGCGTAGAATTCGTTTATCGCTATCCCGCGGGAATCACGCAATTTTCCGGGATAAAAAGTAGCCTATGTTTACGGGGTTGACAGAGCCCAAGGTGACAAGATCTACAGGCCACGTTTAGCAAGATTATGGGCGTATAGATGGAATATGGAATCAAAATAGTGATGGGTTGCTAGCCGCATCGCCTATAACACGATTTCTACGATTTTCGCCCATTCCCTCCCTTTTATTTTAATATGCACAATAAAGGGGTCATACACAGGGTACTAGCTTCAAAGTTAGTTAGTTTGTATACATATGTATGTGTTACAAATTATGAAATTATTTAGTTATTATTTAGTTTGCAGGAATTACTTGCAAAATACTTTCAGGAAGCAATCTCTGCCGAATAAAAATTCTAAAAAGGTATTTAAAAAATTGCACGACTTATATTATATTTTCTGTATGAAAATCGCTACGAACATTAAGAGATGATTCACATCGTTGGAAGGTGTTTGTGTGATGTGGAATAAAATATTAATAAGACGGCATAAGTACAATCAGAGTTATATTAAGTAGCTATAAATCTCTTCTTGAACTTTGTAGTCCCTCCTAAATAAAACAAACAAAATTAAGGAACCGCTAACATTGTAGAGCGCTCTCTACTTATATCTATCTTAGCATTTTAGAAAAATATAGGCTAAGATCTATTTATACCAGGATGTTTGATTACAATTCAGTATAAATAGTTCTTTGATTAATTGAAAGTGTCATCATTAATCGGCTGTATTAGGGAACCTCAAACTCTTATCGCGTGGATTTGCAGTGATGGATGGCGGAAAGTATACTAAAACACCTACACACGCTCACGTGTATCATACATATGATAACTATTACTTTGTTTATATAGGTCTTATCGGAGTATTCCAAGCCGGATTGATTTGTCCATACAATTACGTATTATCCTTTTCACAAACATTATAACGTATTATCCTTTTCAACACCGACGACATTCTTTTTGCTAACACAATTTTTTGGTAGATACAAATACCTTCGTCAAATACCTAATCGCAAAACATTAAAAAAAAGAAGCTCAATTTCATTGAAACATGTATTAATGATTTGGAAAAAGAACTTCAAAACCTGTCTGAATTAAGTGCTTATTTGTTTCTACCAAATGTTGTTATAAACTTCCGCGCTTTTCACTATTATCTCAACCTCAACTCGGGACTTAATTATGTAGATTCTTCTAGTACCTAACTATTATATCGTGACTGCGTCGCTGCATAGCGGCCGAAACGTCGAAGTAATCCAAAATAGCGGTAATCTATTTCGTGAGCAAGATATTAAGTAGTTATTATGTAATACTAGCTTCTGCTAGCTTCTGCTAGCTTCCTCTCGAATCACTTTATCTATTTAAAAAAAACCGCATCAAAATCCGATGCGTAGTTATAAAGATCTAAGCATACATAGGGACAGACAGACAGCGGAAAGCTACTTTGTTTTATACTATGTAGTGATAGTGATATTTTGATGACGCGGTTGGCCTAGTTGGTGGCTGCGAGGCAAGCGTCCCGGATTCAAATCCTAGTAAGGGTATTTGTGTGATTATTATATTATTATTATTATTATTACTTTGCATTGGCGAAATTGTCGTCGTAATGACGTCCTGATACGCTAAAAATAATATTAAGAAGAAATATTACATATGTAGCAGATTTTTCTTACTAAATAGTTTCGAAGTTGCTCTCAAAGAAGCTGGCAGTGACGAAAACTATAGACGCAAGAGTTCAATAGCACAATAAGATTAAACCAGACACTATACATTGCATGCATACATGCACCATTGATACCCTGATTACGAAACCGCAAATATATCACGTTTAATTAGCAGGAAAGAACGGATATTCGGAATAGACACAAGCATGGCGCGCCGCGTGCGATGACACGTGGTGCGTTGCGCAAGTTGAGGAGTTCCCACATAAAATAATAGAATACTGACATAAAAAGATACTAGGTATGTTTTTCAAATAAAATTCAAGAATTTTACCTTTTGTGTGGGAGTCTAAGTAGAGTAAGATCACGAACATTGATACGGCGAGGCAAGACCTAAATTTGATGTTTACAAGACAATTTATAGAAGGGCATCCGTAGCACCACCTAGCAAGAAGATAAATTATTCAAGCAGGTATTGAAACAAACATTTTCGAGCCCAAGGACGGCGAGGGTGTAAGCGGTGGCCGAACTAAAGCTTCTTAACAGACATTATCCAACGAAAACCTAAAGGTATGACGGCATGAGGCAAGCATCTCTGCTATGTTAGTAAGATTGACCGCGAACGCTCTACCTACGGCTACGGACGACAGTAGCTAAGCGAGCTGCTTTATTGAATAAACAACAGCTTTTGGCAGGATTATTTAAGCCCTGCTCTACCCTAGGGTCCGTCAGCTAGTATAGAATAGAATAAGATCGGAAACGCGAGAGAAAAAGCGATGTAATCCGCGTATGCCAGGGCGAGATAGATAGACGTGTGAGTCTAAAGTGAACCTATAACACAGTTAGTTGAAAGGAGTACCTAATGCATCTTTCTCTTTAACCATACATTTTTTCTGTCTCATCACTACATAGTATAAAATAAAGTCGCTTTTTCTGTCCTCATGTCCCGATGTATGCTTATATCTTCAAAACTACACAACGGATTTTCATGCGGTTTTTTTTAATAGATAGAATGATTCAAGAGGAAGGTTTATATGTATAATACATGCATAATATATATACCGTGCGAAGCCGGGGCGGGTCGCTAGTTTTAGATATTTCAGCGCCGACCTAATCTAATTAGTTAAGCTTATCTAGTCAGTATAAACAATATCTATTACGGACGAGTGGTAAGCTCCGACTAATATTTTCGAATCTATCATGTTGGACAGCCAGGATCACCTCTGTCGTTATTTCAGAACTTTTGTTGTTATTATTAATTATTACACATAAACGGATAACTCACGTATAAAGTCGAGTGATGCTCGACATGTTTCGGACTATTTCGTAGTCCTTCTTCCTGGAGCGCTCGCGTTTCGCTGCCGCCGGGGCGAGCGCTCCAGGAAGAAGGACTACGAAATAGTCCGAAACATGTCGAGCATCACTCGACTTTTTATACGTGAGTTATCCGTTTATGTGTAATGATGATTAAGTCTCACGGTAGTTTCATGTTGAAAGTTTTGTTGTTATTATTCAAACTCTGTAGGGCTGGAAGTTAATTTTGATAAATAACTAGGTAAACAATACAATACCACGCACCTTCATGCGGCAATATTTTGTAAATCATTAACATGTTTAAGTATACGTTTCAATCCGTAATATACGATTATAAATTCATTTTCTTCAAGTTTTTTGCCAAAATGTCAATAAACGATAACAAAAGGCTAATAATAGGAAAGTTAAGTTCAAAAACTGATAAGGAACGCAACTACCTAATCAAAGCACGCTTTACATTTACACACACTGAAATCAATCAGTAAGTAAGTAGGTATGGCTTAGTTAGAGTAAGGTTTCGGCGTTTCGTTAGGACGTACGACACTTTCGAGACCTCAGAGGAATCAATTTATATTCAAATGCTGTCTTTCTTCGAGACTTATTATTATGTGAAAACTGACACAAGAGCCGCTACTCGTAGTATCTACAGTCTCACAAATTAAGCATTTATCGTTTTAAGTAAGTTTAATTTGGCATAATCTTACGCTCGGACCGTTAATGGTAGTGCGCTTACTAATTCAGAAAGCTATGATTTGCTATTAGCACGTGTATAACTTTTTTAAGACAAAGTCAAAATGAGTACAATATACGTAATGCAACAACAAAACCGTATAAATATAAATAGATACTAAGTAGGTAGTATAATTTAGAGCTCTCCGACATACTCGAGCCGAGCACTTATGGCACCGGCACGGGACGAGAAGCAAAGATGCAAACATAAAATACCTATTTAAAAAAGAAATGATTTGATTAGTTAGAGGGTTTAAGTAAGATTGAACGTTGAATTCTGGTACCTTATAATAGTAGCGCATTCTACCTATGCATAATTCCAGTCATTTTAAAAATAGAATAAGTACAAAAACGGATATTTGTACCATTATAAAAATAAGTCTAACACGTGCCGCGTCTTTCAGAATCCGCTAATTAATCAAAAATAACCCGAGCCGATATAACAGTCGGGTATACCGGCGAGCGTAGTATTTGGAGCGCGCGTGTGTGTGAGGTGTGGCTGTGTGCGTGCGGTCACGTTTTTAGCGGCGTGCGGTGGCGCGCGCGTGCAAGGCCGCCGCCCCCCGCGCGCGGTCTCGTGTTGGCGAGAGTTGCTACACTAGGGAAAATTAGAGAATGTCCGGGAAATTGTGACTCTTCAGAATTCGACTTGTATCACTGTCCTACAAAATATTCCTCGCTATGACGTCAAAAAACAAGTGTGAATGCGTATGCATGTTCAGTAGTGTGAGTTAAACCGTTTATTTTGTTCTTTTTACAAATGCATGTTATTCGGGGGAAATAAATTCAAGAACACTTAAGTTTTACTGAACTTGAACTCGGAAGCAAAGTTACATTTTTTGTTTCAAAAATTTGGTTGAGTTGTCGTTTTGGTAAAGTTTAGTCGTTAAACATGGGCGAAGTATTTTATAGGGCTCACATTGTAAACAAACTTTCACCGAGAAATGTCTAGGAAGTGATGAACTTGACTTGGCAACCCTATCGCTGCGCGGTCTCGTGTTAGCGCTCGTTCACACCTAGCGATGTATTTTTACGATACGTTCCGATAAATGAAAGTGACTTTGGAAAATCGTGCGTTTTTAATGTGGCTGTCGGGAATAAACTTACTGCACCATATCTGTCGCTTGCTTATATCTGTTCACTTCGTTGTAATAAGAGTGTAAGCTTCAGGCCGGTGCAGCTTCTTTTTACCTTTACTTATAATATAACGTAAATAACAAACAAACCAACTATGTTATCATATTTTATCTACGCACATATCATTAGTGCTCTAAAATGTGTTCAGAAACCGTAGGAAATGACCAGCTTTATTACACCCTTCAAAAAAATCTATACTGTTATAACATTACAGTACAAAAATCTGTACTTTAATTTTATTACAGTACAGATTTTACCATAACCTTACAAAAATCTATACTGTAATAACATTAAGGTACAGATTTTACCTACTACCACAGACAAGCAAGTACTCATAGTGTATTAAATGCTGGTCATTTCCCTACTGGTTTTGAACTGAACCCTTCTTTAAGTATGTATGTATGTAAACTCTTTATTGCACATAAAAATCAGAAAATACAGAAGTACACAGAAAATAGTACAAAGGCGAACTTATCCCTAAGAAGGGATTTCTTCCAGCTAACCTGACACAGAAAGGAATAGTTTACAAAGAAAGGCAAGCAGTCATTGTTATGCGCAAATAAGTAGTCTTAGTACTTAATAATTAAGTACTTATTATATGTGTTATGTGTGTAGATAAAGTAATGTATGCAAGTGTAAATAATTAGGCCTTAGGTGTTTTAACATTCATTATCTAACGGTTGCACAAAATACTATTGCAACCCGCTTTTTAGCTATTTTCAACGATCCGATGAAGTTGAAATTTGATACATTTATTGTATAGAGGCTCGACGATTATGCACTAAAAAAAGTACCGTTAGTAAAAATGACTTGAGTTTTTTTTAAGAATCTAATTTATGACTGCTTAGTGAAATAAACCATGGGAGTAAATAAGTCAACACTTATCTACTCCCGTGGCTTATTTCATTAAGCAGGCAACTCGAGCTTTTTTTACTGACGGTATTTTGTTAGTTGGGTTAGTTGATTAAATTTTACTATTTAAGGCCACTTTTAGGGTCGAATGATGTCACTCAAACGTTGCCTACGGAAAGAAGATGGTGAGGTTGATTATCTTACACATATCAAGTTTCAAACTTTAATAGTGTCCGCTGAAACGGCATCCAACAGAGACATTTGACGACATGGTGTGATGTGTGAGGAAAAATCCACCAATAGGAAAGCAGTACCCAGCGAGGCTAGGAAAATTATGTAATCATCACCTCTCCAGTTCCTCACATATCTCAGGTGGATGCACAGCCTAAACGGACCTGTTATTTTGAGTAAACCCAGCTTAACAAGCGTGACGTCACAACAGACATACTTTATATCGTATAGTTATTTCCATCCAGGTTACTCCTAGCACTAGCACTAGCACCTGATAGCTGCTGAGTAATTCTCCAAATGGACGTCGTCCCAAGTCGTCGTTTCGGTCGGCAGATAATCATATTTTGACACGATCGCTAGTATGCGATTAGGTATAATGGAATGGCCCAAGAGGTCGACCGCGTAGAAATTTTCGATGGCCCACGAGAGCAAAATTTCTTACCCTGTGCTATATAAAAACTTGTTCAGGATATTCAGTGCCAAAGATACAGCCAAAGCAATTTTAAGTTACCTAGTTACAAAAAACAGTACTCAATGCTTGGCTGGCTGGCTGGTAGATCGCTAGGGATGCTTGAAAAGTTGGGCCATTTCTGCATTATTATGGAGCCAATATTGGCCTTGCGATCACATGACCAGCGTCAAGATAGCTGAATCCGTATAATGCCTAGAAATGAAAACGTCAAGTTATAATCTCGAAAGCCGCGATAACTTCACAGACGAGATTCATTTGGAGAATCAAGCCCCTGATCTGAATAATAAGCGAGTGAAGGTATCCGATAGCGATATTTAAATTGCAAATAAGGAATGGTAACAAGATTGAGCAAAAATAGTAGGAGCACATTTAGAATTACGTAATTGTCATCGAAGATTGTCATTGGTTTGCTTTAAATAACGCTACTGCTAAGTTAAGGCGCTGACAACAGTAAAAATTCTTTGCCACTGTGATTTGTTTTGGGGACTGAAAAAAAACATGACGATAATCTAGAATGTATTCCTCAATGTAACCTGTAACCTTGCTGTTTCCGACATGTAATGTAAGTAAAGTTGCCTCGATAGAATTCAACGCTAAAATGATCCCTTACTTTACGATTGAAACAGAACATCTACATTATTTGTAACCGCGCTATAGAAAAAAATAAGTCTGATCAACAACTACAACGTAATAAACAAGTTCAAGTTCAAGTTTTTGATTTTAAATATCCAATGCTACGTTATTCAGTACTTGTAAGTCGGTATAACATACATACAATGAATAAATGAAGCAACCAAAAGAAATAAAAATATTCCCTTCCCCGTTAGAAATTTACTAAATTTATTTTGACTGTCTGTGACACCAAACAATATTTGCAAATCGTAAAAATTTTAATTTGCACAGGGGTGCGAATCTGGTTACCTCCGCGTGTGGTCAAGAGCTGCGGTTCGTTTTTGGACCCGTCCGAGGGGAAGAGCAGTGCTTGGTCCGGTGCACCCTGGGAATCGGTTAATGATTTCCTGGCAGATTCTGTGGGATATCATTATCGGTTGAGGAAGACAGTCTTTTGACGTGTTCTACCGTACAACGTTGCCGACATTTTTGTCACTAGATTTTTGAATTCTGTATTTATTACTTTGTCGTTGGCGAAATCATCGCATCGATCGATGGGGCCATATTAAAAAAAGAAGAAGAAAATTTGCACAAAAAACCACTTTAAATCACTTTAGCCCAGTGATTTTCAATGTAGGGGCGCATCAGAGACCTACAAAGGGGGGCAATGGGCTATGATCTAGGTCCTAGATTCTAGGACCTTATTAACAAAGTTTGGGAATGATGGTTCCTCAGCCTTAAAGTGTGCAAATTACAACTCAACCATTCCGCTGGGTAGCGGCGTATGGCGTGACAGCAATAAATATAAAATTGATAGCAAACGTGGAATTGTGGACGTTGCCTTGCGGAGTTCGCGAAGTAGCTATTTTAGAACCGAGCCCGCTTTCGCCACTAACTTCCAGTACCTTTACGTATAGTGTGTGTGTTATCTTGCATGTAATCGTGGATAGACGGTATCTGTATGATTCAATACGTTATCCCTTTTGGATTTGGTTCATCGATATAGTGACAAATTAGCACTAAGTATCACAATGTGAAAGCTGACTTTTTCCAACTATTTTGTATTAATCATTTCACATTCTATCACACCTATTATTGGATTCACTTTAAATCAATCAATGTTTTCTGCAGCATGATATTGATAAGTCAAGCCGGAACTGACCAATCACGTGTAATTTTTTGATTTTGTGAAACAACTGTTTTGGGAATTATTAGGGTCATCTGGTTTGGCAGAAACCATAGGCCATCTATAGATATTGCTAAGATGTTTTGTAACTCGCAGACTCGAGATTGTATACCCTATGTTTTTTTACACTCATCCTTCAACTTTTAAAAATGATACAATAGATGCAAGAAAATGAAGCCATTTCACATTTTAACTGGTCAATTTCATTTCAATTAAGATTTACATAAATCACAATTCAGTTCACAATCTAATAAGATCTAATCTTTTTTGTCATTAATCTAACTTAATATCTTATAATAGTTTTTATCAGTTAATTACCAGTTATTCACTGTTCTTATTCTTATGCCATTAAATTAAGCAGAATATGATAAAGGATGTAGCTGAAGTTTGTTGAATTTGAATGAAACTTGAATGATTCCGCAAAATTACTGTAGCAAACATTCTATTAAACTTTCCTCCCGTTTCTGATTTCTGTTGACGATCCCGATGACAATAGGTTATCTTATCTTGGTGCGTGGCGGGGATCGCGCCGCGTCACATGATTCATAAGTATCGCATTGAACTGTAGGTACTTGCATGAACAGCATTGAACTCGAGTGACGTAGCCCTTACAGACCAGATGCAGTGGCCATGAGATCCCTGATGTTTTTACTCGACTTATGTATGTTAATATATCTTTACTACTCACCTCACCTGTATACATCTATATAACATTAGTAGTTCTTTTTAATCCTGCAACTCCCCGTTATCTCCAAGAGCGTTTTAAATTCCTAACTTCTCTCCGGTCTGCGCAAAATTTCCTCCTTGCTGTTCCAGCTTCTTCCACTATTAAGTTCTATCATGACTCCTTTACTATGACCTCTATCCAACTGTTGAATTCCCTTCCTGTAGACCTAAGACGAGCTAAACCTCTACCTATTTTTAAACACCAACTCAAATCTCACTATTTGTCACTATTTGAATCCACTTCCTGTTTTTAGTCCCTTTCTTTTCTTAATACCGTAAACCGTAACTCATTTTTATTATTTTGTCGATTTCCTCTCGTGTATGCACCTGCACATTTGTAGCTTTCTGTGCTATTTAATATTCAGTGTTTTTTTGTTCAGGTAACACGTACGTACTCGTAGTCATGAATTGGCATTGTTCATTTTTTATGGTATGCTCCAATTCGAAAACCATTTGGAGGAAAACCATCAATTATCCGATTTATCTTGTCCGATTTCAAAAATACTTCACGATTGCAGATATTTTTGTAAAAGTACTTTTGACCTTTGCTTGACCTAACGACTCGGTTTCTTGTGAGTCAGGCATTTTATCAAATAAAGGTGTTTAAAGCACAGCTTAAAAAAATGAACAATGCCAATTGTATTATAGTATTTGTAGCTACGAATAATAATAAGTCAAGAAGCGTAACTAAGCCCAAAAAATCATTCCACGCGAAGTGGACCGCAGGGGGCGGGGCTTAAAATGTGTACCGCGCGGCGAATTAGTTCGGCCGGGACGCTCGAGCCGTTATCGTGACGTTATCATTGTATTTTTGCGCTAATACATTAGAAAAATATGCCATCGTGTTGTGTGAAGTGGTGTAGAATATGTATGTAAATAAATATTTTAGGACACCATACTTGACGACTCTGGATCTGGATGCATGCGATCCACGCACCCTTCCCTTACCGCAAGTAGGCGGACACAATCACGACGCGCGGACTAATCGCGTGCAAGTATTGTCTATCGGAGTGACAGGTGTCACGTTTGCATTGCTGTTAGTTTGTGTGCGTTTAAGTGGAATGACAATCGAAGCGGCAACTGTTAGGGAATTACGCTTCTTGACTTTATTCGTAGATTTGTAGTGTTTATAAGTATTTCCAATCATGTTTTCTCGATGACAGCTCCCGTAGAATGCGTAACTGCGCTTTTTACGCAAAAAATAACTTTTAAATGCGAGGTATAAAAAATATGACAACTGCTTATTTTGTTCCTTGATCCCATATAATATTCATCTAAGACAAATTGAGTCCATATATGCAGTAATACCTTTTAAAAGCACGATAAACAATAAACGTTTTAATAAAGTTACATTCTATGGGAATACAAATAGTGATGTTATGATTGAAATATCGATATTGTATCGGTATTGTATACGTACGACCAATAGCTTCTAAGGTAGGTATAGAGTGTAATTATTAAATATGTTGTGAGATGTTTATTTTGTGTTTTTCTTGTCAGGTCTTAAAATTTACGGTGGAGAAATGATGTGTATTTGTTTCAGACACCAAAACAAACGCGCTCAACTGTCATTCGACCATTTTGCACGCTTAGTAATAAATTAGCATTCAAGTAAGTCGGTTGTTTTATTCGCTCCATAGCTGAATACTTCTCAACTTCTCGTATATATAAAATTGGATCGATATCGTATCTACTGATCACTTATTAGGTCACAACACTATAACTATCAAACTACATCTGTCATCGAGAAAATAAATGATTGGAACAACTTATAGTTTATAACAACCTTTATAATTTGATCTTTTCAGCCTTTAACAGACTGATATGCAAATATAGGAGAGCCTAACCAAAGTCCAAACTTTTGACGTCATACGTAAAAAAAAATCATTGAAGTAACCATGATATTGACGAACTTATAATAAGTACCTATCAGAATACCTAAAATTAACAGTACACTGCATTATTTGCACGTTTTTTCTTCTTAATTATACTAAAAGTGGCATTTAGGTCTTGTTATCTTAGGCTATGTCTACCCCGTGCATCCGCAACCGCATTCGCCCTTTTAGAGCGAGCGGGTAACAGTCTTTTTCAAGACTTAATCGTTCTTTTCAGAGCGGCGGGGTCCTCCGGGACATGACGAAATCGTCCTTTTAAGGGCGCAAACGTCCTTTTCAGGGCGAGAGAGGGATCCTTCGGGATATTACGAATCCTTCGGGATGTCGGCAAAACGTCCTTCTTAGGACGAAACCGAAACCGTCCTTTTAAGGACGCAAACGTCCTTTTCAGGACGAAAGTAGGAGGGGGTGGCTCGAAAGCGCATTTTCAGCCCTGGAGAGCAACCCCCTTGTGAGGGATCCTTCGGGACTTTGAGAGGACAGGGGCGGCTTGAAGGGACATTTTCTGTCCTGGAAAACCACCCCTTTGTGACGGAGGGGCCTTAGGGTGCCTGTCGTGGCTACGCGTAACCTTGGTGTTCCGAATGCTGAGGCCACGGGTTACTGCAGTGACTGTGAGGAGAAAACCTCTATAAAAAATCCGCGGCACCTGCGGGGGAGGGCGGGAATTCCCAATCCTGCATTGCACAGGTGTCGCAGGGAGGTAGCCCCATCCCGGGGTGGGCCCGTGGGGCATCGCGGTTCACGAAAGTTCTCCCGTGGTGTCCCACAATAGTGCCAAATTTGGGAATCCGTGTGTTTTTTACTGGGTATGCCTGACGCCTCGGGAGAGCCCCAGATACCCTCGGTAACCCCGTACCGGGCCGGATGCATAAGGCGCATTTTCCACACCATAAAAAAAAAAAGGCTATGTCTACCCCGTAAGGAATATAGACATGATATGTGTATGTATGCATGAGTATTCTTCTTAAAGGGTGTCTACGTCAGTCGATATTGTAGTCTTTTTCCGACTTTTTTAAGTATCTTTGAAGTTGCCAAACATCGTATTGCAGCTGCAGTTACTTACATACAGTCGAGGGTACAAATATCGATCGATACGCCATCATGTCAAACATATGTGTCATCGGCCTTGTTTTTTATGACATAAATATGTATAGATTAGACGTCTTGGTAACGTACATATATTTATGCCCTTAACTGTACCAACTTGACACAAAACTGCGTTTTACGGTAGAATTTGAATAGAAGTGACAGGCGGCCAATTGGATAATTGTTTGTGCTGTACGGCCACGTTAACCCTAATTTTGCATTGATTCGAACTGAAGAATCCTTGGAGCCTCAAGTCATATATTTTTCAAAAAACGGTCAACGAAGATTTTCTTCACAAATCCACCGATAAGATAAACGTTGCGCTCACGTGTTTGGCCAATTTGCTATCACGGTAGTTGTCCTGCCATTATGGAGCGAGCACTCAAACACGTTTACCTGATGGCATTTATCATATCACTAGCTTCTGCCCGCGACTTCGTCTGCGTAGAATTATACATAAAACCTTCCTCTTGAATCACTATCTATTTAAAAAAAACAGCATCATAATCCGTTCTGTAGTTTTGAAGATATAAGCATACATAGGGACATAGGGACAGAGAAAGCGACTTTGTTTTATACTATGTAGTGATAGTTATACTATGTAGTTTTATACTATGTAGTGATAGTGACATGGAGCCTCTATGTTGATCTTCGCTCCCCATTTTTACCTATTTTCAAGAAAATTAGTTATGTAGGTGCTTCCAAAGTTTCCCCATTACAAGATAGGGCAAACTTTTATATACTTTCGATATTTACAGTCTTATTCAGAAAGGTGCTGTATTGAGACTTTCTGGGTGCTATGGTTAGGCAAGTGCTAATTAAAGGACCCTTTGTCCTATGGACGTATAAATTTGAGATTGAGTTATGGGATTGATTTAGCTTAAAATTCCTTTTCGCGTACAATTATTTTGTATGCGTTGGGCTCAATGAAATGAAATATTTCGGTCACGTGTTTCGCTTTCCAACAAAACGTGCTTTGCCGTCTTAGTAAAAACGTTAATAGGTAACTGAGGCTTACTGCCATTCTACCTAAATGTTTCTGAAAAAATGCATTTCATTTTGTTTCTTACTAATTATTCCATTGTTTCCCTTTTTGCTCATCATCGTCATCACCATCATCACAAATCACGTCTTTATCCCTTACGGGGTAGACAAGGCCTAAGGTAACGACCTACAAGCCACGTTTAGCAAGACTGTGGGCGTATAAGTGGAAAGGGGAATCAAAATAGTGATATGGGTTGCCAACCGCATCGCCTATAACAAGATTGCTATGATTTCCGCCCGTTCCCTCGATGGGCTTTTACCATCTGCGCGGCAAGAGAAGCAACTGGTACATTCTATGTTTTTTCTTTGCTCCCAGACCAGCCTAGAAGTGCTCTTTTTGCTCCGTTATAATATAAGTATGGATACTTATTGCAATGTAGGTACGGTCAAATGAAAAAATAAGAATCGATACAAACTTCTCAAAATATGTCCCACGACCTTAATACGCCGGTGTAAGAGCGTAGGTATAATATGGTACTTATTTTTGAAACGTTGACTAGATAAGATACACATTTTATTATTAATTGACTGTATATTCATATTCCTTCAACTAGCTGCTTGATTTAGGTAGGTAGGCTTGTTTTTGTGATCTGGCTGTACTGATCGGATTGTAAAAATTGTATTATTGTCCGTAAAATTCAGTTTTCTGTCATTTAACGAATCCCCAAACAAACTGTTAACTTTAGGTAGTTATTATTAGTGTCCGACCGAAACACGATTTTTAGCCGAAACCGAAACCGAAACCGAATATTCGGTTTTTGTCTGATTTCGGCCGAAACCGAAACCGAAACCGAATTTTTTGTAGACGTATCAAAATATTCAAAATTACTGTACAAATCGTAAGGAAAAGGTTATTGCAAGGATTTCTTATATGAGAACAGTTTCTTTTTTTGTTACACAAAATAAAAAAACGATTATTTTTAATGAAAATAGATATACATGAAACTACCGTGAGACTTAATCATAATTACACATAAACGGATAACTCACGTATAAAAAGTCGAGTGATGCTCGACATGTTTCAGACTATTTCGTAGTCCTTCTTCCTGGAGCTTGGAACGAAGTTCGTTTCGCTGTCGCCGGGGCGAGCGCTCCAGGAAGAAGGACTACGAAATAGTCCGAAACATGTCGAGCATCACTCGACTCTTTATACGTGAGTTATCCGTTTATGTGTTATTAAAATGGATAAAATTAGAGGTAAATTATGAAATTTTAAACCGAATCAAATCTTTAAACTTTTAAACAAAGCTACCTAATTAATATTATGATACCTGAACAAAGTCAATTGCAAGATAAATCACAGCTTAAACATAAATCAACTTTTACAAAAATTATAGTATTATCACTGTAATCAGAGATCTTTAAACAAAGTTTTAGAATAATACCTCGTGTGACAAAGTCAAACATTGCAAGAGAAATCACAGCATTCATGCTACTTTAACATAAATCAACTTTGTCAACAATATGAAATAATTAAATTTTAATCAACTCCCTTTTTCTACATTATTATGAAATTATCGCTTCAATCACCGATCTTGAAACAAATTTACCAAGATCGTTACAGTAGTCATGCTACTTAAACACTAATCGACTTTTACAAACAAAACAATATGAAAATCAAATTTTACACATTAATGAGTTCTTGTACTTAGAGTATTTCAATTTGTACTTTTACTTTACGCGCCCGAATTAAGCCGAGCGCTCCCGATGCGAGAGCCGCGAGAGGCCGCGAAGTAATTTCGGCCCAGCCGAAGGTTTCGGCCGGATTCTGGCCGAAACCGAAACTTCGGCCGAAATCACTTTTTTGGCCGAAATTGGCCGAAACCGAAACCGAAACCGAAATTTCGGTCGGACACTAGTTATTATGCATGCATCTCCGCCGAAATGTATGTGCCTACAAAGTTACTTTAAGGTACCTATGTGGTACTTAATAAAATAAATTTTATGCATATTATCAAATCTGAACTGATAAATAAATAAAGCATATACTGCTTTACGTCAAATTACTTACTGACCTACAAACTATTATTTATCTCCTTGCAAAATGCATTCATTGTCAACAAGTTGTCAATATATTATCATGCTTTATTTTTTACTTTGGTGTTATCAATTAGTAATTCATAATGTTGTTTACTTGCCCCTTCTTTTCTATTGCAGAATCAAGCAAGGAGATGTAGATGACACTGATGATGCTTCAATGTTAAACTTTCCTACCTAGTTTCAAACATCGAAACAGAAGTGGGATCCAGATCCATAAAGACCATTTAGATCTTCAGGCCATGAATCGCTGCTGATGTATTTAACAATCAAAGAAAGCACGGGTATTTTAGCAGATAACAGGTCTAAAACAAGTATTTACTTACTTTTCGTATTTAACGGCATGCCCGTTCTCTGACCAATAATGCCTAGTTTCCATATTTACGTCAAACTGGGATCACTATGTCAACACACGCACAATCGCGCAAATTAGCGAATATAAATATTTTTTGCACACACTACACACGAAACTTATCTAAGTCAGGTCTTCGCAATCCATTTTTGTGAAAAGCACACTGTACTTGATTGTTGTTTTCCCGTTGACCTGCACGAGCAGAACGTGCGGTGAGACGTTTTAGATTCGCGGTCACAAGCACCCGTGACAAGCAGTTGTGCTCAACTAAACTGACTAAATGCCGGCGGCGGCCGGGTTTAGGCATATGTCGGGTTGCCAGGCCTAACTGATTTGCACGACAAACCAGAAAAAATAATAAAGTCTTTGATGGTGGAACGTGACTGATATCGACAGAATCATGACCGTCTTTATCCTATTGGTTGCCCGTGCGCTTTAGCACAAACAGCCTCTATTATATTAAGCCCTTCATGTTCATGATCACTATAATAAATACCAAATCACTGTGTACTAAATGAAAAATCAGGGTGTGAGCGGAATTATCCAATTCCGTATTGTAGTAATTAGTTTAGTTAGAAGCCTCATTGGCTCCCAGGATTTTTAAACAGCCACCAAAATTCTTCTTCAAAATTCGAAATATGACAGCGTCGATGGATATCGTCTAGTATCCACCCAAAAAAATTGACCTTATTCGGATCATCATAAAATATGTTTTTTTCCTAAATATTCGACGAATACTCGAATTCCCGTACGTCTGGCAACCCCGATCATGTGACGACGAGCGGCGTCAAAATATGGCGCGCTAGGGCACGAGCGGCGGAATGTGCGGCGCCCGCAGCCGGCCACGCTCGCTCGTCTGCACGTGACTCCAGCCCCGCCCCGCGCGCGCCTCACTCCTGACTCGTCGTATACTGCATTGTTATTAAATTCACGTTTCGTGTTCCGTTCATACCACGTTTAAACGCGATGCGGTGTTTACGTACTGTAAAGTTAAGAATAAACGTGCCCTGCCAACCTGCCATTAGCTAAGTTGGATCGGACGTCATTGAGATTGATGACATGATGACGATCAGCCAGGAAATTTGGAGGGTTTTGTTATGTAAACCGAATTTGTAACTAGAGTCCGATTGGTGTATCCAATCCACGAGTCCGTAAGGGTAATATGGGCATATCAGCAAAATGATTGAGCCAGTTTGACAAAATAACTACTTATCCCTGTAAAAGATTTGCCTCTTTTTTTCTAGATGAGGTCACCAATGTATGGAAACTCAATTTAGAAAATCTTTGAAAGTTTTTTTTTTACATGCAACCTATGTATGTTTGTCCGGATGGAATCTTGCGAGTTGCGACTCAATTTTGAAGAAGATATCTTCAACCGATTGAGCTGAAAGGGCCTGGCCGGAAGGCAATAGTAATATTGCTTCTGGCTGAATTTGAAAATTTTTTTTTTAGCTAAACTACGGTACCGATTAACTTAGTCCTTCGGATATTTTGTACAGATATTTAAGATACATTTAAAAAAGAAAAGAGTTCTAGCGTTTTTGAAAGTATAAAATTTTTGGCTGTTTTAGTTTTTCTTTTTTTACTTGCAAGTTAACGACACCTACCATATCTTGATATAATTGTATGTTCTATTGCATATATTTTTTTCAAAATTATTCGCTTGGATTAACAAAGTACTTACAAAAATAAAGAACTATTACTATATATTACATACTTAATTTTGTCTTGAAATTAATTTAAATTTAAATTTATTTATCAGCCTTAGTTAGTTGTATCTATGTGTAACAGCTATTGATGAAAAGCATTTAACTGATAATAACTGATTGAATCAAAATTTTCAATTCGGATTTTAAGTGGGAAACTATTGGGGAATTAGTGGAAAACTGGCAAATATGTATATTTGACATGCTTCCACACATTTTCTACTCGCACTCTTACACTACTACTAACTAGAAAACATATAAATACACCTTATTGAATAAATCATTTTATTAAAATACACTGATATTTTTCTATTTCGACATAATAATATAGCCCCTTTTAAATTCCGTTTCGCCACAATTTCTTTTTTTTTCTTTTTTTAATAAATTATCACGTAATTCGGCGTGCCTCATTATTGGAGGGTTTGGGCTATAGTTCCCACGCAGGCCCAGTGCGGATTGGGAACTTCACACACACCATTGAATTGCTTCGCAGATGTGTGCAGATTTTCTCACGATGTTTTCCTTCGCCGAAAAGCTCATGGCAAAATTAAAATTTCGCACATAAACTCCGAAAAACTCAGAGGTGCGAACCCAGGATTCGAACCCACGACCCTCCACAGGTCAAACCACTAGGCTACCACGGTTTTTTTTCTACTTCAACATAAATGACGCGAATTAATTAATTGACATCGTTCATTCCTTCATTCACTCACTAAATCAGATCATTATTTAATATTCGCCAAAAACTGACAACACTGAAAGTGTCATTTTGACTGCAGTGATAGAAACCAGGCCATAAAATTACAAAAAAAAATTGACTGCAGTGATTTATCTGCCAGACCATAGTGTAGCGGTTAAGGATTAAGTATTTAAACTCTCAACTCTCGTCAGAAATTAGTACTTAACCCATCACTATTTTGATTCCTCTTTCCGCATTTATACGCCCACAATCATGCTAAACATGGTTAGGTCTTGTTACCTTAGGCTCTGTCTACCCCGTAAGGTACATATATATCTATCCGTCTAGCCGTCTATATAGACGTGATTTACGTATGTATGTATGCAGAAATCAGAAATGATTTATAAAAATTAAACGCTTTAACTCAAAATTATAAAAAACGTCTGTAAAAAAGTCGGGGTTTAAGGACGCAATGACAGTGAGGGCTTGGGTTGGTGCCTCGTCCTAAACCCGATATTCGAGTTTCGTATGGTACCCTCTCACTCTCTTTTGAATATACTTAAATAAATAGTAACCTCGAACTTTATCACACTGAGAAAACTAAAAACAGCGGTGTTTGTTAAAAGATAACTAAAGAAGATTGTCGGTACCTATTTAGAAAAAGGAAAAAAAACTCAAATCTCAATTAGCTAAAATTGTTGAAAAAAATCTACTTCCGACTTTGTCGTGGTGTCCTTACTTTATCTGTTGAGTTATTATTATCATTGTTGAACTTCTATATATGTGAACTTTTGTCTAACAATATTATTGGTATGAATGAAGATGTTTATTTATTAACCACATAGAACAGGACACCTCGACAAAGGTATGAACTAAAGTCTCTGAATCCTACCTGTAATCCAGCTTGCTGGGCCAGGTAGAGACACACACTGCTTCGCTGCTTTCATCAATAGCCTGCCTTCACCACCTGTAGTGTTGAAGGATACATATGACACTAACTGCTATTAGTGTCCTAAGCACATCATGGTTTGGAGTTAACTGTCATAATGTCTCAGTCTGATCTAGATCAACGGTATTATGTCGAGCCAGTCATGGTACGTGACAGGTCGAGTCAATAGGTCCATGGAGCCTCCCTCGCAAGTCGGGCTCCGCCCGTCACCACTGACGAGCATCTACGCTCAAGCATATAGCGAGCAACAACAATCTGGATTCCCACACAATAGGGAATCCTTTCCCACACAATAGGGAATCATCTGGCGCCCGGTCTTGGCACCTCAACTAGTCAAGTCAAAGTCCGTGGAGCCTCCCTCGCAAGTCGGGCTCCGCCCATCACCACTGACGAGCATCTACGCTCAAGCATATAGCGAGCAACAACAATCTGATTCCCGCTCAATAGGGAATCTCTGGTGCGCCAGTCAGAGTCAAATCTGGATTCCCACACAATAGGGAATCCTCTGGCGCACCAGTCAGAGTCAAATCTGGATTCCCACACAATAGGCAATCCTCTGGCGCACCAGTCAGAGTCAAGTCAGGTAGGTTCAAGTTCAGGTCACAGATATGTCAATGCTTAGACTAAATCCTTAGTCTAGATAATAAGATACTTAAATACTTAGGTACTTAGGTACTTAGCTTCTATTCCAGAAAACAGCTTTACACTACACACAGGTCACACAGTGTCTCTGAACAGTATATTCGGAAAAAGCGCCAAATATACTTTGACATTGACATTGACGTTAGCAATAGACAAGGGAAGTTCACTTACCAGAGATAATTTGCTAAGGGACGATATTGCCAGCGTTGATATATATACAAAGTATCGCGACCTCGTCAACGTCGCGACACTCCCGGCGCCTAAAGAAGTGAAGTCAGACAGCGCGTCCACCATCCGATCTTTTCCATCGCTTTGACAGCAGCTTCGCGTCGCGGTCGACGACTAGCCAGGTCGTCACTAGGATCATCTTGCTTAGTACCATTCGTATCAGTGTCATTATGTTACTCATCGAGATTTTCTATGTCAGGCATAGGTGTCCGTTCCCGTGTATCATGAATAGATGCGGTGTCCAAAGCTTCAATATTAGTGATGTCTTCAACGTCTACATCTTGCGTTTCTTCGATTACTGTACTTTCATCTTCCTTATTGGTTGGTGATGAAACAGTTTCACTACTTGTTGCATCTTCTATTTGCATGATCTGCACAATCTGTTCCAGTGAAGGTTCTAATTTTGACGTGCTTCTAGGTTGTTTATGTGAGTGTGAGTAGCGTTCTCTCAAGCTCAAAAACGTTATGATTCGTGAACATAGCTATGATGCCTTTCTTCCAGCTGTTTATCCGATCTAATTTCAGTTGTGTTCCGTGCGGTGCAGGTCCATCAGTATTCGTTCTCACGACTATCGTTCTGCCCATCGCGAGGAAGTCAGAGGGTTTCAAGATATGCGTCAGTTCCGCGTCGACGTAGGTAAGGGTGCGAGAATTAATAACAGCTTCAATCTCCTTAATGACAGTATTTAATCGGTTATCTGTCAGAAGCTGTTTCTGTAATGTTCTTCTAAATTTCAACAACTTATTCGTGTGATATCAACTGATGACTATCTGACTATCGGTCCACAATATTTGCTGTGATATTTTTCCTTGAAGATGTTTCATGACAAACTGGATAAGACGACTGCTTATAAGAGCTCCGATTAGTTCTAGGCGAGGAATCTTCAGATCTTCTTGATTTTTGATAGGAGCTAAGCGTGATTCTCCTATCACGAAATTCCTCTGATTACCTTGTACAACGTAGACTATGGGTGCGTACGCCTTCATAGACGCGTCGGTAAAGCAGTGAAGTTGATATTCATTACTCTGAAGATTTCTTATGTAGCATACACACCAAACCACATAGATTTCTTATGTATACATATTTCTTTAGGTATTTAATCCACAAGAACCTGGTGACGTCGCGGTCTTCATAGTGTAAACCAATCTGTAAGAAAGCATTTTCAACATCTGCGCAAATACCAATATTGTGATACCTGAATCTCGGCAAAGTCCCGTTAAATCTTCTAGTAACATTGGTCCACAATAGAGGCATTTAATTTCTTAAATGTCTGTGAAAATTAGAACACATAGAGGTATTGGTTTAGACTTTTATTATCTTTTATCTTTGATGAGGCGTCATAAACTATTCTTAAAAGCTTGTTTGCTTGCTTGACACAATGATGAGGAAGATACTGTATGGGTTGTCTAGACTGGCTTATTTGTTCATCACGCACGACTTCTATCATTCCCAATCGTTCTTGTTCCTTAATAAGCTGATCATATGGTGCCAAACTACCAGCATCAAGCCGCTTCACAAGGCTCGCGTACATAAGGATCCATGGTGTGTTTTCTGTCTACAGTAATAACACTCACGAATCTTCTGGCAGTCTTTTATTAGATGACCTTTCTCAATGCAGCCGTAACAGTGACCTTTTAATTGGGATTTCCTTTCATCTACCGTTCTGAACTTGTTGCATCTGTCACTAAAGTGCTCACCTTGACAGAAGAGGCATGACCCTTTCCTATTCTTGTAGGGTATTTCCGATGAAGACTGTTCTCCTCTGACTGTATTCCTAGTGGTATCAAATTTCCTTTTTTGGCCATAGTTGGTTGGTAGTTGACGAACAAAAGTCCCACGAGAATCCTTCGTTTTGTTATCAAATTGATAGTCATTATTGTATCTTCTTCTAAAATTATTCCCTCTAAATTTGTCGATAACATGTAACGTTCCAGTAGTATACACTTCTTTATGTTGGTTCCCCTTCGTAAGTCGGTCGGCATCCTCCTTGGCAGATATCAGGTTTTCTAATTCCGTTCTGATTTCTAGTACTGAATCGTCCTTAATTTTCTTTCTCAGCTCATATACCAGTTCTTCTGGGAACTTCTCCAGTATAAGAAATCGAAGGTAACTATGAGTGGTATCTTCACCCAAAGAGCTTAGCACTCTCAAGTGTCTCTCTTTATATCATTAAGTACTCGACGACAGTCAGCAACCGAACTACTTGCAGAGGTTACTTTGCTTAATGCAGAATAATGTGCATCCTTCACTTGTTCAATTTTTCCATATCTGGTCTTAAGTGTGGCGACAGCAATACTGTAGTTTTTGTTGGTGGTTGGTAGTCCTTCGATGAGTTTTTTCGCTTCGCCCTTTAAAGATGAAGTCAGGTACAGAAGCTTATCAACATCACTCAGCTTACGGTTATCCACTTGCGATGAAAATTGATCCCAAAATTGATACCAGTGCAGTACATCACCGTCGAATTGTGGAAGGCTTAATTGAGGTAATTTTCCAGTCACTAACAATGTCCCTTCTCTCGATGTAGTAGGTTGAGACCGCTTGATCTTCACTTGGAGTTCACACAAAGTTTCTTCCGCTTCCAACTGCAAAGTTGTTATTCGAGAAATGTCATCCACTGCAGGGTCGTTGACAAATCGGAAGTAATTATTCAAATCATTTTTTAATTTGTTTAATCCACTCTCTAATTTAGAGGAAATCACTTCAGCTTCCAAGAATAAATCATTTGGGGAATCGGACCTTATGTTCTCATTTATTACCTTTGCCGTGACACTAAGTTCTTTTATACGATTGGTACTAATGTCTAATATCTTCATTAAACTTTCCTCCATCTTGACAGGTTATACTTCTCTGACCTGTAATCGAACACATACTTCCTAACAAATAGTTCACATCTCCAATAGCAATAACAGAAAAAAATATAGAATTATAATTGAAATATATAATTGGTTGTCTGGAAGAGATCGCTATTAAGCGATAAGACCGCCTGTTGTCTACTTTGTTCTTTGTTTCTGTATTGTTTTGTACTGATTTGTGGTGTTCAATAAAGAGTATTTGTATTGTATTGTATAGAATAGTAATATAAACCCACTAGTGTAAACACACCTTTATGTTATATAGTTATGGTTAATGTATGCAACATATCACTTCAGAGAAATAATTGAATTTTAAAGTTAAGCTATTTCCAAAGAGTTCATAAAGTCTTAACTAATTTAATCAAGTAGGTATAAAAGGAGTATCCATTCATATTCACTCAATCATACTTTTATTCTTCATTTAGTATTCAAAGTCAAAAATATAATATAGTACCTACTATACTATAGTAGTCATCTGCATGAGATGTACCAATTTAATTTAACTGTCATTTCTATATCAATTTTATTTCATTTACAAGTGTATATTTACTAAACATCTATAAAGCACCGAATAACTGATAGTAAGATTTAATGAAATTTGATTATGATTAAATAAAATCCTTAGTCAGCAGTGACAGATATTAATTAACTGCAACAGTGGTTCAAAATGAAGTCCCAATAGCGCAGAGTGTTATCTACAAACTAGCGTAATGTTTATTTATTGTATGTATATATAAGCCTTTATTTATTGTATGTATATGAATGCATGTTCGCAGCCCGTACTGTCGCTTCAAATAGTATTAGGTTCATAATATACCTTTTCTGTGTCAACTCAACTGGGCAGAATGTAAACAAAACATTTGAAAATACAACAATACACAAATCACGTCTTTATCCTTTAAGGGGTAGACAGAGCCCACGGTGACAAGCTCTACAGGCAACATTAAGCAAGATGTGGGTCTCTTTAACTTGATGTCTTTATATAACAGGATTCCCTCGACTTGTATGTTTAAATATTATTTGAAATTTTGAAGTCGATATTGAGGTTACTTTTCGAATAAAAATATATTATTTGTAGTATCGTCGTGAGTAATCTATTTAATAAATTGATGCATTGGTTTGCACTTGGTTTTGAGTTCCCAAGCAAGTGATTAATAATTTATGGTCGAGTTAATGGCTTATTCGTTTATTACACTCTCATCAAGTTGAATCGGCACAGGCATAAGAGAAATATTGACACAGAATTTAAAATAAGAACATTGTGAAACGTTAATTATACGAAACATTGTACTAGTCATATTTGAATCCCATATCGCTCATCGCGACAGGTAATGTAACAAGTCCCTGAACGAATACGAGATTCATCTACTCACAGTTGTTATTCTTCTGAAATGCCTCAGATCCTAGCGAGACCGGCGAAATTCGTGCCGTATCGTGGCTCTCTGGCTATCTCTGGTGGTCAATGCAGGCCTAGAGGACAATCCAAGTAACTTAAGTACGACATCATTTACCAAACAACACCTTTACGATCACTCGATGTATCGCTGTATTCGCTGTTCATAAAAATCCAATCTTATAAGGTTCTTATGGGAACTCGACCGCGTGTCTCAGTACCCATGGTGGTGGCGTAATATTAGAAATCGTGTATTTCGGCTCATCTTAACTATTATAATATCTTCTTGACACATTTTTAAACTTGTTTATCACAAATTATATGCGAAATATGCTCACCTCGATATAATATTCAGCTTACAAACTCAGTTTGTGTCCCGTTTGATCAAAATGGCGTGGCGAGTAGTACGATGTACGCGGAGTGCAGGTACCTACGAGACCGAGTCTTGTGCCTTATTCCGCTAGGCGTAAAATATTTCTTCCATTATTTTATTCCAGTCCTTACACCGATACAAATAGAGTCCATTTACTCTATTTCTCACTCTTACAAATTGCGTACCTTTTAAAGTTAACCTCTTATTTTAAATACGACTATTCATACATAAGTATAGCATAATTAATGCATAAATTAATCACGATGAAATCACTCTGAAAATCAACTATAGACCTTAAAATAACAAATTGCTTCTATAAACTGAATCCGTTCCGGTCCGCCATTTTCCGGCGTTCGTCATCCAATTGGTTCGTGCGTTTGCCGCGTAATTTTGATTTACAATCCATTATCGTAAATCATACGTTAACCTTATGAAATCTTATCATAAACATCATTAAAATTTATATCTTGAAGAATCATAGTGAAATATAAAATCAATATCCATCAAATTTGAAATTATTATATACGAGGTTTGTTTCCAAATGAGGTTCACAGCGCCATCTATCCTACGCTACGTACACTAATTGATATGTAGTAGATGAATTGAGGAATCATCTTATAAATCTTAAATTAACTAAATGTGTGATCTGTTTTATGCAGTAGTTAGTTGCATAAAGTAAAGATACATGTATGACCGAGCTTAGCTTGTTCTCCCCTCCTTTTTTCTTTCTTTTTGTTTTTTGTTTTTGGAAATTATATTTAGTTACAAATTACATACTGATACATTGTGAATAATATGTTTCGATCTCACCAACATGTTAATAAAAATGTGAACTGGGTTTTAAAATAAAATGTTTAGTTATTTAATAACTAATACCTTGTGACTATGAAATGTCACACATTCCTCTAAAAATTAAAGCAGAAACAGCACCATAAGACAAATTCTTTCTAAAAAAAAAACAGTCACAAATGCAGGATTCAGATCTATCCCAGCTCATCTCCACCATTTTTGTCGTGGTGTCCTTACTTTATCTGTTGAGTTATTATTATCATTGTTGAACTTCTATATATGTGAACTTTTGTCTAACAATATTATTGGTATGAATGAAGATGTTTATTTATTAACCACATAGAACAGGACACCTCGACAAAGGTATGAACTAAAGTCTCTGAATCCTACCTGTAATCCAGCTTGCTGGGCCAGGTAGAGACACACACTGCTTCGCTGCTTTCATCAATAGCCTGCCTTCACCACCTGTAGTGTTGAAGGATACATATGACACTAACTGCTATTAGTGTCCTAAGCACATCATGGTTTGGAGTTAACTGTCATAATGTCTCAGTCTGATCTAGATCAACGGTATTATGTCGAGCCAGTCATGGTACGTGACAGGTCGAGTCAATAGGTCCATGGAGCCTCCCTCGCAAGTCGGGCTCCGCCCGTCACCACTGACGAGCATCTACGCTCAAGCATATAGCGAGCAACAACAATCTGGATTCCCACACAATAGGGAATCCTTTCCCACACAATAGGGAATCATCTGGCGCCCGGTCTTGGCACCTCAACTAGTCAAGTCAAAGTCCGTGGAGCCTCCCTCGCAAGTCGGGCTCCGCCCATCACCACTGACGAGCATCTACGCTCAAGCATATAGCGAGCAACAACAATCTGATTCCCGCTCAATAGGGAATCTCTGGTGCGCCAGTCAGAGTCAAATCTGGATTCCCACACAATAGGGAATCCTCTGGCGCACCAGTCAGAGTCAAATCTGGATTCCCACACAATAGGCAATCCTCTGGCGCACCAGTCAGAGTCAAGTCAGGTAGGTTCAAGTTCAGGTCACAGATATGTCAATGCTTAGACTAAATCCTTAGTCTAGATAATAAGATACTTAAATACTTAGGTACTTAGGTACTTAGCTTCTATTCCAGAAAACAGCTTTACACTACACACAGGTCACACAGTGTCTCTGAACAGTATATTCGGAAAAAGCGCCAAATATACTTTGACATTGACATTGACGTTAGCAATAGACAAGGGAAGTTCACTTACCAGAGATAATTTGCTAAGGGACGATATTGCCAGCGTTGATATATATACAAAGTATCGCGACCTCGTCAACGTCGCGACAGACTTGAAAACAATAACGGAATAATTTTGTTTTGAAAAACCGAACAAATGTAAACAACGTTAAAAAAAACAATTAGCTTTGTTAAAAGGGCATATTACGTTTTCGACATTCTCGTGTTTAGATATCAAAAATGAAGTATTTTCTAAGTTTTTATTACTTATACGCTGCCTGAAATAACTACTGTAAAAATGTCTACCAGCTCTCGTAATCGGACCATAAGACAAGTAATCCACAGTGACAACAAAAATCATTTAGGAGATTATAATTGAACACCTGGCAACTCTTATATTATAATGCTCCGCGTTTTGTTCTTTAGCGTGTTAGCCCTTCGTAGTTTTCATTTTATTTACCTTTTAGGAATTCTTTGAATGGGTAAATCATGAACAACAATTACTCTCTTTTAACATAAAACATTCATTGGGTAATATAATTTCGTTAAATTGTATGAATGTAAAACATATCTCTGAGTCATTGCATGTAAGTTTTACTAGCAATAACCAAATGCAACTGGTGACAGTCGATGTCGACAGCAGTTTTTCGCGAGAGGCGTTATAGTTTTACGTTATTAGTGCTAAAGAATTGTGATTAAAATACAAAATGTTAGCCTTGATTAATCGTATTCTTGATTGGTTCAAGAGCCTCTTTTGGAAAGAGGAGATGGAGCTCACGCTGGTCGGCTTGCAGTACTCAGGAAAAACAACTTTTGTTAACGTCATAGCAGTTAGTATCATCGGAAAACAATAAATAAGTGTTAAACGAAGTCATTGTTTGCGTTTTCGCGATAAACAATGTGTATGTTGCATATCGGTACTTTGAATTTTCGGTGGGATCGAATATCATATACGGCTAGTCTGTCGCCTTCATGTGTTTAAATTATGAGTAATGATGGAGATGTTTTGGCTTGCCTATTGCATTTATATAATGTACTTTGTTCGCAGTTACTTCTGTATTTGTTACCGTTTCCTCCATTACTTGTAGTTACGTCTGTTAGAAAATTATTTGGTTAACATTGCCACAATGAGGCTTAGGTTATTCAGAACTAATTTGCATATTATACCTACATGATTTTGGAGATACTCGTGTATGTCATAATTTAGTTTTGAAATGTTTATTTTAACAGTAGTTTTTCATTCAATACTACTTCTATAATTTATATGAAGTCAGTATTTATTTTTTAAATTACCATATTGAACAAAGTTCTATGAAATCTACACAAACACATAATAAAAAAGTGACTTAACCTTGTGTATGCTTAAGATATGGATCCCTGCTAATTCAAGCGCTTTCTTTTTCTATTTTTGGTTTTGGTATTGGTTGTATTGTATTGGTTCTTCCATGCTGGTCTGGGAGTAAAGAAAAAACATAGAATTTACCAGTTGCTTCTCTTCCCACATAGATGGTAAATGCCCATCGAGGGAATGGGCGAGTCTTAGGAATCATGTTATAGGTGATGTGGCTAGCAACCCATCATTATTTTGATTTCCCTTAATCATGCAAAACATGGCCTTAAGGTTTTGTTACCTTAGGCTCTGTCTATCTCGTAAGGGAGTAAGGGATAAAGAAGTGATATATGTATGTATGTACAATAGCCTCTAAGTAGCCTGTGGGAACAGTGTTTTTATTTTTCTGCACAAATTCCACAGTTTTTACATACTGCTGATAACATATCTATTAATATTGTCCAACCATTTTCAAATTCAAATTCAAATTATTTATTAAAATAATCAATTGTACAAATAAATTATAAATGGTTAGTAAGCACTATATTATGTCTATCTATGTATTAGTAAGTACATGGCAAAATTTACAACTAAACTAATGACTCGACATAAAACAAGTGCGTCTGCGCTTACAACGAAAGTATATTATAAACTGTGCGTAGAGTAATTAAATTAAATGCCTAAACTAGGATACGAAAGTACCCTGTATCTTAGGCAAAAGATAGGGTCTATAATTAAATATTAATTGATACAGGGAGTATTATACTGTGTACAAAATCAGCATTTTTATAACATATTAAACTAAGGATTACCTAATGATAAATAGTTAATTAACTAAGTTATACAACTATCTTCAGCAGGTTTTCGGTTTCCTCGTAAGACAAACTTTGCAACCACCCTGACAGAATTTTGTATTGATTATTAATTTAGCCAGTTAAACATATGATTTGTTCAATGTGATAATTAATCATGAGGTTGCTTAGAATCTAAACATCACTATCAACCTAAATATAAGTATCAATATTTAAATAATTTGTAACCAGTGCTATGGTAAACGGTGTTACTCAACTAAAACGGCCATTACTGTGTTTTCTAATATATTTAGGCATTTCAAGGACAATTGTATTTATACCTTTTACTTTATTTCCAGAATTTGATCATTTAGGTTTTTGTTTTTCTGAATCATAACTTCTATTGATTATGATAAAAAAAGGAATGTCCATAATATTCCATACTATTTTCATGTGTCTGTTATATAACAAGCTGACAATAGTGACAATAACTGACTTTAAAAAACAAGAACAGCAAATTGTCATTCTTAATAAAAAAAACACAAAAATTATAATATTAAAAAAAAGAGTAAACTGCACACTTTTCTCTATAAATTCAGTCACAGTCACATTCTCGCTAATACATGAAATAATTATTAAATTATACACAGACTCAACCAGTGGCAAGACTATAATGGTGTCACATGGGGGTCCTTCCTCAATACAGTCCAGGCCTAGCCATTTCAGGGCCCTGTGAAGCTAGGGGCCTGTGGCATTTTGATTGTTCTGCCACCATATTGACTCAATTCTTGACCAAATTCTGTAACCATTTTTAAATTTTTTGGGAACCGGTTGTCTTCAAGCAACTATGTTGTGATGATATTATGCAATGGACTATGGATGGATATCGTAAAATATATTGTACCATGTGAATTGGTACACAAAATACATACTGCTATTTATTATTCATATTATTTGAAAACACTGTTGTGTAAATTATCAATATTCTATTTAAAATCAATCAATCTTATCAGGAATTTACCAAAAACCGCAACATAACACTAAACTGCAAAAGCAATATTTGGCTAAATAATAACCGTGTTACGAAATTCTTTCTAGATGTAATCAATATGGCTGCTTTGCTTGTTGCTTAGAGAATTTTCTAGCCACAGGGCCAAACCACAGATTAAGTTGCTCAATGTTTGGGTCAATATATAATGTCCCTAAAACAAAGGTATGCTTACCTAAGTACTTGCCTTATATAAAATGATTAAAGCTTATAATTATTTTTCAGTCTGGCCAGTTCAGTGAAGACATGATACCGACAGTTGGATTCAACATGCGCAAAATCACTAAAGGCAACGTCACTATCAAGGTAATCAACACTGGTTCAACACAGTATAATTGATTTACAATAGTACCTACTATATTAATTATGAGACATTTTATTATTATTATAGCCTTTTTTATTCCGAATTCGCTACAATTTCATTTTTTTTTTTTTTTTTTGTTGTTATTGTTGTTTTTTTTTTTATTATTATTAAATTGTCGCGTAATTCGGCGTGCCTCATAGCATAGGCCTCCTCCGTGTATTGGAGGGTTTGGGCTATAGTTCCCACGCGCGCCCAGTGCGGATTGGGAACTTAACACACACCATTGAATTTCTTCGCAGATGTGTGCAAGGTTTCCTCACGATGTTTTCCTTCACCGAAAAGCTCATGGCAAATTTCAAATGTAATTTTCGCACATAAATTCCTAAAAACTCAGAGGTGCGCGCCCGGGATTTGAACCCACGACGCTCTGCTTGAGAGGCCACAGGTCAAACCACTAGGCTACCACGGCTTTTTTTTATGAGACATTATACACATATAAATTCCGCCAGCTAAGTTAGTTAGTAACCTCCTTATTCATAAACGCTCTGTAGGCTTCTGCTAACTTAGCGATCGTTTGTCCTTTTTCAAGAGCGTTTATGAATAAGGGGACAAGTGTTTACCAGGAAATGATTCAAAGTGAATGACTAATTGTGCTGGACTGTACAACTATGCTTAAAACTTATTGCTCTTAAGTTTGGGATTTGAGATCTGCGAAAGATCACTGAAAATTAAGCACAACACACCGGGTGGTCCTGCACAGGAGAATAAGACAGCTGATAAAATTACTGGTTCAGCACATGAGGTATTCTACCTTAGCCCTGTCCCTGTAGACTGGCAACGCATCTGCAATCCTCTGATATTAGTGTTAGTGTGTTGTGGTGCTCATTCACCATCAGGTATCTTGTCTGCCACCGTATTTAAAAAAAAAGATTTAATAAAAAAGAAATTTATTCAATGGTATGTGAAGTATCGTTTTTGTTCAGGTGTGGGACATTGGCGGCCAGCCCCGGTTCCGTTCCATGTGGGAGAGGTACTGCCGCGGCGTGAACGCGATCGTGTGAGTAATTTGTTGTAAAAACCAGTAGGCTTATTACCTAACTCGCTCGCAATCGCCATCGTGTTCATTTTGACAGTTCATGTATGGGCTGACAATTGGTATCGGAATCAGCTAGCTGTCACATTCATACGAGAACTGTCAAAATGAACACGATCGCGATTGCGAGCGAGTTAGGTAATAAGCCTACTGGTTCTATTTAAATTAACTATCATTTTGTCGCCGATCCATGAGGGTTGCCGATAAGAATAATAACGTATTCAAAGATGATATGATGTGCTCTGACTATTATTGTATTTTAATAGATCACACACACCATTGAATTGCTTCGCAGATGTGTGCAGGTTTCCTTACGGCACAAATCAGTACATAACAATGCAGAAACAAAGAACTATGTAGACAATAGGCGGTCTTAACCGCCGCGATGTTTTCCTTCACCGAAAAACTCAGAGGTGCGAGACCCTCTGCTTGAGAGGCCACAGGTCAAACCACTAGGCTACCACGCCCTAGCCCTAGCCCCATAGGCCATAGGCCATGACAAAACTAACAGTGGCGTATCGTCCTAACAACGCGATTCCCATCGGGTTCCTTTATCAAACTTCTGTCTCTCGCTCCTGCTTCACTCACCGCTTTAACATAGTTGTTTTAGAAAGTCGTACAGTAAACAATCGGTACGAAATTTACCGTATCCCTACTCCCCCGAAACTTCACCGTGAGTAATCGCTGTAAATTTTTAAGCCCCGGCGCAAAAAGACTAGTTTGACGTCAAAGTGTGTGTCTATCTGTTTGTAGCATCGTAGATCGTAGCTCATAAGCGGATCGTCCGATTTGAATGAGGATTTTTCATTAGAAAGCTAGTTTACTTGCAGTGGTTCTTGGCCATGTTTGGTAAAAATCGGTCCAGCAGTTTGAAAAGTATCAGCTCTTTTCCAAAATGATGGAAAGCATTTTTGGCATAAAATTGTTTGTTTTTTTTTTTTTACTTTTTAAGGGTTATTTCTTAAACTATATATATTACTAGCTTTTGCCCGCGACTTCGTCCGCGCAGATACGTCAGAGTGACGACATAAAATATATATATATTTTAATAAAAAAAAAAGTATCCTATGTTACTTCTAATACCTCCAAGAACATGTGTACAATATTTCATTATGATCGGTTGAGTAGTTTTCGCGTGAAACCGTAACAAACAAACTTACATTCGCATTTATAATATTAGTAGGATTTTGTATAAGTCTTTTTGATTGGGGAATTTTCACATTTTTTATTAGTTATGGTTATTTTGTTTGTTCAGATACATGGTGGACGCGGCGGACAGTGAGAAGATCGAAGCGTCCCGCAACGAGCTGCACAGCCTGCTGGAGAAGCAGCAGCTGACCGGCATCCCCGTACTGGTGCTGGGCAACAAGCGCGACCTGCCGCACGCGCTCGACGAGCACGGCCTCATCGAACGCATGTCAGTGTATTGACTCACCTTACTTGCTAGTTTTTACTCGAGCCTTCGCTCGCCCGTACCCTCTGCTCTGACGGCTTAAACGCCATAAAACGGCGGGTTTTATTGATTCCTAAGTATCCCATCGTCATTGCATCTTGTAATCGTCCTGATTAGGGACTCACCTTTTCTTCCACTTGGAACGATTTTTCAGTAAGTAATATATAATACCTACCTACCGTCGAATAGGGAATATAGGAAGTCTTAAACTGTTGAGGTTTTTTTAAATACCCTATTTTATTTATAAACGAGTTAATTTGTTCGATTATTTAATTATTATAGAACCCAAATAAACGTTTGTTTATTTTTTACGAAAATTACGTTCTCTTAATTAAGTGTAGCTAGTTCCTTTAAAAAAGGCCTTACTAGCTGAGATAGCGCTAACTAAACAAAAAGCTTTTCAATTTTACAAAAATAAATCGACAACCCTAACACTATTGGAGCGTAGGTAGGTATTTATTTCAAAAAATAAGCCTAGTTTCCATACTGATCTATTTATTTACTTTGTATATATGCTCTATCCAGCGCCACTTTGAGAGATTTCCGTCACGATTGGCTTCTGTTCAGTTTGACCCCATCTATACGGTATAATGTTTGTGTTGCAGGAACTTGTCAGCGATCCAAGACCGTGAGATCTGCTGCTACTCGATCTCGTGCAAAGAGAAAGACAACATCGACATAACTCTGCAGTGGCTCATCCAGCACAGCAAGTCGGGCGCCGCGCGCTAGACCGCGACGTCAGTCCTGAGCCTGCCTCCCGCACCCTACAGCTTGCTACCCACGTAACAACATAATCGTTACGATTTAACTGCTTAGATTTGTCTAGACTACAGGTTCTAAATCGTACAGATTTCATATGCACCGGAACATACGTGCGTAGCAGGCTTACTACAAGCAACGGTATAGACCATAGATTTAGAATATGCTACCATTAAGCCCTAAGAAAAATAATGCAAGTTTCGTTACATTGCCAGGCCGGGATGTAAGATTTAGAAGTCGGCGACCCACCGCCGCAATGCAGCGCGACTTGCAGGATTTTTCTGGCATGTCTAAACTGGGCTATAAATTAGATAGGCTCGGAATTAACTGAGACGAGACCAAAAAAATCGACAGCTGTCGGCGATTGTGCACGGAAAATAAGCTTAATTCCTTTCGTTTAAGAGTGTCGCTAATTTAACACTTAAAATTTAAAAAAGAAAAATTACCTCGTGCTAGCACGCGTTATATCGCTCTTTCTCTTAGGTTCTCAAATTATTATATATCATAAATCTATGGTGTAGACAACGTAATGTTTAAAACTTTCGCGCTCTTCACTCATGAGTAATAGCGCCAAACAGATTTTATTTACCACGGTTTAGTTGTGGAAACGGCTGTTGAGCGGTCGGTAAATAAAGTGTTTTATGCGAACTCTGTTTAAATGTAAGTATACAAATCAAATGAGATTCGGAGTGGCCTGTCGGCTCGAAATGAGATCGTAACTAATTGTTGAATCTATCTGCTAGCTAACAGAACGGCTGGCACAAGTGACAGCGACTGGCTTTGTCAGTATCTGGATCAATTCTAACAAAGTCAGAAAGGGACTCATTGAGCGACATTTTGGGGAATGGCACGCGTGCTAGCCGTCCTTAGTAACTCGGTCTGTTGAAATGTTTAAATTATCTTAAATAGTCAAATTATGCAAAATGAAACGATTTAATAAATCCTTTTCCAGGCATATTGTGCATATAGTGACCACATAAATGTACTCAAATATTCGACTTTGCTACATTTACAATATGGTACAAAATCAATTGAAGTCATTAAAATTATAATTGTTTTTAAATTAATCCCTCGTAGGTAAAAAACATAAAACTTTGATTAATTTTGTAGTAGCTTACCTAAATTAGCGGGGCCTGGAAAAGGGTTAAAGCTTGCTTACCGAGGCTGTGGAGCTGATGTATTTTTATTTTATATTTTTACATGATCACATCATTTCCTTAGATTCGAGATCGTGCTCGCTCAGAAACAGTTCTCTCTTTCGTTTGAGAAATTATGCGACTTGTAGTTGTACGAAAGTTACTCTTGTCCCGATTTGGTTTGAATTGGCTTCTACGTTGGATTGGATTACGTTGTTCGTCTAATTTCCAATTATTACGATGAAGTATAAAAACATGCTATTGCCAAATTGTCTCGCCCCGAAAATTACACAGTTTCGAAACACCAGTAGTTAAAAGATTCTTTCCATGACCTAAATATTGCCGCATTTTTTTTGTACCCATTAGAATAACTTGTTATCAAATAATAATAAATTGCAAATAACAAATTAAATAAACGCACTGTAAGGTAATAAGTATCAAATCATTAATAAATAGTATTAAATTACTTGTCGCGTTTTTTGTTTTCCAAAGCAGCAATAAAAATAAAAGGTTATAAAACATAATAAACAATAGACAATCACGCATTCCAAATATTCTCAGTAAAAATCACATGTATGTTTTTTTTCTTACAACTTTTTTAATGATTATATGATTTAAAAGCGATTCAACTCAATTCCAAAATATACCTTACTACTTGTATCTTATTCTTACCAAGATAAGGTAGAGCTGATGAAAATGTGGCCCGTTTATCGAAGTTACACCTTACAATTTTATAAGTAAACTATCAGCATTGTTTAAATCCCGACCACTGATCGATTGATTGGGCTAATATTGCTATTTAAACCATTACTCTTCTAGTCTAAACTCTTTGAAAAATAAGTTACCTTTGCTCATAGACTCATAAAAAGGATCCCCTATTTAGACAGCTCTTATTCGGTCGAATATATTTGGCTGAGATATAATAGAAAACTATTGGATTCAAAATTTGCACAACATATCACTAGCCTTGTCTGTATCATTAGGCTTAGTCTGTACGGCGTATGTGACGCATCGGCGTTCTTGGACCAGCACGTCTACCACGGCGCACTAGTCGCGTCGCGAGCGAGATATATTGCCCGTCGTTTTCTTAGTGTTCGTTCTAGAGAGAGACGGGTAGTCTATCTCGCACGCTCTTATGCTAGACGAACTAACTTACAAAGTATGTGACAAAGACATTTGTATTTTAAAAGCACTTTGTACAAATTTACTTTGAAATGGCGACTTATTTGGTCTTAATTACAAAGCAAACGCGACAGCAGGGTTCAGGATTTTCTACGCAACGTCTAGTCTAGCTGTGACTAAAACTATGCTGAGCATGTATGTACTATCAAACAAATCGAGTTCCTGACCCACCGTAGAACGTTCTCACAGTAAAAGTAACAATGATTTTCCTTGCCAATTCAACATAACGTTAGTATGACATTTACTGCTACAACGTTCCACAATGGGTCAGGAATCAATTTGTTCGATAGTACTATGTTAGATTATTTATTTAGTATCTCTATAGCATAACGCATTACACAGTCATATATAATATATGTATATACAAATATTATAATTCCTTATCCCAATCTTGTTAGTTATAAATGAGGGACTAATTTTGCTTAATATTCTTTAACGTTTTTTGCAGAAGGCAATAATTCGAAATACAAAATGGATACTAGTTTCGCATGCAATCTTAGTTATTCCCTTGTAACTTTAAATCGTTCGGTTGGTATACTACGTATAGTAGTTTATGTATTTATTTGTATGGTTATTTAGCAAAATTAGACTCGCGGATGTCAAATGTAGTTATGGAATGGTAATAATCAATAAGTAATAGTGCCGTATCGGATGATACAATATAAGTGACTATGCAAATGGTTAAGTAGGTACCCAAAAGGTAATTCAATTAGATAAAAGTCATATTTGAAACTATAAAATCTTAATGGCGGAAGCTTTTAATCCTATTATTTAGGTTTAGATACTACAATGGCAGAAATGCTCTCAATTTTCAAAATTTAATTTAAGAACTTGTGTTATGTTTATAGATACGTTTACGGTGTCTACTTTCTAGTTCAATTCAGACGACTGAATCGTGATTATATTAAACAAAACAGTTTAAGTGGTCATTACTGTCAATACAATTGTCAGAGTCGTCGTCAGCCAATCATACTTAGATCGGTTGTATTATTATGTAAACACACCTTGAGGCCACTTTGACAGCTTGATCTTGACTTTATAACAACAATTAATTTACTGGGATAAAATGATGACGTTGGACTTCTAACGTAATTTATCTTTTGTTCATTAAATATGCAATACAAGGTGTGCGTGAGCATGGCTAGAGATTTTAACTGTGTATTCCTGAGGTCATAAGGAGTAAAAAATTTTAAAGACCTAGGTCGCTTTATGCGTTTTTAAAAATTATTTTATATGGACACCGTCGACATTATTTAAAGAGTGCCGGAATTCACTATTAAAATCTCTCGCAATGCTCAGGCACACCTTATTATAGTATATATATATGTATATTATTTTCAGAGGTCGGAGGGGAGCCGTCTATGAATCAAAATGATTTTAATGACTGGCGGTGTATATATTATATAAATATATATATATATATATCGAAATTATATAATGTAACATTAGTCATGCAAAGGTTCACGAATATTTCAGAAAGGCAAAATAATGTTTTTGCAAATTAATTTATATTTATTGTCACAAACCAACCGAAGCTCGAATGCGACATCTGAATCAATCGATATATAATGAAATTCAGACTTACCAAACCATGTTAAAACACTTTGTTTTGATAAAAAGCGAAGTAGTTAAAGTGCCGCGCGGACTTCGTTTTGCTTTTTAATGAAATCTTTGTTTATACCTACACTTGCCGGGAATTAACTTGCACACCTGTAACTTGCATATTTTTGTGCAAGTAGTTTCCATTTAAAGTGACATACACATAACTATTACCTACTTGCACAATATCAATGCCTTGTTTTACAGGCATGTGTATTTCCAGCTTTAGATTTTAAAAGTAACGTCCTCTTTCCATGCTTTATCAGTTTGTGGCAAGCTATACACGTTTCGTACCTGGGGTCTACTCTCAAATATGAAGTTCGTATCATACCGTCTCTCTCACTTTCCCATTGAACACTATAAGTGTGAGGGGGCGGCACGATACGAACTTCGAGTTTCGGAGTATAAGACCAGTAATGTAAGTTGGAGCTGGCGAAAGTGGCTGACTAAAGGTTTCTGCTTGTTATACCCCTTTGATCCAATAGTTCACAATCATACTAATAACGGGGAGAAAGCTGATGTAATTACAACGATAGATCACAGATCATAAAGTTGCAATTTCGTTGACAAAAAATATATGATTGTGAACTAGCTAGACTACAGCATCGATTTACACTATTTAATTTACTTGCGTATCACGAGTGTCATTACCTTCCGTGTTATGAGCCCTTTCCTTATGGTTTAGATATTTCAATGCGTTTGACGGCATTTGGCGGAACAATTTGTAGGTAGGTGCCTTGAACTATCTTTGTATATTTGAGCTAACGCCCGCGCTAGCGGATATTTCGTCTCTTGTTTATTTATAAGACGGCTATTATAGTATGGTGTAGTATTGTGAGCAGACTTCTTGAATAAAATTTTGATTTGGTTGTAATAGTTAAAGGCAAATCACAGACTGTAAGAAGTTAAGACACGTGCATTACAAAATGTTGTCTTATATTATGTAGCCTAGATCGATTGCTCACTGATTTAGCTTCTAGGCGATTAGGCAAATTAAAGATATATTTATTTTATTAACTTTATTTGGTGTCTACATCACTTTACAGGAGTCGAAAGTTGCTTAAGAATATATTATGATTACGAATATGTTATTGTTAACATTTTCGCGCCACGTCAAATACAAGACGTCACTCATACGCTAGACTTCTTTATTGCGATGCCTTAAGTTGAACCTAAACCCAATTGAACGAAGGTTGCTTTTGCACTGAAGTAATGGACGTATTATATATTGGTCGTTGGCGTCGAAAAAGTTAAGATATTACGTCAAGATGATAAAATAAAGTTGACCTTGTTAGACAGCGCCATCTAGCGCTCGAATTACCTTTATATAATTATTAACAGATGCGATGGTTGGATGGATGGTATAGTAAAAATGCTACATTTACTTTTTAAAACCGTACCGAAAATTAATAATATTTCGAAGAACCAAGGCACATTGATTATACTATTTATTACTATAAATAATGAAACATAGTATCGTTGAGATTAGCTATAGCTATTGTTATTAAAATGTAGTTTCGAGGTGAATGCCACGGCGTTTTCACCGCTTTAGCCAAATATTGTTCCTGTCGACAAATTATACGTTCGGAAGAAAAGGGATATGCTAACAATTAAATCAGTTTATGGTACGCCTGTTTAAAAAAATATTTTTTGTCGGTAATAATGTTTAACTTAAACGGCCAAAACGCTCTGGACTTTCATTAGTAAGATGCGTTGCCACTTTTATACACGAATAAATTCACAAAACCAGCTTATCTCGATGTCGCTTGGACAGTTTTGATTCAACAATCATGTTATGTTGCGAAGTCATATTAAGTAACTTCATTAGGATTTTGCAAATAAACTCGCATAGGTGTATCACAAATATGTGCAATTGTGCAATAAAAAATAAGCTTTTGTATTTTTTTTATTATTACTTTTTTGTAATTTATAAGTTATTTATACTATACTTAACGATTGATTTGGACCGAAGATAAAGCTATATGTAAGAGCGGTAATGTTATTTAGCTTTCGCTTCATTCGACAATGAGATATGTCAATAATAGTCCGTACAAAAATCAATAAAAAATGAAATGGTGTGAGTAGGATCCGTCACAATTAATAGGCATCTCTGAGTAGTCAGTAAATTACTTAGATATTGTCGAATGAATGCCAAAATCGATCGTTAGGGAATAGTAATGGGCCCGTATACACATTTAGATATAATAAAAATAAAGCAAAACGCAAGGCATTCTTTGCTCCAATAACTTTACAATCTTTTGGTGTGAGGTTAAATAAATATACTAAAATAAATAAATAAATATTAAAATACACCTACTATGGATATTTTTTTGTACACACATATATATTATAGCTAAATGTGTCGGGTCTTACGAGTCTGAGCATTAATAATAGCCTAAACTATATTATTTTCGTGTTTGTATCATTATTCGTGAATTCATGTAAATAGTACGTTATGAGACTGTCGCATGTTAAGTAGGTACTTAAACGAAACATTTTTTAACATTACTGTGTTTGTATCCAATAGACGTTGTTACTTGAAATTGAATTAATAACTTTAAAACATATTCCCTTGATACTCCATGGTAATTTGTTTTAGTTGGATATGCGCAAAGTAGACTCAATTACATATTAGAAAACGGATGTAAACAGAACTTTAAAAAAACATAAGTACAACATTGTTACCATGTTGCTTGAAGCACGTAATCTCAAAATTGACAGTGGTGCACAAAATAAGATATACCTATCATCATTTAATTTATTTTTTGATTTACCTTTCCACCTATACACCTACAATCAGGCTAAACGGGGCCTTTAGGTCTTGTTCCTTAGGCTGTGTGGCAGTGCCGGCGTTACGACCACTTACACCCCGGGCAAGAATATTGTGGCGCCCGCATGAAACCAATCGAATACCAGTTTGCCGGAGGAAGCATCGCCCCCTGAAATTTGGCGCCCTGGGCCGTCGCCCCATCGCGCCCCCCCCCCCCCCCCCCTCCCTAACACCGGCACTGCTGTGTGGGGTAGACACATAAAGGGGATAAAGACGTGATTTGTGTATTTAATTTCTACTCTAATGTTGGAGTCTTAACTCTTTGATCAAGAAATCGTACATGTAATGCATTCAAGTTATTCTAAAATATTTTATTGTTCTGAACATGCTGGTTATAAAATAGAGATATGAGGATACGGCCGCGAGGTGGCTCAACCGCCATATCCCGTGTGATTTGAACATGTCCATGACTAATAACATCCGCGGACACTAGGTGTGTATGGTCTCAGTTCATTGACACATTCGTCGATTTTCGTAACACACAGGATACAGCGTTTGAGAAGTTTCTCGGCCTTACCCAAATATGTTTCTTTGAAGTTAATACTGGTCGTACTCGTATCAACAAAATTTATATTCTATTAATCAGTCTACTAATACGGCCCTTATTGTGGACTTAAAGTGTCGTTGGTTGGAAGTAATGTAAAAAAGCGTTTCGTTTGACAGTTGGGTGTATTGGAACCAGTTTGTTATAGTGGTGATGATGATGATTAAATCGGTTTACGACTGTTAGTGTTGAAGCATTATTGCATTAATCGATTCGATGTCGGGGCAAGTAAAATATGTAGGTACATGAATTAAGTATAGAACCGACATAAAGTATGCATTTTGATATTTTATTTGCACTAAAATCGCATTGCTGCCTATCACCGATATCGTTTTGGATAATGCGAAAATCACCTTTATAGTGTATCTTTCCAACTAATTCCAAAAGTTTGGAAGGCTTCAACAGGTACCTACTTAATGGGTTAGTGTAACTGAACACCCATGTTAATGTTTTTGAGGATATTTAATTATGAATGGTGCAAAAATGTATCCATACATTAGTCGGTGTTGAAAGTGTACGGCCTCAAAATGGCGATTTAATTTTGATTCAAACATTACGATGAAACCTTAACAGTTGTTCAATCAAAATAGCCCATCCCATCTGCTGACATATTACGGAATTATTCTAAAATGCCGTTATGTATGTATAAGTATTTGTTGCAAAAAAAAACAATTTTTCTAATCAGCCCGACAACTAGAGCCTCTGCCTGCTCTCAATCAAGGTCTCAAGGTCAATGATACTGAAGATTGTAATAATTTTAAAATATTTTATTGAATCAGGCGTTATTTGCGGAGGTCCATTTCAATGGCCGAGCCGCGGAGTACTTAGCAAGGTAAATATTTTTGGTTCATAATTATAAAACACCAAGAAAGTGTTTACGGTGTTATCTTTTCAGTCCTCCATTTCCACGATTCTTCATGAAAGTTAATATTAGGTACTAATTTTAAAATTATAATATTAAACTTAGCACCTAGCTTAGCACGTGTAGGGTCAGGAAAGCCATAGTACGCATAACACCATCAGACTACCACCATGAACGAAGTCCAATATTACTCGCACCTACTAGTAATTTGATAAACCTAATTCACACAATTTGTCCTCGTACATATTTGATATGGACTTCCTTCCGCAAAGTAACGCCTAGATCTAAAACTTAATTTTATTAGGAAATCAATTTTTTCCTCTTTCAAATGGAATTCAGCTAACAAAAGAAAGAAGAAGAAATCCATTTCAGTGAAGGCACATTGTAACGTAACTCAATGTTTGTTACGTAGGGACCTGTTGAAATATTTACAAGTTCCATTTGAAGGCAAACACTTAAAACCCCTGTTTAAGTAACGAGTCGTTAACCGATTTTCATTTCAATTGTAAAGTGAATAGAGCATTGTATTCCATGCGTTGTAAAATAAAGTTTCTCTTACTAGTTTGTACTCTGTTTTTAACAAAGGAATAAATATTATAAGAGCTATTGGATATTTTATTAGTAAGATAATGTTGTAGGTTTTGTTGCAAACAAGGTGATGAACCAAGTCGATGAAAAATGATATGGAATGAGACTTTGAAAACAATCACGATACAGAGTTTATTGTTATATTTTAGATGTTAATTGCTTGAAAAAATGTTCAAAGTTACGCATGCTACATTTTTCCATATTTCTGATGGCACTATCCACAGACTGGATAGGAAGACACATTTTAATACGGCTTTCGAAGCTAATATAGCTTCTTAAATTCTAGGGACTACCTGTGATCCCACCTAATTTGTCCGGACCCGAAAATCGCTCAGTAATATTTTAATTAAATAGATAGGTTAGGCTAGTTAGGTATCTTCAGTTGCCCGAAGGCCAAATACCCATAAAAAGGAGCTCCGCCCTTGGTCGGAGCTCCGTGGAAAACCAGGTTGTCAATCTGTAGGTGGAGTACGCATGAGGAACGTAAATTTTCTCTTAGCGCAAATAGTTTCTTAAGGATTTCTTACCTAATATTTTCGAGCACCTATCTAATGACTAATAATCCTCACGTTTCTGCCTCAGTTGAATAGTATAAAGAGCATCCTTAAAAAAACAATTTTAGTTACGGAAAATACTTACGAGGTTCAGGAAAGAAAGCTTACGTTCAAAATTTAATTCATACCTGTCATGTATTTACTGTCTATGGTTTGGTTTGGCGCCATGGTTCTCAGAATAAAAGATGTCGGCCCCCGCCTTGTACGTGAATCGTGTTTTATTTAATAGTACTAGTTAAAACATGAAAGTGGCGACGAGGATGGGATAATTTCATTCAGTAGTCGTAAAGTCTTAAAATTAAAGAAGTGAACGTCAAATTATTGAGTCAAACTCCAACAGGAAAATATTGTCGGTGTCGGTCTTGTCTCGGTTGGTTGTTAGTCATGGCGTCCTCATATATTGGTAATATAGCTCCCTTTGACAAAGAGACACAATCATTCAACTCGTGGTACGAGCTATTCGAGGAATATTGTGAATTGAATGGGGTGCTGGAGGAAATGGTTGAGGGCTCAAAGAGAAAGGCTTTGTTTTTGACACTAATTGGGAGTAAGCACTACGATGTGCTGCACACGTCGTGTCTTCCGTCTAAACCAAAAGAAAAGACCTTATCGGAGCTGGGCTCCATATTGGTGGACAGATACAGCCCTCCGGCGCTGAAATCAACATACGCATACATGTTTAACAAATGTGTGCAAGGTGACCGCACAGTGGGACAATTTATACTGTCCTTACAAGAATTAGCGTCAAAATGTGATTTTGGCCAGTACGCTGATCAAGCGTGTGTAAATCAGTTGATTGTAGGAATTAAAAGTCAAGCAACAAGGACAAAGTTGCTCGGAACCCCCGATCTAAATTTTGCTCAAGCCAAGGCAAAGGCTTTGCAGGATGAAGTGGTGACCAAGCAGGCAAATGAGATGTGCCAGGAAGAAGCGATGACTGTCCAACGGGTCCAAAGTAGTGAAATACCTAAAAATCAAGCACAAAGAGTCCGGCCAAAACCTGTACAGTTTAATAACAGGCGCAGTCATCAGTCATCAGTCTCTCAAACTCCATGTCATAGATGTGGACGGTACCACAATCCCCTTACATGTCCAGCAAAGAACTGGCAATGTTATACCTGCCAAAGAATTGGCCACACTTCAAGAGTATGTCGTCTAAACAGGTCATCGAACCAAAGAGTACACTTCAATGAATTGCAGGATGAAGAAAATAATGAAGTGGATTGTATTGTAGATCAACTATGTGACATGAACATTAACACTGTAAATTTCAGGTATGGGTTGAGTCCATGTATTTGCTTATCTTGTGATATTCCATGTGAACCAAACTGTAAGGTGTGTTCTGATATACATTTGTTAGAGGGAAAGTCCAACCACAAACCCCAAAAAGTATTATTGAAAATAAATAACAAAGATTTAGAATTTGAAGTTGATACTGGAGCAGCAATAAGTTTAATTTCATATCCATATTTCCAAAAGCATTTTAGTAATATTCATTTAGAGGCAACAAACATTAAACTTAATTCTGTTTCAGGTCCAATACTAACTAAAGGACAAATATCAGTTAATGTACAGTCAGGCAAGAATGTCAGCAAGAATTTGGTCCTCATTGTATGTGAAAGTAAAAGTCAAAATTTCACACCATTATTGGGCAGGAACTGGCTTGATGTATTATTTCCAGAGTGGAGAAGTACATTAATAAATAATAAAAAAAATGAAAGCCTGAAAAGAGTCCTAAATAATTGTAAGTCAAATTTGTTAACAGCTGATTCACAATCATTAAATGATAGACAATGTTTTTCTTACTCAATAAATAGAAACAAGTCACAGTCAGTAAATGAAAGACAAAACAGGAAATTGCAATTGGGTAACCTGTCACATTGTCCTGAGGTTGTAGACAAGTTAAAAGGAAAATATGCAAATGTTTTTAGTGATGAAAAATCATCCAGTATTAAAGGTTTTGAAGCAAAGTTAAGTCTAAAAGAGAATTCAATTCCGGTGTTTCAAAAACCATATTCATTGCCTTATAATATTGTAGAGACTATATCAGAGTCAATTGATAAATTAGAACAAAATGGAACAATATTTAAAGTCAAACATTCAGAATGGGCTTCACCCTTAGTGCCAGTAAAGAAGAGTAATGGGTCTTACAGACTTTGTGTAGATTTTAAAAAGACTGTCAATCCGAACCTAAAGGTTGATTATTATCCTTTACCAAAAGCTGAGGATGTTTTTGCTACACTATCGGGTGGCAAAGTCTTTACTGTTTTAGATTTGTCAGATGCATACACTCAATTGGTGGCAAGTAAAGAGACTCAGGAATTATTAACTGTTAATACACACAAGGGCTTATATAGATATAAGAGATTAATTTATGGTGTGGCATCAGCACCGGCTATTTTCCAAAATGTCATGGATCAAATATTAGCAGGAATTAAAAACACCTGTTGTTATATTGATGATATTTTAATAAAAGGGAATAATTTTGAAGATTGTCATGCAACTGTAGTCAAAGTCTTAGAAAAATTGAGTAAACACAATGTCCGTGTGAACTTTAATAAATGTGTCTGGTTTTCACCATCTGTAGAATACTTAGGTCATGTAATCTGTGCTGAAGGTAGGAAGCCTAGTCCATCTCTGGTTGAGGCCATTAAAAATGCAAAGACACCTGAAAATGTTAAAGAATTAAGGTCATATTTAGGATTGTTGAATTACTACATTAATTACATTGATAACTTGAGTACATTAGTAAAGCCCTTAAGAGAATTGACTGAAAATAAAACTAAATGGTCTTGGAATCAAGTTCATCAAAATGCATTTGAATTGTCAAAGCAAAGGCTATCAGAAAGTAATGTGCTTGTCCATTATGACCCAACATTGCCAATTGTTGTTTACAGTGATGCTAGCCCAGTAGGTCTTGGTGCAGTGTTGTGTCATATTGTGAAGGATAATTTAACCTCAAAAGTGGTAGAAAGACCTGTAGCCTTTGCATCATGTTCTTTAACCAAGGTTCAACAAGGTTATTCACAACTAGATAGAGAGGCACTTGGGATAGTCTATGCAGTCACAAAGTTTCATAAATATTTATGGGGAAGACATTTTGTTTTAGTAACAGATAATGCTCCCATAAAACACATTTTGCATCCATCAAAAAATGTACCTACCTTAGCAGCTCATAGGTTACAACATTGGGCGTTAATATTAGAAAATTATAACTACAGCCTTGAACACAAAAAAAGTCAACATTTATGTCATGCAGATGCTCTGTCAAGATTGCCTATAAAAAAAATTGTTGTAGATATTAATTACAGTGATGTGCTAGGCGAAATACCAATTGATCATGTTTATATTGCTGAAAAGAGTAAGAGTGACCCAGTATTGTCAAAAGTATATAACCTTGTTCAACAAGGTTGGCCAAATTATATCAATGATCAAGCAATCAAACCTTTCTTTAAAATTAGGCATTATTTAACTATATTAGATGGGTGTTTATTGTTTGGATCTCGGTTAATAATACCTCAAGCTTGTCAAAGTCAAGTCTTAAATTTATTGCATGAAGGACATCCTGGGATTGTAAGAACTAAAATGTTAGCTAGATCATTGTTTTGGTGGCCAACAATGTCCAATGATATAGAGTTGAGGTGTCAATCATGTGAACCATGTGCAGTTGTTAATTTCAAACCAAGTAATGTAAAAGTTCCATGGCCACAGAGTAGTGTACCATTTGAGAGAGTACATATAGATTTCTTTGAATTTAAGAAACAACACTTCCTTATTTTCTGTGATTCTTACTCAAAATGGCTTGATGTAAGAATTATGAAACAATGCAATGCAATCAATGTTATAAGAGAATTATATTCCATTTTTGCAATTGTTGGACTGCCAAGTGAACTGGTGTCAGACAATGGACCCCCTTTTGATTCCCATCTTTTTGTGGAATTTTGTGCTAAATTAAATATTAAGTTAACAAAATCCCCTGCTTATCATCCAGAAAGCAATGGATTAGCAGAAAGAAATGTACAGATAGCAAAAAAGGCTTTAAAAAAAATAATTTTCAACAATGAGTTGAATAATGATTTAGGAACTGATTTTAGTTTGCAACTATCAAAATTTTTACTAAATTATAGGAATACACAAACTACAGTAAATTTTAAAACGCCTAACTCTATGTTGATGTCATATTTGCCAAGAACTATGTTGTCAATGTTAAATCCAGTCCATACACCTAAGTCAGTTAAGAGGATACCTACTTATCCCCACTTTTTAGTAAATGACCCTGTATTGGTGAGAAGTGGAACAAATTATCCTGTAAGAGGAAAAGTTGTAAAAGTATTAAGTGCAACACTGTATTTAGTCACAGTTAATGATGTCCTTAAAAAGGTTCATTTAAATCAGTTATGTCATGCTCCACTTCCCAAACATACAGATTCAGTGTCTGGTAATAACCTGACCTCAGCAAATTCCAAGATGTCTATTGGTTTGCAAACTGTACCAACATACAAACCTCTGACAGTTCCAATGAATCCTATTGTTAATCCTGTTAATCCCAACATTAATTGTACCCCTCCTAGGTTTCATAATACTTATACTCTTAGTCCTCCTCGCGCTCCTGTTGTCAGGCATCAATCACCGGTATCTGTACCTGCTCCAAAACCTTGTACTGAATATGTTCTATCACAAACATCCTCTCCAACATCGCCTGTACTATCTCATACTAACACAGGTGAAGATCATTCTCTAACACCTATGCTAAGAAGATCTAAACGAATTGTAAAACAACCTGTTAAACTTAATTTGTAAGGGAAGAGTGTCATGTATTTACTGTCTATGGTTTGGCGCCATGGTTCTCAGAATAAAAGATGTCGGCCCCCGCCTTGTACGTGAATCGTGTTTTATTTAATAGTACTAGTTAAAACATGAAAATACCTACCTATAGACGAGTTGTTTTCAGAGTGAAATGCCTGTGACACTGCACTAAGTAGAGAGTTACTAGTTGATACTTAAATGCTTAGGTTGCGAAATGAAACATTTTTAAGAATATAATTTGTGTATTTACGTAGAAAATAGCATCACAATTAATAAGAATACCTAAGTACTAAGTATTGATTATATAACCAACAGATCTTAAAACGCTAGAAATCTTTACCTACTAACCTATAGTTGTGGAAGGGACCATAGCACAAGTAAAAAATCGTTTCGCAATTTCCCTTAATAATTATGTCACACTTGGGGCACGTTTCTATATCGCCAGGACACATTCGCCTTACGTCATCCCAAATACCCACAATCATAAACTAAGTACGAGGAAATGTCTGTTACTATGTAGCAGCGGCTTAGTTAGGTAGTTATGTCCTTGCCTAGAGGTGCCTAGAGTTTGCTTCTGATAGAGAGACGTTGGGATGAAGTAAACGCGAAAGGGTGTTCATCCTGAAAGGAAAATATTCTAATTACAAGATTAGGCATATTTTTCTTATTGGTTAACCTTACCTACTTAACTTCTTGAAATTGTTTAAAATTATATTAAATACTATCGATGTCGTACTTTGGGAATGTTTTATCATTTATAATGGTGGGTTCAGGCTACAGTCTAGTGCAAAGTAACACGTAACATGAAATCATTTGTCGTCCACGTTACTGCAATTTAATTATGAAGATGCAATACGTTTGCTATGAGTTCTGATAAAAAGTAACCTACTCGTACCTGTTAAGGTTAATTTCGATTCAGACTTTATTATTAGTACGTACGATAGTCTAACTACTTAATATAATACGCAGTCGGCCCAAATAGAGTGGAAAGAGCAGAAATTTAAATCTAAACCAGGTAACCAAGTTGCCAAGATATGACGTCCTCATTATTGATGTCTAATCTTTTTTTTAAATCTAGTAGTTCAAAAAATCTAGTAACAATAATGATGAGTGTACAATCCGAGAGCTTTTAGAATGCCATTCGGGTTGGTTTGGTCTTGCTGTCTCACTCACTCGGCCGATTCAAGTATCAAACCTATAAGAGTAAGACAGCTAAACAAAGCCGGATGGCATTCTAAGAGCTCACGGACTGTACTTCTAATTTGCCAACGGTCATCGTCAATCTTAGCCTCTTGGCTGTCTTCATGTTCTTGATGCCCAACAAAAACTAACGTATGCACCATGTTAATGCGATTTAGCACCAAAACATTAAAAGTACTTAGCGCTTTTGTGCCGTATCTGATATAAATTTAATCTAAAAACATATCATCCCTTTTTGTAATATTAATTAAGCAGTCTTAGTTTTCTTTCATTTAAAAACACTTGTCACCGATCTTTGCGATCATCCAGCTAGCCAAGCCAATCAAAATGTATATTCATAACTCGTAGAACAAATTGTAATGTAAATGTCAAGTATTTTAAAATGCCAACACCATCAAATAAAAAGAATTGTTTGCATTAGTGAAGTAAAGCAGTTTCAGGAATAAAATCCACTCCAAGCAGATTAAAAGTAGAAGTGTCTGTATCACTAAGCAGTAACGAGTCTACAGCGTCCCGTCCCAGGTGGTTCAGTTTATGCTCATGAAGCATAACTTTATCAGTCAATCTGTCTACTTTGTCTGTTAAAGCGTCAATTTTGTCAGTCATAGTAACCGACATTTTGTCAAACTTGTCCGATAACTTGTCAAGCTTTGATACCAATACTTTAAGCATGGCCAGTGACGCGTCGTTTTGCAGACGTCCGTCACTCTCGCTTTTAGTATCGACTACGTCGGTATCTTGGCTATTTTGGCTACTATTACTACTTACTACCGAGATCTGATGTTTCAGACTAGCATTAGCCAAGAGATTCAAGTGATGCTGGTAGAACTCAGATTCCTTGTACTGCGCCAGTTCCTCGGCATTCAACAGGTATAGGATACTGCGCTCCACGTCGCAGGCTTTCAATGAACTAATCACATCTTGCAACTTCTCTGCGTACAACTTCTGTAGAGACGGCTTCAATGATTCGATGAGGTTGTTGCCCGGGTTCCAGTAGTATGGTATATTTTTTTTCACAATGCTTTCGTGGAGATCTTCAACCATTATTTGGAAGAGGAAACTGATTTTATTATTCCAAAACTTCCGGTCGCCTTCCTTCCCAATTCTCCATAGGAAAAGCGTTTTTATGTAGTAGCTCGCAATGGCTTTCAGTCCTAATGCATCGCGCAGCTTCTTCACCTGCAGTTTAAAAAAAAATCATTCTAGCTAGTAAAAAAAATCGTTTATTAAACGTTCATCATCATCCTCTCATAAAGACCGGTTTCGCCCGACTTTTAGAAAAGTAAAAAAGTTGAGAAAAGTTAAAAGTAAAAGTTAAGTTAAGAAAAGTAAAAGTTATTAAGTCCTCCGCAGGTAAAATATTTTGGTGGACAGAAATCCAGTTTATACAAAACTAGCAGTTGCCCGCAACTTCGTCTGCGTAGAATTCGTTTATCGCTATCCCGCGGGAATCACGCAATTTTCCGGGATAAAAAGTAGCCTATGTGTTATTCCAGACTATAATCTATCTATGTTCCAAATTTCATCCAGATCGGCCCAGTACTTTTTGAGCCTATTCATTACAAACATACAAAAATAGGTACAAATATTTCCTCTTATAATATTAGTATAGATATAGATAATATAGGTTAACGCAAAAGATTAACTAAAATTAAATGTTTTGGGTACAGTTGACGTGTTATATGGTTGCACTCCATTTAGTTTCTAAATAGTCACTGATAAACGTTTCTATTAATATTTAACGTCAGACATTTGTGAGTGAATTACATTGTGTTGTATAGTAGGATAATCTCATAAGTATAGCGAGAATATATATAAATCCTAGTATGTACGAGTCGGATGGTGATCTTGAGTTGCTGGCAACCCTTCATCAGGTCACGCTCGAAGTCCTGGAATGAGAGACGCCAGCATCGGTTCTGTTGCGCCACTGCCATACCCTTGACTGGCTTCGGCACCAGCAACCAATAGCGGGATTGCTTCCCGTCTACTTGTCTGCAAACACCATTCGGAGTAATAACGCTACAGCCTCACACTAGGAGACGTAGTGTGGTTACGTTACTCGTTATGCCCATGCTCTCTCTCGCTCTCTGTGGTCATGAAAGACGAGGACGGGCATCATTAGGTACAGAAAAGACGGACCGATGGGAATCACCTAATTTAGCTTCTTTCCTGTGGACATGCTAAATTTTTACCTTATTTTACACAATTTATTTACAGTTCCATACTCAATCCATTGCACCCGTTTCTCAGTCTGTCTCTCCCTCTGTCACAAGCCAACTTAAAATTTTCACTTTATTTCTAGTTTAATAAGCTGTACTCCGTGGCTTCGCCCCATTCCATTTTTTGAAATGTTTTTTTTCCTTATAACAGTTATAACTCTTATAAGTCTATAAAGGAAAATAAGAAAAAGAATGCCGAATTGGTCCTGCCGTTCTCGAGTTTTGCGCTTAGCAACATTCATTTTTTTTATTTATGAATTTATTTTATAGAAGACGATTATTAGGTCATGTGATTAGGTCATATTTTATTTTTATATAGGAAAACTTGGCCGTAATATTGCCTAAATGTATTTCAAGTTAAAATCATGATAATTTTAATAATTTAAGAAAAAAATAGGCGCGTACCTATCTTGGTAATTAATATTATACAGTATTCTCTATTTCAATATGTAAGCCTCGCCTATCAATATCATTACCCGAACAAAACGCAACCAATACAAAGATAAACTACTTCCTCAATTAATATTTTTTATCCTTCCTAGATCAAAAATTTTAACTCGACAACATATTTTTGCTAATGGATTTGAATCAATTGAAGTTACATGAGGCAAATATCATAAATAAATAAAAAACAAATGGTTAGGATGCACATCATAAAATGTCACCAAATAGTTGCAACAAATTTTAAAGTTTGCAAAAAAACAGATGAACTTAATCATCAACAAAACAAAATTAAACTACTTACGTGTACCCTTCAGGCCAGCGAGGAAATGAGAATCTTATAACAGGTACTAAATCTACGTCCAAGCAAAACGGAGCGCTGCCTTCACTGTTCCTCACATTCAAAGTAAATGCAGGTCCAGACATCTTATACGTAAGCAAATACAAGTCGCCGTTCACAGTCACTTCGCCTTTCATGTCATTAACTGCCTTCTGCACAACACCATGCATCCAGGCCCTGAACTTGTTCTGAAGAAAGTATTTGTCACTGTCTCTCCAGTCCCTAGTTACTTTGTGACGTTCTTCCCATTCTGGTTGCTTATCTAAATTGTCCAAAGCATTGATTATCTTCATTTTAACAAATCCGGGCTCATCATTTTCTAGAATAATGCCATCTTCTCCATGCTCATAGTTGATGGGAAGCCGGATCACAATGTCCATGTCAAATTCATCTAGTTTAGAAACTTTGATTCCATCATACACGCTCCCACCATAGAGGACCTAAAAGTCATAAATTTACATTGTTGGTATGCTTTAATTTGATTATTGTATGATGGATGTATGTTTAACTCTTTATTATACATTAAACACATGAAAATGATGAATACAGGACAACACAAATGCACAAGACACACAGAAAAGTCCTTAATACTCTCTAATAGTAGATCACTAATAGTGGACCACAGCCTGTTCCGTTGTAATAAGATTTGTGAATGATCAGTTATTGGTCATAGTTAAAGTGGGGACATAAGTAATGTTTTTTCATTAATAAAATAACTGTGATATACAAACACTGTTCAGGCTGAACATCTTCACAAAACTCACAGCATGCAGCGGCATCCACTCAACATTGTTATGCATGGATGTTGGGTGCTTACGTTAATCCGCCAGAGTTAACAACCACTATAGACTATTATCACGTTCTTCCCAATGTCTAGGGTTTTTTTTAACATTCATCCGGCAACATAAAATTTGGTGATGTGATGGCAACTTTACATTTTCTGTACGAGGAATGTTGTAGTTTTATATTACCTACAATGTAAAGAAGATCATGTAGGTCCTACATGATCTTCTTTAAAGTTGTCAGTACTACACACAACAAATGCAAATCAATAAATAAAACCTTACCTGACTGCTGTACTTGCTGAAATATTTGCAGTTTTCTCCCATTTTCTGCTTGACCTGGTCAAACACTCCCTTAAACACTTCCTGTGATTTTTTATAGTCATCATCCTTGATTGCCACAAATTTCTTAAAAACTTCAGTAAGATACAAGTCCATGTATTTCTTGTTCACAGACATTTTTGAATGATGTTCAGATTTATTGGATTGTAACAAATATTTTCATGTATATTTTTGTTGGAGAAATAAAAAATAAGCATCTAAAACCACAAAATTCAAATTGGGTGGCAGTATTAGAGAGTAAGATGGTGATAGCAGTGCACAAGGTCCTACTACCTGACGTGTTTAAGTAGGTATACTGATTGAACGAACAAATAAAACAACAAAATAAGTAATAAATAAATTATAAATTTTATCTACCTTGCGGATAAACATAATGTGCAAAAAAATTATAAAAAATAACTAGTTTTTCTATAAAAACAAATTGAATTTTAAAAACTAAAGAACATAATATTTTAAAATTGATTAGTAATAAACGAAATACATAATTTACCTTGCTACTCCGCTACCACCTTATACTAACTAAGCGAGTAGCAAGGTATTTAAACGTTTATTGCTCACTAATAATAACAAAGTAACGCCTGATTCAACTATATAATTTATAAGTTGTTAATTTAATGCGTACTGGTAGACTACCAAAAGACAACAACTAAGATAATCGAAGCAACACATAATGAAATATATAAGTAATCAAATTATCAGTAGACACAATGTTAATCAGTGCGTCTAATTGATAACTTAATAGGTATAGTATAAAAGTTATAATTCATGCAAACAAAACACTTACAACCCACTTGTTAATCCCGTGCAGCAGCTCGTGACTTACAGCATCGAATAGCTGAAGAGCTTGTGTGAAATAAATTAACAAAAAAATACCAAATTGCTTTAACTACGTGGTCCTACCGATAGAGAGGAGGAGCTGGGTTTAGGGTTTTTCCCGTAATTCTAAACTGTCTGCCCTGCGCTACCTGCCCCGATCCGATTGGCAGGCAATCTTGTATTGTATTGTGTGGGTTCGTGGGTTGCCAGTATATCAGCCAGCACTGCCAGCTTCACTTCTTGTCATAGCTGTCATTTTCGACGAACAAACATTGGGTGCGTTCATGAACTTAAAAAATGAATTACCGAATGGATCGGATCTCAAAAAACACAATACGAATTCATTTCGTATCATTTTGCTCACACCAAAGATTATTAATAGAAGAGTGAGTGGAATGGCATGATTCGACATTCTAATTTCGGATTATCCCAGCCAGGCTAAGGCCCCCGTGTTCGCAACAATAAGAACGCTACCATACCAAAGAGAGTACATAGGTATTCCCCGTTTTTTGAATAATGTTGCCACGTAAAACCAAAATTACGTAATTAATATTTATGCACAATCGGTTTTACTTCACTAAAGCATGAATTGATTCAAATAAATATGAGCAAAATACAAGTATAAATTATATACTTTTACTGAAAGTTATAAAAATAAACATTTGAATTTCGTAGTGTAAAAAGAACTACTGAGGGAAATAAACACTTTTTTTTGGCTTGTAATTAATTTCCCGTGAAATAGCGGAGGTTATTCCCGTCGGTATGGTTATTGCAACGTAAATTCTCTGCTAGTATAAAAGCGACTGATCTGATCGTTTACAATTAGTAGTTGTTGATAAACTGTTGCGTTGGTTCAGTTTCGTGTTTTTTTAATCGTGATATACTAAACGCCATTTAACAAGAAGCATTAAGGTGTGTATTTTTTGGTTTCAATTAGGTATTGTTGTCTAGTTAGTAGACCTACTAACATAAATTATACATATTTTGAACGCTCGAAGTTTTATGACCGACCTTTGTTCTTTTGTCGGACGGAAGACATCCTAGGTAGTTATATTTTACTTATTTTCATTGCATATTTATTTAATTGTACGTAACCTAACCTTTAACTAAATTTTCTTATTTACATATTAATTGCGTAAGTTACATGTAAGATATTATATTGAAAGTAGAGAGCTAAACAGCTTATAATTTAATAGCTGAAATAGTTATTAGTTAGCTGCATATTTCGGTGATATTTTCTTTTTCTAAATCACTGCCAGAAATCCGGAAGAACAGCATATTAGATTAGTGAGTTTTTACTGCAAATGCCAAATCTTTTTTTATAACTTGAGAGAACTGTGTTAACCAACTTGTTAGAACTATGTAGTACTTGATAAGAATCATTAGAAGTACCAAGAAAGATTGCAACCTTTGCCTATTAATTGTATTTTTATTCAGGTACTGATGGAACCTAACCGGACCCCTAACGAAAACAACAACAATAACAATAGCAGCATTAATAAAGGGTACTTAGCTGCAGTTGCAGCAGTCGGAACAATTGCGGCAGGAGGCTTATACTATCTCTATTCATCAAAAGGAAAAGAGAAACCACAGGCAAGCCAAGCCAGACATACAGAATCAGAGGAAAGCGAACAACCAAGCTCAAATACAATGATGTCAGGATTATCAGGCTATTTTGCTGACATGCTGCGACTTGCTAATACTCCGTGAGTATTGATACATACATATATATCCCTTACGGGGAAGACAGAGCGTAAGGTAACAAAACCTTAAGGCCATGTTTAGCATGATTAAGGGCATATAGGTGGTACGGGAAATCAAAATAGTGATTGGTTGCTATCGCCTATAACATGATTCCTAAGAATTTCGCCCATTCCCTTGATGGGCTTTTACCATTTCGGCAGGAGTATTAATCTATTACCAACGAAACTTTTAAGTAAAAACTTAATAGTTTTAATTAAGCTATATAATTTATGTAAATGCAAATCACAAGCAGGATTTGACTTTTTTCTTATGTTTGTTCTTTAATTTTAGTGTTATGCCAGTGAGGTCTGAAGTACTTGTCCCCAAAAATCCCGTGATAACAAACTTAAATGGTCTTCTGGCAGACATATATGTCCGGCACATAGCGCTGAAAGATGCAGACTTTGAAGAACACTACACAGTCTTTGACACTATATTCAGGCGCCTAGTTAAAGAGATGAAAGTAGGAGATGCATACTTTAACCAGTATTCTAGTACGGTAAGTAACTGTAATTTACAAATAGTCTTTAAATAATATGTGTAGAATTTTGTGTTGAGAGTGTTAGTTATATTGTAGTATTGTATATTTTTAAATGTTTTAAAATCTACCTATATAGTTAGTATGCCTAGCTTTTTTTTTATGAAGGTGTCTGTATCTGGTAGTATACTGTTACTTTTAAGAGTACGTATTCTTGGAATAAATCTCTTTTATTTTTATTTATTCTTACATTTCAATTAAAATGCCTACTTTCCTACTTCTATTTTATATAAATGGGTGCAAAGCAAATACCTTCTGTATAATAAATAACGCTAATATACAAACGAGTAATTTTAGCTACCAGGTCTATGTCAGTAAAATTGTTTAAAGGGAGACTAGTATAATTGGCTTAGTGATACTGATAGGTAAACATTATAAACATGCAATAAATAACTCAAAACAAGTTTAATTTCTTACAGGTCCAGTTTGCCGGCAGCCATTACGACAGGCTGAGAATCAACAAGCCTGATGAATTCGACATGGACATCATCATAGGCTTGCCGGTGAACCTGCGCATAGATCCACAAAACCCGGAGAAAAGCGATGTGGTCCTAGAAGCCAAGTCTCCCGGCTTCATCCAGCTCAAAATGGGCGACCAATTCAGAAATCTGCCAAACAGAGACGGCGTTGGCTGGCAGGTCAATAAAACGGCCTACAAATGGCTCGACGGACGGAACTACCTCCTCCGTTCCAAGTTCACCGACTGGTTCAAAAGTGTTGTAGATCTAGGATTGCAACGATTCGACATGAACATCCAAGGTCGTCGCTGCTGCACCGTCGCCGGCGTCTCTTACACCTTGCGGTTATCATCCAGCGGGCCAGCTATAACTTTGATTATAGAGAACCAATCCACCAATTTCAAATTGGATGTGGATTTGGTGCCAGCACTGAAGTTTCCCGAAGAGCGTTGGCCCATTTGCAAAGGCTACAGGAAGGTGCCAAAGACGTGTTCTAAGGACATTTGGATGGTGGTGCCAAAGCCGAACAAGGCTGGCCAGAATCAATATGACATGGATCGCTCGTGGAGGCTCGCGCTGCACTTGCAGGAGCGAGAGTTGATGCACGACACCAACAACATGAGGCAGGCTATTCGGCTGGTGAGTTTACCTTCGTCATAACCTACACTTTATTTGGCAAGTCGTATCAAGTGTACTTGATTCAAGCGGCGTTAGATTCATGTTAAATTAACAAAAATAATGTTAATAAAAAACAAAAAGACTATCTTAAAGTATGCTGATTATAATCAACACTGCGAAATAGTGGGCTATTACTATAAAGCTCCTTTATTTTCTTGGTAGCCATTATAATTGGAGACAAAAGCAGGTTACTTTATCATTAAGATGTTTTTGCATTTTTTGGGTTTGCACCAAATGAATATCAAACACGGGCTATGGTTGCTTTGAATCATATTAGAACGAGGTTTCAAAGTTCATGCAATCAAAACAGCTATACTGTGGGATACTTTTTGTTAATGAATAGCATTAATGAAATTTGGCATGAAAATCACTGATCATAGAAAATTAATTTTGTTTTTGATAAAACTATTATGAAACTTAAACTTATTGTTTTGCCGACTTTTAAATTTGTCCGGAACTTTCAGTGCGCGTGCGCTAGACCAACCAACTCGCACTTCGGTTTTTGAAATCTGTATTGATCTACCATTTTTTTTAGATAAAGAAACTGCGCGACTCAATGGGCATGAATAAAATAGCCAGTTACTACATCAAAACGCTTTTCTTCTGGGAGGCCATAGAGCATGAGGATGACATTTCCTACTGGAGTCGCACCAACCCAGCCACATTGTTCACAATGATGGTGAAGAAGTTCCACAAGGCTCTCTGCGATGGAGTAATTCCATACTTCTGGAATAAGGATAATAACCTCATTGGCCATATCGACAGGTCTACGTTGACTGGTTATGCTAACAAGCTGCAGAAACTTGTACAGATCTTGGATTCGCCGCCACAGTACAAAACTGTAGCGAAGTACTTGTTGCCGCCCGCCGACTTTGAGGTTTATAATAAGAATTTTTTGCACATTTAATTTCATTTTACACTTTTACTTTAGAGATGTACAGTCAGGAGCATCGTTAATTACCGTAAAGACTGAACTAAAATTAAAGACTAACTGGACCAAACTACTAACTTGAGTATAAACGTGCTTTGATAACTATCCTCAATTTATTATGCCACTCGCATGACCCGAGAGAGTCCCTTATTTAGTTTTTTAAATTACCGATTTCATTTCGAACTATTTATGTCCTTGACTGTGCTTTTTTTTATCTGCCGTCAATCGCAACACTATAATATAACCAGATCTTTTGAGAGGTTACTGGCGATTGTGACGAGGTGGACCATCGACCTGGTCTCGCATTCCTCAAGGGAACATTTGCCCTTTTTATTTGCCAGTGCATTGAAATGGAAAAAGAGAAGCGTTATCTAAATATAGAACTTTTTGTAACGCCGTTGATTATGTTTTAGAGTACATAATTTTATACTTATGACTTATTTAGATACATACAATTTGTGTTTTAGTGTTTTATAATTTATATCACTATGTGAAAAAGCCACAAAGTTGTCTGCAATAGTTCGTTCATGTTTATTATATTTAGATCTATATTTAATGTTTTTTTTATGTGATTTGTCTCTGATTCTTTATATTTGTACAATAAAGCATTTATTTGCTAACTGTAATGTCCGTGATTATGATTATTTCCATTGAACTGTTTACGAAGTGAATTTCGTTTTAGCAATTCGATTTGTGTATGTTAGGCAGCTGTACTCTGAACTTTATATTATATACTCGACTTTTTGATTTTATTTAAACTATGACAAAGAGCGGTAGAATCTGTCGATGTAGGTTATAGTGTCATAATAATTGTTGTGTAAAGGTGTCCTACTAAATAATCATTAATGGTGCTTGAATTTTTAAGACTGATTCATAGCCAAATGCGTCAAGATGGCGAGGCCTTCAGAAAAGACTAAAGGGAAATCAGAGTAATTAGTGTAAGTCGTGTTCATGTCTAACCTATACCAAAACAACAAAATATTGGGTATTTGTTTTGTAGTAATTGGTGGTAGGTACCGAGATTGTTGTTCTACCACTAGCTAGCTACATCTCTTTCCAACCAGACTGATGAGAGATGTCCTACCTATTCCTACAGTACCTACCTACTTGGATTTTTAATGTTCATAAAGGGGCGAATAGGCCGCAAGTTGTTTATCATTTTGATTTTATTGATTTTCACAGAGTTAATTGTCTTCAATTAAGTTAAATGTTTGAGTTTTTTTTTGTATTTTATTTTAGTTTATAATAATGGTTTATTATAGAATTTATAGAAGACTTAACTACGTTCAACTGTGGAAGGTATTGAAATAGTACCAGCACCAGTATTTTAGATAACTGACCTGCACTTACTGTAGTTTCTAAATTAGTTATTCCAATAAATGGTAAAAATATTATTTTCTCTTTTCATTACCATAACATGTAGCATCTACCATCACCACCCCATTCATTCATTCAGTCATAATACCAACTGCTCGGGTCGGGCGCGAGTACGTGCGACCGTGCGGCGCTGCCAGTTTACTTTACTTTACTCCGTTCATTACGCGGCTGTGACGCACGCCGAATAGTGGCTACCTGACAGGACGCGCAATGAATAGAGAAACTTGTCTTACTTGGGTCCAACTCCGGCTAAATATACCTATTCTTAGACCGACTGCTCGACCTATTCTATCTAAATTGATGAAAACCGCTTTAAGATTCCATTGCGTAGTTTAAAAGATCTAAGAGTAGGTACACACAGGCGGCGTGAAGCGAATTTGATTTATACTATGTGATTACGATAATTATAATGATACAGATACAAATAAATGGTCGTATCCATAAATCCAGTGTCAGCAGAGCCCTGCTTGTAGCCAAAATGTGCCCAGTATGGGTCACATTATATTGGCAGTACGCAGTACCTATATAAAAATTTTGCTCCAGCTTACTAAGTATACATAGCTACATAGTGGTATTAGTGGTACATACTGTTGTAAGTAGGCAGGTTATCTGTAGGAATAATTTGTGATTTCCATTCTTCCTTATTGAAGTATCAAAAATATTGTAATTATTATACTAAGGTACCTACATACATACGGGGTAGCAGAGCCTTTTTTTTTATTATGGTGTGGAAAATGGGCCTTATGCATCCGCTCGGTACGGTTTACCGGGGGTATGTGGGGCTCTCCCGTGACGGCAGGCATACCTACTAAAAACCACACGGATTCCCTATTCAGTCGTATGTGAGGCGTTACGGCAGCACTCGGTGTCATCGCGACGCCCCACGACCACCCCGGGATGGGGTCCCCTCTTCGCGGCACCTGTGCAATGCAGGTTTGGGAAGTCCCGCCCTCCCCCGCTGGTGCCGCTTGGATTTTTTATAGAGGTTGTCTCCTTGTGGCCCCCGTCTTGAAAAAGACAGCGGCCCACGTTCCCGGCGTCTACGGGCCCGGGTTACGTGTTGACCGACAGTGGCCGAAGCCACTCCGCTCCGCGATCGAAACCCGTAGGTCGCACCGCTCCGACGGTGAACTTTCGCCCCCGTCCAATAAGGCTTGCCAAAACCTTTCCCTGCAGGTACTTGGCTCAGGTTCGCCTCCGTCAAAAAGGCGCAAAGAGGCGCCGCCCTCTTTAATTCTAGCATCAACCTTTGGCGACAATCCGAAACAAAAAAGTTTGCGCTAGCAATTTTTACAGAAGTAACTGGCAAGAAGTGTCAATTGTCAATGTCATCTCATAGCTCTCAATACCATCAAAATACCTATATAAATAAAATAAAATTATTCCTCAAGTAAGCATTTTAAACACACTCGTTTGGAACATCTAAGAGAAATTCAAATGAAGGCGTCGAAAATCATGAAACTAGTAGAAAAACGGTGCCCTCAAGGTGAGGATATGATTATGTTACGTTATGATGACAAACCAGATTGAAACTACCGCGTCAGTTCTAATTGTAGGTAGTTTTAGTCGATCGTTGAGGCACTGTGCGGACGACTGCGGCTTGCAAGCTCGCAAGTGTTAAACGAATGTTCTTAGTAAAAATAATATTTTTCGTTTATTACACAAAAAAGAGATGCATTCCAAAATCATTTGCCATTGCATTGCAGCTTAAAACAAAAGTTATTCATCATAAGGTTTCAAATGTCCATTACATAAATGTCCGTTTTCCATTTAATCAGCGATTTGTAAACACAAGGTATGTACAAGGAAAGTTAATTAAATAAATAAGCTATTCTCACAACAATCACCACTCTGCTTGGCAAAAGTAACTATGATCAGAATAGAACTTAAAAATCTGACGAAGAGACAATTGAATTGATTTGCATTGCAGGTGTATGCATGTTTCCTCACGATGTTTTCCTTCAACGAAAACCTCATGGTAAATTTCAAAATAATGTTAATTCCCACATAAATTCCGAAAAACTCAAAAATGCGCCCGTGTTTCTTAAACTTTTTGCGGTCACTGACCACTCAGAATTTTAAAATGTCCATGGATCCTGCCTAACCTTATTATAGGAAAGTAAGAAAAAGCCTAATATTGGATATTACTTTAAGTAAATATGTGAGGGGTTAACTGAGTTGCAGCGGACCCCAGGCACACAAATGTTACGTATGTATGTGGACCCCAGTTTAAGAAACCCGCTCTACCCTCTGTTTGAGAGGCCATAGGTGTATAGACCATGTACCCGTTTGCTCGTCGCCTTCCTTGGCTAGCTATAAAAACGATACATATACGTTGTTGTAGCTCTTCTCCTCCACTTTTACAATGAGTAACCGTGGCCGAGGCGGTGGCAATGACAAGGACTGGGTGCCGATAGTTGCCGGCGTCGCGATCGGCATCGGCGTCCTTGCGTTGCTCTACAAGCTAATGTCCGGCGGGGGTCACTGCGGACAGAGCGGGCCGGACAAGGTGTGCAAGCAGACCCGTAAGCCGTACAAGTGCACTTGCAGCAAGCTAGAACCGGTGAGTACCTACGTGAGTCTATAGTGTGGGTTTTCACACAAAAGAAGTTTCGAACGCGTTCACGTATACGTCTCAATTATTATGGAACTATGAAATAATTAGCTGCGCCACTTGCGGATCCAAAGGGCAACGAACAGTTCTCAAAGTGTTCTCATACCGAAAACTTATACCAAGCGTACAGCGTACCTACTGACCACATACTATAACTAACTCTATGAGAATGCCTTTTTATCACGCTGATTCTTTGTTCATTTCTAAAAGGTCCCAAAATCATAACTTCCCGGATTGACCATTTTGCAGAGACACGTGACAGGCGACAAGTCGACAATACGATTCTTTTAATAGTATTTTACCAACATGACAATTGTCGGAGACGTGACAATTCTGTTCACATTACAAATTCGACGAGAGGCAACGCCGGTTGGCTTCATATTGAATGCGCATTGCATTTCGAATTGTCACATGTCGCCGATAATTGTCGAGTTGGGGAAATAGGGTCCTGGTATTTTTAAATTGATATTTTTTTGTAGCTCTTACTGACGAACTGACGCGCTCGCAATATGCCTCCTTTAGTGCGATGTATGTATCAGTAGGTCCAATTTGCCACCCTATCTCATAAAAATATGTGTACACGAAGCCATAATTAATTAACAAAATTGGCAATCACGGCGCAGGCACAGTTTGGATCTACTTAATCAGAGTAAATACTGTAAGTCTCGGGACTATAAAGGGTGGCTAGCGTCCACCTACAATTTGTCCAACTGGTTTTCGAAGGAGCTCCGCCCAACGGCGGAGACCCTTTTCTGGGTATTTTGCCCATCGGGCCAATGAAGATACCTAACTAACCTAACCTACTACCTATTTTTGTATTAAAATAATGATCAGTGATTCCAAATAATGGCAGCATTTTGCTTGAATATACTTATTATTAAACGAACTTCTTTGTTACAGTGCCAGATACACAAGCAGAAGAACAGGTGACAGAAATCAATCCATAAAGAAATTTCAGCGCATTGAGTGACAGCTTTCACATGACGTTATTGTCAACCAAAACGATAGTAAAAATGTAGTCGTGCAATAAATTTTACTGATCGACATCCCTCTTTCATTCATACAATAGGCCGGTGCCATATAGATAACAAGTAAATATGTGAATTCCCGATAGTTATTTGTAACCATATAAAGCATCGTCATGTGCGACTGGTGAGTTCTTAATTCCGTTGTTCTTCATTCAAGGTATGTATGTAGGTATAAAAATGAAAATCGGACGGTCAGTTATCGCTTCAATCGCGATTAGGTAAGTACATATTATTAAGTTTAGTAGTTACATGTACATACGTTCTTAACCACGACAGTTGAAACAATACTCATTGTTCCCACGGTGACGAAGCGCATCAGACAGATTATATTATGTAGTAGGTACTAAACGCTAAACTTCAGCCTGTCCCTAAGTCACCCACTCCCTCGACCCCCCCCCTCCCGGTCCCTTGCGGCGAGCCACTTTATTATAAATTATTATCCATTGTATGTTATGTCTAACAGGAGGCAGAAATCAATGTTTGGGAAGCCCCGAAATATGAACCTACTCTTAAACAGGTTTTTTTCATTCAACGTCTCGCATGTTGAGGGGATTCCCGAGTATTTTAGTACCGATCAGAAACGTTGTTACTACTGAGCTTCATTTTTAGTTACCTACTGGTCACCCCATGTGCTAGGAAATCCCCGAGTTCTGCGCAAGCGTTGGCGTTGTGAATTACTAAGAATACATTGATATCTTAATGATACTAAATTAGGGCTACCAGATAACATGTATAATGAGACTATTTTAATCCTGATAGTTAATATTTTACTTAAAGGTGCCGCATAGGCCGCAATGGGGCCACATAAACACACAGATACCTATGCTTATTATTCCCGATTAATTACTCTTAGCTTCGAATTGTAACGCCACTAGTATTTTGAGCGCTTAGTGAAGTTTTTGTCACTACAAATACAAACTACTAAACTTTGTCGCAACTTAGGTGATTTCTTTTTTTTATGTCCTCTGGTATCGTAAGCTACTTGAGACATTGTGATAAAAACTCGAACAAAACGCGCACTCCCGGCTATCGACTTGGCTGTATGACATTGTTGTTCATTATTCCGTAGTCTCTTTGACTTTTTATAAAGTTAAAAACAAATGAAAAACAATCCAGCAATCCGATTCTGCCGTCAACAAGGCGTTACTTAGTATACAAAAACGACATTTACGGCAATGTTTGAGAAAATATACCTACTTGTAGTACCCGGCCATAAAGATTGTACATCGGTCTTCTCGGCTAATTTCAGCTACGTAGAGCTTTGTCTCGCTCTAACTTGCGTGACGTCAATTGTCTCTTTCCAAAAACCGAACTGCAATCTTTATGGCCGGGTACGTAATGAGACCGCAAAAGTTGTGACCCCTATCTACATTCAAAGCTTGAAAAGTTGATTCTGTAGCTAATTAACTAAGTAAAAGTTTCACAGCTACCCACTACATGAGATTATTGATGAAGGAAAGTATAGTTCATTAAAGGAAACTCTACCTTACGTCGTACCTACATTTATGATTGTGTGTGTAGTTCAAAATACAATTCTAGCTTTAATATTGAGAAAAGGCCTATGCTGTAGGAGTTAAATAGGTTGGAGCCAACTATTTTTTTTTAAAGTAGCTATGTAACTTAGAGAATATGAAATTGTGAAGCGTAGAATCATGGGTATTAGGGCGTTTTCCAGTGCCACCGAGGTCGAGAGAAAGAGATCGGAGATCGAGGATAAGTCCAGTCTTAAGTCGCAGACACAGAGCCTTAGAGGACTCAGTAGCGGATGTAGCGGTTGCTCGGCACGGTCTGGCGATGACGATGCTACTCCGGGACTATTGCAGGTGTTCATGATGTTCCTTCGCGCAACTTTGAGCGAAGGTAAATAAAAATGAAGTTTTTGCTGAAAATGTATTTCTATAGCAAATAGTTTTTGTGTCAAGTATTTAATCAGTTATCGGTACCCTATCCATAATATGTATCTGCAGTGCCGGCGTTACGACCACTTACACCCCGGGCAAGAATATTGTGGCGCCCGCATGAAACCAATCGAATACCAGTTTGCCGGAGGAAGCATCGCCCCCTGAAATTTGGCGCCCTGGGCCGTCGCCCCATCGCGCCCCCCCCTAACACCGGCACTGTGTATCTGACAAATTACAAGTCAAGACTCGTGTCTCGTGACCGTCAACCAAAATTGTATTCACTTCATGACAATTTTATTAGAAATAGATACCTAATGTTCGAAAACTTCTAATGACCCGTGTACTCTTTAGGGTTTTTAAGCTGCGCCCACGCCTAGCTACCTACTATCGCTGCACCGTTTAACGTTCACTGGACTTACTGTCGCAGAAACTGTATCACGTACATCTGTGGAACATTTTGTCACACAATTTCGCAATTAGTTCTTTAGCAGGCGTATGGTAAGTCATTATCACATTTGCAGTGAAAAGGTTCCACAGTGGTACGCGATTCAGTTTCTTTCACTGTGCATTACACACTATGCTAAAAAACCATTTTACCACACTGCTGGAACCCATGGTGTGTTGAGAATTCAAGCTGTAAGTAGGTAAATGACTTCTAAAAAAGTTCACCAACTTAAAAGTTCGTTTTCCTTCAAGCTGCCCAAGCTGCCGGGTTTTCTGGAGTCTCCGGGCGGAATGTTTGCTTGATGGCCGCTGTGCCTGTGGTGGGCAGCGGTCTGCTGCTGGCGATGCTGGCTCTGTTTGGCGGCCAAGGTACCAGCTGGAACTGGAAGTCGACGAAGCAAAGAGATTGCACCCCAAAACATGCTGTCGGCGAGGGCCCTCCTAGATTTGATAAGAAAAAATTGGTAATATTTTTAAAGTTTTGCTATTATCAGTTTAGTGTACCATTAGTCCAACAAAAGTGCATAGCTTATTTTTTTGTGACGTGCCATGTTCATAAATTATGTGAATATAAAATTGCAAAACTGACAAGAAGGGACACTATTTTCTTTACAAAAATGTATGCTCATGACTCCGGTTAAGGAAGACCCAAAACTTTTTTACTTAAAAAAAAGGAAGGGGTAGGTACACTTTCGAGTTGGAAATGCTTGCAGACCTCTTTTCTAAGGTTAGTCAATGATAAAAGTAAATAGGTACCAAAAATCGTACTTAGAGCGATGAGGTTTTTAGAACTTCCAGATAAAAGAGTAGAAAACGAAAAAAAGGTACTAAATATTTCGGTACCTAAGTACAAAATTGTTGGCAATCATTTTGCGTCAGAAATGTGCTCTCACTTAGTTTTCATTTATTTATGTGGGGTTTATATTTCAGCTAAATCCCGAACCCTAATTGTTCAAGGTTGTCGTTAACCCTGTGTCATGGATTGAATGATTTCGATACTAATAGCCTTCGTAGAAGTTAACTCGGATTTTTGTATATTAATGTAGTCTGGAGTGGCTCTCAGAGAAGTGGCGTAAACAAAGAAATTACGTTAGGTAAGAGTGTCAAAACTAATACCTTTTTAGTTTGATAACTGTGGGTTAGCCTCATTTCTTGTTTGAGAGCAATGACGACCTCTAAGCCACTTGTAGGTCCAAGTGAGCCCTAAAAATTTTATCGTTTCTCCTTATGAATCACTAAACTGAAACGCGTCAACCGTTAAAATTATAGGTCAGGTTCATTATTCGACTGCACGACGAACAGGAGGTTAATGCAAGCTTGCCTTCGGAATCCAAAAGCTTATTGGTTACTTACTTGACATGAAATGTATATTTCATAATTTTGTTTTATATATTTTTTTTTCCTGCGACATTGGAGACATCTCCAATTAATTTATTTGACGTTAGAGGCGTTTTACACCTCCACTTAACTTATTGTTATTATTTTCTTTTCTTTGTTTTTTATTTTTGACTAGTAGAGACTTTATACATCTCTACTATTTATAGATTAATATAATTTAAGGCTCGGGGACCTTATACATCCCTTTTATAAATGTATTTAATTTAAGTAGAACTTAAGTATTCTTACTGTATTTTATTTTGAAAAAATGACTTTCTGCCAAGTTTCTTGCGGCGCATTCTTCTTGGCAATGATGGTCTTTCCGAATGTGCTGGTAGTTTCAAAAAGACATGTAAAAGAGCCCCTGGCGGCCAATTTGCAAAAATAAATTTTCATTTTCATTTCATTTTCATTTTCAATGTGTTTGGCAGCCTTTACACATATTTATTATACATTATACTTATTATAATTAGCGTGCCGTTGTATCGACTGCAATGGAACTGCAATAGAAAATGTACGGGCAGTCAGCAGTTGGCGGTTATGTTGCAGACGGAAAGCAGTCAGTCTGTATTGGCCCTTCACATTCGTCTACAACGCTCTAGAAACCAACAGCGTGGATTGATTTCGGTTATGCTTGCGCTGATTGATTTGTTTAAATCTTTTGAGTGTCACTAAATAACCAATATTGCCACGTCATGACAAGCCATTATTTTATTCACTGTTTTTAAGTCAGCTGGAATCAGCTATCAGTCCAGAAACGGCGCAAGCGATGTGCCGATCCACCTCCACGATCTTTTCAATAGTTGTCAACTCCATCAAAGGAGAAGTGATTCTCTTCTCCACCGCCAAAACTACTCCCACTGATATACACGACAAAAGATGAGTTGTGCGGGTAATCAAAATTCATAATGTGCGACTATGTTGAAAAATAAATAAAGTGAAAATCGTCGATTTATGCCCAGTGGGATACCGTTAAATTAGGGCTTTTGAAAATCATCTTCAGGTTTCTCAAGTGGGATACGTATAGCCAGCGTCATATAGTTTGAAGCATCCGAGTTGGCCAAATAGTTCCATAGGTAGGTATACCATAGAAATAGTGTGGTGTGTTGAACTTTTTTGGTCACCTTGGATGACTGGTTAGGTCATTTTCCCAATATCATTACCTATTTACCTGGAGCGTAATTTCCAGTCGCGTTTTTTCCTATTCTTGATTTACACTAGACGTATTTATTCCTTGCATGATTTTTCTATGCGCCGATTTTCCCACTTTGGTTTTTTACTGAATCTTATTTTCATATTAGCTTTTTTCCCCAATTAGAATCGACACAAAAACAATGTCGACGGAGCTACGCTACTTCTGCTAAGTTTTAGCCCTTTGGGCCGATTAAAACTTAACATAACCTGAACCTACCTATGTTTCTGTGTTGATTCAAGTTGGGGAAAAATGCTACCAGGGTTGTTATGATTTTTCAATTTACTTACTCAATTGTTTTCTTTATCAATAAATTTTTACTGCAACCAAATCGGCCAAAAATTGTCTAGGGACTTCCCCCGACATAGACTACGGCCGGTGCGCACACATGTGCATGTGCAATGCCATGCGAGCGATTACCGAAACAGTTCCGGGATTCCCCGAAACTAAAACACGCGACGCGTTTCGCGCTTTTAGCCCGGTCATTTAAGAGTGAATACGACAAGAAGATGTTTGGAAGAAAAAAAGATGCTGTGTGGGTTTGTTACGATTAGTTACAATACATTGTTTTAATTTTAATAAATAACTGAACTGGCTATTAATAAAATAATAAAAACGACAAGTAAAAAAATCAACTAATTTGATTTAAATGAAATAAATGTGATTTAAGTAAAATTAATCTGATTATTATGATTTTTTTAAAAAGATCACCACTCATCAACCCTGAGTATGAAAATAAGCATTTGGGAAAATCTGCGAATGGAAAAATCATGTACGTAAGGAATACGTTTCGTATAAATAAAGACTACGAAAACACTCAACTGGAAATTACGTTACAGGTAAATAATAATTTTGGGATAATTATCAAACCCCTCCCTTGGATGTTTCGTACTATATGACGCTGACTGTATGAGATTGAAAAAAATGTACCCTTGTCCGTTGCAGCGATGGCCGCCAGAAGATTACGACGATTAAAAGACCTCAAAGGTAAATATAGTCGAAAAAATACGGATATGCAATTTTTCAAGATAACATTGTGTTTGGCAATTTGGCTCCACCTCTTTTACGATTTACGATTTTACGATTACATTTACGATTACGTCTAAGCTAAATATGTACAATAAAAAATCAAAGCCATCATATTGTTTTTTTATTTAGTCCAGTTTTCTAGCAGGGGCTTATTAACGTGTCCTTTTTTGACGACGCAACTCTTTTGGGAAACTAAAATGAGTTAGGCACCGCGGAAGACACTTTTATAATGATTAGTCTAGACCTTTATTGTTTGTACTCAGTGAACATGCCCCGAATTAAATACTGGACACTTTGTACGTAGGCGGAAGATATAGGAAAAACCACATGACTAAATAATTTAAAATAAAATTCACCTTTGAAACAAAATATATTTAATACACCTTCATTTTACAAATTATCCGGCCTCATCGGCTCTTACTCTACATTTAGTCGGGCATGGACACAACCGTTACACAGTATGTTAGTGCCTTAAAACAAATTAACTTAGCAGTGGCGGACACGCACGCAGTTATCGATATCTCGAGTCAACCCTTCAAACACCATAGACACAGTGCAGGAATTAACAGTAAACTTCACACAAGCTCGCACGAGCATATTCTTAGTATTTTATAATGATAAACCGAATTTACACAACCAAGAAAGCAATGCAATGCAAGTTTCATTACATTGTCAGGCCGTGATGTGAACAAGAAGTTGTCGACCTAGCGACGCTACGCAACGCGGCTTGCAGGATTTTTCTAGCAAGTCTAAACCACTGGGTTTTACAGTTCGGAACTGTTACATAGGAACGTTTGTGGTGTATGCTTCAGAATTATAGAAAGAGAACTCCCTGCCGTTAAAAAAAGGTAGTTATTTGTAATATCTAATAGTAGTTGATATAAAATTAAAGCGCTTACTAATCGGTTTAATTCTCTGCTGGTTGTAAGATAGTTTTTAAGAAGCGTTTCAAAGTTTTTTTTTCATTTTTGTAAAACTTTAACATTAAACACTGCGTACGTGTCCTAAACAGATTATACTAATAATTATTATCAAAACAACTAGTCCTTATCTAGGTAAGTATCCTGAAACTGATATGCTTAAATGGTGTAACTTTTATCTTTTTAATGGCAAGATTGGGTGCTGTAACATTCTTATTCCATTCGAATACATCAATTGTAAATGAGAAAGTTACACCGTCCTCGGTGAGTTGATTTTCCAACTTATTTGTTAAAATGTTCAAGTGCAAATATTTATTTATTAACGTCGATACAAAAATGTCTTTCGAATTTAATAAAACTCTTTATTTACTATCAAATGAATCAAGAAATTTTTATTTCTTGATTTTTATGTTTTTACTTTTACGGTTTTACCGTTAGAAATTTAATTTCTAAATGTCTGTGAAAATCAGAACACATAGAAAAATCCGAAAAGTAAAGCTATGGCCGGGAATCGAACCTGGATCCTCGTCATTCCGTGACGCGTGCTATACCACTACACCACCCATAGCAGGACTTTTACCTGCTATGGGTGGTGTAGTGGTATAGCACGCGTCACGGAATGACGAGGATCCAGGTTCGATTCCCGGCCATAGCTTTACTTTTCGGATTTTTCTATGTGTTCTGATTTTCACAGACATTTAGAAATTAACTCTTTATTTATTTAAGATGGGTACTCTAGGCAAGTTAATAAAAGATGATTCCCCGTCCAATAGTGAACATCATATAACATTGTGTGTATATGTATCGACGTCAATTATCAAACGTTGTCCCCGATTTATCATCCCTTGCTATTGCACAATAATCATACATAGTGTAGTTATAACAGGTACTCTTGACGAATATCGTAACTAGGTATCCTCGTAACATTATTAAAGAATTCAAAGTCTTTAACACAGTCTACTAACGGCTGTGATGAAACGAAATATGTAGCTCGCGACACCAGGTTTTAGATTTCAACTGTATTTGATATCTCTTTGTCAACAAAACCTTTTACGAACTACTAAGGAAGTTTCAGATTTAGTTTTAAACAACGTGAATACTAAACACCAAAATAATGGCATCGACGTATTGCGTCCTTAAATTACCACGTATCCTGGAACTACTGTTAAAGAACAGTATTAACTAAACTATATTTCTCCTATACGGGTTTAATTGTAATATAATAATTCACTATTGAGTTACAGACTTGAATGTTAAGGCGCTTTGAGTCTACGGTGTTATGTCGTTTTGCAATAGACAACGTAATAGTAAGTTTAGCACGTGCAAGTAAGCGTGGTATTAGGTAGCAACGATACATGATTAAGTAAGTAAACTTACCATAATAATGTGTAAAATAATTTCAGATTCTAGCGTTATAAGTTTTAGTTATTTTATGTTTTGATAATGCAGTCGTTGCGTTGCGTAGGCGGGTCTTAGATTAAGTACCCGATAGACCAATTATTGTAAACAAGCAGATTATACTACATCAGTCTTGGGTCCTGCTGAATAAACTAAAGTTGACGAACGTCCCAAACATCGATCTTAAGTGCGATATTACTTGTAAAATAGGTTACCTTCCGCGTTGTCACGGCGACGTTTAAGCCATTCTTCAACTGTACGATGTATAAAAGTAAACATTCCACTGGTTACTTGGACGGACATGTAATTGCTTTTGAATTGAAATTAATTTATGATGAAACCACACCAAGTTTCAGGAACGTTTCTTTAGGTACACATTCTTTCTAGTATTATTTTGTAAGTCTGAATCAATTGACGACTACTTATTTTAATAAATGACTATAATTTCAGAATATTGTATTCAAAAGCTATGATATAAATATTCGAGCTGCCAGGTCTAGTGACGTCAAGCTATAAATGACGTTTCGTTAAATTAAAGGTTCACCACACATATTTGTTTATAAATGCAGCCTGCCTACTTAAGAGTAATATACCGATCTTAGCAGCTAGACTAAAGCGAACGTTAGCAACAATAAGTGCGAAACAGATATTTTATTTTATTTTAAAATAAATCAATTTGGAAACAATAGATACAAATTAAGTAAAACCCATGACTAGGGTACTTGACTATCAAAGTTGAAAAATTGTTGAATCTACAGCATACTGGACTTTTATCAAGCATGAGTTGTGCGACAAAACGTCATCGACCGCAATCAACTTCTGATAAGAATAGGTACTTTAAAACACTAATCCTATGTCTTAACGAATGAAAGTGTAATTTGGTGTGGTTTCAATTCAAATAATGTGTTGGTGCACAGTGCACGCTTTCGAAGCGTATATTGAATTTTATTAAGAAACACAAAATTATTTTTGGCACTGAAATATATTCCTCGTAATTAACGGGCCCAGTAACGTCACGTTCACTTTACACTTTCAAAATGGAATTTCCTAATCTCTCATTATTATATTTACACTGAATTAGTATACCCTGACATATATAACCATGATTTTTTATAGTATAATGATGCTGATGAATATTAAATAAATATGTAATACTGTATTTACAAAAATATGTTTTTATATGACATGGATTATTTTTAAGAGACTTATGGTTTTAGGTGAAAAATCGTTATAACACTTTCCTTGAACAGAATATGTATAGAAAAGTGTCATTGCTTTCTTCGAATATTTCGAAAAAGAATCCCATTACGATTATGTTCACAAAACATCAGCATGGTACTTGACTATTTTAAATGAAGATAACACTGTACTTATCATCCGATGTGTACACAATAATCTTTGTCAAATACCCTAATTATTTTCGGCACGGCTAGTGCCCACGTCACAATACTAGATTTCCGAGAATTTTTCGCCTAGTAAAAATAATCCATTCTCTTCTAACATTTCCGTCTTTTGACACACATTTGTACATTCATTTTGTTAATATTATAAGAGTTTTTACTCTTGCTGCCACTTTGTTCGTTCCTTCACTCATCCCTAAAATTCTAAATGGGATAGTCAGTGACCAGGTTACCTTGATAATAAATGGAATTCGCACTATTACAAAGTTAACTGTTCACGGTAGTAACTCTTGCTAGCAAATTTTGATTGTTAATTATTTTTATATTTAAATATATACCGAGTCCCGACGGATAATTAACACGCATATGAAGACTAGTAACGTGTCGATATAGAGTTATTTAATATAAAGTATACAAAGTATCGACTTTTAGACTCGTATATAGATAGGCACGACAGACGCCAAGCAAATCTGAGATCTATTCAGACTCGCGTCTCGTTTTATAAACAAACAAAATGTTCAGTAATGATGTCCTTTTAGATTCCAGTTTTTATAGAAATAATCATGCATGTACTGAGAAAGTTAAATCAACAATGGATTATGGAGAACTAAAGAGTGACCATTTTTCTAAGAATCTAGGGTGAAAGGTCATTTAATTATTAGCCTTACCGTTAATATCTCAATTTAAATTACGTCACTGTTTACGACATACGCAAATCTGAATAAATCAGTTTGACTCGCTCATATCGAAGTTGAGTGAGGCATACAGAAATAGCTCGACGTATGGTCACGTGTAATCATGTAAATAATATTTGAAAAACGATTTCTAATTTTAAATTTATATCTCAATCAATGACTGTCGATTCGAAATCTTCATAAAGTAAGTATTCTCATGTATATTATAAGCTAAAAATATTAAATTACTAATAATGATCTAATAAACTGCTGCCACTTGAAAAGTACAAAAAATATGATTACGACAGTTGCTAAATCTTAACAATTACGTTTTTATGTACACTATAATTATCTGAACTGGCAAGTACTATTATAATACTGTGTATAAATAAGTTTAAATGAAACGTATTAAACCTAAACCGTATTTACAAAACTTTAGTTTATTCATCTATAAACATGAATATAATATAAAGAATACTCGTTTAAAAAACAATGATTATATGCGCTGCCGTATATAATAATACTAACATACGACTATTGCGTAACAATAGGCCGCAATCAACTGAAAAATTCCACCAGACACAATATTTCGACTAAAACTAAATCTACAACCGTCCTCTAAAAACAAATGCTTATTTTTAAATCAGTCGTCAAAATAAAATCGAATTAAGTAAGGGCTTATCGGTTGGGCCCGCCGGTCCCGAGCGGCTTCGGACCGCCGTACAAAAGATAACATTTATCCGTAAACACTATGGAAGTATCGAGTCGCCGTTTGACACAAGCTTCGATTCACAATCGTTAAAACAAAAGCCGCACCAGAGTGTACGTTCACGAGGTTCACTGTCGCTATGACTTCTTGTCGAACAAGGGCAGCTTGGACTTGACGGCGCCCTCGCAGATCATGAGCCGCTGCTGCGCGCACTTGCGGCCGCAGCCGTCCTCCAGCAGCTCGAGGCGGCCGGCGCCGGCGCCGCCGCGGTGCTTCACGTCAACAAAGTACTCTTTCTCACTGCGTTCCCCTTTGCACTGTAACATTTCCACTTTGCTGAAGTTGCTCACTTTGAACCGCGAGTGGCTCTTGAACGTCCGGTCACATTTGAAGTCCGCCCCTTTCCGCTCGAAGTACTCGACTATTTTGGATATTTGCGCGGATCGCACGTGGCGCGGGATGCGTTCGTCGCAGTAGAGGCTGTCGGAGCCGGCGAGCGACGCGACATCCTCGGAGCTATCCGTGTACACGCTGGAAGTCCTCTTGCACGACGAGTTCAGAAGGTGGTTTATGAGCGGGCCGCGTTGGAGTAAGTAACTCAGCTCGTCATCATCGAGAGGTTTATGGGAGACGCATCCGCTCAAACATTTGGCCCGGCTGACGCAGCAGCACCTGTCCAGTATGTGGTACTCCTTAGCTTGCGGTTCGGGCGTTTCGGAAGCGTCAGAGTCGGGCCGGTTGGAGTCTAGCTTCCCGCACAGGAAAGGCGAGGCGTCGTGTTCCAGGACGCGTCGCGGCTGCGGTTCGTCTCTGGACGGGACCTCCTCGAGGTCGTCGAGGCTGCGCAGCGAGCTGACCGTGGTGGTGGACAAGGCGGAATCGTCGAGCACGAAGAGGCTGGAGTTGGCCGAGCCGAGCGGCCGGTCCCTCTTGTAGGTGCGAGCGTTGAATAATCTGTCGTAGATGAGCAAGCAGTCGGAGCACATGCGCAGCGGCGGCTCGCGATAGTCGCGGGGGTCAGGGTCCGGCGCGGGCTCAGGGGCGTGCGGCGCGTCGGGCGCGTCGGGCGAGTCGGCGGCGGCGCGCCGCGGCCACCACCAGCAGCGCTGGCAGCCCATGAGGCTGCACGGGCACATGGCGTTGTAGAAGCAGTCCGCGTGCGTGGCGCACAGGTCTTCGTTGGCTACGGAGAATATTCCGGACTCGCAAGAGCCGCGTCTCCGCGTCGCGCCGAGTAGAGCGCCTTCCGATAGCTCTGCAAGAGATAGTTACATATATGTTTTAGGAATCGGTCGATACGAATTTCTAACTTAGCCCGGCCGCTCAATTTGCAACATGAAAATTGTCACGCATCATCATGCCGGACCGAGTATCACACCATAAGACACTCACATTATGTAGGTCTGGCTTATATGTCTTTTACGCCCATGTAATTCGATAGCTATCATTGACTAATATTATTATTAGATATTTTTCATCACTGTTCAAATTTTTTTATCATTCAAAGATTCCATTTGTAAAAAAAAAACTTATGTTACGTTTTCAAAATAAAATGTTCTCAAAAAAGTTCCCTAGGTAGTATCGTGGTCAGTCATATCAGAAAATAATGGAAAGTCCCGCTCTTCTTTTCTCCGAATTGGAGAAATTTTTTCCACCGTGATGATGTACCAAGTACTACATAGTCGAACAGGCCAGGTCAATTTTGGTGTAGTGAGGCAGTGGTGTGTGTACTGACCGGTGTTGGGCGCGCGCGGCGCGGGCGGCGGGCGGTCGGGCGGCGGGCGCTCCAGGCTGCCGCGCCGGCTCAGGCCCGGCGACGACGGCAGCGACGCGCAGCGCGGCTCCCCCAGCTCGCCCTCGTCGCACATGCGCACCAGCGGCGACGGCAGCTCCACGCACGACGAGAACCTGCAACCGGACGGAACCGTCACGTGCGGCCAGGCGGCGTGTCGGCCGGCGTGTACAGACGGCACTCGACTCACCCGCCGGCCTTGGAGTGTCCGGGCTCCAGTATCTTGTTGACGCCGCGGAAGGTGTCGAGCGGCCTGGTGGGGCGGCCGCGCGGCGGGTCCCGCAGCAGCATGATGTGCGCCAGGCGGTGCAGGCGCGCGAGCCGCGGCGGCGCGCGCGGCGCGGGCAGCGCCGACGCCGACCGGTGCGGAGGGCCCGCGCACGGCTCCGACGCCCACTCCAGCTCCGATAGGGAGCGCCGGTGCTGAACTGAAATCGAAACTGAATTTATTCTATTGTGATATTCTGAAAATATGACAAAATTCACAGGTACTCGGAATAGAGGCACCGGTGCACGGGCAGTTCGTCGACTGGAGGAAAAAAAAACTTCTAGATCACTTTAGATTGGGAGATGATGTGACACAGATTTGTATTATGTTATGTATTTACGCGTGTCGCGCGGGTGATGCGGCGCCACGTCGTTGTGCGACTTGTGGCGGTGCGGACGCCTCCAGGCGTACAGCCCCGGGCACGAGCGCGGCCCCGACGATTCCGCCTCGTCGCTGTGGACAAACAACCGGTTCAACGCCAACGTACACGGATTGCTATCGCGAAGAGTAGAGAAGTTTTTTATCACTGTCTAAATTTTTAAATAATTATTCTCTGGCGACTACTATGTATCTGTACTAACACGTGTTTTGAAAGTGAAAGAGAAAAGTATTTTCAAGGGTTTGGCATTACAGCCAGCCGCGGAGTGGAGATAAAGTGACAGGCGCTCGGCAGAGCAACCAATATGGCGGCATCCATAGCTCGCATTAGCTGACCGTGTAGCATTTACATTCTCACTTATTTGTGCAAGTGCTCCGCGGTATTTGTGCGTTTTGTTTTCTATTATTTACCATTCCCATTTTCCTTGCTTGGAATATTATTTACTTCGAGTCAAATAATTTTTCGAAAATTATCATTTAAATGTCTAAAAAGGTTTCACATCCAAAAAATACCTTGTACCTAATTAAGTAATAACCAATTAAATAAGCTAATTCTTCGCAGAGGAACTCGCGGGCAACAGCTAGTCTAGTGTATCTGTATCCTTACCTCTCGTAGTTATTGTTGGTGGTGTGTCCCCAGGGGGCGTCGTCGAGCCCCTCCTTTATCTCTGCGAGGTTGCTCACTATCTCGGGGAATAGTGGTCGCGCTTTTGGCTCGTACTAAAATGATCAAAACGTAGCATTAGGTTTTTTTTTATCTGAGTTGACACTAGAACCATTCGAGAAATAGTTTTCCAACATAAATACGAATAAGCGAATGGGATAACCACATAAATATTTTAGAACTCATATTTTCTCATAGAAAATTCGGTATCTTTCAAGGATCAAAGGAAAAATCATCCCCGCAACACTTTTAGAAAATATGACTTGAATAAACGCCCACTTACGCGATTGACAATATATTATTGAGCACAGACGGCTCCAATACATTTGAGGGCCACTACACACGTAAATAAAGGTTAGAACTCACAATACAACAGGTGAAGGCAAGCCTTAGGAAGTCCGGCACGGTCTGTTCGTCGCACAGTTCCACGAACGCCATGTAGTTGAGGCCGAAGTTGTCGGTGCGCGGGAGCACGTCCGGATCGGCGTCCACCTATAAAGACATCTACATTAGCTGGTTGACCGTTTTGAGCGACAATACGCAATATATGTTGGTAGTCCGCAGAATGGTATGGGTTATGTACACACCTAAGAATATACCTACCTAAACATATTGTTCCAGATTCTGCGAAGGTCTCAATTATCAAGAGGTAGCAGTTAACAGAATAGTTTGGTCGTAAGTCGCTCATAGAGGTGAAAAAATAAGGTGGTTTTACAAGAAGTCCAGCATATTTATAGAGTTTTTTTAGAGGCGTTTTCCGTTTTTTCTGGCGACATCCAGTATGACTAAGTCACGCATGTTGATTGACTGGGCGAGATCATCTTACCCTGGCGATCAGTTGGCACAGTATAATCCCGTAGGAGAAGATGTCGGAGCGGTGGTCGTACCAGCGGCCACGTAGGCACTCTGGCGACATCCACCACGGCGACCCCACGCTCGGCAGCCGGTAGCCGTTGCTGTAGGACAAAAGATAATTAAATAATTAAGGAGCCGCGAGTAAACGCTGAATAAACCATTAAAACAAGATTTTGACGATGTAACGCTGCGTATGCAGTGTATAGTTCGGTCGTGATAGAAAGACAACAATATTCCATTTTTAGATAAGTTTTTCGACGTTGAAACGGATGAGTGCAAAAGTCAGTATTTCGTCAACATCATCCGTTGTAGCAAACATTTGAGGAATAGTTAAAATTTATGGAAAATAAGCACTGTCGTATGACACGGACTTGAACCAATAGGTTGTTTTTTCTTTGGTGACGAATGATAGAGAAGCAGCAAATGCTTTGTTACCGTCATTTATTGTTTATGGAGATAGGTAAGAGTCGATGATCGATTTAAAGACTTTTTTCTACGTGACCAATATCGTTTTTGTGGTTAACCATGTGGTACTTATGTCAAAACGAAAAACCTACAACAAATATGTATACCTAATAAATAAGTAACTAACAAATTGTGGGTCCCAGTTACCCGATTAAAGAAATTTATTATTATTATTATTATAAACACGTAACATTTTTAATAATGTGATGTGAACAGTTCGCTATTACAAGTTGTGGATCTGGGTCGTCGGTTGTTTGTAAATATAGTATATCAGCTGGAGTTATTTTGGGACAGGTCATAAAACAGAATGGCATTGAACTAGTTATGAATGAATTAACTACTGCCCACCTACATTTGCTTGGCATGGAAGAACAAAATTACATAACGCCAGTTAATACATCATAATTGCGCGCCAAACCATTCCTACACATTCCTCTGTTTTCTTCCAAAAATAAATGAAAAGTTGGCATATAATTCATAAACGGATCTTCTTACATCTATTGACTCATTGTTTGTCTTGAATTCTTCCATGCTGGTCTGGGAGTAAATAAACAACATAGAATGTACCAGTTGCTTCTCTACCCGCGCAGATGGTAAACGCCCATAAGGGATAAAGACGTGATTTGTGTGTGTGTGTGTTGTCTTGAATAATGGTATACTTACACACGGTAAAACATTAAAAACCTTCTCAAATCACAAAGCTTAACAACGTTTAATTACACTGACGAGCAAATATAGCTTACAACATTATATGGAAAATGAACCGTTATTCGGCTCGTCAGTATAGTAAAGGCACAGTATATATATAAGCTAAAGCAGTAAGGAAACTACGAACAAATCGGTTGAAACGAAACACGCACACAGGCGCGCGCTTTACACGGCCCCTCAGGGGACCTCGAGGTGCCGTCAGTCGCGAGTGCCGCGTTGAGTCGAGCGGTTGTTTGTTACGTGCGCCCAGACAGTCCGCGATCTTTTTCGTGTTAAACATGCCAAGAGCGTATTGCGCAGTGTACGGCTGCTTGAACTCGACTTTTTCACAACCGGAGCTTTTTAAACTCCCTGCTGATGTTGAAAGATAAGAATACATTATTATTAAATAAAATGCTTTTTCTTAACGGAATGAGAAAAAGTAGCCGCCATCTTGAACTTTTTAGTTATTCGACCGATTGTTTTCAAAATCGATATCTGGGTATCCGGTTGGTCTCCGACATCGAATCCGTGGACGGAATGAGAAAAAGCAGCCGCCATTTTGAACTTTTTAATTATTCGACCGATTGCTTTCAAAATCGATATCTGGGGATATGGTTAGTCTCAGACATCGAATCCGTTAACGAAATGAGAAAAAGTAGCCGCCATCTTGAACTTCTTAGTTATTCGACCGATTGTTTTCAAAATCGATATCTGGGTATCCGGTTGGTCTCCGACATCGAATCCGTGGACGGAATGAGAAAAAGTAGCCGCCATTTTGAACTTTTTAATTATTCGACCGATTGCTTTCAAAATCGATATCTGGGGATATGGTTAGTCTCAGACATCGAATCCGTTAACGGAATGAGAAAAAGTAGCCGCCATCTTGAACTTTTTAGTTATTCGACCGATTGTTTTCAAAATCGATATCTGGGTATCCGGTTGGTCTCCGACATCGAATCCGTGGACGGAATGAGAAAAAATAGCCGCCATTTTGAACTTTTTAATTATTCGACCGATTGCTTTCAAAATCGATATCTGGGGATATGGTTAGTCTCAGACATCGAATCCGTTAACGGAATGAGAAAAAGTAGCCGCCATCTTGAACTTTTTAGTTATTCGACCGATTGTTTTCAAAATCGATATCTGGGTATCCGGTTGGTCTCCGACATCGAATCCGTGGACGGAATGAGAAAAAATAGCCGCCATTTTGAACTTTTTAATTATTCGACCGATTGCTTTCAAAATCGATATCTGGGGAATGGGGATATGGTTGATCTCCGACATCGAATCCGTTAACGAAATGAAAAAAAGTAGCCGCCATTTTTAACTTTTTAATTAGGTACCTATTGGATCTTTTCGATGTTGTTGTCAGAGACAACATATAAAGTGCAAAGTAGCTTTATTAATTTACAAAGAATTAGAAAAAAAACAGTTTTATAGTGCCGTGTCCATCATAAAAACCAAATAAACGTTTGTCTTTTTTTTTAGACAAATAAAGGGTGCCAACCCTAATACTCTTAATTAAGTGTAGCTAGTTACTTTAAAACAGGCGTTACTAGGTGGTATTATAGCGCTAACTAAACAAAAATCTTTACAATTTTATATAAATTAAATCGACAACCCTAACGCTCTAACGGAGCGTAGGTATTTATTTCAAAAAGTATGCCTAGCTTCCATACTGGTCTATTTATTTACTGTGGTAAAGGCCTGTAACATTTTAATCTATCGTCCGCGTAAACGCATAAAATATTTGTAACAAGTAGACGTGGATGGGTTGGGTGGTATCTTCAAATGCACGCAAAATAGCGTGCGGCTCTCACTTGCTAATATGATTGACGTATTAATTGCCGATTTAACAGTTTCTTTCTATATGAAATACTAGCTGTTGCTCGCAACTTTGTCTGCATAATACAGTTAGTACTTCGGGAACATCTATAAATTTTGCCACAATTTTAGGTGAGGGGGGACGGGGGATTGGAAGGGGTTAGCTGGTGATTTGTGACAAATGAACAAAATATGATGGCCCCTTTCCGGGATAAAAAGAGCCCTATGTTAATGTTAGTCAAAGAATTACCCTTCAGGTACAAATAAACAAAGTTAACCTTATTCTTTGTTACATTTAAAATATAATTACCTTGTTGCTGTTTATATTTCTAATAAATATGCCGAATTACTGTGGCAATAGCGATATTTAATAAATAAGAAGTAGATACATTTTGTCCCTTTTAGTTACTGTCAAAAATAAACTGCCTTATTCAACATCAGTGACAGTAAATTTTTATACAAATGAATACAAAGTTAATATGAGCTTTTGAAGCGTTTCCAAAGCTTCTGAGGGGGGGGGGGGGGGAGCAGATAAAAGATAATGTGTTGTTGTTGTGTTACTTACACGTGGTGAGGTATTTTGGCGGCTAGACCGAAGTCGGCTACGACTGCGGTGTACTCTCCGTCACTGGTTTTTTTTACCAGCACATTCTGTAAAAGAATAAAAAGAATTCATAATTATTTTTGAAATACAAGCCTTTATTGTTGACTGTACTTGCATTGTCGTCTATCCTATGTGTATGTAGTAAATTTCTAGTCAATCCGACGTCTAGATAAAAGTGGATAAAATTAGACTAGTTGATATACCTATAAGTTTCTGTCAAACTCCACTACCAGATTATAGTAATGGCATCCCACTTATTCAAGTATGCAAAATTTCAGCTCAATCGGTTGAAGATACACGGATAAACCTACATACATACATACTCGTACATACATTACAAGTTAAATAAAATCTTGTAAAAACATTCATTGGAAGTTAAATAAAAACTTGTAAAAGTAGAAAAATGTTTTTTTTTGTACAACACTATCGTGAGATCACTACATACTGTCAGCGTTATTATCGTCGTCTGAGTGATTATTTAGTTTTTGTTTAATAAACGTAATTATATGAACGGTCAGCCGTTGAAATGTTCTGATAAAGCTACATCCCGTAGATTTGTCGTGGCATGTCTTTTGTTTAAATTCGGCTGGACTACGGAAACAGGCATCTAATCAACTCGCTTTTTATATATAAGAGTGGGCAAACGAGCAGACGGGTCACCTGGTGGAAAGTGATCACCATCGCCCAGGGACACCTGCAAGACGAGGGGAATCACAGGGTGCGTTGCCAGCCCTTTCAGGAACAGGTAGGCTCACTTTTTAAAGACCGCTCGGGGAATGTTGCAGCAGGAAGTTGGTTCCAGATCTTCGTCATACGAGGAAAGAAATTGCGTTTAAAACGCACGGTACTTGAGTGCCAACCATCAAGATGTTGAGGATGGAAGGACAGACGGTTCCGCGAAGTGTGGTAGTGGAATTTAACCGCAGGCAACAATTCAAAAAGTTCATCAGAGCACTCCACATGATAAATTCGGTACAATATGCAGAGGGATGCCACATCCCCCGCACAGCCAGAGGATCGAGCCGGCCAGAGAGTGCCTGGTCATCGACAAATCGAGCAGCTCTACGTTGGATGCGGTCAAATGGAAGTATTTGGTATTTGGGTGCCCCAGCCCAGAGATGAGAACAGTACTCCATATGCGGCCTAACGTAGGACGTGCCAATTTTAAAATGTACAAATTCATTTTCCTAATTTCAAAACGAGTAATAACAATAAATGATACCTACCTATAATAAAAATGAAGTGAAGGTTTTACTTGACAACGTTATGCAATTTTATATAAACCATTTAAACATTACGCGCAAAAAAATAACGTTATGCCAAGTCCGTTAAGCGTTCTATAATATGGCAACTAATTGTATATCAATTAAGGGAGGCTCTCGCTGGATACTAACCTTAGCAGTGAGATCCCTGTGGAACACGCCGAGCGAGTGCAGGTACTTGAGTCCGGCAGCCATGTCCGCGGCCAGGGAGATGCGTACAGCCTGCGAGAGAGGCTCTGGAGGTATTCCAAGGATCACCTGTTCCAAGGAACCACCCTCCATGTACTCCGTTAGTGCGTGGAGCTGGCCTTCGTGCACGCAGACGCCCATGAAACTGGAACAGAGATGGGGGAAATAAGCTTTTGTTTTAAGCAAAGACTTGATAGTAAACGGAGGTGGTCTAAGGTGGTTCACGCTTGGCTGGTAAATGTAATTCACCTTAAGACTCGAAGACGGCCTGATGTTACGTTCAGAGAGCACTGATTAAGCCTACTGATAAATAAGAAAGAAAGAAAGAAGACATTTATTCCTTTTTGCAAGACAAAAAACAACAACAAACAAGGTAAAACAAAAAAAAACATAGACATGAAAAATAGATCATCAGCGTTGTGTTGTGTGCCTTCGCAAAAGTGAAACGGTCGCTGGCTCAGCATTACGCTGAGGTGTTAGACACCTGCAGCACTGATTTTCAGCCAGAACCGTCTATGACTCACGAAACGATACAAAGTTAAAAATATACTACATAATCCATAAACTTTTACGTAAACAATGCAATACATAGATAGAACCCGACTTATGTGTAACTAAAGAAATACATAAATTAATTAAATAGTTTACAATAAACAAAAAATAAAAAAGGAGGGAAAAATAAATTGTTCAAAAACAACAGGTCGGCATATCAAAGTACAAAGTGCTGGAGGACTATTGTAATGATTTTTGGAGATCAATAAGTGATCTTTCAGCTTGCGCTTGAAGGTGTAACTACTTGAATAAAAAAAAAACATCAACATATCAAAATGTTAAATGCACGCTAATATGAACGCGGTCATTTGGTGGGTCCAAAACGTCAAAATTTACAAAGCCTTTAGGTTATACGAACGAGAGTATTACTAAACTTTGAAATACAAGGAAACTGAAGGCAATTACAATTCCCAATGAGTAATTTCTTCAGAAAACTTTTTTTCGTTTTTGTTTATCATATCTTAACTCAATCACCATTTCACAAGAGAAAGCTAAATAAATCATCGCGTTTGAATAGAACATAAGCAAATAATGAAAACAGCAAGAAAAAATGATTTCTCCTTCGGTACATTGTCAATTTATCAATTCCCATAGCGTGAGCAGAATTTATGGCTGTATTGTTTGATAGATAAACATAACAAGAAGCTCGTTACGTCTTTTAGTGGTTCCTTCATGTGTGATGCACGCTTAAATTTCATTAAACGATTACTAACGTAGCGACAAAATCTTAGAACAAGTCATTGAACTCGTGAACCTGATATATACAAAGGCTATTTGTAGGTAATGATAGAAATATCTACAGTGATTCTGCAACAGTTACAAGTTTATAGTTTTAATCTGTAGTAGGTTAAAACTATAACTAACACAACTAATTTCTAACCAAAGCCAACTAATTTTTGATTTTTAATCGCAAATACGTATTCTATACCTATATCATTACAGACCACGTAGTTTCAAGCTTCTAATAAGATAACCAAACGCGTGCAGAGGGTCTAGCATGTTAGGTGTTACGAGATAATGCATTTCTTTCTAACTATTATTATCTAGTTGTATTTTCACGATAAACGTTAGTACTATGCTATGCCACTAAACCAATGTTCATTATTGATTCCGCGACCAATACAATGCCTCAAACTAAACATATATTTATTCAACATCAAGATTTATTTTAAGAAATTATTTCACTAAATAAATTTCTAAACACATTGTGAGCTCAAAAATGATCTTCGACGAACACCAAAAGGTTGTCTTGCAAAATTCTGCCATGTATGGGCATAATCTCTTGATTGATGGTTTAAATAACATCTGTAATCTTTTATACTCGGGTAAGTACATAACATACACCTACAGCGATGTTCAGCAAGCAATTTTAAAAGATAGACGACGTCATAACTCTTAGCGATGCTCGCACAATAGACCAACGCGGCGGGCCATTGCATTCGAAAACGACTTCGATTTTATTACGACACATACGATACAAATATGGTCAATGGTCATGCCGCGGAGTCGGATTCTATAATATTATGTGAAGTCAAAAGAAACGGATAGGTAGGCATATCTAGACAAAAATGCGTCGCATCTTTACAACTTTTTGCAATATAACGTCACGGTAACACGTTTTTAAAACTTTTAAGGTTTTGCCTTTGCTTGTAAATGTAAATAGCTGGTTGATAGAATTGGCTGCAAATCGATTTGGTGTTATGTGCATCCCTTTCAAACAAAACTCGTTCAAAGGAGATGAACTGAGACATGAGAGAGAATTAATATGATATGCCAGGCGTCCAAACACACAAGCTCAATCATACGTTTGTCTCAATGCACTAAACGTTCTGACAACTCTAATTGTTTCATCTTATATATAAAATTCTCGTGTCACAATGTTCGTTCCCGTACTCCTCCGAAACGGCTTTACCGATTCTTACCAAATTTTATATGCGTATTCAGTAGGTCTGAGAATCGGCTACTATCTATTTTTTATATTGAAATTTAGAAGAAAAAAAAAAACGGGAGCGAAGCCGCGGGCAACAGCTAGTAAAAATATTGAATAGTTTGAAGCGTTATAATGTTGGTAAAATAGAATAGCGTAAAGCGAGATGAGTAGTGCCAATGGTCCATTACCACAGGTCTTTTCTTCGGTATTTACACTTAAATCATTCGTTATACCACACCACATCACAGTTTGGGATTGTTTTTGTTACTAATGATACAATGGAGGAACATTGACGAACAGTCAGAAAGGTGATCATAGACCGAACATGGAGTTATTGTCTTCAGTGACATCAAGGCTTGGTTTAAGACCCTGACCTTACGAGCTGATGCCGTTATTGTGGGTTTTAACGTGTCCTTGTCAACTTTAGGTCGTCTTTTATCAACAACTAACTACGTGCAGAATGAAGCCATCGATACTATATTGTTAATTGTTTCTATGGAAATACCTACATGTACTTCTCATCACCGCATCTTCAGTTACTTAAAATTTATACCAATGCTTATTATTTAATGACAAGTTCAGTCTGAATAACCAAACTCCAAAAAAATAACCTGTTTAAGTACCAGAATATTGTCAGTATCGGTTCGTAACAAATCGTTTTAATTTACTTTGATTTCGTGTAATCGATACTCGTAATTAACTCACTAAACGGTTAGTGTGCAAAACTTTTCCGCTTCAACACCTGGATCCATTAAAATGCTAATCTGATCCCGATTTCAATATCGATGAACTCTCGTTAGGTTTCAGCGTGGCAAAATTTACTAAAACGTTTATCGGATCTTCGATAAATTGGATACTGACAGGATTAAGTTTCGCTGAGTTTCTTGTCGGCTCTTTTTGGCAGAGCGGTTTTTAAACTAATGCTGGATTTTTTAGTCTCTCCCAAGTTGGTTCGTGTTCGTAGGTATATCTCAAGTACCAGCATATCAAATATGGAGTTCGAATTCGCATGCAGCAATAGTTCTGCAGTTCGTTATATTGATATGATACACGGTGAGCTATAATAAAAAAATCTATTACTGTCCTTATGAAGTGTCATCACATCAGTCATCACATTTTTACACCGTTGCCCAACGAATTAGCAATAAACAGTTCTTATGAAGTGATTATCTCGATGTCATCACGCTCACGCGACGATGTCAAGGCCCGCCGCGAAATGATCAGCGTTGCAATCAATGCAAATTGCCAATTAATAACTCAACATACACGCAAATGAACGATGCAACGCTTCTAAGGCGATGACATCAAGCTGATGAAGCTGATGGGACAAGAGATCGGCGAGCGTCGCTTGTAAAGCTATTTTCTATGCCTATTATATACTTTCAATGGAACATGAGACTCATTCAATCAGATGTTTGCTATCTAATAAATAAGACTTAAAATTATTACATCTACAAGTATTGTTACAAGAAATAAGATGACACGCACTAATGTCGTGATAGTGAAAATCCTTCCTAGGAAGTTATTTGAAACAGTTATGGTGCAGAGGTTAATGGTCGCTTCAAATATATTCGTACTTATGCAAGTTATCAGATGATATACCACGATGTTTCGGCCGTCGAATTTGATGTGCTGGCAAGCATAATATAAGATAGACATAAGTAAATAAAAATAAAAAAATCTACAACTTGCGTTTGCTGAGCATTTATAGAAAACAAACAATGTCTGATTGCTCTAAAAACCGACTATCAAGTCGGATGAGAAGTGATGACTTCACAACAACAACATTGTTTTCATTTCCGAAGAGACAGGAACTGAACTAAAGAGAGCCAGCTATTGTTCGCTTCATCGCCATTTCGAAACGGTTACGATGATTAGGAAGTGATAAAAAATATTCAAGAGTGACACAAAGCAAACCGCGAGGTGGGACCGACGGGATGAAGTAACTAATCACTGAATCAATTCTGGGTCATTTCGTCATCTGGTCTCGTATTTTGCGGTTTGTTGGGTATGTGAGGTGAGAATCCAGTTACGATATAAAATTGCATAAGTGGTGCATGAGGTAATTAAAAAAAACCGTATGCAGAGATTGTAGTTGAACTGAGTTCAAAGATAAAACATATTTTCGGTCCTTTCACTTATTTAGGTTACACAATTGCAGTAAAGTCAACAATAACACAATTGTACTGACCTGTGGTGGTACTGGATGTACTACCTACTCCATATTTTAAAACTTTCCATCTAGTTAGAGAATAGCACAATATATAAAGATATAAGAGTAAATGATTCCATTTCTTTTTAGTCCATTTATATCCGTCCGACGTAATGAGTTATGTTAGACATCTATTTTTTACAATGTAGCGTCGATTGCAAGAGAAAACCTTATAAAAGTTATAAAATATTGATTTATTCTTAGCCATAGCCACACTCGCGAGCACGAACACTTTTTCCCGGCGCTCGACGGACGAATCCAATAACGGGATGGAGAGTAACATAACGTTTTTAATATTTCATAACTACTGTAGGAGCGAAATTGAAAATTTGTTTCCTAACAGGCAATGCACAGGATTGATGAAATTTTAGAAAAGTTGTTTTGTTTGTTTACTACCAGCCAAATGCAAATGGAAGCTGGGTATAAGGCATTTTTTTTTAATCTTTAACCAAAGGCGCCCTTCTCAGGAGCTATTTCATAATACTGGTCATTGAATCATTACAAAATTGACATGTAACTGTTTAAACAATCCTGTGCCGTGCTGTTAAGAGCAAGATTACATTTAATTAAAGATTTTTCTTTTCTGTTGTCACGTTTTATGTCCAAAATACGAATACTCTTTGATTACCTTGGATTTGGATTAAACAGCATGTGTATTGATCCTGGCATAAACTGGGAAGGCAGATCAAATATTTTGACGAGGATCACGTCTCAATGAAATGGGATCCTGAGTCCTAAGTAAATAACTGAGAAATCCATATTTGTACAAACTTCTCGGGCAGTTAATGAGAGAAAGAATTTTTTGTGAATCATTGTTTGTATCTTGAGACCTCGAAAAGCAAATGTATGTTAATTTTGTTCGAACAAATAAGAGGGACGTGTGCTGGTTGAATGGCAATGTAATGTTTTAAGAAAATGAAGTGATCCACGGTCGGCTATGAAGAATATTTAAAATGGTTAAATTGAAATAAGTGAATCGTGTCTCAAGTAAATGAGTACACAGGCCCATTTAAAATTATTCGTTCTGGGTATGGACGTTCATAAATACAACTACGAGAAGCAATTCGCACTGTTTCTTTCGCTGCGAGATTCCACAGAGCTCCGGTTGTTATAACATACATTATAACAGTAGAGAATGATCTCAATGACAATGAGTGACCTAAAGGGTATAAGCCAATGTAATTGCACTACTAGAGATGATTAAAAACAAAAACAAATGACAGAGGAGCTACTGCAACATAATATAAATTCTATAAGACGTTGCATATATATATTATGTACATTTGTAAGTTTAACTTACTGATGATTTTTAACATCAAGTATGCCATAATTTACATAACAAAGAACAGTTTAGTATATGAGTATAAAATGTTAATTGTTAAGCAAGCGGACAAAGCATTTATTACATTTATTGCCGTGATGAAATATTAACATAATCCCAAGTTACGCATTATACATAAAATAGCGGGTGAATTGCGCGTGAAACCCCGTAATATCGTATGCAATACTAAACATGTTATATTAAGTTTATTATAAAAATTTGCCTCATTAATCTTTAACATTTACAAACCTGTAGCCTAGTAAATTAAATTTTGTCTGCTTTTGACAAAGCCAATGTCAAGGGGACGGCTAAAGACAAATGAATGTTACGAAATGAAAAACTAATTTATTTACAAATTGAGTAAAAGTAGAAATAATGTGGCAAAGATTTTAAGAATAATAATGACTGATAACGTAATGATGTTCTTGAAAGGTCATTATGGCTGCTGAAGGCAACGGTGAGAGTGCTCTTCCTGAATATTTCATAAAGAATTATCTCAGTGTTGAAACTGGAGGTGAACCCGCCGAAAGTAATGCGTATATATACTTATACAATATGTACAAAGATTTACACCGCTGCCTAGGTGCTCACTTGCAGACAGCGACTGGCGACTGTACCTACATCGTACCGATAGAAACATGTTTCAGATACCTACTGAAGATTCTAATTATAGAGTGAAGACAAAAAACGTGTTAAGTTTCATACATTAGTAAATTGACGTCAAAGCGTTAAGCATTGAACATGAACAATGATGGCTTTGTACGGTACGTCATTTTGCAGTCTTTGAACTCTTTTATTGTGTTTCATAAGTGAATAAAGTATTATGAAATGATTTTGAATAATGCTGTAATACCATAACAATCATTTATCATATTTATTGTATGCTTAAAAATACCATCGAAACACTTAAGTGATTCTGAATATTGTTCAAGAGATCACGGGAAGCAGAATACTTTAGAATACTGACGAGTGTAATACAAGTCGTGTAAGTACCCCGTTTAAGATCAAATTTTAAAGAACAGTTTAATTAAACACTCACCCGAGTATGTTGGGATGTTTCAACTTGTTCATGAGCTGAACCTCTCGCAGCATGTTGGGCCGGTTCGCCCGCTGCTGGTTCATCTTTAACACCATCACCTTGCCCGACGTTTTGTGTGTTACCTGCAAACAACAGAGGAAAGTTAAATATCACTAGTCTGTGACGACGACGACTAAAATACGACAAAAAGGAAAATGTAAGAAAACTATTTACAACAACACGTTGAATGTTTTTTTTTAATAACATTGATATACAATCTTCTTGCTTTCCTGGGGAACGAAGCTTCATTTCAAATCAAATAATTTATTTGCTAACATATAAGTAGGTAATTGTTGATGTTACATAAATCTTGTATCACTATGCTTGCCATAAGGCATACAAATATTAATTAAGAGACTGCACATGCACGCAGCATAGCTATTTATTAATAATATTAGGTACACAGGATCAATTAAAAATATAATAATTAAGATATCAGCCAGTCTCAAGGTTACAACATTCAAACAAACAAATTTTTACATGAAATTGGGGCAAAATTTAATAAATGTGACCTTGTAGCCTGTAGTTAGGGGAATTGTTTTTAAAATAACATGTTTTCATGCACATTTGTTCTAGAAACTGGAATACCACCAAGCTTGGCCGCTGCCCAAACCACCAAACCGAATAGGTCGACTCAGTAGTTTAATTAGGTAATTTACTTGTTTACTAAAGCCTGCGCATTATCTTCGTGACATTCATTAAATATACTTGGATACAACACGGTTTAAGAATTCGCCACTACGATTTGCATCTCACGCCCTCAGCCACATAGTTAAGAGTTTTCACCTAATGTGTCTTTAGTTTAAAACTAACTCTATTTTGAATTAGCATTTTTTCTAGTGGAAATACTTGAGGCTATATGTACAACCACTGCATTTAATATATATTTTGCCATATTTGAAGTGTTTTTTCTGAGATAACAGTATATCAAAGCTCTCACAACTCATAAAACTCCAATCGTGAGCGTATCAATACTTGAAACAACGACATTAATATTACGTTTACGTTGTCTAGCGCTCAGTATCTGTGCCGATTCGTCTTTCAGTCCGACCATAATGGCTAGATCGCATTACTTGATTTCTAGTATACCGCTCGGAATCACCGTTCTGCCGATGGTACTCTGTTTAGCTCTCTTTAGAAATTGAGTGGGACGGCTGTTAAGCGTACAGTTAGCAAATAAATATTGTTCCACTTTTAAGCTTGAATAAAGTCTTGCGGTTTTCCCTGTATTGTATTTCAGTTAAGCAGTAGATTTTTTTCGGTAAAATATTTTAAAGAATCGTTGGTTGTCTCAATATTTTATTATTGTTATCTTAGTATTTATCACTTATACATAGTATAAAACAAAGTCGCTTTCCGCTGTCTGTCCGTCTATGTATGCTTCGATCTTTAAAAGTACGCAACGGATTTTGATGCGGTTTTTTTTAATAGATAGAGTGATTCAAGAGGAAGGTTTATATGTATAATTCTACGCAGACGAAGTCGCGGGCAGCAGCTAGTTGCTAATAAAGCGTAGCCCCAGTCTTTATTTGGAGTGACATGGCAGCAATGGGACTCCATTGACCTTGGCTGACATATCTATACCTATTAGACCTAATCCATCGGTACAGATACCTAAGCCACGCGCCCAATCAAATTATTATCAAGAAATCGGAAAATCATAACATTCCATAGGAAAAAGTATTTCGCTTATTGATTGGCGTTGGCAACACAATCGGCAGAAACGAAAACTTTTATATTTCTTTCACTCATTATTGAGCAAATTGCGACGAAAGTAGAATCACATAAACATTTGAAACGGTTGTTTCTTTCACAATTTATACGTAACCTTAAAATCCAACTTTAACACGCAATGATAAGGAATATTGAAGCATTCTTTCTTTCTTATTTTGCAACGATAATTGCTCTATTTACCGTATCTTTATGTATCTGCGGTATCAGATAGCGCGCTAACAAAAGTCTATGTCAATATTATTAAGTGGTATCATTATTAAAGCGGTATCTCAAGAATGCGATAACGCAAACTTAGTATGCACGCGAGTTCCTATTTAAATGGCCATTAATAGAAAATTTAAGATTTGCCAATTAGTTGCCAGATTTATTTATTGTTTGTCCTATTGTCACCAATATAAAATCTAGTACATAGTAGCACACGTCACTTCAAACAGACATTTGGCTTGACAAAACGCTAAAGGATTAATCGCGCGGACATTAAAATTGGCTATAGATATGTATTTGATGTCCCATTGATATAACTGTCATGATAGTTTTAAGTATGTACAGTTTATGCTATGGACTTTCGGGCTACTTGCACGTCATTATTCAAGAGTCGAATCGAAATGCAGGCTGGCGATTCGCACATTGATTAAAGTTGGATTTTTAGTTCGTGAGAGGCAAAGCTTTCATAACTCAGCATTTGGATAAAATAAGGGAAGTTTTTTTCTTATAAATTAAATAAGGAGCAAAGGAAAAAAATATAAAAATAATTAAAAGGAAAATGTCAAAGTAACTTTTATCTAAATTCCGTTCGCCGATGAATAAAGAACAGCTTAAAAAGTCACATTAAAGTGGTCAGATCGTTACTTAACGTGATTGCTGAAATTTTCCTAAAAGATTTATGACCTAATTATGAACGGCGGCGTACTATAAAATCTTACAAATAACACAAAAGCTCTGGCGGAACGAGTCCATTGTGCGAAAACTTGATTTAAATTTTTTAGCTTGCTTTTAAGAAGAGTTAATTAACAACACTCCCTCCCGGAGCTACGCAAAGAAGCCAGAAAGGTCTTTGCAAATTTATTCCCTGCTTAGCCTTAAGGCTAACTTGATTTTTTTATATGATAAAAAAAATGCTATAAGTAAACGTAAAATTTTGTTTTATACATATACAAATATAAAAAATAATAATATTCGGAATGGTTTCATATTTTGATCAACGTTAGTATGTTGTTTCATTGCACAAGAAAACTCATGTATCTAATCGTTACCTATTTAAATTGTGATGGTAAATACTAGACGACTGCGACAAATCCTATGCAGAAAAGTAATACATCACAGTTAAGTGTCTTTGACGTTTCTCTAAGTCGTTTCACGTACTCTCAATGGACAGTCATCAATTTAGTTTCCCCTAATATAGGGGTTCGGGTTAAGCATGGCATTCCGCAGAGGAAGTGAGGGACGCATTAAATTGCCATTTATATCGTAAGTGTCAAGCCAACACCAGTGCAGTTGGGTAGAAAGATTACCGAGGTAGGTAGTTTGATACAGTCGAACAATGAAGATGGACGTATTACTTTTTCACCGAGACAAACACTAATGTGTTAACTATTTGGCAATTAGATTAGCTAAATGGGGTGGACATAACTTATCACATAATTAAGCCAAACAATGTCGATCAAATCAAAGCCCAGTATTGGCCATTGGCCATAGCTTTCACAATTAATGAGCCTTCGCATTTGCTATCCTCCCGGTAAATTCGACGCGAACGCGAATGCTGAAGACGCTCCACATTTTTGATGAATAACCCTGGCACTTTATGACCAATTGGGCTTCGAACCCAGGACATCTAGATTTAGTCAATGTTAACTAATATGCTATGCGGTCGTAAGAAAGTTAATTTCATCTATCTAAATAATTTCTTAAAGCACAGAAGAACGTTTTCCAACTGCATTGAAACACGCTATAAGTTTAAGTCGTTGCTCAGGCGTATACTATAGACAATTTGTGTGCATAATTTACTACCTCAGAGCTCGTACATAATCGTCCACAAACGTTCACACGGTAAATACGAGGCATAACGCCGAGAGCAAACAGTCGGGAGTGGGTAACAGTACTCGACGCCTACGCGGCAGTTTGGGTTATGATTTGCCTTGAGGCATGGAGTAACCCTTCAGAAAATAATGCATATATCTAAGCAATCTGCAGTATTTAATTAGATCAATGGAAAATTTGCACTCTCCTGAACGTTCAGTTATAATGAAATGTACAAAATCCGCCTCGAGCACAAAATCATGGTAGTTAAAGATGAATGTGATGATACATTGTGCACAATGGATGGCGCAGTTGAATAAACAGATACTTACTGGATTTGTGATTCCTATTTTTCTATCCGCGGCTTCGGAACCCGGGGGTGGGTTTATAAAAACAAAAGCTATGGAAACCAACCAGTTGTTCATACAAGTCACATATTATAAATAATGAAGAATAAGTATTTATATACTCGAAGAATGAGGGATCACGTCCATCAGTAGAAACAGCAATGATTAATTGTTATATCCACATTTTCCTGAGCAAAAAAATATTAAGTAACTCTTGTTGATTAATTGATTTAATATGGTAATTAGCTAGTCCGTGAAGGATCATTCATCACGGTTTAAAAAGTTAGACGGCGGAATCAAGTGCACCTGATTGAATCGTTGTTTTTTTTACAAGCACTTATTTAACTCGCAGTTATAGTAAGTATTTATGACGAGACACGGGAAAATTTATTTGTTTTATTTTTCTTTTAATTTATGGTCTTAATTTCACAAAGTTAAAAAAAAACCATAATGCAAAAGTAATCACATCTTGTTCTCATAAGTGTGTAATGAAAAAACTGGAAGCATACAAATTACTAGAATAACTTCTTTGGGCATGGTTCTATACCCTATGGAGGCTTTCCAACAACATACAAATCACTACATAGTATAAAACAAAGTCGCTTTTTGCTGTCTGTCTGTCTATCTGTCCCTATATATGGTTAGATCTTTAAAACTACGCAACGGATTTTGATGCGGTTTTTTCAATAGATAGAGTAGTTCAAGAGTAAGGTTTATATGTATAATTCTACGCAGACGAAGACGCGGGCAGAAGCTAGTGTTTAATAAAAACAACTAGTAGTAGTAATCAACGCGCGTTATGGGACATTACATTGAACTAATTTAGTACCATGAAACTGAAGTTGTTAGCTGTAATTTGGTTTTTATCGCTGAGCCCTAATAAAGTTTTTCCAAAGGAATAAGTATTACTCCGTACGAAGCTGCGAAATAAGTTGAAAATGTCAGAAAATAAATAAATTTAATCTAACTCGGGTATGTTTTGAGCTTTTCATTTATATTGTAACAAAGTTATGCCGAGCAGCCCGTGAGTTGATAACATAGGTGAAACCAAAAGCAATTTCACTGTTTGCTTTACCTAATATTTTCTCATCACATCGTAGAGGTTTAGCAGCCCAATAAAATGTATAACACGTCATACTGCTTCTAATATAGAATACTTGACTTTAGAGACGTTACGTTTGATTTCAATAAAACTCTCAACTATATACGGGATCAAATGGTATGTTGTGCAATTTAACCTTGTCAGTATTAGAGGTGGGTCTATTGTGCGGCCATCCCGATGTTTGGGCATGAATGGATGAGACGAGCTAGAATCGGAACGAGCCTTTACTGTTGCGACATGCCTAAACGGTCATTAAAAAAAAAACACGGATCACACCGCAATTTATTTTATATCGGTTTACATGTCTGCGGTGTGTTTCCATAAATACATAGAAAGTCAGAAACTTTGGTTCAAATCACTTACTGCTCAAACTAGATAGCCAAAGACATACTCTAAACTCGAACAACGGTTGAACGCGATTCCGGCACTTCCAATCGTAATACCTAACAACTTAAATGACAATAACCGTGAAACCCCGTTAATCCTCTTTACGCCAACTCTAACCTAACGTACTCACTTCGATATCGCCCTCGTTAGCGAAATTGACCCGCTGAACCAACGGACTTTGTTCTATCTGGTACCCACCCGGTGCGTTGTAGATCGGATAGCTGGATCGTAAAAAGGAGGGTTACCTTTTTCCGCAATAGTGCTAATACAAAGTATAGGTATTATTTAAACCTCTTCGTTAGCTTACAAAGTGTATAGCCGAATTTACAATCAATGCCCTAGTGACATACCAATGCCTTGCAAGGAAATAATTACGACATTTATTGCGAAAACAGTGGGCCATGCCATGATCATGATGCAGATTGGTCAGTGTTTGAGTGTTAATGTACATTATAAATTATAATACATAGAATTTTCGGTAGGTTAACTTGCATTGCGTTGTTATTACCTACTTCTTTTTAAGTGTCAAGAGGAACGAACTAGCCTGCCACTCGAAGCGACCCGGCTAACGAACTGATGATGCGGCATGCGGCTACTCGGACTATCCGATCGTGTGTTACTGACGATAGCCGTAACGTCCGCTGCTTTAGCGTTCAAACCACCTTAACCATATCTTTGATAGCTCAGATATTAAATTCGGATGGCGAAATTTAATTTGGTTTTATTTTGAAGTGGTAATTAAAATTTTGTTAAGGTACGAGAAGAGTAGAAATTAAACGAAGATGCCGACACAACTACTATATTTTTGACGCAAAATGCTTGAACTTGGCACATTTTACTCTGAAAAATTAAGTTCCTCTTTGTTTTTAGTAGGATACTATTCCGCTAAGTAAACGCTAGTAATTTTTTTTCTATTAATAAATAATTGACCACCCCCATTTTAACCAGTCAGCTTTGTTTTCTATAACACAGAAGAAAATCAAAGGTACTGTGCTGTAAGCGTATGATTTGGCAACGCGCCAACAAACTCTGTATAGGCGCCAGTGCATCTTATCGCAGGAAGCATTCGATGCGTTTCCCGAAGGCCGATATAGTGGCTCTGGTTCAATTTCCTCGTTGCTGAATGTTGGCGCGTAATTTATTGCGTACAATTTGGCGTTGAACGTGTCTCAAAACTTGGAAGAATAATAACGAGAATCCGGGAAAAAGTGGTAAGCTTTCTTTTTTACATTAATAAGGGATGACTAAAGGAAATAATAAAATTGTGACAATCATCCTCCGTTTTAAGGAGTACACGTAGCTGAATTATGTTAAGCGACAGTTTATTAAAGTGAACGCCTTGTCCGATTCCCTCAGAATCCGTCCACGTACGGGGTGAGAATTACCATAATTGCGCCTTCCTCAAAGCGCTTCAAGCTCGCCCTTCCCACATAATAAGGCAACAGTAGAGGACAAAGGAGCAGTAACAAAGTAGGTGCTGAAAGCAGTCGAGTGTGTCAGATGTGAGGACTGCAATACCACCAATGCATTGTAATTGGAAATTGGCCATAGATTATTAATTATGTATCTCGCTGGGCTATCTAGACACGCGGTAGCGTGTCAAGCCAAGTTCAAGCAAAGGAACTGGCTAGCCAGCGCCGAGTGTAATATTACACGAAAAACTTGGTGCCACTTTTGACCCTTCTATAACTCAAAACCTCTTTAACGTAAACACATAAAACTACGTGTATTTAATTATATCCATAAGGACATCTAGAAGCCCAAATTTCATGAAGCTAGCTCAAACGGTTATAAAGATATATTTTTTAATTGTAGCGTTGGAGCCGTTACATGCAGATATTTGAAACTATCCCAAAGATCTTAAAGTAGGTTAGATTTGACTTGGCAAGTTTTCATTACATCAGTCATTTTATAAAATTATTCAACATATATATATTTTTTAATTCTGATAAAAACTGGCCAAGTCAAATCTAACCTACTTTAAGATCTCACATTTTTAAATAACAGCAATTATTATAGGTATCCAATAAAGCAAAGAAATAGAGTTTAATACTCGTTCATAATGTTATTTTGTTCCTATAAATACATATTTGGATTTTGCATAGAACTTGGCTCTCCTTTTTTACATTTATGTTTTTGGTGGGATTATATTTAACTTCTTTCGTAACTTTATTTAGCCACGAGCAGGGTTTGCTAAGAATCCTAAGTATCAGCGTAGGGCAAAAAATGCCATAAAACATCACGTGAATCACGTAATTTATTGTCACCTCTTAGAATCCGTTGATGGAATGAGGTCCCCACATTTAGCACACTCACTTGCCCCCAATGCTTACTTTAAAAGGCAAATCACTAAGCTTTTATTTTTCTTTGTTTGTGTGTAAAACTGGACTGGCGAAGGTCGCGGGAGTTCGCTGGACGAGGGCCGCACAAGACCGGTCATTATAGCGTTTTTTGGGGGAAGTATAAGTTCAGCAGTGGACGTCTTTTGGCTGATAATGATAATTGTCATGATGATATATGTAAAACGTAAATATTTAATAGATTCCAGTAACATTCAAACTCAGATCAACGTCATCTAAGGTGGTAGGGCCTTGTGCAAGGTCCGTCCGGATCGCTACCACCATCTTACTCGCTAATCCTGCCGCTAAGTAGCAGTGCTTGCACTGCTGTGTTCCGGTGTGGAGATTAAGACAGCCGGGGAAATTACGGGCACAAGAGGCATTTCATCTTAGTCCTCTAGGTTGGCAACGCATCTGCAATCCCTTCGGGGTTGCGGGTGTCTATGGACAGTGGTAATCACTTACCATCAGGTGACCCACTTGCTCGTTTGCCTTCCTATTGATATAAAAAAAAAAAAATACATCCTACAATTTCACACACATTCTAAACGTGAACCACAAGAAACAAAAGCACTATTTACATAAATGCTTGTTTTGGAACTGTTCACTAAACTTCTCATATTTTTTTTACTTCATACAATAGTTGGGTACAAAGAGTATTATTAACTTACTGTTTGAATGGTTTGTACTGCGTCGAGGGTCCGCTTTGACCCTAAGCTAGTCGAAGTTTGTAATGCCCTGGCCGAATATGGACGGTTGCGATGTTATCTAGCTTTTCGCACGGTCGAGCCACTCTGATCTACGAATATCTTACAGATCCAAGAAGAATGTTAAAATCTCTTAGCGGTTTTTATGGCTGCAATTTTGCAAGTCCATAACGAGTTTCGGATTCAGAGAAATATCAAATCTGCAAGGAATGTGTAGCATTACGTAGGATTAAGATAAGATGCTTTTACGGCGGGCCGAGAAAAACTTCAATGGAGTCCCATTTTTCATATGGTAACGTCAGCAAGTTATAATTTCGTATGTTCATTTGAATTTTTATCAAAATGCCTTTTTATAACTGGGGTGTAAATTTTATCGCATGTGCGATATGCTATCGTATTATGTAGTGTTATTTATGACATTAACTTGAAATGATGAGAAATTTACATGTGAACTCAGTTCACCTTCAATAATGGAAAGCTGACTGAACTTTAACAAGTATTGTCCGTCAAGTTTGCGTCACCTCATATTTATCTTAGCGATTATATTCCTAGAAGCTTCTTAGGTATCAAATGAAAGATCACGTATATCTCCTTACATCATTATCACATCTGCAGCCTATATACGTCCCACTGCAGAGCACAGGCCTCCTCTCAGAATGAGTGGGCTTTTGGGCTATAGTTCCCACGCGGGGCCAGAGTGGATTGAGAACTTCACACACACCTTTGATTGCTTCATAGATGTGTGCAGGTCTCATTACGATGTTTTCCTTCACCGAAAAGCTCATGGTAAATTTCAAATGTAATTTCGCACATCTCCTTAACGCATTCTTAAATTTGATAGCACTGCAATTTAGTGCCATTGCTCATGCAGGAATGCAGAAGCGACCATGTATGGCAGTCCAGATTTCGTACGCGTTACTTTGTATTTCTCTATGTAAGGGGCTGTGCAAATTTTGCTTATGCCTGCATAAAATATTACCTTTGGGTTGTTTGTTGTAAATTGGTATACCAGAATGACTGATCATCTGTTGCCCCTATTGTCAAGTAGCTTGATGGCACTATAAATAGGACAACTGAAACTGGCAAGTTCCTTGTACTGATAATATTCTATTCCATGGGATTTCATAGTTTTAACATGAAAAGTAGTGGCTGTTTATGTAGTGCGTTCTGAAATTACAAGATGTACCTACCTTTATTACTTGCTTTAGTACCTAGTCAATATTTTTTAAATAAACATAGGTATTAATAACACTGGTGTTTCAAGTAACTTTTTTTTACCGTCATCGTGTTGCGTCGACAGTTTGGTCAACGTATATATTCATTTGCACTTTATATCTATCATAGGCAACCGTTATTAACGCAAGATTAAAAAAAACTGTTGAACTATTTTTTAGACCAATGAGAGAAGAATTAAGTTGCGTGCTGCAACTTAATTCGATGCCATGGATTCGTCAATATAATTGATGGTATAATAAAATTAAGGAGGCTCAGCTCGTATAACATTAACGATCTTTCGCCGACACACTAAACACAAAATTTATAGTATACCTTACAAATTTTATGATGAGACGAGACAATTCGATGTCAGGATTTGTTTACGTAAACTAAATACCTGCTCTACTTGCTGGATGCATTAAAATAGAATCCAAGAGTCGTGCCTCAAAGCGCATTCTCGTATTTATTATAATCACTGAATTAAAATCACTAAATTAAAAATGGAAAGCGAAAACACACAATGTACCTACACTTTATGCCTAAGAAGGAATAAAACTTAACAATGTGAACAATCGAAAGTTACAAGTATAATGCATACTTTATGACATTTTCGGTGCTTACATACTTACTTATGGTACTTATTGCTTTAAAACTGCAAGCTAAACTTATAAAAAGAAATGTCATTTCAATACGTAACGCTGTTTCAAGTAGGATTTGTCGAATAAAAATAATAAGTTTTTGTTGAAATTTTCGTTTTTAATATCGGCTTTTTGCTGACTTTACTGACATTGTCAACCATCCATCTCAAGCAGAGCGTCGTGGGTTCAAATCCCGGGCGCGCACCTCTGAGTTTTTCGGAATTTATGTGCGAAAATTACATTTGAAATTTGCCATGAGCTTTTCGGTGAAGGAAAACATCGTGAGGAAACCTTGCGCACATCTGCGAAGAAATTCAATGGTGTGTGTTAAGTTCCCAATCCGCACTGGGCGCGCGTGGGAACTATAGCCCAAACCCTCCAATACACGGAGGAGGCCTATGCTATGAGGCACGCCGAATTACGCGACGATTTAATAATAAAACAACAACAACAACAACAAAAAAAAAATGAAATTGTAGCGAATTCGGAATAAAAAGGCTATATTATTATTATGTACACCAGATTTTTAAGACAATCCGATCACTAATAGTGACAAACAAATTTTTAAAACAACTTACGAAGAAGGTAGACATACGAATATTGCAAGTAATAAAAGTGTTTGTTAAAATAGTACCTAACACGGAGGAAAAGCAAGCTACAAAACTAAATGAAAATTGTTGACATCTCCAAACGGAAAGCAAAAAAAGAGGAAATAAAGTCTTCCCCGTTTCATAGCTTTGTTTAGTTTAACCCAAAGGTTTAACCGTACGTACAAGGGGAAAAAACCAACCACTAAATAATCGATACCAATAATCATGGTTAATAAACTACAGGAGAGAACAAAGTACGGTCAAAGTAAACGTTATTCAAAATTCCATACGATACGGTTCTACCTGTGTAAATCACAGGGGTCCCGTACTGACAGGGAACGCCGAAAGAATGCAGGTGGGTATTTTCTCACGCAATTCAAAATAAATTTAGCAAAAAGTCACCAAATATGTTACAAGTCGAAGGACTTCAGAAATTCGCTTAAATTTGCGGAATTTTACAAAAATACTGTAGAGGAACTTTCGTGGTCGAATTATGAACAGAGCGTTATCCAAAAAGGCATCGGAGGATGATAAATAGGTAGTCTCTATTTCGGCAAAAAAGGCGCAATTCGTTTATACATGAGAAAGACGGATGGTGTAAATCCCTCAGGGAAAATAGAATCTTCGGTCTTATCAGAAACTTAGAAGCCACCAGAGCCACCTAAATTCCCGGGTTTTATTCTAATGCAGGGGTTTTGCGTTTTTATACAAATGCAGCCACCTGTGACCCGTGCAAATGATCTTTCGGATCGAGGGGGAGATTTTATAAATTTTCTTTAGAGCCGTATAACGATTAAATGTCTGCGTATTTGAAAAATACACTGACGAGCAAGATTAACGGGTCACTCGCTCCATACAATGTACAAAAAATGACCCGCTAATTTTGGTCGTTAGAATATTTCGAGCTTATTAGGCATTTAAAACACGGTGTGCTCCGTACTGACACAGTGGCACAGAAATAATATTAAACATCCCACGACGAATCTCTTTGTTTCAATGTTCTAGAAGAACAGCAAGTTAGACAATACAAAGCAAAATAAAGAAGAGATAACAAAACAATGACAGACAATCTTAAAGCCACGGGCCATGCCATAGTAGGAAAAACGGATTGCATCACTGAAACAATAAATCAAGCTGCATTTGGTCAAAATTCTTCACTCATCACAGTCCATGGAGACCCAAAAACGTACGATAGAAATGCATCGGCAACGACACACATCGGCTATTTGTGGCGAGCTAAAAATACGGCGGCGTACAAACGCGCGCCGGCCGATGCAGTTTTTTGTACGACCGCTAAATATGCGAGCTCGTATGCACTTGTCTCATAGCGGCGACTTTGAACTTTCATCGAGATTTGATTCCACGAAACTGGACGTATCAGCATGAGCTAATTAATATAAGTAACTGCTTTATTTGCACAATTCACAAAAAAAATATACATATACAAATGCGAACTTATCCCTATAAGGGATCTTTAACAGTTAACCTTTGAGTAGATGAGAGGAACATTAAACCAGGGACCAACAAAGAGCGAGTTTAAAATTACAGATTATAATTGTGTGGTCAGTCATGTGTAATAAGATAAAGAAGTCGTATTGAATTGGATTTTCGTAGAATTTTCTTACTAAAGTACTGAATACGAAGCCTTTAGCTTTTTAAGTGTTGATTTGCGCCATCTCTTAAGACACGCATAGGATGAGATGACGCGGTGCCATTTCTAACGCATAAAATTCGTTTGAGAACTCATAATAGCACGTACAGTAAATAATTATCTGATTATATGCCCTAACTATTGGTATTTCAACGATAAAAGGTAATGTAAGAAATACAACTATCTATAACAGTCTGTGTACCTATAGAAGCTTTATTGTTGCGCCGCACATTAAGTGGTTATTATTAAATACAACTTCCTATATAATAACAATGTAAGTAGAAAAATAAAATGACATCACATTGTATCAAGTATTTTATATGTTATTCTATTCTATTCTCCCTTAATGGCGGCCGTAAGGCTTTTTTATATGTTATGTATCTATGTAAACACTTTATTTTACAAAACCAAAGGAATAAACACAATTCATAAACCCAATACGTTATAATTATGTACAAAGGCGGCTATCTCTTAAAAGGCTAAAAGCTAACGCAATTATATCATCCGATACAACACCTAAATCATCTATCTATACATATAAAATTCAAAGTCCTGACTGACTGACTTAACTATATATCAACGCACAGCCCAAACCACTGGACTTAGAGACTTGAAATTTTGCACATAGATACCTTATACAATGTAGGCATCCACTAAGGAAGGATTTTGGGAAATTCCCACGGGATAAGGAAAAAACGGGAGTTATATATTCGACTCCGAGTGGCGCTATCTCAGTAACTATAATAACTAGACTCTTCAAATTTGATGCAAAAGTAGGTGATTACAAGACGAAGAAACTAATTTCAGGATTTTTGGAAATTCCCACGGGATAAGGAAAAAAACGGGATTTATATATTCAGTTTAACGAAATGAACTATAATTACTAGACTCTTCAAATTTTGCATAGAAGTAGGTGATTATAATAGTAAAATAATGTTTTAATGATTTTTAAAAATTCCCACGGAATAAGGAAAAAAAACGGGATTTATATATTCAGTTTAACGAAATCCTATGAACTATAATTACTAGACTCTTCAAATTTTGCATAGAAGTAGGTGATTATAATAGTAAAATAATGTTTTAATGATTTTTGGTAATTCCCACGGGATAAGGAAAAAAACGAGATTTATATATTCAGTTCTACGGGATAGATTTTTCGTTCTACTGGTCGTATAAAACTGAAATTTGGCCTTCCAGTTCCCTTGGGGAGTGTAGGGGAGCACTAAAAAAAGGATTTCCCGAAATTCCCACGGGAACGGGAAAAACGGGACTTTTCATTTTACTGGTTGCAGAAAGCTGAAATTCGGCATGTAGGTTGCTTCGGGAGTGCAGAGGAGCATTAAGAGAGTACTTTCCAAAATTCCCATGGGAACGGGAAAAATATTTGTTTTTACAAAGAAATGCTGCGGTAGGCATAATATGGCTAGAAACTTGAAATTTGGCACACATATACCTTGAGTATCCTAGAGGTGCACTAAGAAGGTATTTTTCGAAATTCCCACGGGATTTTTCGTTTTACTGGTCGTAGAAAGATGAAATTTAGCATTTAGCTTCCTTAGGGAGTGTAAGGGAGCATTAACAAAGGATTTCCTAACATTTGTATGGGAACGGGAAAAACCGGGATTTTACGTTTTACCTACTAGACATAAAAAGTTGAAATTTGTCACGTAGGTTTATTCGGAAGTGTAGGGGAACACTAAAACGGGAAAAAACGGGAAAAAACGGGATTTTACGTTTCCAGGCAAAACAGCGGAAGAAAGAGACTTAACATTTATAACGTGTGTTTCTTTAAAGGCTTAAGTGTACTCCGAAAGCACTCCCCAATATTTTCACTTATTTTTTCGTTTTACATCTTAGCGCGTACGAAGTCGCGGGCAGAAGCTATTTGGGGTAGGTATATTTTAGGACAGCCCTATAGGTTAGGTTAGGTTTGTTTTATAAAAATCCTGCAATATTTACAGTTTCAGAAAAATTAAGGCAGCGGGGCAATGCGGGGGCTTGCTTGCATGCTGGCTTGAGTCCTTGCTTTGCATGATTGATGGCATACTTGCTTTCATGCATGCTTGCATGCTTGCTTGCATGCATGAATGCTTGCGTGCTTACTTGCATGCATGCTTGCTGCTTGCTTGCATGCATGCTTGCTTGCACGCTTGCTTGCATGCTTGCTTGCCTGCTTGCATGCCTGCTTGCATGCCTGCTTGCATGCCTGCTTGCATTCCTGCTTGCATGCCTGCTTGCATGCCTGCTTGCATGCCTGCTTGCATGCCTGCTTGCATGCCTGCTTGCATGCCTGCTTGCATGCCTGCTTGCATGCCTGCTTGCATACTTACATGCTTGCAGGTTTGGGTGCTCGCTTGCTTGATTGCTAGCTTCTTTGAAATGCTCATGGTTCACGCGTGCGAAGCCGCGGGTAAAAGCTATTTGGGGTAGGTATATTTTAGGACAGACCTTTAGGTTAGGTTTGTTTTATAAAAATCCTGCAATATTTACAGTTTCAGAAAAATTAATGCAGCGGGGCAATGCGGGGGCTTGCTTGCATGCTTGCTTGAGTCCTTGCTTTGCATGCTTGATTGCACACTTGCTTTCAAGCATGCTTGCATGCTTGCATGCTTGCGTGCTTACTTGCATGCATGCTTGCTTGCACGCTTGCTTGCATGCTTGCTTGCCTGATTGCATGCCTGCTTGCATATTTACATGCTTGCAGGTTTGGGTGCTCACTTGCTTGATTGCTAGCTTCTTTGAAATGCTCATGGTTCACGCGTGCGAAGCCGCGGGCAAAAGCTAGTACCTTAATATAATTAGTGAAGAGTTTTTTTATTAAGTAATAATTATAATTAACCTCGCTGCGCTACGTAAGGGTCCACTTTTATCGACACGGAGCAGAGATATACGCAGAACCTATCGCATTACAAGGGAAGAGGACAGCGTTGCCAACTCCATAACATCCAAGTCGCAATATCAAAAGTCTCTAGAATGCCATTAGATGTGATATTTTTGCCATTCTAATTCATTAACGTTTTTCTAGCATTAAAGATTGATGAATTCCCAAAGCAAAAAAGCAAAAGTAGGTTTTGCGAGTGGATATTGACGACACACAAAAAAGTTTAAATCGACTTCATTTACAATAAAATTGATTGCCATAAGATAAGATTACTGGAAACAGAATGACTAGATAGGTATTTAGCCCCGAACGGAGTTAAGCATTTTTTATACGAATCTATTTCAATTCGATTCTATTATCTGCTAAATAGTTAATTGAAGGTCGTCACCGTCGTAAAATTAAACGTGTCCTTTTATTGTGAATTTGGTTTTAAAAAATAAGAATTGACAGATTGAGTTTCTTTATTGCAAAAAAAAGTCGTTTAAACAAACGAATAGATAAACTTATCCTTATTCTATTTTTATAAATATTGAAATGGAAAGTGTTGTTCTACATCAATTTTCACTATTTGAAATAAATTGACGAAATACGATTTAATTTAAAAGGGCATTTTTGACAAGGGACTTCCATCTGTTCGATTCTAGTTTCGCGCGTCGATGTAGATGTAGCATGTAGATATGTCATAGCATAGGTAGAAGGTCAATAAATAGTCAAGTGCCTTTAAATGACACAGGTAGCGTAGCTCTTGACGGTATCGAGAGTTCTCATTGTGAATTCTATACGCTTCTGACCTAAAAATCTTGCATTCGGCGCAGAGATACATTCCTAATGCACATGTGCGACTGGCGCCTCGATCTATTCTTCATTTCATTAGCTCAACTATACCGCAAATACTAAGTGCCAATTTGATCTTGAGATGGAATAATAAATGGTGTATTTTCTTGGTAATAGTTTTACTGTTAGTTTATATCGGTTATAGCCGTTATTAATCGTACAAAGAACCATCCCTATTAAATATTCAGACTTATAGTCACATACACCACATTATATTTCTAGTACACCCCTTATGGTCCCCTACCCAAAAAGAAAACAAGGAACCCTTTTAAATATAATAACATAAGATTTGTATGAAATATTTGTATTGCATCCATGATGTTATGTAGTATATATAGTTCAACACGTTGGGATGTTTTAAATTGAAGGGACTTTCCGAAATTCTTAATTCTATCCTTCAGCTTCAGCAAACGGGTTGCAGTCGCAGTAGACAATATCATAATTTGATTTGTCGACAAATGCTTCCGCCATACTCATGTGTATTGTACCGTAGCGTAGAGTTATTATTTCATATAGAAGATGGAAGCAGTGTGGTATACTGTGAGTAATTATTTAAAGATTTGCTTCAAACAAATGTCGCGCAGTATATTATCAACTAATGTCACGAGTTTTAAGAGGTGTTAATTAAAGCGCCACGCTGTGAAAACAGAGTAGTCGCAAGATATAAAGTTAATAGTCATTTATAAAGACTAACATAGAAAAAAAGATCAAGTGCGACTTTAACTCGCGTGGAGGTAGTGGTTTGACAAAAAATGTTCCTCGAACATTTATTTCATTTGCGAAATAAATTTGTGTGCAAGGTATTGAGAGATTTACAATGTTAGTTTTAACACCATACACTTCTTATAGGTACATAATAAATCATTATTTTCGTCTTTCCAAGACATGCGAACAGTTTATTTCAAAATATTTGCGATTGGTACTTCATCGCGACACTTTTATTCTATAAATCGTTCAAAAGCAATATATTCCCGTTGTCCATTCTCAATTCTACCGGTGCACGACCTATTGCAATTCTCTCGCATTCCGCGTTAACAGGGAATCCGACGCGTGCGCAATGCATTCGTCTTGCCGTTGTTACGTCTATGCGGAACGGGGCAAATACGCAAATAGCCTATAATAATAAGTGCAATAAACAATGCTAAATTCTGACGTAAAAAGTCATTTTTTCAACATTTGCACTATCTATTCTGTCATGCTTCGGTTGCTTACTTATGAGTTAACAGCTTCGCTGATTGTAAATTCACGCTGCAGACAACACGCAATCCATTTGTTAAAAGACATTTTTTTTTCCAAACACTTGTAACAATTACTTTATAGGCAGCAAAAACGGCCAGTCCGTTAGTGGCATGAAACGCCAATATATCTGCGGCGGCTAATTTCAAGGGAACGGTATCGAGATAGTTTAAAACAGATCAAGCGGTTACACTAACTGTCCCAGAATTCGTACCAAGGCCGGTGGAGATACGTGTTGACGTGAATCCGCAAATCATTGCAACATCCGATTGGTCGATCCAGATGTTGAGGCGTCACCAATTGGTGTCGAAGCCAATTAGCTCACATCAAAATTGCAAATTCAGAAAGAGAAATATGAATTCAAACAAGGTGGACCATGTTGCTTTTTACGTTTTGTTAGAACATTATTTATACGCGTATTTACGAGTTCAAATGACCTTAATTAAATTCACAGATAGTGGATTTTGAAAACTAGGGACTTGGTGGGAATGTTGTTAGCTTGCCAGCCGCAAAACTTTACGACATCAATGGATGGATACTCACGCATTTGAACAGATGCGAGTGTAATCACATTGTGCGGCTGTTTGGATTAAAGAAACGAAAATACTGCGAAACAGCAGCATTATTCGAGTAATCTCGAGAGTTGTTTTGGTTATTTTTATCGACAGTGCTTTACGCTTCACAGAAAGAATGAATGTATCGAATGGGAGAGAAAGCGTGAAATATTGTCTAAGATACAGGACGAGGAAACAGATTTGTTAGCGGCTATAGCAAGTGATATTTCAATTAAGCTTGTGAAATGGTAAAATATTACTTTATGCGGCCGGTTTCGTGAGAACAGTCTAAACGAGACAAATATTAGAAAGTGAATGATTATTTATTTTTAATGGTCTAAACAAATTTTTGGCAACAGTAAGTCACGAAAAGCACCGCGGCGTCATTATAAATCATTAAGAATGTCAGTTGGGTTGGGTTCCAAGTTTTAAATGTACGAGAAGCGAAAGTGGGTCAACAAAGACAAATAGATGACAGGAACGTCGATTTTTTCGGACGCTTACAAAAACAAAAAATATCAAGGTAAAGAATGTGCCACAAAATTTTTGTGTTATATTTTTTAACTCTGGTATTTAGAGCAAATTATTGTTTTCGCAAATTATATATTTCCCTAGTTAACCATGGGAAGTAGGAATTTCGAAGAAGATTAGTAGTAAATTAGAAGTCTACATTTTTTTTTGCACAACTGCTATAGTCTCTCATGAATAAGACGATTGACTTGATAGTCAGTAGGCAAACGATGTCGAATTGACTTGCACAATAAAGCCAGAAATCTCGTCGCCAAACAAAGCAGTTTGTTTGGAGCGGCGAGATGCCTTCCTATTGTAAATAATCGCTGGCTGTTTGTTCACAAACCGAGTGGATTGTAAACAACGCCAGCGAACAATACCTGCACCGAATGATTTTTGTACACTATTAACATTAGATATTTTAGTGGACCTGCTTGAATTAATGTTCGTATGATTTGGGAGCCTCGTTAATTTCTGCAACTTATAATTAGAAGTGACAAACGAATTGTAAACGAATTTTGCTCATTCTGAAGAGTGAACTAAAAAGACTAATCCACTAAAGAGATTACTCGTGTCAAATGGAGACTCGACTCGTAGGATTTTATTTGTCATGGCTGACGAGAATTAAGTTGAAACGTAACTGAGGCCGTTGTGCAGGGGATGGAATTATCAGTTTCTGTTTGACGTTAATACTTTGCGCACATGGCGCGGAATATAAAATATCGATTCAACCGTTTAATGGGTGTTCCGTATACGAGAACTGTTTGCTTTATACATTTACGTTGTTTCAACAGAAGGGATCGGCCCTAAAAACATTAAGGGTGGTTCTTCTGTTTATCTTTGAACGAAACATGGCGTTTGGTTTTACGACAATCATACAAAAAACAAAAGGCATTAATTGCTATTACAATTTGTCTCTCAACTAGATCAAAGTGATATTATATTTCTTGTTTTCTTAGAAACGAGGAGACGAAGATACATTTCTTCAATTATTAACGTTTCCAAAATGTTCTCAATGTTACAGACGCCCATAGAAACACAACCACTCTTCGCGGAAACAAGAGTTATTTCGCCCGACTGTCTGGAATACCGGTACCTACCGGGGATACGTAAGCTCGGAAGTTCAAACTATATACATTTATTTCCATTGTTAGAAACAAATATATCTTTAAACCTGCATCGGAACTATTAAAGCCCAATATGACGAGACCTAAAGTGAGCTAATGCTTGGTTAATAATAGGTAATATGGATTAAAAAAAAATTAACATTTAAAAAAAAAAATGAAAATGTCGTAAAAAAGAGGACAAAAAGTGAAATTAAAATTAATATCGGTCAAGAAATACGGAAAATATAAGAATTTTAAACTACTAATTAGTAAGCGATTAGAAAAAGTTTTTTTATATTGTCTAATGCATAAAAGAGCTTTTAATCAAAGCATGAATCATGAATATTTTTTCTAAAGCCTGGCTCAATTCTTCTCAGGTTTCGATTCAACTGTATCCTGACAGTGAAACAAAAGCTTCATAACAATGCGTGGCACACTTCTCACATCTTGCGGTTACCAAAAACGTTGCGAGAACTTACAGTTCAGGTTCTGTTATAAACACGTACACTTGATCCGTAGTTAAGCGACACCTTTCTGCGTCTCGGATTTGATATACCTACTAAATCCATTTTAATATAAAATCAGATCAGGATAGTTTTTAAGACATGGTTTAACAAGTAGAATATTTGAAAATATTATTGATTAGCTTTTGCCCGCGACTTCATCCGCGCAGGTAACGTCAAAATGACATATATTATTACCATCATCCAATCATCTCTTCAAATTTAAAGGCATTATTTCCTGTCCGGTCCTTTTATATCGTGAGAAATTTGCAAAATCCCTTCTAAATGCTTCTTTCCTTTTTGATCCTCAAGGAACATGTCGGTCAAATACCAAGGATCTAAACAAATAATGATCCTTTTTATTTCTTATCCCAGGGGAAATTTGCAAAATACAGAAATCAGCTTTCAGATATCATAATTACCTGTTGGTATGCCAAGTTTAAAGATTCTAATAATAATAGTTACCATTTCAAAGTAAAAATATGAATCCCTTTTACTCCTTAACTCGCGGGAATTTCGGAAAGTCCCGAAATTAATTTTTAGCAGTTATGATTCCTTACTTGTGTGTTAAATTTCAAGACTAGTAATTATATAGACTAAAAAACTGCTTAAATGAGTCCTCGCCCGCGCGGCACAGGGGCGCAGGGTAGGACGACAAAGGCGACCGAGAGAGGTGCGGGCGGGTAGTGCGCTTGCCGCTCGCACCTCTCTCGGCCCCCTTTGTCGTCCCACCCTGCGCCCCTGCATCGTGCGAGCGAGGACTCTTTTAAGGAGCGACCACATTGCCGCGTATACTCAGTGATGTGTCGTAGGAGTCACGTTTTCTCACCGTTTTTTTCATACATTTTGTTGCGTAAACGCACCGTCAACGTCTTTTACGCACCGGTGTGATCGCACCTTTAAGTGGTCGGTCTATAGTTACGGAGATAGGGCGCCTTTGCAGACGACTTATAAACCTCATTTATTCCATATCCCGTGGGTATTTCAAGAAATCGTATGACCTCTCTTTATCTTTAGATTAGAAAACCTTCAAAATGCGGTACTAATATGATACGGTGACTTTCGAGACATTCCAACTTTAAAGAGTATTTGCCTTGTACCTTGGCTTTTATGTTCAACCTTTTTTAATCGTTTTTAATAGTAATAGAGTTTTATGGAACACCTCAAATCAGTACAATAAGATTACAAAAACATCCACGTTATTTTACACAGGTCAAACTACAAAATGATTTCTACTAAGCTAAGTCTCAGCTGATAGCAAATGTGCAGTCATGTGAATTGGATCATGTAAAGCTTGTCGACGTGCGTCATCGGATGCATCCTGCGTTTTCCTACCACTTGTCCTTCGCCACTTGTTAATGGAGTATGTATAATTAGAAACATTTCGTCATGATGCATTCCTTCAACTCGTAAGGGTCGCATGGATATATTCCAAGAACTGTTAGATTTATAAACATGATTACGAGATGAATGGGGATAGCATTGTAATTAAGGTATTAAAGTGAAGAAAAGCATGGTTTTGTAATCAGGACGCAAAGCGCAAGATTTTTTCCAAGCTTTTTCATTATTACACTCACTTTGCTTACGGTCGACATGGAAACGGCAATATATAGAAACATATCAATTACCTATATCAATCTCCAGGTTTGACTGACATCAAGAAAATACCAGGAAAAATATGGAAAGCGAAACCACAGATTATCATTAATAACGCAAAATGGATACGGAAAACAATGTTCCTATTCCTATACTTGTATAACCAGTAATGAGGAAAACGTGTCTCTTTGGTGTAACTTTGTTGATGATATGGCTGAAACGTGACGACTTCACGTGACTTACCTGAAACAAAGATAAACAGCCATTAGATTATTAAAATTAATACGAAAGCAGGAAACACATGTGTGGCACATTACGACTGAATAATGAATTTGATGCTGATGTATTAAACGCGAAGGTACTAATGCGTTAAATGTCAAATGTTATTGTGAGAAGCGTAAATAAGGCTACATGAATGTTGATTTCTAACGGGTGTTCGGAAGACCTTTTACACAGCAAAGATCTCCCGCAGGCCTTTCAAAGTCAAGTCAAGCACTGATTAAACGCCGGCCTTCTTAGAATTAAGAGTATCAACTGTGATTAGTAAAGTACACTAATATCATACCATTCCTAATACTAGCTATAGTAGTAACAGTAAAATTATAATAACAAAATCTAGATTTTTTACGCATCCAAAGTGCCATTATATTATTATTATCATTATTCAGATGTTTATTTGAATTAAACAGCGTCTCGTATCTAGATTACCAAGGTACATCCGACGCCGAGACTATATTCGTCAAAAGTATATAATCTGTTGAATCCACAGTGATCTCTCAAAAATAGTATCAATATCTCTATTCAATTAGATCCATTCTTGGTAACAAAGGGCTAATCAGGGCCCAAGTGAGCGATGTGGGACGAACGTGGGTAAGGCGGTAAGGTGCTTCTGATGCAACTTCCTTCACCCACAACGCTGTCGAAAGAATTTGATGTATTGTTATGGACAATCCCGCATTTATGGCAGTTTAATGAAGACTACATTGAAAATTTGACAATGTTCCTAATATTTACCAATTTGGAGCATACGTGAAGATTTGAGGAAAACAAAATTTTTTTCATAGAATAGTCAAGGGAATTTTATGCAATTTTGTTTTGCGCGATTAAGTCCCGGAATTCTATTAATTAATATTAATAGAAGTTTTCAGTTTAAAATTTCACTTTTTACAGTTTACCTGATATAAAAAACTTGTTAGCTGTAGCCAGTTTTCAAAAACGATACTTACACGTTACGCCTACTTACGTATAAAGAGATTTTTCTTCTTATATTAATTTATATTTCGAGTTAGCACGAGCTGTGGTAAGAAGTAGGTACATGTAAACAAAACAGGTAAATATGTTTTCATAGAAATGCTATTTTGTGTCTTTCTAGCTCAAGCGTACGGAAAAAATATATAAAACTAAAACATAATAAATTTAAATAATTATGACTAAGTTTCTTATTCAACACCTTAGTAGTTAGTAATACCTATAGGTTGATTCCTAAAACAATTTCAGCTTCGCCTGAAGGTTATGTTGTTTACATTCAAGTCAGTATCTGCTTGCGAAATAAATACTTATGCAAAATAAATCGAAATTGTCTTAGCCAGAATCGTAATACTACACGTACTGTAGCAGATCATCAGCATAGATATCTGCAATAGTTTCGAAATGCCTAATAAAATGTAACAGTTCACTTTTATCACCCTCATAACAAGCAACTGGCGAAGGCGTCGACGGCGTCTCGACTCCCACGCACCCGAAACACAGGTAACGTTGGACAGGTTCCAAGTATTTGTTATTATAAGCGAGGGGTTCCAATTTTGATAGGGGATTTATCAATATGGAAACGGTTTATTTATAAAAAGGATATTTAATGAAAAAAGCGCCAGGACACTGAGCAATAATTCAGTCTATTATACCTATTGATTCATAATGTGATTTCCCTTCAAGCACTTATATTTTTAATCGAATACAATTATATTGGTAGCTTCCGTTTATATCCAACAGTATTAGTAGGTACGTAATTGACTATATATTTCGCTGTGAAGATACTTAACCTTAATAGATGAAATAGCAAACAATGAAGAATTTGAATAATGGACAATTTAATAGTAAGTTTACTTGGCAAATATTCAAATATATAAAACGTTAGTCACTAACTACATAATTTCATAAGTCTTGCCAAAGACTCGATAACTACCAAATTAATTTTATGATTATTGTTACAATATATCATAAAACAAATGAATTACCATATTCGATTACAACTCCAAATTGACAGTTGACAAACGAGGCGAGAAGAGATTTCGCAATGGAACCAACAATTAATCCTTTAGAAGTGAACTGACGTATTTAGATCTATCCGTGGCAAAGACGTATTACACGCGTTCTGAGTTTGTCCAAACGAGCTCTAGCAGGTGCGTGCATTAATTTTAGTTAACACCTGACTCCGACAGGCGGCCTGACACTTACTATTATTGCCAAGAATTGTCCCACCTGAAATTTTAGAGAGCTGGAACGCTGGATTGATGTTGGAATTTTAATGTGGATTCTGGAATGTTATCACAGAGACAGAGATGACGGAAGTTTTAGTTTAAGTGGAAATGCGAAGAATAATTTGATGTCGTGGTCAACTTCCGGCCGCTTTCAGCAGCGGACTGTTTTACCTCGCATATAGTTTATGTAGCCAATTAAAAAAGTATTATTAAACTGCAAAGGGGAATGAAAAAACACAGCGCTACACAAATTAGACGAACTAAATGAACATGATAATTAAAGAAAAACAAAAAATTGCACAAAAAAACCTAATAACGCGTTGGTGTAACGGCAAAAGTATAAATAATTCTGTCAATACGGACAGTGTAATATATTTATACGTCAGCTGCTAATTCATTAGGTCAAACAAAGCTCAAACGAGCAATGTTATCACATTCAAAACTTGATTTATTTAAGTAGAGTCAACAAAAACTAGTAGAAAGTGCCAGAGGAGTCATCGGCACTTGGTATTGGGCCAAATCGAGGCAAGGTCATTGGCTATTTGATAATAACGGGCATAATGCTATTATGAGGTAATAGACTGTTTGTTTATATTTTTTTACCACTGGAACCATTCTAGCAGCCACAGCTCGCAACGGGCCGATATTTCATAAATGCTCGAATGACTATTAAAATGCCAATTGAATTCCTATTTATTACAAGCACTCTAATAGAAAGTAACTTTGTTTGGACTGATGCCATAATCGTCAACAAATGTACAAGTCACTAAATAATCAATTAATGTCACTGTTAATTTGTTCGTACACAGTTAAGTGAAAGGACGTTAAGTATTCATATTTTAACACATGCATAATTTCTACATCGCCGTAGGAACTACGCCACGATGGCTGGTCACTTCCACTATAAGCCAACCAACCGGACAACCGGATAATTGCATGAATCCGCATTGTTCGATAATTTCTTAACTAACAGTTTGCAGTTATAATTAGTCTTGATAAAATACTAGGACGCATTCAACTGGCGATCAAAATCAGGCTTGCTATTCCATTATAATTGGCAATTTCCGTGACGTAAGCACAAAAAAATATTACAAAGATCAACTTGAAGTTGAGTTTTACATGTTTTAGAAGAGTATGATGCAGTTTGTACAACATCCGTATTGAATATGTCACAAGTTTGCATTTACCAAACATGGTTATTACTTTATGACGCAGTTGCATAATCGACAAATCGACACGCCCTAAGAAAAAGTGTGTATCTGCCTGATACTTAGTTATGCGACTATTGCATTTTCGTAGTCTACGGTATCGACTTTATCATTTACATTAAGAAAAACAAGAAAAAAGTGGTCCGAACATATTTTTTCCCAAACGTAGAACTAACTATCTCCATTCATTGCTAAAAAAACTCCAGAGCAAAACTTAATATTTGCCTCTTATTCAATATTACGCGGGAACCCATTGAGCGGGTGGAATAAAAATTATGTGTAAATACCAATTATACTTTTATTTTAAAAGTAAGTCACTATGAACAAGTGTGCATCTGCCATATACAGATTACTTCACCACTACCAGTCTTTATCTTGAGAAAGGCTGTACAATATCTGTCACTTGATTAATCTAGTGTAAAATTTGGCACTACATATATATGTATATCTGGTAAATACTGTTTTGTCAAAGTTAAATATACGTAGAACAAGGTATGTATCAGCTACTTGCACGTCAGAGTTGACGAAATATTATCAAGTATAAGTGAATAACTGTAATTATTAAGAAACTACCGTATTTAATATTATATAAAAAATCACGAATACATATTGTCACAATATTGTACTCCATGTCAAATTTCAATCCTCTGGTATATATAGTTACCACGAAATTGCGATTTTAAATTTATAGAAACTTTAAAACGCTCTCCTGTAAAATTTGGTTTTTGTAGATACACACTCTTTCTTAGGGTGTGTCGAAATTAACTTAGTAATCTATTGATTCCACAACTTGTATTCTCAAATGAGTACTGGGTGATAATTTCAAATTCCTAGTTACGATTTCGTACGGTGTGACACTGACCAATCAAAAGAAGCTTTATAGTTTAGTACCAATCGTGCCAACACAGTTGTCGTAATACAACCTGAAACCTGATGCATTGCCTCAAACAGATCTGTTAAGTGTAAAAAATAGCTAGTAGCTACTTTCATACTTGCATTGGGAGTAGGAATCAAGATATTATATCTAGATATCAGGGATGAAGTTGCCAATGTTTGACATAATCTTAAACAGCATGCATCTAAAATCTCGAAACTATGTGATGTTCAAAGTTGGTTTATGAACAGCTGCATGTATAGAACTCTAGATATATTGGTGTTTATGTAGACGACATGTTTATGTTGTATCGAACATTACACTGTACGCAATGGAAACGTGAGCGAGCGAAGCACGACTAACTAACCTAGGCTACTTACTCTACGGTACGCAGTACTTCCAGCGGTTTTAAATGTAAACAAATAAACAAGGCTGAAAGTGTTCGTTCCTATTCAGATTCCAGTAGATATAAGCAAGCTCGTGAAGTCACGATTCTAATTTACAAGATCAATTAAAGAATACGATAGGTGTGAGAGGGATACTAGCGTATCAATTGTTTTATAACTAGTCACTAAATTGCTCTATGTATAAAAATAAAAGCTGTTATAAACTTTGCGTGTAGTAATTTACCTTGGTAACCCTAACTAGGCACTAAGAAATATTTAAGAATGAAGACCCAACTGCGTACACACGTATTTTAACATTTTAAATAATTAAGCCCTATACAAAACGGGAATTTTCTCATTTTATTATTACATGAATGAAGGACGTGGTATTTTACTTATAATCAAGAACAAGTCGTTCACGTGCCTGAGGGAGAAAAGTAAACATACAATGCATTGTAATCAGGTTAAGATCGCGGCGACTTAACGATTAGTTCCACACATAGAGCCCGAGGTCGCCAATCGCGACATGCAACTTCCAACGTAGGCGACTTATACCATATAATCTATTTACATTGAGATTAGATACATCATTATTTAGTGCAGTGAGACGCTCCCAGAGAAGACTTCATATTATTGTAGTAAGAGTCACGCTGGTTGTTATAACGCGTTATTTAAGTCAGTTCCGTTGGAGAAATCATAAGCTGGACCAGAAACGACTTGACACAGTTTAAAGAATGCTTGATAATGATAACATTAAAAGTATCATAAACATTAATTATTAAAGCGATTTGATTCGTCATTCAAACGAGTGTGTGATTGAATAGACGCAAGAGATAATGATAATAGTTTACTTCAAATTGAAGTAGTAAGAGGTAATGGACCTCTCAAAGACTAAACAATCGGACATGCCATGATTGAACACAATAAAACTGCTTTTATTAAGTCATTCAACGACTACGTATTTTTTTCTAGGTATTCTAATTGCACCCGGAAAGATAATAATAATGACGTAAAGAAGGAGAAAGGATAAAGACGTGATTTATGTATGAATGTAGGAGAAAGGAGTGACAATAGGTAGTCAATAATAAAAGAAGATAAGTACATAAAAAATATAAATATTGCAATATTATTGTTATTTTAAAATATACTCGTCAGATATTCTAAGAATGAAATCCAAAAAGTTTATGTTATGGAATTGTCTTGTGTTATAGAAAAATCGTGACGTATTTTATCGAATTAGAGACATTAACATAATAATATGATAGTGCTAATAAACAAGTAAAGGTTTCGTGCAATAACAAGTGGTAATCATAAAAAATCGCGAAAGTGTGCTCTAATAAAACGCTCATAGGATCATCAAACTATTAAGTAATTTACTGTCTTTACAACTCATTTGTTTTACGAGCAAAAGATTTGTAATTTATTGGTCAATGTCACATCGTGTTTTACAATTAGCTAATAGAGCTACGTTAAATAATTTCCAGTTGTCGCCCAGTTGCAATGGTCTGATTGACTTGAAATATGGCAATATCAAATATTTTGTAGATTGGATAGCAATGCAAGTGCAGTAAAAGAAACGCTCAATTTAAAAAAGTTATTTTATTAAAATGTATATTAAAGTAATGCCGATATAGTGTCTATACCCAGCTATGTAGCTTAAAAGTGTGCTCATATCTATCTTAAACTAGGGGTGCCCCCGATAGATACACTTCGACCCAAAGTGTGCCCTATTCGAAGTTAAGTTCAAAACCTGATTTTTCTTCTAAATCATATGTCTAGACAATTCTAGACTTAAAATTAAATCCATTGTAATTTCTCTGTTTGGAAACTTATGTCAGAGGTTGAACACGGTCATACATAAGAGGTTAGCTAAGAGTCCAGTCCAGTCGCATAAACGAGCAGTAATTTAGAGAGCGAAACCGGAGTATTTTGCTAGTCACAAGTAAATTGCAATTCACCGTTTATTTCTGCACCATCATGCACGTACACAATACATTTTTGTTGTCGTGTTTTATCTCTGTAACACTCTGCTAGATTAAAGCCAACAGTGAATCCATGAGAAACGTATTTAAGAGTTGATCTTTTCAATTGCTCGACATAATACTTTCACGTTTTATGTAATCACGCGCCTCTGGGCTCGCCCATCCGTCATGCCGCTAGCTTGTTATCTTGATATAAACAAAGAAAGTATCGCTTTTATCTCTAATCTTTTGAAGAAAGGTGAGATAAGTGCATCTTCAACGTAAGTAAGAGCTTGTTCTGATGGTACTCTAGAACCAACTTTTAAAAAAGGAGACGCTTAATAATAACTAGGACGGCGTACTCTAAAAGTTTTAGCTTCAAGGTCAGTTTCTGCATTATTGCCGGACGATAAGACCGTTTCCTTGACAAATATTTTAAAAAGATATAGCATAAATGAAGTGTCTTTTCAAAAAGACTAATTTTTCTTTCTTTCTTGGAACTGTAATTTCAGTTCTGCTTAATAGAAGTGATTAAGTACATAATATTCCTTATGAGGGTAAGATTCTAAACAAAGTATCAAACGTCAAGGTATATGATTATGGCTCCTTCTTTCTTGAAAAATAATCATATCTAAGTATGGTTTTATGTTTGTCTTGATTTAAGCTTATAGTAAAAAATAAGCTTCTTTTAAAATACACTCCTCAAAAAATAGTTTTAATAAATACACGTAGTAACTTAATTGTGTTTCAAAAATAATTTAACAATCTTCACAAATCACTGTCAAGGATCGACTTCCTTAATCGAACTAATTTGTATACAAATGACAACGTCCGCGACCAAGAAAGATGAACAATTCTTGCTGTGCCAAAACAGTCTTCCAAATTATCCTAAGGACAAGGTGAGGTCGCCGAAAACGTGACCGGAACATTTTCATCCTCAATACACGTTTGTATTGTATAAACTCTAAGCCAAGGGCCCTATGAAAACGATACAGCTAAATCTCTCACAATCGGATTACAAGTAGCTCAATATGAAGCCGTACGCGCTCGCATGACTGGGTCAAAGCCATTGATTTTTTATGTAGAATTTGCAGAAAATAATAAGGGCTATTTACGAAAAAAAGCACCGGAATGACTCATAATTTGAGATTCACTCGAGATTCCATGATGAAAATAGAAAGAGAGCGCGATTGCTAACTTGATAACTCGTTATCAAGTATCCACTCTAAAGCAAAACAAGATAAGAAAACTGTATCAACTTGAAACTAAATTAAATAAACTTACCTTGGACATTGCAGATGCGCCCTCACTACAAATAATCGGTATCTACGTGCAAATGTTGATGACAAACACCGAGTTTCATTCATGCGTTGCTAAGGTCATCGGAGCAGCATTCAAACCCATTGTTTCGCACGCCGCATTGATTCCCATGATTAATTTGTTGTCCACGTCAGTCGTAAATAGTTTGCATGTCAGTTCCTTGTGTTTAGTTTCTGTTGTCATGATATTAATGATGACAAGGTTTCTCCGAAGGGCTGACATGGAACGGAATGACATTAAAGGGCTTTAACTTATCGGATCAGTCGTGGATATGTTTCATACTGAATAAGCATACCTACTAACACTTATGCAGTTTTGTGTTTTCGTGGATATTTATGATAGTCCAGGTGAAATGGATTGTACCACACCTCTTGCTATAACATTGTGAAGGGTAGGGCTTTTTGTACTCACGCAACCGAGTTCAGTCTGTTTCAAAGCCGTATTACAGTAGCTAAAATGAACTGTTCGAGAATCACGCTGTTACTGTATTGTAGTGTTTTTTATTCCATAGATTTTAATGCTGTGGTGTAACTAACACAATAAACAGTTAGAAACATGGACTGTTGACTGTTATCTTTAAAGATCTTCAGTTTAATCACAAGGATAAGACAGATGTTATTAATACACAAGGAGTGGTCTTGATGTCGAATAACGACTTCCGATTTCCTTCACAAATGATCTCATGTTGTTTGCAATCAAAATACTTAACAGTATTTGGATCTTGTGATTCCAGCCATAAAGTCAGCGGGGCGCAACATTTTGAGTTTAATGGTGTATGCCAGACGTTGGCACATTACAGTGCCCCGCTATCAGATTAGCTTTTGTTTCAAGCCAAGGACGGATGTTACGAAAAGACTCCACAGTATGAGCTTACTTATCGCAATCTCAAAGTAATCCTTGATAATGTTGCCATATCTGGAAAATATGGACGGAGCGACGTTAAGAATTTAAAAAATAATTTAATAGCTTTCATCCAAGCGAATCTAATTAACTGGGAAAAGATCTAAGTACCTAAAGGAAAATTGTGGAGTGGATATACGAAAAGTGATAAAACGTTATAAAGTCAGCACATCACATCAATCATTTTCGTATATTGTAATAGATAATGAAGTGCGGGAAAACCATAAAAATATAGCATATTGTGTGTGATGCGTACTTTTGCAGTTATCTGACATTGATAAGGTTCTTCGTTCAGAGCGCTAAGGTTAGATCTAACCTTCAAGGCAACAGGAGCATTGACACTGTGTTATATTAAAGTCTTAATATAATTAACTCGTTTAGACTTGCTAAATCTTTAATCATTCAAAATATTTTCGTCAGAACAGCCGTAAGCAGAAAGATGATTGGTGACAAGTCGTCAACATCATTACAGAGATTAAAGGCGGTTGACGAACGAAAGTGGATAAAATATCTAATCCAACGTATTAAATTGCCGCGAAGAATCCACAGAAGACGGACCTCATTTTTTTTCGAACACTAATAATTAGCGGTTCGGAACATAAAAAAATTCTTCCAATAAGTGTCATATAAGAATGCATGTAGAACGACCTACGCGAGTTAAATCGACACCGTTGTAAAAAGCCGACCTCGATAGTACTATTCATTCACGTGTTCAACCGACTGTTAGCGACCGACTAGTACATTGTGTATTAAGGGCGGTAAGTACGGAATTACGATCGAGGCTCTTATAGAAGCCTGAACTCGAAGACTGTAGACTGTAGAAACTAGTAAAATTAAACAATTTAAATTATAGTGAAAATTCAACACGCAGCGCTGACAAGAGCAGTGACAAGACTCACTTCTTTTGTTTTTCTTTCTTTCAGCGCTGCGTGCTATTAATTTTCTTTGTGGCCAGTGCCAAAATATAACAGTTTGATAAAAAGGTAGCTGCCTAAATAGGTGCGTCGCCTACAAAGACTGAGGGCTTTCTGAGTCGAGGTTCGTAATTCCCGTATGGCCTGTGAAACATACAATGTTTTTCATCAAATTTGCGAGTAAATAAATAAAACACGCTATCGCGGTGGTGGGCTGCTGCACAGGCTGTTTGTCTTTTGTTTTATCTGCTCGTTATTATACTGTTTACGTGCAAGTGTGATGAAAAGATATTTTATCTCCAGTGCCACTGCTAAGGTCTGCTCTCAGGATGAGAGCTTGGGCTCTAGTTCCCACCCACGCATGGCCAATACGGATTGTTGTTTTCCGTCATCGAAAAGCTTATGTTAAATTTCAAATGTTACCAGTGGCGTAGCTAGGTAACCAAATTAGGGCCCTGGTGCAAATAAAAAAATGGGGCCTCACTACTATCTAAACTGGTTAGGTTTACCTACCAAGTAAAAATATTAAATATTACTTCTGGCAAGGATTCGAGGGCCCCGGGGCACTGCACCGCCTAGTCCTTAGGTAGCTACGCCACTGAATGACTCCACATAAATTCCGAAAAACTCAAGAGGTGCAACTAAAATACCTTCTGCTTGGGAGGCCATAGGTCAAACCACTAGGCTACCACGGCTCCGGTAGAAGATATAAATCAACATAATAACAGTAACATATTTTTTCTCAACATTATTAATTTTAATCACCGATGGAAAGCGAAGTAGGTACGGTTTGGTGCAAGGATGCGTTCAATGGACCAAGACTAAGTGGAAATAATTATGTTGAATTTAATTTCTATTCGAGTCATTAAACCTAAAGATTATAATTACCTACTAAATTCAAAATTATATGAAGAGCCTATCACGTATCAACGTATGATATTCAAAAGCTGTAGACTCGCTTAAACTAGAACCACGCACTCGCATACTCGCATCGTCTGGCGCCGTGTGGGCGACTATGCCATCTGTCGCGACACAGTTGAGAAACTACGGCTTACCTGTTGATGGTTCCAGCCTAATACCCATGGGAACTGACGAATATCATCAAATTACTGATAGCCATTAATAATACCGCTAGAAGCTAACTGCAATGAGATTTAGATTTATTTGATAAGGATTTATATTAGGTATCTACATACAATTTGGAAGAATATCCACGCACACCTATAGCAATCCGATTCGATAACTTGAGTTTGAGATTTTATCCAAACACAAGTATTTATTGGTGCACAATTTCCCCAATCACGTCAATGAGAGAATGCAACCGGTGTGATCTCATTAAATTCCCCTCGTTTAAGTCTCTTTACGGCACTCTTCAAAATTTTCGTCAACAAAGTAAAACCGACATCAATGTTCAATTATAGACGAGAGAGTGCTGTCCGTCCCTCGCCTGTGTCTAACTGAAGTCAGAACTACAATCACATTCACTATTGCTTTCTGTCTGGATGAGGGTATAAAATGATTGCGAATGCAATAGCGAGCTACCGCGCGTTATTTCCTTCCTATTCGTTTGTAGACCAACGTCTTTCTTACTAACACTGGACAAATTGTTTAACCAAGCTCTTAAAACTTTTAGCTTTGAATAGTAATAATGTAAATTACACAGTAAATTAACATAGTATTCGCATGGCTTCCTTCTAGCTTTTAAATCACCTGTACCGTAAAATGCATGCGGCACTAAGGTACACAGCGTCCTTATTAAATACGCTACAAACTTGGGAACTGGCTCTAACCAGATCCGTAAGCGGTGACATTGAGAAAAATGTGGTCGCAAGCGCAACCTTACGACTGCTGAAGCCGAAGTAAACGGCTCATTAGAGTAATTACATAAATTGCTAACAGTTGTAGTGAGTTTTTTAACCACCACACCCTCCGCTGTAAATGATCCTTGTTTAGTTAACTCGCGTTATCATTAAGAGGTCATGACATATCCAATTAAGCAGGAATTTTGGAAGGTATCTTAACGAGTTTCGCGTTTTAACTTATGATTCGTAGCCACGCGAATAGGGTGAATCCAAAGTAACCGCCAGTTATAAACAAAAAATTTTTTTCGTTACAAGTCTAATTATAGGTTTAGGTTAGGTTTGGAAATAAACTTCTCTAAATCTAATAACACTTGCTAAATAATGTGTTTTAATATTATCTTAGGATTGAGCTACCTTAGAGAGAAGACATTCAAGTTTTTTTTTGCAAACCTCTGTATGGACTAAAATTGCCCGCCTTTCTATACTAATATTCCTGTACGCCCCTCAGCTGAACCACCTGGTCTAGCATAAATCGAGGGGTGGCCGATACATTAAACTAGAAAAACTGCAGCTAAATAAATGAGAAACGACTTGACGAAACGACGACCTGAACTGGATAAACATGTCCACGATAAAGAAAAAAATGTTTTATAATGATAGGTGTCCGAGGCAAATGCTAAGTAAGAAAGTCAGTAAATTATATAACTATCCAAATTAGTAAAACTAATACAACACAAAAAGTTCAACCAAATTATTATGGTGTCTTATTAGATTTTATTCTTGAAAACAAACACTTTCGCAGCCGGCAAATGAAAGCATTCGATACACATAATTTAGAGAACATCAGACGCTACAAATTGAAACGACACACATACGAAATTTTAGGAAATGAACATTATTAAAACATTGCATAACTACCAATGTAGGGGAGTAGGGCGCATTATATTACCACCGCGAACTATATCAGATTACGTAATACTTGTATGCATGCACGGCCACAAGCGATCCATAGTATTATCGAGGATACTTAAATCCACATCATGGATGCCTTGAGGTGTCAATAATAAGCTTTAGAAGGTCGAAATCTCGCCGGAGCCGCTAGCGTATGCACGCAATATTACCAGTAATATCTCCATAGTTTTCTACACCTTAATCTTCAATCATCAAGATGGAAGCAGAAAGTAACTATAATTCTTAAACGAGTTATATCAAAGTTATCGCAGAAATTTCCTCATTTAGAGGCCATTGAGTGCAATGCTGCAGTACGAGTGTACACGTGATGTGTGTCAACGGAAGCAAGTTCATCAAACTACGGACGTTTCGACACGAAACTATGATACTCTGACCTGAGGACATTATAATTAATTTGCATATTATGAGAAATATAGGATCATAAAGTAATTTACTTGTAAGAAATGTCGCAATTGAATAAATACTGAATAAATTAACTGGTCATAGAGTCATTTCAGATTTTAGTTACTGCTATTGTAGGCTTATTAATTGTGTACCTATGTAGCCGGCAACCTGAAAATAACGATAAGCATAAAGTTGTAAAAACGAATGTCAAAAACTACACTTGATGAAAAGAAACCATTAATCCAGTTTACACTTGCAGATCCAAAGTTTGTCTATTTGCAGTATTGCTTGAATTAAAATTGTGTCAGAATTTTGTTAACTAATAATTCAATTCAAGACTTTTCCTTTGATCTAAATAATAAGCCTCCTAACATAATCTATGTTCGCAATAAGGAGCACATCCAGACTATAGACCCCTTTGTCGTCCTACCCTGCGCCTATGTACCCGCGCGGGCGAGCACTCATTTAAGCAGTCGGTCTATAGATCATACCACAATCACTGAGAAACTATGCATCGTAGTCGTAGTCTGGACGACCGGCGACGATCTATTTTAGGCCGATGTTAACCCACATTCACATTTCCAATGCTACAAATTAGCTTACTTTACCCCACCAGCCGTTGATTAGTCGTTAAACAATTTTAACCAGTACAGACTTCGCTTCAGGCGTTATGCCAAAATTAACGATACAAGTCGGACACATTTTTAAGTGTTTTAGTAATATATCAAGAATATCGAGACGCTATAACGAATGTATAATTGCATTAAATTAACTCATTTGCATTTTAAATTGTGATCGGAAATGGTGTCTTAAACATTTCCGCGTTGAAGCAAATTCATAAAATACAGACATAGTTGTAGCAAAGTAGCCTCCTACGCGAACACAGAATCATTTATACAAGTCGAACAAAAGGTAACATTACCTGTTAAATGGTTATCCCAACCGGATCATTTACAACATACGAAATTGCGTAACATCTTACAAAATAAGGTATCTTTCACGACCAGCTTATGAAATTGTAGGCATTTTTTGCAGTAAAAGCGATCAATGATCTGCGCAATTAAGCCGTAGGTATACAGAAGTAATGAAATATTTAAAACTGGAGTAGACTTTTTATGATCGATGATTATTAAATAATACTTAATTGGTGTGTGTGTTGTGTTATAAACGGTAATAACTAATAACCGTTGTTTCATAGTTTGCATGTTTAACGATGACATGCTGTACTGTCGAAAACTGTTTAAAAGCGTTGCATGGCGAGTTCCCGTCTTGCGGCGCATTTCCGAGCTGTTGCGCAAGCGCGTCCCACCTATACGATGCGCACGCGACGCACCGGAAACGACGGGTTTTTTTATGAACCGGTGTTGCCGTTAAATTTGAAGATGTCACGAAGCGGCGATGCAGTCGTGTTTTTGTTTCTTTTTCGGTAGAGCTAGTCGGGTTTTTGTCAGCAGAAATGTGGAACGTTTAATGTGACAACTTGACAACCACAGATCAACAGCAACAATTTGTTTGGAATTGTCGTCAGTATATTTTTTGTCAGCAACGTGTTCATGGTCATGTTTTTAACTGGGATTCTGATGATTTTGCTGAAAAGCTGGCCAAGCAGATCTCGAATTTCGCTACAACGGAGGCAAATTTGAAATTAAATTAGTTTTTTACAGATACATCTGTTGGATTTTCGTTTCATTTTTAAAGCTATACTCCTGCTCTTATCTGCTCCTTAGTAGTTCCTCACTTACACAAGTGGGGCGTCGCGGGCAGCCAACTCGAACACGTTACGTTTTTTTTACACTTGTACCCCAGTTAACGTGAATACCTATATTTTTAGCTTGCGACAGTGATATTATTGAATGTTCATGCAATTTACGAATCAATTAAGTAAACGTTATACTCTGAACTGACAAAAAATAAGTCACGATTTTCTTACAGATACGCAGTAGGTAGTATAAAATCGTAAGATTTTATTACGAGTTTATGTATTTATCGATGTCGATATATCATACAATTTTGGCGTACTAGTCAAATCAGCGAAGCATCACATATTGCTATGCTGCTGTGTGATTAACTCGCCGCGGAAAGAAAGTTTACCACATTACTTTACTTACAGTATATGAATATCGCAGAGCGTATTGTGGTTAAGACGGCGCAACGTTTCATTAACGAAACAATAAAACTTGGTAGCGCTGCCCATTTGTGGAATCGTTAGAAAATTAAACAATGTGTTTCAATTACATCGTAAATTCTGCACTTGGCAAGAGGGTTTTTTTACCTAACTAAAATCTTACCAATTATCAGAAAAACTACGTATGTTATACTAAAAACGGGAGCGAATCAGAGTTAACAATAAAGTTCAGTTCCATTTTCAAATTTACTAAATTCTGTAGGATGGTTTCTTAGCTCATAGCATGATTCAATGGCATGCATTTTCATTGTAATTTGTAATAGCTCTATTTTCCTCCACCGTCCATTTGTCACACTAATCGAATAATCTCGTCCATGGCGTGCGCCCCGGTTGTTAACAATAACATATGGGGTTTCTTCAATTGTAGAAAGTCATTCACCAAGTAATTGGTGATTTCAATTAGCATTTTCTGTTATGGTAGAGCAACGGGCTGTTAATTTTATGGCAACTTACACTTTCTACATGTTTCGGGCACGCGACTTCCGAGCCGCTTTCGTGGATTTACAATTCCGATGAGTTTATGGACGACCTTGTTGCGAGCTGCAGATGTTGTAATACTCCGGTGGTCCTTTTCGCGTGGCTCGCGTCGTAATAGTCTGATTCATAGAATTTGACACGTTGTTTGAATAAAGATAGACCGCGTGACTCATTGTGACTAATGTTCATCTCTGTTGCAGGACTGATTAAGTGGCAATATGTAAAACCATTAATAATGTAATTACGGAATCTTACTTGACAATTATCGTATAACGCAACAAACGAGAAACTCAGCTTCTTTAATTTTCTTGGTAACGCAACTTGGCAATTTTTGAAAACAATATGCTGCAATGCTATTAGTTGCACTTGTTGATGTCCCCGTCTTGGTAAAAACTAAGTAACCTACGCTACGCGGCAACTGAACCGAAGTCTTATTAAAGTCAAGTTGTAAAAAATATTCAATGTAAAGAAAATTCAATTAGGTTCAAGATGGAAATTCACGACGAACAGGATTAGTTACGTGAATTTTCAATGTCAAATAATACGTCACTACATTTCACGTTGAGAGTAAAACTATTACCTTGTGACTACAAACTCGATGCCGTGACATCGCAAAATAAGATTACACTTCGACTTTCAACATAATTACTGGAAACTATGTACGTACTTCAGAAAGCACTTCGCATGTACTTCAAAAAGCTATATTTTAAATTAAGCTATAAAACAGGTCCATAAATTTCTCTCTGAATAATAAACGGTTTTTGTTTTGGTAGATCATAATTATTATTGTAAGATTCATGGACGGTTGTTACATAATTTAATTGACTGTTTTTAACTTATATTTATGGCAGTAGCCCTTAAGGGAAACTAGTTAAAATATTAACAGGTCCGAAGCAAGAGTTTTCAATAATTCTCACGTGGGTTTCATCATAAATAAATGTTAGAGCATGAGTCTTGCATCTACGAAGCTAAACCGGCTGAAATAATTATATGTAGCCCATTTCGTTTTGAGATTGTTATCACGGAATAATCTTCGTAGTGTCTTAATCGCAGGTTACGTCAGAGACAGTGGTGTTGGAAATCGAAAATAATTTATTTTGGTTGGCTGTCTTGTTTACTGACCGAGGATCTGTAAAATTTGGTGAGGATTTATATTTCCACCAAAACAAAGTGAGCAAATGAACTTTGGAACACCTGTTTTTTTGTTCTATTTTTGATTTTAACTCTGTGAACTTTTATTATAGTTAGAACTAGTAGTAGTCAATTTAGTGCAATTAGTAATTTGCATCTTTAAGGCAATTCCGGTACGGCGTTGTAAAAATAAACACAGTCTTTTGACGGATTTTATGTTTATAGTAGATAGATCGATTTTCTAATTAGCCTTCTGACATAAAGGAACATAGCAGAAATCACCTTTTATTAACGCTTTTACTCATAATAACATTCTTACTACTTTGTCTACAATTCTGCTCATAACCATACGTTACGTTACATACGTTATGCAGATTAGTGCATGTCGCCTCTTTAATCAAGCGTTGGCAAGCGTGATCATCCGGAACAGACGCGCCCGGTGCATCGAAACGACGAAAGCCAACCGATTGTCAGTCCCCATTACCAAACTAACACTGTTTCAACCAACACAGATATTCTAAAGATTTTGAACCTCCATTCATTATCCGTGTTACATGATACTCCGGGGCCGCGAGAACATTCGTCCATCACTTAATTCATACGGAAGGGGCCACGTGTGAAATAATTTTGAGTTGACTCAATTCTTGTGTTATGTGTTTCGTTAAACAGTTCATTCAGAGACCGCTGCTGTTGTGAACTTTTACGTAAGCCACATTCAAATTACGAACGTTGGTTAATTGAATGCGTCATTATAGCTTTGAGATTTTTGATAACATTACACTGTAAATGAGATCGGGTAATTAAACATAGCACATTAACGCATCGCGTATGCGGTTATGTAAGCAAGGAGGTCATGAGTGGCGAAATTTAAATAAAGCATACCGTCGCCATGCAGGAAAATCTGATAGACATTAACGTAGAAAGTTTTGCGCTGAAACTGGAGATAAAGTTGTAGGTAATCATGTAGACAAACATTTTTAGTATGAATGTTGCAATAACAAAGATTATTGCAATTTTAATACGAAAACGCTAGTAAAACGCCTAAGCATTTAAAACTCTGGCAAGAAAGGCTAAGAAACCACGGCATCGCTAAGAAACGATGCGAAGCTAAACAATTTGATACAGTGATCATTACAATTAAGCGGAGCTGAATCTCAAGGTGTTGAAAACTGTACTATCAAACATTTATAATAAATATTGCTAACAATTTCAAAAATGTACCTGTAACATTATTTATGTCGTGTTTATAATCAACCTTAGCATTACCAAAGTTATGTGATAACAATGAGTTAAGTAATCATTTGTTCTTGATTATTTAAAGGCTGGGTCAAGACTTGTAAGGTGTAATTGTTAATCTTGATGCTGTTTTAACTTTTACGACTTCAACAGCGTGCTCCATTAATACTATTATTCAAAAACAATGTTATTAAACGATCCCACTATAAATATTGTCATGTACGAGTGACACATTGCAGTAAACACTGCCGTATCTCGACACATTTCTATTTAAGGACCAATCAAGAATGTAGTCATTCATATCATAACTTAGTTATCATCCAGACCTTGAATATGCCTGGCTACTCTCGCTTTTCGCTGTCGGAATGTCGCCGGCCGACCTGCGCCCGCGCTGGTTACGTGTGTTACGTGTCGCAAGTAAGAGGTCGCCGTGCTAAGGAGGTTAATGCATGGTTAACAATATGCAGGGTGGTTTTGTTTTGTTTTCGTATGGTTCCCGCGCTTGCGTCGCGATCACGACAGGATAGAATGGCATTGTTTGTGTACTGGTTTGTTGGACTTTTTAACCGATTTCAAAACAAAGGAGGTTCGACTGTATTTTTTTTAAACTGCTTCAAGAAAGGCTTTCAATTCGGTTGTATTTAGGTATTTAGGTAAAACCTTTGAAGTTTGGTCCTTCAGAACTGAGTTATTAATAAATCAACCTGTATTTTTTTTTATTTGAAAAAAGAATATATTTAGCGTTTAACTCTAGCCTCTACGATAGAATTTTCATTTTTCTTCTTTTGTATTGTAAGTATTGTATTGTTTTAAGGAAAAGTTTTTTTTTTTTTTTAATGTGAATAGGAAGGCAAACGAGCAAGTGGGTCACCTGATGGTAAGTGATCACCACTGCCCATAGACACCCGCAACCCCGGAGGGATTGCAGATGCGTTGCCAACCTAGAGGATTAAGATGAAATGCCTCTTGTGCCCGTAATTTTCCCGTTTTTTCCGTATTTTCCGTAATTTTGGGGTATTTTTTTATTTAAGAGATTACAGTTCAAACATTAACCATCTGTTGATTATTGTTTAGCCGGATAATGGATGCTAGCTATGCTTCCTCGAAGAAAAATAACATGTATCGCTACATAATTAGTAAGCGCGATTGTCTCTTGTGGATTCTATAAATCGTTTTTTAAAACAGCTAAATAAAATCAACGTGTAAAAAATTCAATAACAAAATCAAACGAGTAACATTATAAAACATCTCAAAGTAAACAACTGCCGACTATAAGGCAAAGAGAAACAAGTTGCTACTTTAATTAGATTTTCTTTGCAGATAATTTAAGATAGGAACGATTTAAAAATTCCTTGTCGTACTTAAAAGCTAGATTGCCCAGTAACCTGGGCTAAAAATACATCGCCACGCCGTAAAATAGACGCAAGCGGTAACAACTAGTTTGTAACATGAAATGCTGGTCTAGATACCTGGAACTATGCTTTCTATATTTAGATACTCTAAGAATATTCCAGATACAACCATTGCTTTTGGCAAATCATTCATAATGATTGGAGAAGTTTTATCCGATTTTTAACTACAACATTTTCAAGGATAAGCTCTTCATTTAAATGTACCGGTTATTTAGCACAGAGAAAAGCAAAGTTAAAGATCCGCGGCGAAAACGTTTATTCGTCTAGACTGAGATGCTCTTGACCTTTGCTTAATCCAACGTGTCTCAATTTATCAATACGCACAAAATCGAGTCTTCAAGCACGTTTATTCCTTTTTAATTAACCTTTGAGTTTTATTTGCCAATCAAAACAAGATTGCTCTCAATTCAAATATGATAATAATTTACAACTATTCTGCGACAGGTCGTCTTCTCAAGACTTGAAATTAAATTTACTTTATTTAATTTGAAGGACCTTCTACATTGGAACGATATTTCAATTTAAGTGGTATTTGCTTAACAATAAGTGGATTACACATTACACAAGGGACCTATTTATCTTCGGTATAATCTACTCTACTTACACATCGTCGAAACCACGTTAAAGTTTATTACATCAAAAAATTACTAGGTAAACAACAAGTGATTACATTTTACATTTCGCTCGAGTCAGGCCTAATATTTCAAAGGTAATTTCCACACACAAGTAAATGTCGTGACAATATGCCTTATTTCTTTCTGTTACAGGAACTGTCATAAAAATGGATAAAGCATTTACTAGCCCGACTATGCATTGCTGCTTCGGGCCCGAGCTTTTCGTAATGCCTTAGCTTAGTGCTAACTATGCTTTACAAGCAAGCAATAAATTATCACAACAAGGTGTTAGGAATCTTCGGCCCTCCCAGCCCAGTCACTACGAACCAAGTTCACTGACCGGACTTTGAGGGACAAACGTCGAGGGGAATCTCGAATTCGTTTTTAAGAGGCGTCGAAAAAGAGCGTAGCATTGATTTAGGGCTTTGTTAGAATTGTTTGTCTGCCATTGCTGTTCTGTTGAGAGAATATTGGTTTAATGAAACAGAAGTAATTACTAACTAAGCATTCTTTCTAAAGTTAATTCATGGCAAATTGTAATTCCGTTAGCTATATATTGTCGATTCTATGTGGACCTCATTCATTTGTTATTGCAACTAAACAAAGCCAGTGCATAACGAAATACAATGGTGTCGGGATGAATACGGAATGTGTTGGTATTCTTGGTTAATTTTTGTCACATTTTGTCTGATATTACATTTTAAACTTAAAAGTAACCCAGTAACAACCAGCGAAGAAAAGAGCTCGCAATTTAATACATTAATGGACAAGAGAAAAAAAACAATCATCTGATAGACGTGGCTAATCTATTAATCAAGCATATCAAAAATTTCAAGAAAAAAACTAAAATGCCCGTGACTAACCGAGCTCCTCGAAGTATAAAAGTAAATGTTCATATTCCTTTTATAGAGTCTTACAAAACACGCCTACAGTCCATGTGCACGGCGTACACGATATAGAATACCTAATAAGCGGATTGCTTTAAGAAATCCGTGCCTTAACCCGGCGGTCAACGACCCCTGGCGGCTAAGCGCCGGCGCAGGCTTTATTGTTGTCGATGGTATAGTTTCAGTCGTATATTACACTGTATTACCAGGACCAAAAAAAAAGCATTTATGTGTTGTAAAAAGGAATAAATGTCTTCTTTCTTTCTTTTAAAAGGATGTTTTTATGAAGTCTAAAGTAAAAATTGATGTGCACAGCTACATGTCTTAAATCAAAGAAAAAAATGGTCAAGTGTGAGTCGGGACTACTGCACTAAGGGTTCTGTACAAATTTACAATAAGCCAATAAAAAATAAGGTTGAAAGGTTAATGAATAAGGTTCTATGAAAAGCTTTTACATATCTATTTTTTAGCCTTATTCGTCCAATTTTATATTTCTTGACAAATAAGCGGTATTTTTTTTTAAAGTTCGGAATCCTATCAAATAACTAGCGTTTATGTTTAATACAATGAACAAGCTATTAATACCTGTATCGCATCTATATTTAGAAACAATAATCGTGATTTCCGATAAGCTTTTAACAGTGACATGTGCATATGCGGTCACGTACACGCTGGCAATGCTTCATTTATATTTATAATCGTAATCTTTGTAGGACAACTATCATTATAAATCATTAGTGCACAATTCTGAGGCTAATGTACAAATTTCATACTAGATACTTGGAATTCGCAATTCATCTGCAGGATAACTGTTACGTTGTAGCAGTCTATTTTATAGTAGTATGCTACGAAAACAGCAATTATCCAGACAGAACTCATCTAAACCAAACCAAATCGTTGTTAATTATCATGGGACGTGACATCCTCTGGCTCATAGTGACTGGAGAATATTCGCAGCAGAAGTTATACAACCGGGTGAAATTAGAAAATATCGGTAACGAGAAATAAAGAAATCGTTTGCTTTGGATGTGAGAAAGTTTTGGTGATGTGGCGTGATTTGCGGATCGGACTGATTAATGGGCTCGTTTATGATTATTATTGGAAGCCAACCGCCATCTACACATAATAAATAATGTTTTAATTAAGAACCCAAGTGAGAAAATTAATTTAAATTTTAGTTTGTCGGCGAGAACTTTAAAATAGCCCGAGAGAACAATTTATACCCAATTCGCAAAATGAACTAGGCAATGTGACGCAGAAAAAGGTTAGCTTGAAGCAAGATCAAAAACAACCAACAAATACATTGGGATGTTTTAGGCGTCTGCTTACGTTTCATCTTTCGAAGCCACTAAGTTCTTATTCTCTTAGATCAGATAAGACTAAAGTTGCCGCTTACAAAAGATATACAAATGATTTTGTTTTTATTTACTAATTGTGGGAAAGGAAACGAATCTGATACTTAATTAGAAAATAACGTACGCGATTCGCATTGAGTAGAATAGAATGACTTTCTATAGAATTAACAACTTTAATGAACATTGCATAATGGACAATAAGCTTTAACGGTTGTATTCTGTTACACATAATATTTACATGTGTACCTACTATTTGGAGAACGAATTTTCACTATCAAATCTAGCGAAATAGGTAAAGTAGTAAATTTGTCTTCACCTTCTTATCTTGGAATTGCATTTTATCGCATTATCGTATTAGCGATCTTTTTAATAATTGGAGAACTTATCTCACACTTGATTACTTTCTACGAAACCTTTTGAAAAATGTCTCCCTCACTGTTGATGTACAGTCAAGTGTAATAATATGTATCTAGCCAAAGTTTCAAAAATAAGTACCATACACTCTTACACCGTCGTGATAAGGTCGTGGGACATATTTTTGAGAAGTTCGTATCGATACTTATTTTTGCACTTGACCGTACCTACTCGTAGTTAGGCGCTACCGTCTTTCAATATTGAAGTTCTTTTTTAGTAAACTGCTACCGCTAATTTTAAGTGTTTACATTACACATTTTTTCTATTGAAAAGGTACATGCTTCTAAAGAGGGAAAAGATAGCTGGAAAATCCCACTTATTTTATATAAACTCAATTTTTTTTTGTTTTTTAAATATTATTCACAAATCAAATGACAAGAACGAAAACGCTGCATCATTTCAACCAATACTACATTCAGTTTTGTGCAAATAAACTACTTAGAGATAAAATTCAAATAATTTATTTTAATGAACTGTAAGTACTTCATTGATTGAACAACGTTTCAATTCCGTATCTTCTACAGAGCTCGTCAGTTAAGTAGTGCGTTTGAAATTTTATTAAATATCAACATAAAATGTCACTATAGACGACAAGTGAGCGAGTTTAAATAGTACTGCGTCAGCGTCATAGAAAGCGTGTGCGATCCGATCGGCAATTAATAGCATACGTTCGAGATGTTCTTGCTTCTAGCTATTGTTCCATCGGCAGCTTTAATTAGAGGCGAAAGTGTAATGAGTGCCGCGTGAAAGTACGCACGTGAACGTCCCAGGTGCATTGTAAAGGTTTTTAACAGGTGACAAGGACACTGCAGAAGTGGCATTTAATCTTTTAATGGGTGTGATAACTGTCATATAGAGTAATCAATGTGCCAGATTCCAGCAATACACGCGTGTTTCGTGTTCGTGTTCGGGATATGTTTTCGTCTTCATTTTACTTAGCTATGTATTTAAAGTAATGCTACTCGGATGATACATCAATTAGCTGAAATTAAGCGTCTGCACAACTGCCTCGCTCAGAGACTATATTTAATAGTACATTAGTGTCCATTTTCCATGAGGAAATTCGAAAAAGAATTATATTAAGATGTAATTTAATGCTTTTTTTATTAAAGTCTCGGTCTACAGTTCTGTGTTTGCGCTATACTTAAAGCGCATTTCTAATGAAGGCACAAAATTCTATTAAAAATATAAGCCAACGTTAAGTTAACTCCATAAAATAAGTATAACACGTGTAGTGGCAGATGAGCTGAATTTATTAAGTAAGATTAGATTAGGCGTGAATTTAATGTTGAAAAGGAACATTATACACAAAGCAGTTTGTTTCTATTAAATGTTCAACAAAATGTGTACGACCTGGTTAATTATGTAGTAAGGTTAGAAGACTTAATTGGGTTGCCATCTTGCCATGTTTATGGATACGACACCGCCGCTCCTAATTTCCTTTTAACGAAGCGTATTTCAGCTTTAATAAGACTTCTTTACTGATGACTTCATTTGATTTACTACAAATCGCGGAGGCTGAATACATGTATGGATTTAGTCAAAATCACACTAAAAACTATTCCAAATGTTTTACCAACTTGTTGTTTTCACCTAATTTGAATTAATCCGTCACGTTTTGAATTCGTACAATAAGATTCTAACTTAAGTACTAATTTTAAAAAAAGCATTATTATTAGGTACTCCCACTCACCAGTACAGCATTTAAAATCAAAATTTACAGGAAACGGACAACTTGCATTCAAATTAATTATCAACATACCAACATACACGTCTGCTGATAAACATTTATCAAATTAGCCACAGTTTAGTTATCAATGTAAATTTTGGTTTTACGTCACAATCAATTTATTTCACTACGCTAGTGAAGTAATTGGACAGAAAAGTCGCAAGAAAATATGAACTGTGGTTTATACCGAGGCAACAAATTGAAGGGATAATAAACAATGTTTTTGATCGCGGTCGGGGCTGCGGCTTCCAGATAATCATGATTAAAAACTATTATTTGCTAACCGATAATCTTGTAATCTTCTTATTGGTAAACATTACAATGATGTAAGTATTGAATAACTTTATTACGTCTTATATAATACTTATGTTTGTTCAGATACAAAATAACACGCAGCGCGCAATGCTAGAAACATTGCTAACTCGTCGGAATTGAATTACTTTTGGTCTGTAAATTATGTAATTTTAAGATTGCCGGTCTTTCAACAGTCTCATTACTTTTCACGAATGGCAATACATAGATCTTAAATTCATATTTAAGTACATTAATAAATCATTATGATCACGATTCCTTTAGTAAATTAAATACATTAGGAATTTAGTGTTTTTAAAATAAAGTAGTTAATAATTAAAAAAAAGTAAAAAGATAAGCAATTTTTTTAATACAGGTTTAGATTTGAAAGGTGTATCATCTTTACTTACTCTAGTTGATTTTACAATAAAACATATTAATTATTTTGTTTTATTAATTTCTAGATGATAACACTTACCAATTTGAGGAAATTTGCGTGTTTAATTAATACCGATTCCATTATAACTTGGTTGTAGCGCGGTATAAGGCAACCTCCGCGTAATAAAATTTGCCTAACTACATAATTGTATACACTTATGCTTGCAGAACAAATCAAGAAAGCTTGAAACATGCGAATGTCGCGGAATGGGATCAAAAACAGTTAATTTAGATGTCATTTCGCTTCACAATGGCTCGCTGCAATTGGTAATTAATGGCGCTAATGATGAGCTATTGTTTCAACTTCCCACGAAGTTACTGAGGTAGAAGATTTTACAAAGAAGCAATGAAAAACTTTAAAAGTGAAATAAACTTCGTCATAAAGAATAAGCGAGAAGCCAGTAAAAAGGTTTCTGTGCAACAAAGTATTAATAATGGCAGGACTGAATTCAAAGAAGTTATTGCCCTTTTTTAAACCATAGCTTTACAAGGCTACATTTTGTATACCAAGGCTATGTTATGGTGGTAATACAGATTTTTTTGTAGAAAACGTTCGGAGATAAATTTGCGAAATACAATTTGACAAAGTATCTTACGTCGTAGTAACCTTGCTCGTCGTCGTAGTAACAGTAAGTACAGAAGCATGCACATGCACATCAGTTGATTGAATTAAAGCTCCAAAGGGCCCCTCCGTCGTTTGACGGCATCCAAGTGCTGAGCACACATCAATTTAAGTAATTGAAAGTACTGCTATCACGATCGCATTGAGGAGGTGGTTATAGAAAAACATATTGACTAACAAATTGGCACAAATGAAATTCTATTGGCCGTATCCTGATTTCTCAGTGAAGCGAAAGACAGGAAAAATGGGGAAGGATTTAAAGGGTTTCACCCTTGTCTCGCAAAGTTGATATTAACTACGTAACTTTAGCTCAGCATTTCGACAGATTTCGGCGTCAAACTGTCCGTATCATATCGAAACAAAGCATAAAATGTAACTAAAGCAGTTACAAACATGTAACAACTGCGTAAGTACAGTTAAATAATTCCATTGCACTACCTGAATACAAATCTAATGGAGATAAGAAATCATCTACATACATAAACGATTGCCGTAATAGTTTCCGCGTTTTGAACGCGCTGGAGAAATGGGGAAAATTTTACTACCTATAGACTATGAATGGTATGTGAAAAACATAGCATACTTTCACCAGATTCGCGATTTCCATCATTCCTACTGCTTTCCAATAGTTTCATAATACTCATAGTAGCATAGTAGCATTATTTTGGGTCTATCAACTTGTTCATAATAAGTAAAGTTTTACTTATTATTTTAACGCCATAAAGTAATTTATTTGACGCGCGAGAAAATTGCCAAGAACATTCCCACCGCGAGAAACTGGCCGTGTATTTACATTACACTAATACAGTAGGTACATTTCTCTCAAGTCATTCAGTTCATTCAATAACATGAGATGTTGTTTTCAATAAATGATATTAGAAGAATTTTAAACGGCACAATTTTATGTCTTGTTACTAGATAATTACAAAATAAATTGAGAACGTTCACTCTCCATTCATTAAAAAGACTTGCAATTTCATTGCCCTACTCACATGATGTAAGTAACTAAAGTAGAACTATATCGTATTTTGGAAAAGGAAGAATTAAGAAGTGGAAGAATATTTAGTCACAACTCAAAAATGCATAAACCAAGGGCAATTACCGTTTTTGACAAAATTACTAGTAACAGTCAGTAAATTACAATGATTATGTTAGTAGCATATAAAACAAGTAATTCTCAGCCAGAGCAATACACATTCTGATGTTAATAAGGGCATTAACGTACGTGAGGTACATAACAGAAACTTATTTACATGTAAATGTTCAGGAATTTTTCTTATTCTCGCAAGTGATGATGATTTTGTGAGACATTGTTGTAACAGAGTACCAATTAGATATTCAAACACAGAATTTCCATTACGAAGAGATGGTTCTTTAGACCGTCCTTCCTGTTGTCAATTCATTCGTGTCTTAAGTAACGACGAGGCTCGAGTAATGTTCTAATGATTAAATTGAATACTGTGTTGACAAGTAGGATAAAGTAAGAACGTCACGAAATAGCTGATGCTTACGCAATACGTGCACTGAAATATGTTATATCTGCCAATAAATAGCTACATTCATACAATTGTTTTTTTTTTTTTTATACGAATAGGAAGGAAAACGAGCAAGTGGGTCACCTGATGGTAAGTGATCACCACGGCCCATAGACACCCGCAACCCGCAGGGATTGCAGATGCGTTGCCAACCTAGAGGACTAAGATGCAATGCCTCTTGTGCCCGTAATTTCCCCGGCTGTCTTATTCTCCACACCGGAACACAGCAGTGCAAGCACTGCTACTTAGCGGCATGTAATTTTATTGACGAATTTTGTGCTCCACAAGATCTGCATGACACCTTTTATAGATAAAGGCACTTTAAGATTGTTACAAACTACGATCTTTAATTTGTTATGAAGTCGACAGTCAATTTAGTTGAATAAGTCTCATTTAATCTTGCGAAAGATTAATGCTTCAGCAGTTCCAACCAGCTTGGATAAATTCGAATAAACACCTAACTTGATCTGAAATTTCTAAATAAAGTAGTAATGAATCAGAATCTCATCTAGCTAGTTTCTCATATTAAATTAGAGACTCAAACTTGGCATAGGTAAATGTCTCTTTTCAGAGTAATGCTTTGTATCATTATGTGTTTATCTAGACGTAATGCGCGGAATGAGATATTTTATGAAGCGTGAAAGCATCTACGTAAGCCAAAGTGGAACACGGCCAGAACTGTAAGTCAGGTAGTATTATCGCACACGTCAAATCGTAATGCCAAAAACATTCGCCTGTTACAAGTCAAAAGACAATTACAACTCACAGTGACGACTAACGTCCTTATAAGTGAGGTGTGTCAATTAAATTAACTAGCAAATTTATGCGTTACCTATAAACTACGAACGATAAGGAGCAATGCGAGCCTTCGTTGCAAGGTCGTTCAATATCAAGTAAAGTAGGTAACATTAACCCAAAAACCTGATTAAAGAGTGCACTGTGTGTCGCGAAATGTCAGTGCGATTAATTAAGTCTTCGCCGTGATTATAATTGCTCATGGTTTATTTAACCTGTTTGCCGTGGGTGATGTCCGAGGCGACTGGCCTGGGAGGCGAGATGATAAGACAGCTCGGCTTTGGTTTGTTTGTGTAATTAAATTCGTGACCGTCACAATACACAAATATTTACAAACCGACCAAGTGCGAGACGAGGCGAAGTTTTTTTTTCCACTTCTTGTTTGTTGTTACAGCGGTCTTAGTAATATAAATTCTGTGAAAATTTTATGTGTCTTCCGTATATGGTTCAAAAGATACAAGACAACCCTGTGACGGACAACGGAGCCATAGTAATATAGTCCATAAAAAGTAACTAATAACAAGATTTCATAGTGTGAATAATATCAAACATTTCATTTTTTCTCAAATATATCGTCTGTTTTCGTTCTTCAAACTGCCACTCATCTCATCATACATGTAGGACTTTCGTTACCAAGCTTACCTTCTCATGCTAGTTTAATTATGCGATTTATAAGCCGGTCACATAGTCGCGAGCCTTCGCTCGCAAGGTTATGTCCTGTCTTTATGAATCATTTCCTAAGGTGAGGGAAGTGATTTCTTACATGTTTCCCTAACGCAGAAGGCTGTCGCGTGCTTTCTGGATAGTTTATGATTTTTTCTAATGATTTAACTTTTGCAAGTTTGATCATAACGTAACTGAACTTGTCTTAAATCATAACTAGATCTATAAAACGATTTGGTACACAATTCATACCAAGTACTTACTTAAGCCTTGGTAAGCCTCTGAGTTTTTAGAATTTATGTGCGAAGCTACATTTAAAATTTACCATGATCTTTTCGGTGAAGGAAAACATCGTGAGGAAACCTGCACACATCTGAGAAGCAATTCAATGGTGCGTGTGAAGTTCCCATACCACACTGGGCCCGCCTGGGAACTATAGCCCAAGTCCTTTAAGAGACCTTTGATTTGAGATTTGTGTATGTAGGGATAAAAATATAACATTAAATAGACATATTTATACATTTTCAATATCCTCTCAGTAAAGCAAATGTCTACTTCTACTAAAACCTTTGCATAAAAAGCCTTCAGGAAAATAATAAAATAAAGTAACGCGTTCAGAAGTTAATTTTCGCTGCCCCAGAGGTAAGGCAGGATATAAAAAGAAAACAAGGGGAAAATTAATCAAAATCCAACCTGTCTGGAAAGTTATTGGTGTACTAACATTTAATAAGCATCATCCAAGTTTGTAAATAGCCTTGGTTTCAATATATACAAGTGTTTAGTCTGCGACGTCGTCTTCTCAGCCGCGTGAAGTGGTTGCGGTAAAGCTGAAAATTAGCTTTCATTATTAATTTCACGATTAAAGGTGGGTGTCAAAGATAATTTTATTCAGGCACTAATATATCAATTTTAACGTTAATAGGCTCTTCTTGCCTCACGACAGTTCTGTTGGCACAGAAAATTAGTATGTAGAGAAGCAGTCTCAGTTCGGATACTAAGGATTAGGTGTCCCGGTGCGGTCAGTGGGCGTTCCGGACATCACTTCGTCCACCCGTGATATACCACTATAGCCAAGAGGGAACGCGTGTGGTTATAACCCCTGTTTCCTCGAACAGGGATATGCCCAAGGCACATTTTCCACACGTTAAAATAAAATGTCGGATACTTAGATACGAGTAACATACAGTACAACCATTTTCTGATTGCGAAGATTTCTGTTCTCATTAACACCTTTGAATAAAAATAGTCTGAGGTAAAATGACGAGGTTACTTAGTGACCTTGTTTTGCAGTTATGTTATGTTATGACAGATGTTTTTTTTTCTAGCTAGGGAAGTAATTTAAACGGATCATTATACCTACCAGAGCTACCTACCTAAGTATAATAACGCTCGCAATCATACTCATCATAGTAAGATAAGGTAAGTTAGTGTCCTTATGATGGTATAGAATTTAAATATCTCTCTACATCATCCACATGTTTTATGTTCTGCATTCAAATTTGATTGAAGCCTAAGTGAGAATAAAAGTACTGAATAAAGTCATTTTTTTAAATGCAGTATCAAAAGTTCGAGTAGAATATATAAATTAAAGTGTCCTAGTATTCCTACGTAGGTACTAATGTGTCTATTCTAACATTGTCTACTGCATTCAATGACTGATGTGACTCAACAATTTACCTATGTCATTATCATTCATCACCCTTTATTACTCAACATATTTTCTCTATTAATTTGGGCTCCACCTTACAGACTATTTCCAAATATAGGTAAGCAGTTATCTGCTTATTTCCCTAAACGTTTTTCCATAAATAAGATCTACTTAGAGAAGAATAAATCTGGGTAACTGTCTAATTTCCGTTTCAGGCGTTAATATCAGGACTGCCTTAACATTCTGTTAAATAGAACCCAATCCAAGGCCTTAGCTGCGATCAAGAACGTCATATATGTATAAGCTTAAAAGCTACAGTAAGTACTGATTGAGAAAATGTTCCCAAAAGCGACAACAGATTGATTAAACTATCTCCTAAGGAATTGCTGCTGATTCAAGGACAGTATGACACTCACACTATGCAAAGTAAGTTAAATTAGTTGTGAATATGACGCATAAATCAATATTTTAACTTTCTAAAAATAAAAGCACTGGACATAAAAAAAATGACCCTTAAGCTTATGGCATTACAGAAAGTCAGTAACAAACAAAGAGAATGACGTAAGTGAAAAAAAAACAAGATGTTATTTATGAAAAAAATCCTTCATAACAGCAGAGAAATAATAATCTTCATGACTTCATTTGCATTGAATAGCAGGTACCTACGTAAATGTTAAAGTTCTCTCATAAACAACACATACAATAGATTAGGTTCCAGAGGAAAATGTTGGTAACTTTTGAGGGTAGAGAAAAAAATTATTGATCTATCTATACAAGCAATGGCTGGAAATGAGAGGGCTGTGAAAAGAGACTATGATTTTGAAGGCTTTTTTTTTGTAAATCTGCAAACAAGTCAATTGCGTGGTGCAGGGTGTAGGAAGGTGCATACAGGTGAAAAATTTGAAGTTTATTTTTAAGCTGTCATTGGCATTATCATAAGCATTGTCGGGAATAAAACAATAAAAGCTGAAATGGTTAAACTATAACCCATAGTATTAATTACAGGACCACATGGAAATTACTCCGACAGGAGCCTAGCTCTTAAGTTTAAGAAGAAGATATATCTTTAGCTATAATTATTAATAAACATGCCATATATTAGTTAATCTTAACCATCTATCGTCACTTTAGCTAACAATTGGGAGAGTAAAAAATTGGTCATGTGATGTTTTAAACACCAAATTGGTAGAATATATAATGCAATAAAGTTCTTTGCCACTCCTGAAAAGTAAGCAAATTTGACTTTGTATTTTTAGATAAGCAATAATAATAAGGATAGATGATTTTATTATTATTATTAATAGGCTTAAGTCGTGGTAGCCTAGTGGTTTGACCTGTGGCCTCTCAAGCAATGTCGTGGGTTCAAATCCCGGGCGCGCGCACCTCAGAGTTTTTCAGAATTTATGTGCGAAAATTACATTTGAAATTTGCCATGAGCTTTTCGGTGAAGGAAAACATCGTGAGGAAACCTTGCACACATCTGCGAAGAAATTCAATGGTGTGTGTCAAGTTCCCAATCCGCACTGGGCGCGCGTGGGAACTATAGCCCAAACCCTCCAATACACGGAGGAGGCCTATGCCATGAGGCACGCCGAATTACGCGACAATTTAATAATAAAAAAAAACAACAACAACAAAAAATTAAATTGTAGCGAATTCGGAATAAAAAGGCTATATAAATAATATAAATAATAGGCATCAGAATTTATTCATGGTAATATTTTGATCTGTTTGCTAATCAGGAAAGGTCCCCCCCCTAGTCATGTTTATTCCTTTCTGCCACTTATCACTTTATGCCATCAACTACTGATACTATTTATTGTACAGTCAGTAGAATTATAAATTAAACCCATATTATTTTAAATTAAGTACATTGACATTAATTGACATTAATCTCAAGTTACTCATAGCCAATATTTACCAGCTACAGTTTTTAAGTCTAATAAGAATGTTTGGGCTGTACAGCAGTGATGTCAGAGTTAAGGCATTCCTTTCTTCATATCACTTGTGTTAACAGAAACATAGTGTGACAAATTCTTTTGTCACACAGAAGTAAGTATTTTGCAAATGACAAATGGCTAAAGATTCTGGGGTTAATGATAGTGTAGATAAATGGGGAATTTAATATAAATAGTTATTTATTAATGATTTGTCATTTATACTCTATTTAATGGGTTTATCTGTTAACATTTACAATTACATAGACATGTAGTAAGAGACAATGACTACCTGCTAGCCTTGCCATGTGTTTTTATTACAATATATAATAAATGTATCCTCATTATCACATTTTTTTAAACTTTATCCTTTCCATACTACCCTTTATATTATAAATGCGAAAGTAACTCTGTCTGTCTGTTCACACCTAAACAGTTGAACCGATTTAGTTGGAATTTGGCATAGAGATAGTTTCAGTCCCGGGGAAGGACATAGGATAGTTTGCAGTGTGTAATGCAGGAAGTCGCAAAATGCCACGGGCCCCTAGCTCTAGGGGGCCCCAAACTGGCTTGGTTTAGAGCACAGAAGGGACGCTGATGCACTTCTTTATATTGAGGAAGGAGCCCCATCTGATGAATTCGCCTCGGGCCCCAGACAATATAGTTATGCCACTGATACATACATACATTTTTTTATATTTTTTTATTTATTAGCCTTTTTTATTCCGAATTCGCTACAATTTCATTTTTTTTTTGTTGTTATTGTTGTTTTTTTTTATTATTATTAAATTGTCGCGTAATTCGGCGTGCCTCATGGCATAGGCCTCCTCCGTGTATTGGAGGGTTTGAACTATAGTTCCCACGCGCGCCCAGTGCGGATTGGGAACTTAACACACACCATTGAATTTCTTCGCAGATGTGAGCAAGGTTTCCTCACGATGTTTTCCTTTACCGAAAAGCTCATGGCAAATTTCAAATGTAATTTTCGCACATAAATTCCGAAAAACTCTGAGGTGCGCGCCCGGGATTTGAACCCACGACACTGCTTGAGAGGCCACAGGTCAAACGACTAGGCTACCACGACTGAAGCCTATTAATAATAATAATAAATAGATAGTTTCAGTCCCGGGGAAAGACATAGGATAGATTGCAGTGTGTAATGCAGAAAGTCGCAAAATGCCACGGGCCCCTAGCTCTAGGGGGCCCCAAACTGGCTTGGTTTAGAGCACAGAAGGGACGCTGATGCACTTCTTTATATTGAGGAAGGTGCCCCATCTGATGAATTCGCCTCGGGCCCCAGACAATATAGCCCTTGCCCTTGATACATACATACATATATCACGTCTTTATCCCTTACGGGGTAGACAGAGCCTAAGGTAACAAAACCTTAAGGCTATGTTTAGCATGATTAAGGGTGTACAGGTGGAAAGGGAAATCAAAATAGTGATGGGTTGCTAGCCGCATCGCCTATAACATGATTCCTAATTACTTTTGCCCATTCCCTTAATGGGCTTTTACCATTAATAAATGTATTTTTGTTTAAACTCCCTTTCTTTTAAAATATGTACATAAGTTTGTACTGTAGGCAGAATATTGAATATAACCAAACCAATATAATTAAAATCAGCAATGAAAATAATGTACAGGCTTTTTAGCGATATTGATGTGTGTTAAGTTTAATTAAATTGAAGTTGAGATAGACTAAAAAAGGGATGGGGGACAATTTAAGCACTTGACTTTTATGTTGGCAGTAACACTACAGAAAAGAGTGGAAGAAGGGTACATAGGCCTGTGCTCAGTAGTATATGGCATATTAGATACTATTATTGGATACTCTATCTATGGCATATTAAAAAGATACAGTCAGCATCATATAGTTTGAAGCATCCAAGTCAGCCAAATAGTTTGGTACACCATAGAAATAGCAAGGTGTGTCAAACTTTTTGATTACTTTGGATATCTACTAAATGATGTTGACTGTACTACAAATAAAGAAAGGCACAACTACAATAGTGCATGTCAGAAACAAGACTGCATGTCAATAAGATGCCTTATTGAAAATCTTGTACGCAAAATCTGGACTCGCTTGTGTCACATTACTTTTTTGAAATTTTTGACACACACCCACAGAAATTACGTCTCTATTCTTTACGGGGTAGAGAGAGCCTAAGGTAACAAGACCTAAAGGCCACGTTTAACATGATTGTGGGCATATATGTGGGAAGGGGAATTAAAATGGTGATGAGTTGCTAGCCGCATCACCTATAAAAGTCATGATTTCAATGCCTATTCTCTCGATGGGCTTTTACCATCTGCGCGGGAAGAGAAGCATGGAAGGAATTTTTTATCTTGGGTATGAGAGTGAGTAGTGAATGAGTAAATATTATAAGAATACAATGTGAGGATAAATTAAAATGAAATTATTTATAATACACAGGATATTTGGTGAATCAAAGAATCCATGGCCATTATCAAGGACTATAACTGTTTCTCACAAGGATACTACTGAATGGGTGATTGTTGTGGTTTGTAAGTCAAGTGACTAATTGTGGGATTGACCACAACTATGTATGATGGTAATGCAATGATTTATAATTAATTTGCATTGTTAACTAATTATGTATATTATTATTAGTAAAAACGAATGCCGCTAACTTGAATGAGTAATTGTTGAATCGAAGTTAACTGTTTTAATTACACTCGAAATTATGCAAAAAAGGTAATGATTTGAGCTTTATATTTCTTTTTGGAGGAAAGATTACAAATTTATTTTATTGAGTTGCAATTTCATTTCCTTTTGAAGTGTACATCTGAAACTTTTTAGTTTGGTATTGCAAACATAAACTAATAATAAAATGAAATATTACACACATCAACATTTAAGTCTTTATATTTAATGTCTCTTCCCATTTTCTAAAAATCTGGTAAATTACACTTCTATTTGTTTTTGAGTCAAGTTCCTTTATTACTTATAAACCATGATGTTATAATAAAGCAAGGCTTTAAGGACTGAGAATATATTAAGACTCTGTCACCAAATATTAGGATATGATGGGCACTTACTTTGAAAACTTCTGAGAAGAATCCAGAGCCGATCTTCTCCAAGTTGAAGTCATCAAACGGGTACAGGGCAGCCACAGCAGTCCGGAGGGCCGTGCATGATGATCCAGTCACCCTCCGGTCGCCCACCTTCTCACTGTCATCACTCACTATCGACTCCTTAGCACAATAATCATCATCACAGCACTTCTTGGTTCTACCCTCGAGTCCATCGCGGCGCCGCGCCCGCCAGTTTGGGCCCCTCACGAAGCGACCCGCCTTCGCAGTCTCATCCAAGTTCGTGAAACTCTCAGCTATCTTCAGGACCTTTGTAGGCCTCCGCCGTAGACTTTTGCTATTGCTCTCGTCCGCGAAACAGTCTTGTTGCATTATAAATGTTGATGAACGCGCAAACGATAGCTTATCCCGCCTCGAACATAGTGCGGATCAAGTGTCCTCGACAATGCACGAGAGAACCCCCAAATGTAACATTTCGGGCACCTATGGACAGGCTGTACTTGAAACTACGTGAAATAACATTATAATCACAAAAACTGAGTCGATTGTGTGCGACTGTCACTTTCACATATTTCTACATATCCTCGTATTATTGGCACGATTGTAAGTTTTTAAGGTTTATAATTAATTGCTTTGTTTATAACACTCGTATATTATGCGGTAATATTTGTTTCAATTGAACAGTCCTATATGGTCGACGACGCGCGGTGCAAAGTAAAGAAAGCAAGCAAGCAACGATACCTACTACAATCTACAACAACTACACATGACTGATATCAGTGTTGGCAGCTCTCATTATTTCAAAATTTATTTATGTTGGTAGCACTGACTAGCGTAAAGGTGCGTTCAAAATTTTTTTTTAACCCATGATCCAAAAAATTTGCAATAAAAATAATTTATACGAATACAGCAGTCTTAATAACCTTACAAATTATGCCCGGAGCAAGTTCTATAGCATACTCTTGAACTTTGTATCGTATTGTCTCAGTCACACTAATGGTGTTTAATGGGTGATTGAGAGAAATAGTGAGATATGAACATCGAATTTCTTGAAAGTAAAGAAAAATAAATAAAGAAAGAAAAAGTTTTTTCGTAATAATACACGTTGACCTCTATAATTAGTGGCTGTTTACGCTAGAATTCTTTGCAATTTCAAGTGTTAAAATTAGAAAAAAACATGCGGTGTTGTCAAGTATGGCAATTAAGCTAATGTGTCTGTTTATTTTTAATTTTACATAGTTGTTCGAAGCTAATTATTTCATTTTGTTATTAGTGGTATTTAAACATTCAACTGAATGTGTTCTGGGTTCTTTTTTATTTGTCTCGCTCTTGATGTTGGGAGACGCATTCAACCCCAAAAACGTGCGAAAACTGAAGTTTACTAAAGTAATTCAGGATTTGCTACTTAATTCAGTTTTATTAAGTTTGTTGATAAATTTAAAAGTAATCCATATATACTAACTCCATATTCAAAATTTGAATGTATTAGAACTCTACTCATTTGCCACACTTTACGGCGTTTGTAGGTAAAAATAGCCATTTTGAGTTAACAATTTTTGAGCCTAATTTTATTTAGTGACTTGGCAACACTGACAATTGTCACTGTCATCAACAAGCAAACATTTAGCCATTATTCTATTTTATTATTCAAGATTCGATCGCAGCCTGGATTTGCAGATAGGCAAACTTACTGTGTAACTCAGGTAGTGCAAAAGTTGTTAGCAAACAAACAACAGTTTCAGAAATTCTATTCGGATCTGATTCAATTACAGGTAAATTAATCTAAAATAAAACATTACATTGACATCTAGCAAAACTTTACAACAAGCTAGGAATAAAACAAAGCTTAGCAATGATGATAGGATAATTTAGAACATACTACAGATGGGAAATGACAATAACAACAACTTTTATTTAGTTAACAGGGTCTACTTTTTTTGCATTGGATAGGAACAACATTGGTTTGCGTTAAAATTATGCAATAAACAAAATGAGTCACTCTTACACACCACGATAATTTTTCCCCGAACTACTATTTTTGTTATGCCTCATTTTTGAATTCCGTAGCTTTGCTTACAACTGTTGCCTCTTAAAGATCATGAAATGTTGCTGTAAATATCAAACATTGTGTTAAGACTCAACCCGGGCTTTTGTACGAAAGCGGGCCTTAATGATGTTTGAGGCTGGAATGATATTTTTTCTTAAAGCCGGATTTAACAACTTAATTTGAACTGATATTAAAAATTAAGGGAAAGTAATAATATAGGCAGAAATTAATATGTATGTTGTTTGTTCCTTTTCACACTTAAAACATTCAATGCCAAGCAATGCTATGGGCTACACTGGTCTTGTAGTCGGTAGCTGCATATTTCTGCTTTGTAGTGAAAACTGACTACGAACAGAGAACTTCCCTTGGGATTTCTCAGCACTGAATGTGTTTATTCACAATAGTTTTCAGTTTTACTGTAATTGTCTAACACTAAGTAAGATATTTAATTATTGTAAAGCGGCGAGTAGATTATATTTTGACATTATAACATTTTATCCTCAGGTAATCAAGATTGGATAGGCGCAGACATGTTAGGTGCTGATCGTGAGATGATGTATGTGGAGCGTTTCCAGCCCAGGGATGGACCACCACCACAAGATGAGAACTCTGGCTCCCAGTGTGTTGATGTAAGTATATTTTAAAGTATAGATAGAGGAAATAATGAATATGGTTTTTTCATCTATGATTTAAACACAATTATTCCATAAATATTTGACTCTTATTAATAATTGACTCATAGTAAATTTAATTTCTAAATGTCTGTGAAAATCAGAACACATAGAAAAATCCGAAAAGTAAAGCTATGGCCGGGAATCGAACCCGGATCCTCGTCATTCCGTGACGCGTGCTATACCACTACACCACCCATAGCAGGTCATAGTAAATTGTTTAAGGCTAGATTAAATTATCAGAGGTTTTGGTTTGATTGAGTTTTTCATAATCATTTGTTTGTATATTCTCATCCTATTTTCTTTATGAAAGGAGTTTTTTTAAAGTCCTATAATGATTATGACATAATTTTACAACTACCCATTTATTCATACAGGTAAATAATGATGACATATCTACTCTACACAAGCGGCAATCTACAGATGCGAGACACCTGTGTGTCTTAGATATCAATGAAAAATTGGCCAAGCATGGTGAATATGACATTGGAGGAACATACACAGGCAATGAACCAGACACCTGGTTCTATTTCACTACCTCTTTTGGGCCTGGCAACAAGCGTTTATTTAACCTGTTTGTTTGCTTTAGGAAAGAAGGGACTTTCAATATTGGTATAAGCGACTCAAATGATGTTGCTCAGAAACCCTATGACTCGTCCAGAAAATGCTATTTACTCAATCAACTCAAATGGCAAGTTTTCAAATCAACTCAGCCAAATGACAAGTTCTTTTTAAAGACCTTTTTTTTTTCATTAAAACAGTTTGATGCTCATACATTGTGTATCCCCATTGTAATTAAAACTAGTTCGATCAGTCCTTTTAATATGGATCTAGTGAAACAAATTAAGGTTAACCATGACTTTGGAGAGTTGCTGTCTAAGCAGGAGAAGACGAATTTCTCAGTGCAATCTTCCAGTGGAAAGCAGTACCAAGTACATAAAATAATTTTAGCTGCTCATAGCCCGATATTGAGGAACATGGTGAAGAGTGATGCTGTATCTTCTCTTTTCTTAGACATGAACGACAATGATATGGAATTGCTTTTGCAGTTTTTGTATACTGGCAGTATAAAGAATATACTGAAACAGGACTGTTTGAACTTGTTGGATATTGCTGGTAAATTCCAACTGAGTAACCTCTTCTTTTTGGTCCAATATGCCATCGCAGAGCAGATTAATGTAACAAACTGCATGGAAATGGCCATTATTTCTGAAAGATATAAATTAGAAGAGTTGCAATGTACGGTTTTCAAGTTTATAAAAGAACATCCAGATGTATTTGAAACAGATGGTTGGAAGAATCTAGATGATGTTAACTTGGCTAAGAAAATGTTCCAGTATTTGCACACAAATAACGTTAAAGTCTAATTGTACATGTGGATGTGATAAATGGTAATGAGAAGAGACTGTCTAAGGCATAATAACTATGTGGGCAAGGATTAACACTGAATTACGATAAGAAATGAATAAAGCTAGTTGGAAAATTAATGTAATATACTTAGTGAACATATAATATATTGTTACATACATACATACCGTCACGCCTCTTTCCCACAGGGGTAGGCAGAGACTACTTTATTCCACTTGCTACGATCCTGACATATTTCTTTCGCTTCATCCACAGTCATCAATCTCTTCATACATGCTCGTCGGTTTCGGGTACTCCTGACCTGACCTTTTTCCAAAACGTCTCCTATTTGGTCTCGGAACGTCCGTCTAGGCCTTCTAGACTACAGGCCCACATACAAAAAATGCGGGTCATATGAACCACCAGGTGACGTATATAGGACGATATAAGAGCATAAAATAATAAGATTCAGCACTATGCCGTCACTTGTAAGCTGTCCAACTGGGTGCTGGTGAGAATTCAAAAGTGCAACCCTCGATTTTTTCCCCTTGTCGCATGATTTTTGTACGGCGTTGCGGAATAATGGATTAGAAGCTGTATTGAAACAGTATGAAACTGATGCCGTACAAATGGTGCGCCACAAAGTCGGTATTTTTTTTTGATTTTCTGACCATTTCGAGGGTAAATTTGGTCATTTCATTCTGTACGGCATCAGTTTCATACTGTTTCAATACAGCTTGTAATCCATTATTCCGCAACGCCGTACAAAAATCATGCGACAAGGGGAAAAAATCGAGGGTTGCACTTTTGAATTCTCACCAGCACCCAGTTGGACAGCTTACAAGTGACGGCATAGTGCTGAATCTTATTATTTTATGCTCTTATATCGTCCTATATACGTCACCTGGTGGTTCATATGACCCAAATTTTTTGTACGTGGGCCTGTAGTATATTCCCCTCCCAACGTAACCATTCACACTCCCCATATAGATCTGTTTAGTTAGTCTACTTTCATCCATCCGCTCTACATGCCAAAACCAACTAAGCATAGTACTTTTTTCTATCCTAGTCACTATATCCTCTTTCACACCAGCACGTTCCCTTATCACACTGTTCCTTATTCTATCTTTCAGTTATACTCCTTCCATACTCCTTAACGCTCTCATTTCTACTGCATTTATTCTACTTTCATGCTTCTTTTGCCATACCCAAGTTTCGCTACCGTACATTAATGTTGGTACGAGCACCCCTCTGTGGACAGCCAGACGCGCCTTCTTCGATACCTTCTCACTGCTCACAAAGGCGCGCACCGCCCCATTGACCATATTTCCTGCTTTCACTCTTCTTTCAATATCACTTTCACACTTCCCATCTTTCGTAAACGCCGATCCCAGATATACCTACAAACTCTTTTACCTGTTCGACTTTCTTACCCGCAATCACAATCTCACATTCAGTCATACTATCGTCTTTTTCAAACACCATAACTTTCGTCTTGCTTACATTAACATTCATACCTTTCGTTTCCAATGCACCACATAAAATGTTAGTCATCATCTGCAACTCCTCCGACGATGCCAACAACACTTGGTCGTCGGCGTATAGGAGGCATTTGATGGTTAACCCACTCATTCTTAGTCCACAGTCATTCCCTTTCAAATCACTCAGGCATGTATCCATGAATAGGTTGAACAGCCACGGTGACGCAACACATCCTTGTCTCACACCTTTCTCAATGCTAAACCATTTAGTGTACGCCCCGTTTATCCTCACACAAGCACTAGAATCCTCATAGAGAGATTTTAGTGCTCGTATCAGATTACTGTGCACCCCATGCATGGATAATGCTGACCACAACTCATTTCTCATCACTCTGTCATAAGCCTTCTCCAAGTATTGTTATTATCTCCAAGTATTGTTATTGTTATAAGCGTATAGTAATATTTTAATACCACATAGCTACTCAATTTTCTTGTATACATTGTGATATTACTGTCTTCCCTTCCCATTTTCCTCAAGTGTTATAAAAAGAGCTAATTGTAAGCAAAAGTGACATAACCAACCTGTATCTACCTAATGTTGAATAATATCGGTTATACCACAAAATGAGCAACGCATACCTTTTTCGGCTTCTACTTATGTTAAATATATAAATTCCAGCCGGCAATAGATAAATTTGCGTCGCATTTACAAAAAAAAGGATGAAAATAAATTTCCACCTAGTATGTCAGATCACAAGATAAGAAAGGTTTAACCTTGACTGTTTTTTTTGTTGTGTTTATAATTATTGTCAGGACTAAGTTTGTAGCGATAGGTAAAAAACCTTTTAAATCGTCGGGGATAGTGTAATACCGCGGAACTAGCACTGGTAAATACCACAGTATATACATAAGCTAAAGCAGTAAGGAAACTACGAACAAAACGTTTGAAACGAACGCACACATAGACACGCGCTTTTACACGGCTCCTAAGCGGATCTCGTCGCGGTGCCGGCAGCCGCGAGTGCCGCATTGAGACAAGCGGCCATCTATTACATGCGCCCAGACAGTCCAAGATCTTTTCGTTTTAAACTTGCCAAGAGCGTATTGCGCAGAGTACGGCTGCTTGAACTCGGCTTCTTCTCAACCAGAGCTTTCGTGTTTTGAACTAGGCAGAAAAGACCAGCAGGCGCTGATGTTGAAAGATAAGAATATATTATTATTAAATAAAATGCTTTTTCTGTTAAATAAAACGTTAGGCTGTTTAGATGATAGAGTAGTTGCCGTATATTATGGAGCGCGTTTTTGGTTAAAAATTCTACTACGGAGTTTCGTTGTTATCATCTTGCATCTATAATATACCTACCTACTATTTTTTTATATTATAAGACTACATTTGAAGCATGTCTTGTCAAATACCTATAGGTATTTTACGTATACCAAATGAGTTATATTTTTTCATTATTTGACAGATTGCTTTCAAAATCGATATCTGGGGATATGGTTAGTCTCGGACATCGAATCCGTTAACGGAATGAGAAAAAGTAGCCGCCATCTTGAACTTTTTAGCTATTCGACCGATTGTTTTCAAAATCGATATCTGGGGATATAGTTGGTCTCAGCCATCGAATCCGTTAACGGAATGAGAAAAAGTAGCCGCCATCTTTAACTATTTAGTTATTCGACCGATTGTTTTCAAAATCGATATCTCGGTTATCCGGTTGATCTCCGACATCGAATCCGTTAACGAAATGAGAAGAAGTAGCCGCCATTTTAAACTTTTTAATTATTTGACCTTTTCGATGTTGTTGTCAGAGACAACATATAAATTGCAAAGTAGCTTTATTAATTTACAAAGAATTAGAAAAAAACAGTTTTATAGTGCCGTGTCCATCATAGAAACCAAATAAACTTTTGTCTTTTTTTTAGACAAATTAAGGGTGCCAACCCTAATACTCTTAATTAAGTGTAGCTAGTTACTTTAAAACAGGCGTTACTAGCTGGTATTGTAGCGCTAACTAAACAAAAATCTTTACAATTGTATATAAATTAAATCGGCAACCCTAACGCTCTAATAGAGCGTAGGTATTTATTTCAAAAAGTAAGCCTAGCTTCCATACTGCTCTATTTATTTACTGTGTAAATACTGTGTATCTGCACAACACCCATAGGGAAAATCGGCGTAACTGGCATTGGTTAATACCGCGTATTTAACAAAAGTAGCCAAATTAAGATTTCCCGTAAACGTACGTAAAATCCTGATTAGAATATAACAGTTCTAACCAGTATAAAGTTGGGTGTTGTGTAGATACGCATTATTTACTAGTGCTAGTTACGCGGTATTCCACCATGAAATGTGACCTAATTTCGCAACAAAATCTCAGGGTACCCATTAACACTAATACAGTCAAGTATAGTATTCCAGGTGCGTGCTTGAAAACTAAACACTTGTCCTTATATTTACAGGGAACAGTACCTACTGACTGGCTTAGTATAGTACAGATTGATAGACAATGGTGCTTTTGTCAAATTTGCTGTTTGCTGTTGACTTTTAGTTTTTATTTATCTGGCTTCATTGTGAAAACGGACATTTTTGATGGTTTCTGATTTGCACATACCTAGACTATAACTGGATAAGTTTAAGTACTAAATGATATAAATAGAAAAATAATAAAATTATGTATTAAGGATCTTTAAAAGTGCAAGATATGTTTTTTTTAAATTTGTTATTGAGACAATCCATATTTTTACACAACTGCCCAAAGAAGGACTTTAATTTACTTACTGTTTCAGACTTTTTGTACAGCATCCTGTAATTCTGTCCTGTATTAAGTATACAGTTTCTCTTACCTTATTCCTCAAATTTAATGTGTTACCATTAAAATGTGCGTCTAATCCGGAATCTGATTATTTTGATACTTATTAAAAATATTTATACCTATTGTTAATATTTTCAGATACGTATCTATGTAATGTACCTAAGTACTCAATAAGAATAAATATGTTTTTTTTATAAGATAGTTTTAATTTCAAACTTGCAACCAAAAATAATCAGAAGTTGGCTAACCTGTTTTTTGTTTGGTAAATAGTCTCAGAATTGTATAATGCCCACTCTTCATGTTAGCCAACTAAAGAGTGTATTGTATTTCAATCTAACTAAAGTATAACCATTTTCTTTTGGCTGGCCGACGTTGGCACGAAGTATAGAACAAAATTAGGGAACGATAGTGCGGCAGCGCAGCAACGTCTAGGTAGAGCCGGGATAAATAAGAAAGTTCATTATTAATTTCGCTGTTTATTATTCAATAATCCATGCTGACTATTATACTTAATTAATTCAAATGTACCTATATCACACAATGGAAACACTGATGACCTAAGTCTCGGGGAATATTCTTAAAACATTTTCGTTATAAAAATCTTTTGAGAATTTTCCGTAAATGTCCCGCTTCTGAAAAATATTTCTCTGTCACATTATCATAACAACGCTAGCTCCCGTACTCACAACGTCTACTGTGTTGTTCTATATTGAGGAATTGCGTAATTTTTTTCTTACTTACCGAAAAAAACCCCCAACTAGTTTTTATTGAAATAAGTTACTCCTAAGGGATTTATACTACGTAAGTAAGTCCTGAATTTATTTTCTTATGCGTGTTTGAGAACGGATCAACTGCAGACTTTACTTAGTACCTATCTATCTACATTTTAAAACAAATTTAAATTTGAGATTATTTTATCATAAAAGTATATTTTGTTTCTAATTTGATTTCAAAGTTATCTTCACTCTATAGTTATTTTTTCTGCTTTTACTTTAGGCACCTACATGATGTCAATAGGGTTGATTTCTTCCGACTTAAGATGCGGGCCACTTTTTATTAATAAAGTCAGTTAAAACTTTTCAAACTGAATCCACTGAACTCTACCCTAACGCAATTCTTCAACATGGAACGTAGCACAACTATTAAAAATTTAACGCCTCAATAGCTATAAATACAAATATAATTATTGCTGTCGCGTTTAACTATATTAACTTAACTACATATACATTGATCTTAGTTGAGTATTCGTTCATTCAGTTATCTAATCTAATCTATTCTATATTTAAAATTAGTATTGCTTGATTAAGGAAAGTTTCCTTAGAAAAGTCGTAACAACGAGTGACGCAATGAAAGTTGGCTTAGGGACCCTTGTTGTTATTTCAGCCTGTGTTTACACTACGCGGTTAACACCAACGACTGATGTCATATGAAAAGCAAGCTGAACAATAGTGACAGATGTAGAATGGCACTGTAAGTGATTTGCTGATCCGGGGCCTTACCATGACGTCTTAATGCGATTCAATTCCGATTCAGTTTTGTTTCGCTCGTTGTCATATCCATACTGAAAATGACAGCTAAAACCTGAACAGAGTCAGAATAGAAATCGCATTAAGACGCCATGGTAAGGCCCCTGCAATGAAAAAAATGAAAAAAAAACCCATAACTAAAAACAAAAGCCAGTTTTTAAATGGAGCACACTAAGAAATTGTAAGTACGTAATTAAAGTTTTCTATTATGCAACGAAAATTTCCACAGCATATTAAGTAGGAAAGTTTAACAGATGCTATAGTGTTACTTAGGGTTGCTAACGAAGAATCCCTTGGCACAAACTTTCTTTGAGCCACTTATTCATTGCATTACGCTAAGAGCAAATAACGTTAGAAACTGAAGTCTTTCAAGATAATAATCTAATCATATTGAAACAAAAAAACTTGGTAATTTTCATTACAAAATAACTATAAGAAAACTAAACATGATATTATTATTTATGTACATATTAGTCTTATAAATTCCATGCTTACTTAATGTACGAGGAGTGAAACAGAGAGGATGTTTTGAGTTTCTTTTTAGTAGGTACCTAGGAACTTAGTATGTAACTTGCAATTTGTTGTAGCTCTCTGTTAAACAAATCCTGAAACACATGATTGTTCGTTCATCCAACAATTCCAACAAATACCTTAATCGTATCTAATGATAGTAGCTCTTAGACTATAATGTTGATATATAAAACCAAGCAACCATCAAATGGGCTTGTAACAAAGACTTAGGTATAATTGCTAAACTGCATTCACTTTAATAGTTACACTGTCGAAATACCGAAAAAGTAAAATTAGACAAGGTTTTAAAAATATTATAATCCGGTGCTACTGTGAGGTGATGTGAAACCGTTGAGAATAGATTGTAAGTAATATATTATTCGTAAAGGAATTAAAGCTGTTTGCTTACAAAAACTACGATTTCATAGTACTTAACTGTGAAAAAAATCTCTAAAGTCTCTAGTTTCAAAAACAACAAAAATTCGAAATAGTTGTGACGAAAACACCTTAAAATTATTGCTAAATAATTATTTTAACTACGCAATAACATTGTGTAACAATTTGTACATATTATTAAGCTTCCAAGTGAAAAATGTACATGATTCGCAGCTACCACGAAAACTAAAAGTAAATAACCGCGACAAAAAATTCGTAAATACCGATACGAAATTGGTTTGAATTTTCAATTTTCATTCAAATCACCACCGAAAATAGTTGTCACAGTTTCTCGCAGTTCTTAGTGCTTTAAAAAATAATTCTAGAAGTAATTAAATGCAAAATTATTATAAGGTAAGGTAGGTTATAATTTAATATTATTATAAGATAACACATAAAAAACTGAACTGTAACTAAATGCAACGTAAAGTAATATGAGTTTAGAAAATAACTGAGAACGACGCCATATGTTATTAAAGCTAGCTGTTCATGGTATATTTGAAATAGGAATCGTGTCTACCTACTAAAAATGTTTGATTAATAATGTCTTTACAGTGGCAAATAAGCTTTGCAATATTTATTTATGTCATATGTATCATTTAATTTAGTACTCTTACTAACTGAAATTGAAATTAGCAGTACCCAAGTATAAAAGCAATTATAAAAGTGACAAACTGTTTCAAACAAAAATACAGTAAAAATAAGCATAACATAATCACAACAAATATACATAAAATACTAATATTTAAAGCTGTTATACTTATTTATACTCTGTGGTTGTTCTAGATACAAAATAAACAGTTTACAGACAGTCATAGACAAGCTTTTAAACATATTTTCAACCGTTGCAACAAGAGATATATTATTCACAAGTTTCACAACCATACACACCAATTGTGATCTCAATTGTAGACAATCATTATTGCATTAACGCTTTTCACTTTTACCTATAAAATGAGCAGGGATTCATACGTCAGTTAGTGCAAGGCTACATTTAAATATAGTTTGAACGACGCTAGAAGAACTGTCGGAATGGTCGGACTGGCATTTATCAAGGATCTACAGCATCCAGCCCTTTTGCACATGATAACTGGTTGGAAAGGGAGAAAAGGATCAAACGGCTGAATATTTGTGTCAAGATGGCACCACTGTACTAAATAAAAAAAACGGCTAAGTGCGAGTTGATCTCGTGCACTGAGGGTTCCATATAAATTTAAAAGCAACAAATACTCAATGATATTCAGTTTTTTTGGGGCTTGCCACACGATTCCATATTCACGGGACTTCACTTCAAAAGGTATTTTTTACCTGTGTTCAAGGGATATATCCTGAGATAACACAGGCACACGAACACACGCGCACGCATGCACAAACGGACTATGAAGTGATCATTAAGTACCGTTACTTTTTGAATTAAGGAACCCTAAAAACAAAGGTCGTGTAAAAGTTAATTATTTTGTACAACTTGGCAGGGAAAGCTTTGTGAGTAGGTAAGTACCGATACAATTTGTCAATTGCATATGTAATGTCTTAATTTAATACTTTAATCTATTTGTAACTTATTCCTTCAAATATTCAGCGTTGTATACTTCAGTTAAGACATGTTTGTTAAAAATTTTGTAATTAAACCCTACCATGTAATTTTTTTTCAAATAATAAAAAAATATATTACGGTTTTTAGTAGGTACCTCTCGACGTACAAAAAAAGATATATTTTAGCTAATCTCAATTTAAAGCAGTGGGAGACTTTAATAAGGCTTGGAAAAAATATCTAAGCCCTTTCGATATCTAAATGAATTATGCAAATGCTTTTATTTATCTACAGAAATAAACTTTTATATAAGGGATCATTTATATTAAAGTTTTCTCTAAATTGTTTTGATAACTAGAATTGCATGAAAATTTAGGCGATTTGGGACTATCTATGATATAATGTGTACCTATTATAATGTGATTGATATTTTGTTACCTATTTAAATTGCGATATTTCTTCTAGGAATTTTAAAACAAAATCTACACCCCAGCGGATTTTCTTGAATCTTATCTTACATTGTAAAATTGACCCAGTTAAGGTGCAAGAAAATCCAATCAGCAAAATTAAGTTTCTTGCACATCTGACTCAAATTAATACAAAATTCCTAACTAAGTTTAAATCATGTTAACCTTTTCACCGGCAGCATCATTTACATCGCACTTTAGTGTGGATTATTTGCATTAGTCTGTAATATTGTAGTAATAAAGACTTAGTCTCAGATAAAATACGCGGTCTAAGATACGAGCGGTCAAAAGGTTAAACTGCGTAACATGTGTACAATTAGCAGCAGAAGTAGATAAACAGTTGAAAGAGCTCAAAAACGTCTACGCACCCTCTTATGTTAGGCATCTTGGCGATAGAGTCGCGTGCATATTTTAATTTCTGCTTATTCTGCTGAATGTACGAGTACAACATTTGAAAGTACAAAGAAATACATCAAAACGCGCAGGCAGAAAAAATAAAATTGACAGCTTAGTACATGGGTAAAGAGCTTATGTGCTAATTTTTCTAGTTTTGTTTACTAAGCCTGCTTATTAATAAATACGCTATAGTAATTACAAGGGGGTTGCAGGGGTGACTATAGTTAAGAATCATCTCGGTATGATGTAGTGGAGGATGACAGCTGTCACAATGATCATATGGGGCAGCGGTAACCTCAGCAAAGGCTGTGCGTTGGTCTGATCTTGGCATTCACCTGTGACAGAAAAAAATTGCGCTATAGTTTAGTTTCTGAGTGAAATGTCTGTGACATATGTAGACACTAGACAGACAGACGGCCGTGTCCATCCTAGAACGGTACAGTGCCCATCCAAGGATTTTGGCTTACCGATTAGAAATTTTAGCATCGATACTTAAAATAATTACACACAAAAACGCCCACAACATCTCAGGCGCTACGTCCCCTGGAAAATAATCCTTGTTACGCCAATGGCTTTTGGCTTTGACACAGGCTGAAAGGGGCCCTGTGTGACCAGTTTACCTGTAGGTCTCGCGTCAAACAGCAGTTGTTCGCTGGGCGCGGTCGCACTGCGCTCGCAGTTGGTCGCGCTGCGCGTCACCAGCAGCGTGGTGCCGCGCGGGTCTCGGGACACGAAGCAGTAGCGGCGCGCCGCCGTGCTGTCGCGTGTCACAGGCGTCGTCACCACGAACGACGCGCCGTTCTCGTACCAGCCCCCGTGGCAGGTGTACGCTGGAAACCGACATAGTAAACATTTTCCCTTGTAATACTCTGGCAGGGGGTAAGTGAAGGCACTATATCGACACTTGCTACACCAGAGGATTGCGCGTTGCCGCTCTAGAGGGCTAAGATAGAATATGTCATGTGCTAGTCACTTTTAGATGTGGTTCTTGTGGTCGACCCTCCGCTTACAAAAAAAACAACTCACCTGTAATAACCTCCTTATTCTCACAGCTCGAGTAAAACTCCATATTTTTCACAGAATTGCACCCCACTTCCAACCTCTTGAATCCACTGACGACGCAACCGACCTCGTTGGCCTGCCGGCGGCTTCGCAGCATCGGGGCGCTCGACATATTGCTTATGCTAAAATTGAACAACCTAGTACCGTTCCTATCGACCGACTTATCGTCTCTTCTCTCGCGTATAGATCTTACGCTTCTCTCGTGTCGATTGTTTTGTATCTCGTATTTGCCAGAATACGGGCATTCTTTAGATTCTGGATTGCTTGCTGAAATTGAAAATGAAAAAGGACAATTACAGTCTATTTAATGTGACAAGCAACCATATTTGGTTGAACTAGAAATATACGGATAGTTAAAGTAACAACTTAATTAACTTGTAATACTCCCTCTCAACATCACCATCAGCCGGAAGACGTGCACTGTCACTGTTGAACAAAGGCCTCCCTCTTAGAATGCCACAATGAAGGAGAACTTTGTCATCTGGATCCACCGGCCTATAACTCTCGCGGTGTCGTCGCTCCACCTAGTAACTGACAACACTGCCTTCTGGTTCATGGTCGCCACTCGATAACCTTTTTCCCCTGACGATTATCTGTTTTACGAGCGATGTGGCCTGCTCCTCATCCCTCTATATTAGTGTAACTTTTACTAGGCGACAGACACTTACCAACTAATGTGACATAGGGCGCTGTCACCGCGTTGAAATGATGATTGGAACATGCGTCGTCAGGCCGCGAGGTGGGCGATCCTCGCTGCAGTTCCGCTATGTACGTATCACGGCGGTACAGAACTACGCACACGTAGCGAGACGCACTGCAAACAATATTATAAATAGGTACGTTTTAAACTGCAGGTTCATTTAGTTTAGAGGGCACTAGTCGTCACTATCGGTGTCAGGGGCTTGATCAGATTTAGTGTGGTGTCCGTCGGTCGATAGTTTTGTGCGCTAGGGTTTTCCCATAAAGAAGGGAAGATTAGTGTTTAAACCGGTGCACTCTGGGTAGCAACAGTTAACTAAATCACTAAAAAAATATGACCAACCGGTGGAGTGGTCAGGTTAGATTCTTTACCGCACAATGGCTGACATGATTTAAAACTGTCTTAAGTACTACTACGACATTGGTAAAACTATCCTCCCAATAGACGAAAGCCAACTTTCTTAATAAATGTTTTAATGACTTTGCAACGTTCGACAAGCAAACATCATAACATAAGAACTTTTTACAGTGAGTCACAGCCAAATGATTTGGTGGTATATTCCCGTGGCTACAGCAGTGGGACTACGCAACTCACCAATGATGCTGCCAATGCGCTACCAGCGCTACTGAGTTTCCACTGGGCGAGCTGGCTTTGACGTTCACGCAGTAGACTTTGATGTCTGCTCCAGTTTGGTCGGTGATGCGCAACGTGGCGTTCCTCTGGTAGAAGGTGTAATTGCTGCTGAAGTCCAGGGTATGCCAGGTGTGGGAGAATGTCATCCACGTGGGGAACTGGCAGTTGAAGCGGACTGATACTGAAAGTAAAGGGCGTTGCTGTTGACTAGGACGAGTTTGAGATCGAATAGACAGCCGCTTCATGTGTCACAATTAACTTGAAGAAACGGGAATGTTTAAATCTATACTCGATTCCCACGGCTTGATGTGTTATGCTTTGGCTACACTCGACGATTGGGAAGTGGCGAAGGAAAGAGCGCCGTGTGACCGCGATTATTGTCACACCCATGCTTTCTCTATCTCTGTCTCTCTCGTCATGAGAGACAAGAAAGAGCAACATGGCGGCAGCGCGAGTAACATAGTGTGGTTATAAGGTTATATTTTATTTTACAAGTAAAAAACTGTTACGGTATGTTACCTCGTTTCAATGCCATCGTCCTGGATCCTTCGGTGGCACTAAAGAGTCCGTTGCAGGTGGCGTCACCAGACTGTGCCACTCGATACTCCACGTCTCCCGCGGAACTTGGCCCTTCTTTCATGGTGTTGGACGCTGAAATGCAAACATTTTATTACAAGTATTCATTTAACTTGCCAATGTTCGCATGTAAATAAATTATTTTGTCCATTTCAAATTATGCAACCCACTTCGGCCACTTCTTTATTACTATAATCTGTCTTAGGGATATTATTTCAAAGTAGAGACAGCAACAGACTCGGGAAGGCTCTTTAATGTGTAACAGGGATATTGTGGATTTGGTTAAAGATTAATATTATACCTACCGGTAAAGTTTAACTGAGCTATGGTTACGGATATGAAATTATTTCAAATTATCCGATAGTTTCGGTTGCGGATATATTTTTTTAGAAATGTTTAAAGCAAAATATAACGGCAAATAATACGACCTAGCGGAACCCTGACATTAAGTGACCTGTAGACTCCGCTCGCCATCGGAAAATGTTTGAATTTTTATATTAGATTCTGTTCCTGCATAACATCCCTGGTGTAACTTGCTTCCCTCAATTACCTAAGTGAATATAGTCTTACCGATACCATTGGTCTTCTCGTACACGAAGCAGCGGTATCGATCTTCGTTGCTCGTGGCGTGGTTATGATGCAGCTTGCCAACGAGGAACCGAAGGCTGCCCTCCTTCCAGGTAGCCAGGCACTCCAGCTCTTCAACTGAAATTAGATGAGTAATACATGAACGAACGAGTCAAGCGAAGTACTTCACTTGATGTCAATGTATTGTTCACTAGTTCATCTCAGATTCAGTTCAAAGTTCAGCAGTTCTCACTCGCTCCATCGTAATATCATGAATCAAAGAGTAGGTAATAGAAAGGCATGCATTATCGATATAATGGAATAATTCGATTCAATCGTTCTGAGTAAGTTTCATGAAGGAATACGAATCTGATATGATACTCGTAGGTATTTGAAGTTTTTGAACTAACTGACATACTCGTAAATGAATTTGTTGAGCTACTGAACTAAATGTGTGGTATAGTTCACAGTGGTGTAAATATTATGTTTCACTCTTTTCTTTTTAGTGACTCATTTTGTGTGTGTCTAACTGAAATTTCGAAAGCCTCTTATGAGTTTAGCTATGAAGAGGTTCAACCGTCGTATCTTACGAGGATGATACAGAGACGATCGATACTTGTTCTGAAATCGGTCCCAGGTTACCGTAGCTAGTCCATTTGGGACGTAAAGCTTCTTGTCGTGGCGGTTCTGTTTTTACTTCAGTAGGGATCGCCGTCGGGAGTAGAAGTAAGTAAGCAGTTAAATAGCAGCTTAGGTACTGTTAGAAAAGGTAAATACTAGCTCAAAGGGTTCCGAATCAGCGACGTGAAAGGAATCAGTGAACATAATATCAACTACTTTGGTAACATTTTCAAGATTGCTTACTCAGTCGTTAAGGTAAAAGGGTAACATAAATTTTCTGCTCTAAAAACTCTTATAACTACTTATCGAAAGAAGTTTGGCGATAGGTACTTATTAAAGTGAAACTGAATTCATAATAATGAAAAATATTAAGTTACCTACACTTAAGTAAAAATGTAGTAAAATGGCAAAATTTTATTCCATATTACATAATTATTATATCAATGCAGAAATTTTCGATTATTTCGTGGGATATACTTAAGCCACTTTAACTCCATTCACGGAAGCAAGCCGCAGGTTAAAGCTAAGCCCTAAGCACACGATTCAGGTTCGTTATGTTAACTAAATCTAACTGAATAAAATTGCTTGCTATCTTTATTCTATCAAATTTAATTTATACACAAACTAGCATCTGCCCGCGACTTCGTCTGCGTAGAATTATACATAAAAACCTTCCTCTTGAATCACTCTATCTATTAAAAAAATCGCATCAAAATCCGTTATGTAGTTTTGAAGATATAAGCATACATAGGGACATAGGGACAGAGAAATCGACTTTGTTTTATACTATGTAGTGAAGAAGCTTCTCATCTTAATTTATCCGAGTACCTAGCTTTCCTGAAAGCCAAACAAAAACTCTTAAACATAGCCAAAGAGGTGCCAATGAACTTCGCAAATCAGCATGCATTTTAAATGTAGCATTAATAAAAAGGAAATTGTCTGGCAGCTCAGGAACTCTGGTATCTGGATTGCATGCAAATGCATCGGGCAATCTTCCAGAGTGTCAGCTATTCTAGAATCCGTTTAGGTTTAGCTAGAGTGTAAATAAAATAAATTTTAGCGGTTGCTCTGAGTACTTGTAAAGGTGCCAAAGAAATTGTACATTGACAACTATTTACTTCGCCATTTACATCTCCGCAAAGACTTAGAAACGGCAACGGTATTGTATTGAACTATAAAAAGTGTGGTAGTGGTAATTCAATTCAAATATTGGCCAGCTACAATAGCTACATAAGTTTTTGTCATATACCTAACCATGTACTGTGTTGCCCACAACTTAGTATACGAGGAAATATTTAATTTAAGAATAACAAGTATCATAATAGTTAATCGAGGTTATACATATAAAGCACATGTGTGTTAAATTTATCGTTCAGATATTTCCATTCATCCATAGACGTCACAAACTTTCGCATTTACGAGTACACCTAATAAGTGAGTACATAATGGAAAGAGTTAAATTACAAGCTCGAATTACTTTTACTTGCAAAACTTAATTACATCATGAAGAACAAAGTATCTAATATTTAAATAAAAATAAAATTCCCCTTAAACAGTCTATAAATGAAAGACTAGTTGCGCGGTGTCGTCTGTCGCGGTTGTCCGTTTGTTTGTCTATTCCTGGCTGTGTACAGAACAGCACAATAATTGCAGGGTTATTCTTAACCGAACACTAATTTATGCATTTGTTCATTTTGTGACGGTAGCATACTATGACTGGGACGTTTAGAGGATTGTTTTAATTAGCATGTGGTTACTGGTTATCATCATGTATGTGTAGATTTTTATATAGAACAAAATTAGAACTTTTAATCTGGCTAACTTTTCGAATATTAAATTTAAGCTGTAATAACAAGACACGGATTTTTGCCATCGAGGGAATGGGCGATATTCTTAGGAATCATGTTATAGGCGATGCAGCTAGCAACCCATCACTATTTTGATTTACCTTTCCACCTATACGCCTACAATCATGCTAAACGTGGCTTTCAGGTCTTGTCTCCTCAGGCTCTGTCTAGCCCATAAGGGATATAGACGTGATTTGTGTAATGTATGTGTATGTGTATGGATTTTTGCCACTATCGAATGGTATTTTCGAGTGATGTGGTTTCAAAAATCGGGACGATGGGAATTTCAGGTGTTAACGTCGGGGTCTTGTGGAAGTCCGGAGAAGTTGCCTTTGCCCAGCAATGAAACATGATAACGGGCTATTAAAAAAAACCTACCTGTACTCTCAGAAGCGGAGATGTCAGGGCAGGCCTGGTAGTTGAGCAGTAACCGCGAGTCCTCCGTACAACTTTCGATGGACGAAACAGGGATCTTGCAGTCGCCATGGCCTCTGAAAATTGGACAGTTCTTTTTGAAGCTTGCGTCGAGTAGGCACTGTAGGATTAGGTAGTACCTATAGTCCTTCGGGCTGGCTGGTAAGAGGCTACACACGAAGTTCATAAATCGAACAATCGTTCGATTTGACATTGATTGTTTTTTTAAGAACTCTGAGACGGGCCTCAGATCAGCTTGAACTGGGAATGAAATCACTTCCCATGATGAATAGGTAATTGATCATTACAAATCATTGAATAAAATAAATTTATGTTATTTAAATGTTTTAATAAACGGCCCCCAACATTTCACAAGTTTGGTTAGGAAATCGACAACGATCCCCGTTATTATATTAGTGCTTCCTCAAGGCAGCTTTTCAGTACCACAATGAAAGGGTCTGGTAAGATGGTAATAATATAAAGAAAATAGTGAAGTTAAAATATGAGGCACTGCCTGAATTGAGAAGGCCTTAAATTTGTTGCGCTACATTTTCCTAACTTTCAACAATTTCTGATTTTCAACGCGAGACTAAACAACCATAATGACACTCTAACTATACCCACCCTCGCTCGATGAGCTCGGGTGGCTAAACATCTCGTATCATTATGGCTTGTTTTAGTACCTTGTTGAACAATCTACTATTATTACATGGTCAAGTAGGTACCTAACGTATACGCACAGTGACTCATTGTTGTCGCGCTGATTTCGCGTGGATTTTAATTACAAAAGTCATTAATTACATGATTGAGGGCACCGGTCAGTGGCAGTGAGGCGTCAGTGATCTTCATTAAACGGCCGTTTAACAGCTGCTGGGACTATTAATCATTGATGACTATCAAGTTAATTTGACACGAGGAAGACTATACATTTTTGGATGGTTTAACGTTTCAGCATACTTACTATGTGAGTTTCTATAGATGATAAATGGTTTTAACTTGCATTATTTACATTTTGTTATTAAAGGAGCTGATAGGTATGACGTATAATATAAGTTAGGTACGTTGCTGTGGATTTACTTATTTAATCCAGTACCTGGTTGACCGAGCAATATTTACTACATTGAGTTACGATTAAACCAAGTTGAGTTAGACCATACCTGTTATAAGTAAAGGAGAACGGTCCCTTCAAAGGGCAGTCGACGGGGTCAGCATTTTCTCTGAACATGGAGTACAGGAGGGCATCGCCAGTGATGAGAGAGCAGAGATGGGGCAGGGCGTCGCGCCGGTGGCAGAATGCTGGGAAACAAAAGAGAAGCACGTTTGCTGTTATAGCTTTATTTGTGGAAAATACGTATCTGCATACGTGTCAAAATGTGTGTGACTTACGGAGCGATATTCGAGCCAAGTTTCTCTTTATTTTTTTATGCTTATCGAACAGAATTTCGCTCTCACGGACACTTTAACACGTTTCCAAATACGTATTCCCCACATATAAAGCTCACTCGCCATCGTGAATTGCAAAAGCTATATTTTATATACATATACAAAAACGGTGGACAAGGTGGCATTTCTCGATTAATATTACAATTATTTATTTTCAACGGATGCAGGGCCGGCCCTAGGGTAGAAGTGCGGGTCGTAGGATCAGTGCGTTAACAGTTTGTCTTGATTACTGAAAGTTTCCTTTTTCCACGTCATTGTAGGTTTCTTTGGAAAGTTAATACCCTTATTAAGCAGCAATCAGTGGCAGTTTGAATAAAGAAAATAACGTCAGTATGGTATTAAACGTAGCTACTTACTTTCCTTGTACTGTAATACGTTGGTATGTTTTTCATGCATTACGACGCAGCGGTAGCATCCTTTCCTGAAACATAAAAGCATAATCTATATATGTATATCATGAAAAACATTAAGCGTAGTTAATACAATCCAAAATACGATAAACCACGCTCCAAGGAAAATCTCCTTGTGTATAAATTGCATAGAAAACTGAACGCATGCCCGGTATCTCGAAATCAAGATGTATGTCGATGATGTCGACCATTTTAGTCAAGAGGTGTGCTGACAGAGGAGTAACGGCTACGACTACGCGCGAAAGGTGGCACGGCGAGCGTTTTCTTTTGTCATTGCGCGGCTCATGCTTCTTATTGGTGTATTTCCTTCGCTCACCACTCAGCACCAATCAGCAGCTTCTGTGCTAATTCCACAACTTTACATTGTGTACTTACTCGTCGACAATGAGGAACTTGTCTCCCTCGGACGACAAGCAGCGGCCCTTGTTGGAGAGTCGGTCGCCCTCGATCAGGATTGGCTGGATCACGCCTGACTGGAACCAGCGCCCGTGCCATCGCGATGGGAACGCACAGCCTGGTGACAAGGAAACCAAAATTATAGATAGAATTATCAGTTAGGCAAGCAATATGACGTATCGTCGGTGACCTAATGCTAAAAACTATAGAAGGAAAGAGAGGGAAATAGAGGAAGGAAAAGAAGATAAGGCACTTAGACAAAACTAATTAGAAAATAGAATAGTAGTATCAGATGCCGATATAATGATTGCCAAATGTCAAGTCTCTAGCTCCAGTCGTTTAGATGATGAGTTCATTGTATGACAGTCAGTCACGGTAGATAGATTGGCATTAATCCAATCTGATGTTTTTACCAATGGATATCTTCGGAACCGAGGCTCAAAGTTGATTCCGGCCTCACACGGTCAGGCCTAGTCCACCCTTTCAGTATCTTCTGCTTGGATCCACCAAAACCAATACGCTAATGGTCCGTGTTCTAGATTGATGGTTCCGTAACGTTTAGGAAATGGGCCCCATTGGGAGAGCACTCCATTCTTTGACGCCGGATATTAATTACCCGACTGCGAAAGGTGGGGTGTTGCGGCTAAGCTGTTTGTTTTATGAGGGTGAAATTAAAAGGGAAAAATGGCCCGTTATTAACTAGATCGAGAATTCAGTAAGATATTGCTTTGATTATAGACAGCATGTACACGAAAGGTGGCTACGGCATGCTGGTATAGATTTTCATTGTATCTTCATTATATCTGGACTACCAAGCTTGGTTTACTGTTTACGAAACCGGGGACTAAGAAATAATACCTAGCTAGATCGATTTTTCGGTCTCTAAAACCCTTATATAGCTAATTTCATGGAAATAGAGCCGTTTTGGAGGGAAAACTTTGCGGGGAAACCCAAAACACACCTGCGAAGCAGTTCAAAAATGTGTGAATTTTCCAATACGTTCTGGATGCGTGGGCCCATGCTCTCATTCTGAGAGGTTGTGCCCAGTGGTAGGCCCCTTGGGACGTATATAAGCTGGAAACGACTCTCTAGATGAACACTAAGTTATTTTTAAACTCAGTTTACAAATAGTGCTTTGAGAGCAAGGTTAATAATAGGTAAACTGAATAATAAAAATAAGTCTTAAAAGGCATTTCGAGAGATAAGTGAAAGAGGAATAGAGGAGCCAATTCACTTTTTATCATAAACAAATACATGTCTAGCGTACAAAAGTAATTCATTTGCTATGCAGTGCACTAGCCGGCGTTTACAGGGCACTTTACGGCGACTTGAAGCGCTTATTGTCGGGGAATGCAGGTTCGTGCTTGTTAAAACGCTTTTCGGAAGTGCAAGGAGTATTAGGTTCGGAAAACTTCAGTGGAGAAGTGTAGGTATGTCGGATATTATTCTAAAACGTGGGAATTCGCGTGCCTCTTGTGCTCAATCGGTCTAGATTTATTTTTACAGAGACAAGCGACTTACGTTTTTATGGAATACGAGTTTACGCCTGCGACTACGTTCGCGTTGACTTCATACATCGGTAATTTACTATGCAATTTTCCGGTATCAAAAGTAAAAAAAGTAATAAATAAAGTACATTTCCTCAAAATTAGGACTAGTTTTGACCCTCGGTTTCAAACGTGTGAAGCTTGAAATTTCGCAATTTTGTTCAAAAAGATTATAGCGGTACCTAGCCAAAGAATACTCGTGCATGTTTTCCTACGAAACACTAGAGTTCCATGGAACTCGCTTTAGGAAACGCTACTGTGTGAGTACATAGGTACATACATACCTACATAAATCACGTCTTTATCACTTACGGGCTAAACAGAGCCTAAGGTAACAAGACCTAAAGGCCATGTTTAGCATGATTGTAGGCGTATAGGTGGAATGAGGAATCAAAATAATTATGGGTTGCTAGCCGCATCGCATAACATGATTCCTAAGATTTTCGCCCTTTCCCTCGATGGGAGTATATTGTATAAATTAAATAATAAAACTTAATACACACTGTAATGAATTGCAAAATCTATGGTCACATACGCAACGTTTTACATGCATCATGGACGTCCAAAGCGTGACATTTGCATGTGGTCCGCATGACGGTTGCATGTTAATTTTGTGTAGTTTTTACGTCGCTCTAATGAACACCGGCACTTAGGTTGCATTTATTTTTAAAGCCTTAGTTTTTAACTGATTGGAGTTGTTTGCTTGTCACGTGGATTACGTAAATTATTCAATAATAGTAATAAAAAAGTTATAGTGCATTGGGGTAAATCCAAAATTGGGGGAATTTCGAAAATCGTGGGGGTGAATTTCTGAACGGGACGTTTTTTGGTAATTTTCGTGGCGCGTTTTTTTTTTTCTTTTATTTTACATTTTGATAATAGATTATGGTAGAGATTGGAATGATGAACAAAACGCAAAAGAGGCACTCTTCTGTGTTGAATAGTTTAGCTAAAATTCGATGGCGAAAAAATTCATGCCACACAAATTACATTGTTGCCTCGCAAATTACATTTTTAATTTTTTTGCTATCAATTTGTTAAATAAAACTAAACTTTTTGATTTTCCGATTTATTCATAAAAACAGAAAATGACACTTTCTAAACAAATCAGTCTTAAGGTTGTTAATAAAAAAAAAATAAAAATCACACTGCGTTTCTACAGACTAATTCAACAGTCATTTTTCTCATATTTGTTCATTATAATGTACTGCCCTAAATCTCTCTCTTTTCATTTGATGATATTTCTCTCTTTTTTCTCTTTTATATTTTTCATAATTTTCTGCATCGTTTTTAATTTTCTGTCTCCTTTTTCTCTCCGCCAATTTCTTTGTCTCGAGTCTATCCTCTTTTTTTGACGCATTTTGAAATACCTTAAACAGAAAAGGTATAAATCAGAAACTAAAAGCAAGTTGTAATTAAACTAAACGTCAATTACAAAATTAAACAGTATCATAGATGTTACGTAAGTTGTTCAAAAATAATAAATTAAAAAATACAACGTAAAATAGTAGAAAGTATTGTAATTGTATTTACGTTGTTTTTTTAAAGATAGCAAGTGTTATTAACCATCATAAAATGCTCATTTTATTGAAATAAGACATAAAATGTAATTTGTGTGGCGCGTTTGTAATTTGCGTGGGCAAAAGTGACACACAAATTACGCCACACAAATTACGGCAAAAGTGTATTTATTTTTTTCTGTCGAAAGTATAAGCTTTAGGTAAATGACAATAGGACTGTTCATTCTCGATGTTCTAAACTATAAAACACTTAAATAGACATACCTATCGATAAAGTAGTTGAACATGCAATATTTACTAGCCACACAAATTACCCTATAGGCTGATCAAAAGTATCGTGTCACAAACTTACCTATTTTTAAAAATCACAGCGCAGACTACGCGTCCGCTTTGCTCGGTAATCGAACGCGAAGTAGCATGTCTTCGACGTGATAACTTAAAAATGGCGTTACATAGCTCAACCAATCAGTAACCAGCAGGTATTTGCGAGTCATCGAAAGACGCTCTCGCGCGGGACAAACACATTCCTATCCCTGTATTTTTAAATTACGAGATTTTTGCATTGTTTTTTGTTTTATAATATAGACCAGGAAAAGCTCTTTAAAATGATTTTTACAGAAATAAATTACGACAATTATAGACGAAGTTGTATTCATTTTTCTGAGCTAAACTTGGCGTGTGACATACCTCACAGCTATGCTAATCGTGGATTTTCGAACTTTCAATATTTTTTTTCGGGGATTGGTAGCTCATCATCATTTATTCAAGGCTTTGCCTCGTCATAAATGATTGCAAAGAATACGATCATTTTTTTTTTGGTACATATATGTCATAGTTTATTTTTTGGTAGCGTGGGACAGTCAGAAAACTCGGTTTTGAAATTCACCCGTGGATATCCACTAAACAGGGAATAATTCCAGAATCTGACAACGCTTATCTAGAAGCCACAGATATTGGAGCTTCTAGATAAGCGTTGCTGTTGGAACGTAGTCTGCGTGCATGGAAGCGCAGCGCCCTCAAGCGGCGTTCCTGCGAACTATATATTGACAGTCAGCCTCGTAACGTACTAATAACATGATTTGTAATTTGTCTTAAGTATTAAATCTGTTTCCAAACCAAATGCTCGTCTCAATAATCTTCTACGACTATAACATGGTGTCAGAAGAAGTCGTGGTGTCAGAAGTCAACAAGAAATAAATAAATAAGAAGTCAGAAGAAAAAGAAACATTTAAAGAAGCCAAGTCAACGGTTCCAGGTCAGTCAGTCCATCCATATTAAAATTCAAATTATCTCAACGAAGTCAGAAATTAAAAATGCAGAATAATAATGGCTCAAGGCGAAGAATAACAATAAATAGTCAACTAGAAACACTTTCGTTGCAAGGAAACTTAGCCGTTAATTGGAAGAAATGGTACCAAAGTTTTAAATTATACATGACCGCAAGTGAACTGTCAGAAGAAAGCGAAAAAAGAAAAGTAGCCGTATTTTTGCATATGATCGGACAGGATTCGCTAGATATATTTAATTCATTCGGAGTGGACGAAGATACTATTAAATTGAGCGACCTAGTCAATAAATTCGAACAATATTTTGTACCGAAAACGAACGTTACATACGAATCATTTAAATTTTTTACGAGAAAACAAACTCAAAATGAGTCGATAGAAGATTTCATGACAGATTTGGTTAATTTAAGCAAAACATGTGAATTTGGCACACTTAAAGAGAGATTAATAACGGATATTTTTATATGCAACTTAAATGAAAACTACCAACATGTTCGAGAAAAATTACTATTGGAAACTGACTTAACAATGACAAAGGCACTACATTTAGCTAAAACGATAATTACAACACAGTCACAGGCAGCTGAACTTAATAAAGAAAAACAGGTCTTATATAATTGTCAAGAAGACAAGTCAAGAGTAAGAGGAGCAAGTCAGAACAGAAGTCAGTCAAGAAAGCAATATTTACAGAATCACAATTACAAAGGTCAATCATCAAACAATATAAGTCATCAGTCAAAGTCAAGAGATAGTCATCAGTCAAGGTCAAGAGATCGTCAGTCACAGTCATATAGTTACCATCGGTCAGCAAGTCAGTCAAGAAGTGGATGTCGAAAATGTGGCCAGATCCATCGTCATAAGTGTCCAGCAACTAAAGCGAAGTGCAGAAAATGTTTCAAGATAGGTCATTATGAAGCATTTTGTAAAAATAAGATTACAAATTTTATGGAGGTAACAAATAATAATGAAAATGAAGGTGAGAATTTTTTTATAGGAAATCTCAACTCATTTAATAGTTCTCATTGGACTATTGTTTTAAATGTCAATGATGTTAATTTTGAATGTATTGTAGATACAGGCAGTGATGCTAATGTTATGTCTTGTGATGTCTATAAATCATTAAAATTGACAAATAAAATGTCACATTGTAATGCAAAAGTTACATCATATTCAGGAAATTCTGTCAATATAGTGGGTCAACAATATATTAATTGTCAATATAGTCACAATGGTCATAATGTAATAAAAAATATTTTGTTTATTATTGCTGATGTCAAATCGCCTACCGTCTTAGGAAAACATACTTGTTCTGAACTTGGTCTTGTTAAGAGAATATTTAATTTTGAAATTGACTAATGTAATAATGTAATAATAATGTATAATAATGTATGATAATGTAATGTAATGATTATGATAATGACTTGACTTTGCTGTATTTAATTGAATATTTTTATGTCTGACAAAGCTACTGCAATTTTATATAATTTGAATGTGTTTATTTGACTAATAATTGATTATGAATAATGGTTGTTTTTTATAATGGGTCTTAGTTGTTATAGAATGTCTCAATGTTTAATTTATGATAATTGTTTAATGTCTAGCTTTGTTTTTGTAAAAAAAGGAAGATGTTGGAACGTAGTCTGCGTGCATGGAAGCGCAGCGCCCTCAAGCGGCGTTCCTGCGAACTATATATTGACAGTCAGCCTCGTAACGTACTAATAACATGATTTGTAATTTGTCTAAAAGTATTAAATCTGTTTCCAAACCAAATGCTCGTCTCAATAATCTTCTACGACTATAACAGTTGCTAGATTATCTAATTGTTCCCCGTTTAGTGGATATCCACGAGTTTCAAAATTCCCCCAATCTCGAATTTACCCCAGTGCGCTTTTTCAAGTGACGTTGGTGATAAGTAACCTTTGCGGAATAAGTCGTTTTCAACCCTAGCCATAAAACAATAGTATTCACAATAGTGCAAATGTTATTGTTGGAAATATTTTGCTTGCGCGGTACGTCTAAACTTTTGCAGTTGTAAAATTACTTAATCAGAGTCGTCGTATGCGTAGATATTAATGATAACGATATATTTTGTTTGATACGTTCTAAAGCGCGATGTAGCATTGTTTCAAAAATATTAATTTAAAAAAATGAAATAATTTAATGACTTAATTCCAGTGAAAAAGCAGTTTACGGTGATTTATTATTATAATTCACTTATTATGCCGTGCGACGTCGCGCGCAGACTCAACCACCGTGCGTGAAACGGGATCATTACCTTTTTTAATGGTGCCTTTAAAATAAAAAAAAATATTAAATACGTTTATGCACAGACGTCGCACCCTTGTTTTAAATAGTGTGAAATAACCGTTACATCCTAACAAAGATAATTTAATCACGCTCCGTTCATTCTGTTTTTATTCCAAAGTTATTTTTGTTAAATCAATAGTTAGTACCTACATTTTTGCAAATGCCTGTATTTTTAATCGACTTCAAAGAAGGTGGTTATATTTGCCACTGTCATTTATTTAATGATTGTTCATAGAATAAGTTCGTATCGTTTTTAGTGCCTTATTTATTAAATTCAATACAAAACCGCCAATTTCATTAATTAGTCGACGTCATTTCGAAAAAAGCAAATGTAACCTAACCTATGCTTTCACCATCCCGTACTTTTCAAAATAACAAAATTTTGAAAACGTTAAATTCAATGTGACCCTAGTATTTAACTTTAAACTGGTAGTAACCAAATTTAAATGCATGTATCAAGCCCAAAGTTCCAATTAAAGCCACCTGCTGAACTGGCGGCCAATGAGAGGTTAATGTTAATATTCAATAAACCCTTGGCCCGAAGAGGGTCCATTGTGGAGCTATTACAGTAATATCTGAAGCTATCTCCTCCGATTACAATACAATGGCGGTCACAATTGACTGATCAACTGTTGAATAAAGAATGAGTTCGATGACTCAGGACTTTACTGATGCTGTTTTGGGTTCCGGAGGAATTCAATTGGTATTTTAATAAGATGTTTAATGTTTTATCTGTGGTTTGCGCTCGTCAAAGAATATATTAAGAGATAACCCTATCTCGTGAGAATTTCGAAAAATCTTTTGTTTTCTTTGAGTGTAGGTTCCACACTCTGAATTTTAGGTTTCTATTAGACTAAGTAGTTTTGGCTTTACGGTGAGGTGATAGATCATTCAAGGAAATAATTAGTCTGTCAAAAGACTTGCATTGCGATTTGTTTTGTTATGAGCGCGTCCTTCTCTACATGTTTATTGATGCATGGCATACATGTTTAGTCACGAATTACCGACTTTACGTTCAAATATCCGTATGGAGTAGACATGAAAAAGGACAAGTACGTACAAAAAGATATTGTTCATTTGAAAAATATTAAGCTAACATTCACAAAGCTTATATTTCAAAATAAAACAGCCAATCTGATTAGTAAAGTCAATGAACAAAAAACTCCGCAAGCAGGTCGAAGGTAAAGTAACGCCTGATTAAATCAATTATTTAGTAAACGTCAATCAGACAAGGGATCCCTAAAACCAAATCGCCTTGTTTGCATTAAATATGTTGGAAGTATAAAAACTTTAGATTGTGTTCCCGCAGCCGTTTAGAAATGACGTCATGCCACCTGTCTTCGTATTCGTAATGCCTATAGAAAAAGTTAAACGAAAATATAAGCAGTTATGTTCAAATACTGTAGTTTCCAAGAGTATCTTTAGACCGAATTCATTTTATTAATCCCACATTTCCTCAACTAACGTTATTGATCTGAGACAATTGAAATATGGATTTTAAATTGTCGTGTTTTCGGACATTATTTTGTCAAACATGTCCACCAAGATTACATAGGTACTTATAGATGAACAAACATACTTTATACCGACGTAAATTTCGTTTACTGGCTTTTATGTATATTAATGGGAGTTCGATTATAATAATAGGTACATTAGGTAGAGTGGAGAATCGAATATACTATTCAGTAGCTTACGTAACATGAAATAGACTGTATTACGAGTACAAACACCACAGCTAGCGAACTTATTCTAAAAATAGCTACTTTAGAAGTTTTTCGTATTAATTGAAGTAAATAGGTAGGTAGGTAGGTACTCGGGCTACCGAGCAAGAGAACCAATGAGAGATTAATGGGCCGGGCGTCTCTCAAAAGTGACACTTTCGTCACACATTACAATTAGATCAATTTTCCGCCAACTCAAATCGATAGAACTAAGTATTTTCGAACTGTCTAAATAAACACGTACACACTTACACGCATAGGGATAATTATATACTCGTATATATTTATACTTGTATATTAAAGGAGGGCCATTGTAATTAACTGCCAATTAGGTACCAAATTTCATATCAGTCCCATCACTAGAAGTCGGATAGGAAGTTAAATAATAATGTGTTGCAACACCACGTTTTCTATAAAGTTTTACAACATTACAGTCGGAATAGGACTCAGAAATAATCGCTATTGATCTAGTACATCAGTATAAGCCGTAAATTGCTGAATTATTGATGACGATGTCGCAAGGTAACGTAGGTATATCATCAAAATGGATTTTCCATAACATTAGGTAACGAATGGATTGATGGCTCTATACGTGTATTTCACTCTACTATCAGGATATCAATGTGTTTTTATTTTTTTTCCACTTATGCTCCTATGTACTTTAATTAAACAAAAATTACATTAAATCTGTACAATAAATAATTAAAAAATGTACTAAATACTATGTACAAAATTAACCTAAACCTAGTCAAACATATAAAACACCCCTCCCATGAGAGTGCAAGTTGAATTTAGACAATAGTTCAGATAGATTTACACTAGGTAAGGAATGCAGATTTTTAATGAACAATTCGCATTTTGCAAAAAATATTTCTAAACCAATTTTTTCGAAAGAGGTAATAAGGGTATTTAAATCGGCCAGGACTGGGCTCGCCTCCCCTCCCAGGGTACCATCGTCAAGGTACCATGAGTTAAATTTGGAATTTAATGAAGAAATGACCGGGTGAATTGCGAGGCTAAAAATATCTGGTCCAAGAGGATCTCTCTGCTGACAGCCGACTGCAGATGACAAAGTGTAACTTAATTACTTGACGATATCAAAGGCATTCATTTTTACAAGCTGTTATATTGAACTTGAAATGTTCCAATATACTTATATCGCAGGTCTTTGAGTTCAATTTCTTCATTTCTAGTGGTCGAGTTGACTTGGAACTTTGTTTACAATTAAAGTGAATGGATGATAATGCGCGCGACAAGAAAAACTTCAGTACATAAACAACTTATACTTAAAAATGTATTTATTGAGAAAAACCTTATTTTATCATTTTTAAATAGCTTTTTAAGTTCCTAAGACAGAGGGAGAGAGACAATGAGATAAATATTAGCCTACAAAATGGCAAGACGTAGCTAATACGATTAACAACACACATCTAATTTACAGCCACGTGAAATCAAAATAGACTCCCCCTCCTTTAAGATATTATCCTTCTGAACACATTTTTCAACTTGTAAAACATAAACATGTTACCCACGCCCTAAAAATATGGTAACATACGTATCACAATTCGTTCCCCCCCCTTCTGTCGGGCGATTCTCTAAAAGAACCTCGTCCGGGGAGTGATCGCAGCGCTCGGGAGACTATTATAACTCGACCCATTCGCTTGCAGGCACTACACAGAATTAGGTGTCTTGCCATTTGACGTTCCGTACGACAAACGGCAAGATGCGGAAGACACCTGATTTCATGTGATGTCTCCGAGCGAACGGGTCAGGTTACGATTGTTAGCCAAACGCAGCGATTACTTTTCGTAAGAATTTCGTTTAGAGAATCACAACCCTGAGTGCTACTAGTCGCCTCGGCACTCCCCCGAGATGCTGCTAACTTGATGTATTCACCACTTCATACAAAAAATTGCATCCATTTAAAAACTGTATACGTTTAACTGGCGAGGATGCGTTTACTTTAGGGGAGTGCATGATATTTTATTGTGAAGTTTGAAATGTTTGTAATTCCAGCAGATTTTTTATGGAAATACTAAGTACAAACTTATTTTTTATAAAGGTATACGAAACCCTCGGTGAGCGAGTTTGTTCCAACCTAAATAGATTTTTTTATTTGTCGTTATCGCCACAGTAACACCATACTCAGGGAAAATTTCAGGTGCTTTTGTTATTTATTATTTAATTTGATTTTTATTATTATAAATAAATAGTGAAAAAATTACACGAATTATTAAATAAAATCCACGTCTGCTTATTCAATTACGGATAGGGATTTCCGAAAATATAGTCCTAAATTATTAGCAAATGTTGTCTAACCCTTACTCACAAGTACTTAACTCTATTCGCTCAAACTATTTCTTAGTACAGTCGCCAACACTATTTCAATAGATGGAGGTAAATAATTCGGCACGTGTTAGAACATTCTTTACGTATTTTACATAATCATTCTTAGGTAACCGTTACTTTTCATTTGTGCTCAGCAAATGGTTTTAAAAGAATATTATACTGTAATAATAATATTAAGAGTGAATTTAATCTACTTTGTACAGTCTACAAGAGTAGAGTATGTCAATGCCATCAATGATTATGATACATGACAGTGTTGTAACAATGGAATAAAATGTAATAACTTAGAAAAACTTTTACCACTGCTACTACTAATTATGACAGTTAAAAATCGGTATAGGTAATGTAAATATATAATAGCTGTTACTCTCGTCTGTATTTGCGTTGATTGTACTTGTACATAATTTATAGACGATTCTGAATACTACTAATGTTAATGTTAACGTCTGTTCGTTGCTATGGATTACGAAGATTTAGGTCAGTGAGTTAAGCCTAACTAACTTCGCTGTGTCAGATTGTTTTCCCACCGCTGGGAATTGGGTGGGGCTGGTACAAGCATAATACAAACTAATGACACTTGAATTTGGTAGCGATGACATTATTTTAAAATTTACTAGCTTCTGCCCACGACTTCGTCTCCGTAGAATTAATACATAAAAACCTTCCCCTTGAATCACTATCTATTAAAAAAACCGCATCAAAATCCGTTGTGTAGTTTTGAAGATATAAGCATACATAGGGACATAGGGACAGAGAAAGCGACTTTGTTTTATACTATGTAGTGATGATGTAGTGTGAGGATGTAAGGACGTTTGTTACGAATCACACCAGAATGGCTGAACTGATGTACGTGAAATTCGGCACAAAAATAACTGACTGTCAGCACGGCTAGCACGAGAGCGCGCAAGATAGACTACCTGTCTCTTTCTTACTGTTCGTTCTAGAAAGAGACGGGAAGTCTATCTCGCGCGCGACACAGTTCTCACGCGCTCTGAGAGTCGTGCTAGTAAAACTCATTTTATCCTAGTAGTTATAGTAATCTTCCATGCCAGTCTGGGAGTAAAGAAAAAACACAGAATGTACCAGTTGCTTCTCATCCCGCGCAGATGGTAAAAGCCCATCGAGGGAATGGGCGAAGATCTTAGGAATCATGTTATAGGCGATGCGGCTAGCAACCCATCACTATTGTGATTCCCCTTTCCGCCTATACGCCCACAAATATGCTAAACGTGGCCTCTAGGTCTTGTTGCCTTAGGCTCTGTCTACCCCGTAAGGGATAAAGACGTGATTTATGGATGTATGTACCTATGTATGTAGTAATAGTAAATAGAAAATAACATAGGTACATTTAGAGAACAAATAGATTACAAACACACCTAGATAACTATTCGATTAACATTAAACTAGCACGTTACTTTGTTCTAGACTCGAGGTAAGTTAATGCAGTCATAAATTGTTCGTATACAAGGTCCCGCGAGTACCCGGTTCGGCTAGAACTCAGTATTTAGGTTACCGTTAAACCGGGTGAGCTAAATGATAAGTGCTAAGTTTTCGGTTACCACTCTAGGAAATGAAGACTAGATACCTACGTTCGTGCGTCTATTTTAACTGCAATACGAGTTGGGTACTAGTTTACCGAGTATTGTCTAATCTACTCGTTTGTAAGCTCTAGCCAATTAATGATCGACTTTTTAAAAAATATTATAAAGAAAGGCGACCATATCAGTCAGCTTCGTTGATTAGTTTGCAACAACAGGGTAGGGTACTCGGTCGTAGGTTCGAAACCGAGTTCACTTCAAAGTTTTTCGGAATTTATGTAAAATATTATACTTATTATCACAGTAACTACTCGTATCCTTTGACCGCGTACTTTGGGCAGGGTTTCTAGTTTACATGGGATAGCCACAACTTCTTACTAGTCTTCGGCGGTGGGACAACTGCCTTACACACTTTAAGATCTTCAGTTGTCTTTTATTTCAATTATGAACAGTATATAGGCTTATTGTCTAACTCGCTCGCAATCGCCATCGTGTTCATTTTGACAGTTCACGTATGGGCTAACAATTGGCATCGAAATCAGCTAGCTGGTACATTCATAGAAGAAAGATTGCGAGCGAGTTAGCCTATTGGTCTTTTACTTCTTTTTTAACATTTAATACTTAGCGAGAGATAAATAAGAGATCGTTTCCTATCTAGTGCCTGCAGGCGAGAGCCGGGCAGCGTCTCGTTTTCACAGCCCTGGGTCACGTGCCGGTGCAGTCGAGCCGAAAAATATTAATATTCGATGCTTAGGCAGGGTTGTCACCGGTTTAAAAATAATAAACGATTTGCATGTGATGACGGTATGGTTACATTGGATGTCTTATTTCGCGCAAAACTGGTATGTGAAACAACGGTTTGCTGTCTTTTGAAAAAAGTTTACAGAGCTCTTAGTGCAAATTTCTCGCTGCAAAAAACATCTCGATAGCGTTCGCGTTGCAATGTCAATCATCTTGTTACAAGCTTCTTGTCGTTCCATGCCGCTAGTAGCGCTGCCAATTTTTCCATTGTAATAGAGATGTTTTATGCGATTGGAAATCGGAACAGGGGACTACGGAAGGCCGTTTTTATAATATGTTAAAACACAATTTTTCTCACAAGTAATACAGATTATATTAAATTGATGGGTTAATGCGAATGCCAAGTCAATTTATTTATTTATAACATAAACGATTTTTAATTTTGATATGGGCATTATTATGTTGTTAGGTTAGCTAATTATATACGTAATAACTTAAGACAGGAGGTCTCTTTAGTAGGGACTGATTAAATTAACCGACTTGGTATTACATGGATCTCACAACTTTTTACGGTAGAAGAACTGAGTTGCGAGACTTGGTTTTTTTACAAGTTTTGTTTTGATGGGATATACCTACATATTATACTTTTCAAAAGTCTCAGCGATCATTTCGTTTTACCAGAAAGAGAAGGAGAATGTGATGTTGATTCCAAGTGGATTAGCCTATAATTAGAGCCTGTTATGCTCGCGTAGCAAAAACCGGTATAAAGGAAAAAAGCGCTACTGATAATCGGCAACCCTGCGAACACCAATAGCTCTCGGCTCGATGTATTTACGCTGCTATTACAGGGTTAAGTATGGGTTAGGTGAAATTTATACGGCAGCGACGTAGGTGGCATGGCGTTTTGATTGTCGTTATAAAAATAACTGGTTAAGCGCGCAACGTGCCAGCTGTTCCAGAGTTCCGTGACAATTGTATTTAAAGGCTTAAAAGGAAAAATAAATATTTTATTACCGGTCTCTCCCGTTCCCAGGACAGAAAATGCGCTGTAATAATCAAGGTTTGCATTATTGAATGATTTTTGAAACTGTTAAAGTAGTTACAGAGAATACCCTACAACAAACACACATATATTTTTTATTTTTTATATTACGATATTATTATCATAGGTTAGTGGCTGCCCCAACTTTGCCGGCATCCCGTTGGGATGTTGCACTTTTTCAGATAAATCGTAACCTATGAAAATTAGGGGCAGGGATAGTGGCTGCCCCACTACACCAGAAAACTGGCCGTGGCTCCAATGAAATGTGTTGTGCCCGTAATTTCTCCGGCTATCTTGAGTGTATATTCGAGCGTTTTGATCGCTCGGGTGGAACGTTCATCATCCCACGACTAATTACATGCAATAACTATACAAACACAAATCACGTCTATATCCCTTACGGGGTAGACAGAGCCTGAGGTAACAAAACCTAAAGGCCACATTTAGCATGATTTAGCATGATCAAATCAGATCCAGAATCGGTACTGTTAGTTTTCATTAAAAAATCGGCTTCAATCAATATTTGTTGGAAAATAACGAAAACAAAAGTGCCGTAAAAAGCTGAATATTTATTGACCCCTTAACTCTTCTTATCAGAACAGTGCTAGCTCTGCTGTTTGGCGGCAGGATTACTATACAATATTATGAAATTCCCTTTCACTTAGACTGTTTTACATGACACGGAACCCTAAAGTTACAACCAATACATTTTATTTAAGGTCTTCGGTATAACCTTTTTGAGCGGCAGGTTATGAATTACCTTTAAATTACAATATTTATCCTAAAACAACACAGATAAGCCATACCATTTATCATATAAGTAATTTATGGTTGTCTGTATCAATTTCAAAGAATTAACTTTTAAGAGATATGGGAGGTTTTTATTGAAAATATTATTTACGGTTATTTAAAAAAGAGCATAATCTGATTCCAAATGAAATTTTTTTTATAAAAAATTAATACAAACTTTTTCCTGGCCCCAATTTCCCAAACGCGACAACTGTCTCAGACAAGTGACAATTCTGTTTACATTACAACCTCAACAAGGTCCTACGCCGGTTGCCTTCGTATTGACTACGTGTTGCATTCCGAATTGTCAATTGTTACCGACAATTGTCGCGTATGTGAAATAGGATCCCGGTAGTTGGTATTTTACTATTTATCATACTTTGCCTAATCCACGGTAGAGATCGCATCAATATTTTTGTAAAATAATACACATTGGAACACCAAAATATATTTCGTGACAATTTTTCTGCAGTAGATCAAAATTTTCCGGTTTACTTCCACTAGCAGGTCCGTGGCCTTGTAGATATCGTAGCGCCGCTACGACTTTATACAAAATGCAAGAAGCGTGCTACGCCGTAGAGGACAAAATGTGTTACTTCACAAAAGTTCATGATGGCGCTACACTAACGCGTACATTGCAAATGTATTTTAACTTAAGAAAAGTTACGAAGTAGTAATAAATGCTTTATTGCACAGAAATAAAGAAACAAACACAATTGTCAAAAAAAGGTTAGGTAAAAAGAGGGTTACGAAATGCGCTAAAAATAATAAAAAACTTAAATTACAGTAGAGTCTTACATACGAGTATTATTATATTTAAAACAAGAATAATAATATTAGCTTGTAAAAATTGACGGTATCAATTTATTACATAGATAGAGACAGTCTGACATTTGTAGCAATCAATAATTGAAATCCTAGTTTACGTATTGAATATCTTTTTTTTAACGACGAGGAAGGCAAACGAGCAAGTGGGTTACCTGAAGGTAAGAAAGGACCACCACCCATGGACACCCGAAACACAAGAGAATTGTAGATGCCTTGCCAGCCTAGAGGGCTAGGATAGAATACCTCTTGTGCCAGTAATTTCACCGGCTGTCTTACTCTCCACGCCGTAACACAGCAGTGCAAGCACTGTTGCTTGGCGGCAGGATTAGCGAGTAAGACGGTGGTAGCGATCCGGACGGACCTTGCACGAGGTCCTACCCTACTTAATCCTAAATATGCTGCGGGTTTGGAAGGTACGAAAATAATCCTGAAATGGTGGGCAGGTAAAATATTGCAAGTCAAGGTGTAGGGGAAACAATAACAGAAGGTCGGGCGTCGTCGCCAAGGCTGACGACCACTAGACTAGCAAACGCGAATCAGATCGCAATAATTCGCCTTCTATTATATATATAGTCCTCCTCATCAGTTTCGACGACGGCAACCCTGACTACCAAAAATTAGCAATTACACATAATATTACCTATTCACAATTTTCTACCAATTTTCGGCCAGGTGGGATGACGATCTGCGAAAGACTGCAGGCAGATGCTGGATGCGTCAAGCTAAAGACAGGGCGCTATGGCGCTCATTAGGGGAGGCCTATGTCCAGCAGTGGACTAACATAGGCTGATGATGATGATGATGATGATGACAATTTTCCATCATGAGCCCTAATGTGGCTCGCTAAACCGAACTTGGTTTTAAATATCCTAACACAGGAGATGCAATAAACTGGCCATGTGAATTGTAGGTATAGTTGTAGGAAGGCTTAGCTCTTTCTTTTTGAATTTGTCGTTTTAGGTCAAGCGATTTCAGCTGGTTTTCCTCGAAAATACCTACAGATTTATATAATGTGGAGCGCCAGAATGACCTATTTGAAGCGCTCTCCTCCCGTGTCAAAGGGTCAATAGCACAGACGTTCAGATGTCTTTTGAGCATGGTCTTTGAAGCGCAGATGTTGGCCACCGCGCTTTCCGTGCTTGGCCTTCTGTATATTTACTATGAAACTACCTACAATTCGCACCGGCGCGCATTACGTCAATAGGCACAGTGTCATGGTAATGTATAGATGGCGAATTATTGCGATTCCATTCGGCGAGCCTAGTGGACGTCAGCCTTAAAACTGTGGAATCTTTTTCTTAGTGAAACTCGTCCGTCAAGTCATCGCTGCGCTCGACAGACAATCATAAACTGACCCTCTCGCTCGTAGGTATTATATGGAGTCAGGTGTCTAATGTACATGACCAAAAAAATTGTACGAGTGCATAAAATGTTGATAATTGAAAAAAAAGTCGCACTTTGACTGAGAGAAAATTAAAAACAGCATTGAAAATACTACAATTACGTCTTTTTACCTTACGGTGTAGACAGAGCCTAAGGTCACAAGACCTAAAGGCCATGTTTATCATGATTGTTAAAATATTTGCCATAGATATAAGCGATACAAAAATTAGAAGGAAAAATAAATTCTTCCTACCAATGCCTTTTTTTCTGCACGTCCTACATAACTTTCACCTATGTTTGACAAGTTTTATGAGTATGACAAAGTAAAAAAAAATCCAGTTCCAATTAGATCTGTCATCCAAGCGTTTCATTTTTGCATAGACTATGGCGCTTTACTTTCAATGTATTTTTTATTCTCGTTAGTACTGTAATTGTATCCTATTTCCACCAACCAGGTGATACCCGGACAGTCAACACGGAAAACATTTTAACCCTCCCAAAACCCACATGGCCGCCGCAACCGCAACACTACTGTTCCACAACTAAACCACAAGCGACCGTCCGTACACGGGTTACAGCCCAAATTACAACAGCCGCTATACGGACTTGCGATTAATTGATAAATTGTTAATTTGATTCTTGTTAGACGCGAGTTGGGCATCGATTGATGGGTATATTGGGAGAGCTGATGGAGATAAAATCTGGACTGTATTTTTTAGCCCGTAAAGCGAATTTTAGTATTTTTTATTACATCATATAAAATACTGTGGTACCTAGTGTTCGTTCTATCTATGGTCTGTTAAGTAGAGGATCGTACGAGTAACTTCGAGTTACTTTGAATTTATGCGCGCTACGTTTTTTCCGTCATTTAAAAAAAATGCCGATTGAAAATGCGACGATGAAAAAAGCATTCCTAATTCGTAACCACACGTGCACCGGTGCGACTTATAAATGCTTTCACGCAAAGCCCACCTTCCTTCGCTTTTACACACAAATAAATCAACATGGCACACAAACCTATCACCAACTACACGCATGACGCTCAACGCGTTTGTATTCTATGAGTCAAATCTCAAAAAAATGTGGTTGATATTGGTGGTTGTTGCGTCTGTGTGACATATCGCACCCAGGGTGCTACGTTGTCACTTTCGCAAAATTATAAAATTTTTGTTATTTGTTGTACCTACCTACCGAATTTTGAAATGGTTCTCCCGGAATAATATTTTTGCAAAAGTCACAGTGTTGCTCTGTGGGTGCGCACGAATAGGGACTATTGTTTCTTTGCTCACCAGTTGGCGCCACTGTTGACTAAGGTCCAGAGGTATAGCTAGAAAAACATAGCTGTTACCTCGGCAAACAAGCATACTTTTGGCAAAAAAAAAGTTTGTAAACAAACAAACCTCTGAATTAGACGCTCTTTGAGGCCGCTTAATTCCGCCATTAAAGCATTCACATTCATCGCCAAATAATCCATACTTGCGACAATTTCAAGAAGGAGATCACTTTTCAACAGGTAAATAAATTATAATTTATGTCACGAAACCCGCCAAAATCAGTGAAAAGTGAATGTTATTTATTGGACCTCGCGCGACACAAGCGCCTCTAGTGGCAAAAGCACACGCGATAGCCCCCATTAAATTGATGTACCTATGTGGAACCCAAGGCGAAGAGGCGTCTCTCTAAAACAAAATGTTTAACAAACAAGTATAGTCATCGCATTAAAAAACTGAGCCAAAGCAAAGATATAACAAACTTGTGGGTTTACCGCACACAAATAACGTGTCAGTGATAATTTACGGAAATCCCACTAAAGCTGGAATGCACCGGGAGCAATGCGCCGACCGCGTATTTGTTCAGCTTCTATTTATTGTTTAGAGATCCTTATGGGAATGTTAAGCGACAGATTAATTAGTCATACAAATTGTCTCAGTCCGTGAGATACTCAAAAGGGTTGCGGTTTCGGAACGGGAATAGTGTTGTAGCTTTCAATCTGGGGCCTTACCATGACGTCTTAATGCGATTCAATTACGAGACAGTTCAGGTTTTAGTTGTCATTTTTAGTGTGGATCTGACAGCGAGCGAATCTAAACTGAATCGGAATTGAATCGCAAGACGTCATGGTAAGGCGCTTGTTAAAGATAACAAAGAGATTAACTTTTTTATCTTCTTGGAAGCACTGATCCAATTGAAAAAGAAACAATTATAATATAAAGCTACACCGCCTAGTTACTCCTTATCAACATGAGCTACTATTTTGTGATATGAGCTGCAGACAAAGTTGCGAGGATGTAACTCATCTTAAATCATTTGTCAAATTTAAAATACAAATAGAGAAAAATCTATTCAGACATCTATTCTTTGCTTCCCTAAAGCGACGGAACCGCACGCACACATTCCAGCCAATCCCACGGAACCCGTCTGACGTTCGTTCTTCGTTCTACTAAGTAGTCTTCCAACTTTTTTCTGCCTAAATATAGACATAACTTCCTTAAATCGCTCAACTCGGTAACATGTGTAGGAAACACCCCATTACCGATAATCTCCTGAACTTAAAAACGTTATGGCTCTCATTGATGTCCATTAGAAGTAGAAATTACGCTGATAAGTTATGACATCGTTAATAGAGATGAAGTAGTTCGTGTCATGTATTAATTGTTGAGTTAATCGCACGTTTTATGAGGTTTATCTTTTTGATTATTGTGTTTAAGTACCTACTTTAAACAATAACTACCTACCAAAAATCTGAGGACTTTGATCATGTATAATTACCTCAACCTTACGTACACATTGCAGCGGCCACTGTCACGAGTGGCCTTTGTGCATGTATCTCAGTGTTCGTCAATTGTATTTCTCTTGTTTATTTTGCACAATAAAGAGTTAACATACATACATACATACGAGTAGACTGCAGTAGGTATCGGATTTTTGAACTACCCGCATCTTGTTTTTGTACCGACACACTAACATGAATGAGCAATTAGAGTAAGCCGCAAAGAAAGTGGCTCCCTCTTCATTAAAAATAAGTTTTTAGCCTTTTTTAATCTATATCTGTACCATCTTTACCTTGAGCCCTGTCTACCCCGTAAGGGATATATATAGACGTGATTTGTGTATGTGTATGTATGTATATATCTGTACCAATACAAATATTGAAAAGAGGTAAAGTTTGTGAGTCTGTGGGGTTGTAGGGGGTAATCTCTGGATTTACTGAACCGATTTTGATAATTGTTTTACTGATAGAATGAAAAATTATTTGTGAGTGTCATACTTAATATGCGCGGACGAAATCGCGGGCAACAGGTAACCTTATGGCCATGTTTAGCATGATTAAGGGCGTATAGGTGGAAAGGGAAATCAAAATAGTGATGGGTTGCTTTGCTAGCCGCATCGCCTATAACATGATTCCTAAGACTTTCGCCCATTCCCTCGATGGGCTTTTACCATTTGCGCGGGAAGAGAAGCAACTGGTAAATTCTATGTTTTTCTTTACTCCCAGACCAGCATGGATATTTTATACTATTGTCATACTGCAAGTACTGCAACTCGACTGCCGCAGTGCTGCGCGTGTTTATGTTAATTTATGAGTAATACTTTAATTAGAATTCAAAAGAAAGCCGCTAGAACAAGTGTTTTTATTAACACGGAAGCGATTTATGCAATGATTTAAAATTATACTTTGAGCGTAACTTGAAATTACACTTTACACTTTCAAATATTTTTTTAGGGTTTCATCCGTAGCTACCTCAGAAGGAAACCCTATGGGATCACTCATAGCCTTCTCTATTGTCTTCTACAAGCCGTGCTATAAGTTTGGCAACGTCGCATCTTTACATTTAGGTTCACAAGCGACGTTGCCAAACCGCTACGACATGGCTTAACGGTTTGGCAACGTCGCTTGTGAACCTAAGCGTAAAAATGCGACGTTGCCAAACCACTACGACATGGCTTCGCGGTTTGGCAACGTCGCTTGTGAACCTAAGCGTAAAAATGCTACGTTGCCAAATCTAATAGCATGGCATCACTTCGTTATTTCTTTGTCTGTCCGTTTTATTTCACGGTGCATAACTTGTATTAAAAACGATGGGTAGCATTCCGGGAGTGCCGACAGAAGTGAAAACTACACAAACGCACACTCGCGCAAGCGCCCAGCGCCGCTAAATGACCCGGCAGCAACTATCCCTTCGTCTTACCTGACGGTCACGTGACCGTCCGAATCTGATGTGAGTTTAACATTTTTTACCCATCCCAAAAAAGTGCAGAACGCCGCTAAAGAAGTTTTCACTTCAAAAAACTTTCCATCTTGTGTGATTTGTTCCCTAGAACATCAAATGCACTTAGCTTATCAGTGTTATGATAGAATCAACTTAAAAGAGGCATCCATTGTGACTAATTTTATTTATAGCTGCCCACCCCAAACACATTTATTACCTCGAAGCAGGCGAGCCAATAAAACCACTGAATCAAAGAGAAAAAGTGCTCTCCGTTCGTATAAATATTTTATTTCGGATAGTGAGAAGTAGGGTGGCCAAAGGGTAAAAAATCATGGGATATTGGCATACATTTTTTAAACATTTAATATCATATTTTAAATTCAGTAGTAGAACAGAACAGAAATTATTACAAAGCCAGAAATAGTAAAAGCTTTTAAAAATAATTATTTCAATCAATTAGGTACATTTGATCAAGACCGTTAAAACTATCACTTTTTTATGTAACTAACACTGAAATTGTGTCATCAAGTCACTTTTCGTTCCGAAATCCCTACCGCGTTAATTTGTTTTAATTTGTGGGACATAACAGGTAATGTAATGTTTCCATAAACTTTGCTGTATATCTAAACTTTTCTCGTAAATGTCACCGTTACTTAGCTACAAAACGCGTTTTAGACAGAGACAGTCACCCAATTTGCTATTTGTACTTCGAAATTGTAACAAATTGCATATAAATAGATCCACGAATTTAAAAATCGCCACAATTGAGAAGCAACTAACTTCAAGGTTATATCTGGTCTATTTAATCTCAATTAAAGTAGAAGTCCTCTCAACCGAGCGTGTGTGACGGAATGCCAAACTAAAGTCAGTTTTAATCAGACAATTGGCTGTCAAACAGTCCCCCTAAACCCTCAACTTATAGCCACCCCACATCGGGAAGTTGGGAACTTTTACTAATATGTACTAGTCAAATGGACTCTTGAGAGTACACTCAAGCGATAAAGAACCTTACACCTAAGGATTAAAGTAGGGAATGTAGCAACGCCGTCTGAGGCTCATGCATATGGAAATCGGGACTTAGGTCATAGAATAAATACCTACCCTTGATAGTTTTATTCGGTCCGCAATTTTGAGCGTAGGGGATAAAATACGTACGTTTTAGTGGAAATATATTAACAAAGTTACGTAACTAGCCGAACCTATAAATTTGGAAAGGTTTCACATACTTCTTCGGACCTTAAAGCTTTTCAGGATACCGATGTAAAACAAGAATTCGCATTTCCACCATTTGGGGTACCTATTATAGTCAAGACAAGATACATCACCATGTTCTTGCAAAAAAACACTATCAGAGGTGAAAGGACATCTCTTACAATTCAGACTCCTAGTTCAGATTGAAAACATGATTTTCATCATTTACATGTATTGGTTTCGAGCGTTGCGTATTCATATTGCCGACTTTTTCACGATGTTTAGGCTTTACCATGGAAATTTTAAATTGAATTCCGCACATGAATTCCGATAAATTCAGAGCCGCTCGGGATCAGGCTCAAAATCACGTTGAAATAGTTCGGCTACCATAGTTTTCACGTAGATTCACCAATATAATTATATAAAGAAAAGAAAGAAAAAGTTTATTTATGGCAAACACAGGAAACGGAAAACAATTAAAAAATCTACAGATAAATAGTTTGTCAGAAAATGGTCCCAACTCGGCATTTGCGGGCCTTACAGCCAGCGCTGTTCTTCCGTTGGGGCCATCGGGTGATACAAACAATTTAAAATACAATAGTTATATATATAAAACGACAAGTTATGTGCTCATACACACGCTCTTTGGGACAAGATTTCAGTATTCGTACCGTATCGCTTTTGTAATATGTGTATTTATCATCGGGAAATCTAACCAAAATTAACTACAGCCCTTCCAATAACAAAACCCAAACACACAAGTCATCTGCACCTTTTATTACGAATAATGATTTACTGTTCCCGAAGCTTTGTTTCGCGCTATTCTGTTTTCTGATAAATACGCGTCTGAGTCGGCCCGATAATTAGTGACGCGCGTGCAAATTTAATAACTCGTGTGTGCCCGCCTTTAGAAGCGACGGCGCGGGACTATCCTGATAATCGTAAAATCATGGTTGTCGTAGTTTTTAATTGAGCGTTTATATGGCGACGCTAAAAGAATAATAAACTAAGAGTGAAAATCAGTGAACAATTAAAGTTTCAAATATCAAACAAAGTATTTTGAGTAACAGTTTATATGTTGCAGGATAACTAATATCACACGATTTAAAATAACTTTTAATGCGTTATTATCTCAGTTAGCTTTAAATATCACGATGTGGCAATAAATAAGGACAGAGAAGTATGTTTATAAGTTGTAATTCAAATTGAAATCATGCAATGCCTGTAATTTTACAATAGATGGATGACTTTTAAATAAACACTTGACTGCTTATGATTGTGCATTCTAGCGTGAAGTGTTGAGGTGATACTGATGCAGTGCAAAATAAACGTGATATAGACACTAGTTCACAAGTTCACAGATAGATAGTTTAGATTGATTTAATGGATTTGTTGAAGGATAACTGAACATGGGTCGCAAAGCTTGCGCGTCGCAGAACTGGCAATTTGTGAATAATATGAAACAAAACGTTAGATAGAATGTCTAAATTTTAAAGAAATTTCAAATATTTTAAGTATAGAAACACGAAATTACTTACATAATAAGGTTAGAGTTCTAACAAGGCATTATTAACTCCGTTGCAGCTCAAGTACTGTACAGTTCAATAACAGGATTTTGACAGTAAATTCTTTTAAGAACGGACATTATTTCAGGGCAGCATATTTCGTCTGCCTTACCTAGTTGATCAACAACAACAGACTTTCGAGTACATTTACATACAAAGGCGCCTCAAAATTGTTTAACTTTTACATACATTAAGAAGTATTTTGCGGCAGGCGAGTGCTGAAGACATTTTCGATTTCCCGCTCGGATGTATTCGGCGTCAAGTGTCCATTAGTGGACAGGTTATGGCAGATGACCTAAATATACCTATATGCTCATGGCAAAAATTTAAGATTGCGTAGGCAGAGAGAGCGGGGATTTAGGTATTATCTATCCAAACAAGTACACTTTTTTTACCTGCTGAGTAATATCTCTCTTTCACTAATGGAAAGATGGGCTATTCTATTCCTGATTAACACAGGTTTTGCCCCGGGAAAGTGTGTAGATCCCTGGCAGGCAGATAAAGTTGCGAGCTCGTAGTTCAAAAGTGCAAAAAAGTGCTCAAGTTAAGAAAACTTTGGTTATTTTATTAGTTCTATTTTGTTCCTGGTAAGGACCTTCATTGACTGATTAAGTATGTCACTAACTTGCATGTGTAAATATTATTTTACATTCTATTTTTTAATACTACATTGTAGGGCTTACCGGGTGTTACTATCTAAGTCTCAAGGCAACAAAGCAAATTCTTGATCAATACCATGTTTCTTTTTCTTATAGCTGGATAGCAAATTATAACAGTAATATTTTTTCAATCAATTTAAGACCGCCTATTGTATGAAATCGTGTCGTCCCCGTGTCGTGGCCGCGTCGTGCCGTGTAAGCGCGCGTGCGCGTATCGTATTTGCTTACCGCTGGCGCTCGTCAATCACGCTCTGAGGCTGACTGTGCATTTCAATTTAACGACCGCACTACACCACGTTACAAAGCGATGGATTTTGACGCTTTTCAGTTGCTGTTTCTTTCTAACTAGCGGAATAGGAAAGAGGGATAAGTGAGATAGAGCAATTGCACTAGCTAGTTAACTTGTTACTATTATTAGTATTCCCATGTGTTCGTAGCAGAGTCCGGTTAAAATAAATAGGTACCTAAATGAATTTATTTGGGAATTTATTTCACTACTGTGAAGAAAAATACCAAAAGACTAACGAATTTTCGGTAAAACGTCGATGAATGCGTACATTTTGCTGTCACTTGTGTAATAAATAAATCCACAGGCTCGCTCTCACTGTGCCGCACCCTACTACACCGGCCAACTCAAATTAAGACTAACGATTCGGAGCCTTAATGTTAGCAGTTTTAATTTTAATTTGCAAACAAATTTGACAAGGCCATCGCGCGGACCAAAATGTCAGAACATAATGCATCATTACATCAATATTTGTGGGTGTTTATAGAGTTCTATTTCTATACACAAATAAACTCTATTACTAAGCTTTGATTGGCTGTTCGTTTTTTGCGGTACGCTAGTACGGAACCTTCTGTGCAACGATCTGACTTGGACTTGGCTGTTTTTTAATATGCCTTAAATAATTGATTTTTAGATGTTAGTTACAGTAGGTTCTCACGGTGCGAAATGATCGTTAGAATAAGATATCCAGTATAACACATTTTATTGCGAGCTGAATCAATGACAATAGTTTTATGATATTTCTGTGAGCTCTGGTGAAGATATTTTCAACAATTATTATTAACTATCAACTGTACGATTTAAAGCTCTGTTTTCGCAATGAACAAACTTAGTGTCAGAAGCGAGCTATAATTGGACCTAAATTCTGTCCAATTCGCGGCGTCCTGCGTTAGTCAGAGCGTGTGCGAAGGCTTTAAATTATTAATGTCCAGTGTCAGGTGGCCTTAACTTGGCGGGATGTAAGGTAAACTTTGCTACATCGTAATTACGCGCCACACCTAACTTTGCCACTAAGTCAACACTTGTTGAAAGCAAATAGTAATTAAATGCCTACTATTTTATAGCTTACTACTAGGTAGTCTAGGTATAGCAATTCTTTGTTGAACTCAGATAAAAAGATGATCTGAAACACCAATTCCAAAATTCCAACCCATACCAATGGTTCTGTAGGTCCTCAGGACGGCGGTGATCACTTAGGATTAGGTGAACCCCATGCCAGTTTGCTGGCTTCAGTTTGAGTACAAATAACACAATGAGGTAGAACTTGTTGAATGTAGAATATTTTTTATTTTATTTTAATTCACCTTTTTGACTTAAAATAATCCCTAACTCGGCAACGTTGCGAATACCTAAACCGCTGCTATCGGCTTTTCGTGCCATTCCGAATTTTTGATAACTTAACACAGTATCAGAGCGCTTCATAAACTATGTCTACCTACCGTATCCACTTGTCTACATAGTAAATTTTAGCTATTTTAAAGTAGGTTATATCGTAATAAACACAATACAGTGGGATATTTGTATCAAATTGCTCCAGTGACCCGTAGAACGACTTTTCTTGGAAACTCGTAAATTCAAAACAAATGACAGTTTTATCGCCTTCCCAGGTCGGTGTGAATTCAGAAAGTCTTGGAATTTGAAGACTAGAGGGTAATAAAATTCACATCATTGGTGTGGACGTACCTTTATGACAGTACGTGCGTAGATGCGCTATTATTCTGCATTCTTTGGAGTACCAACAATGCTTTACGACCTATGTTATACATATACAACAAAGTCTTGAGATTTTTGTTTCAGATTGTTGTATGTACGAGTATATTTGAATTACCTAAGCAGTTCACATTCCAAAATGTTACTTAATAAAGCGCAAAAGGAAATATTCCGTATTGTCTTCATTCTTGGAAATCTAATTTGGAAATTCATTTTTGGGGTATTTCTATTCGAAATTAAAACACTACCGATTCTGATATGAGAAAAAAAAGAATCTCTTTCGCATAGTAATTTACTATTTCTAATAGTACCTAAAGCACGCTTTAAGTAATCTTTTTGGTAATCATACATACACACACAAATCACGTCTTTATCCCTTACGGGGTAGACAGAGCCTAAGGCCACATTTAGCATGATTGAGGGCGTATAAATGGAAAATGGAATCAAAATAGTGATGGGTTGCTAGCCTCATCGCCTATAACATGATTCCTATGATTTTCACCCATTCCCTCGATGGACTTTTACCATCTGCGCGGGTAGAGAAGCAACTGGTACATTCTATATTTTTTCTTTGCTCTCAGACAAGCATGGAAGAAATTTTTGATAATCAAGTTGCAATATATCAGGTGGCAGAATTTCAGTGTTTTGCTCCCACGAGCAATGTTGACCACTGAGCCATAGCCCTTTTGCACTGCTGCAATGCACACAACAAAATACGCGTAAGTTAAGTCTAATGTGTAATTTCTTGTTTTTTTTATATTGTTATTTTTATCTTGATTGTGTGTATTGCAGTATCAAATAAACGATTTATCTATCTATCTATCTATCTATCTATCAATAATTACACTATACTGATGGAAGCGATATTTATATGCTTCGAGACCACAATATACTCTACGTAAATAAATATACGTATATAAATAAATATAAATATAATTTACACCAATTGACCTAGCCCCAAACTAAGCAAAGCTTTTAAAATGGGTACTAGACAACGGATAAACATACTTATCGTCGGGGATAGTGCAATACCGCGTAACTAGCACTTGGTAAATACTGCGTATCTGCACAACACCCATAGGGAAAATCGGCGTAACTGTCATTGATTAGTACCGCGTATCTAACAAAAGTAGGCAAATGAAGATTTCCCGCCAACGAACGTAAAATCCTGACTAGAATATACCAGTTCAAACCAGTATAAAGTTGGGTGTTGCGTAGACGCAGTATTTACTAGTGCTAGTTACGTGGTTTTGCATTGTGAGTGTTGTGTAGATACGCAGTATTTACCAGTGCTAGTTACGCGGTATTGCACTATTCCCCGACGTTATATAGTTAAATACATACTCAAATATATACTAAACATCCAAGACTCGAGAACTAACAATCGTATCCTACAAATATTATAAATGTGAAAGTTTGTGAGTATGGATGTTTGTTACTCTTTCACGCCAGAACGGCTAGACAGATCTGGATGAAATTTGGAACATAGATAGATTATAGTCTGGAATAACACATAGGTTACTTTTTATCCCGGAAAATTGCGTAATTCCTGCGGGATAGTGATAAACGAATTCTATGCAGACGAAGTTGCGGGCAACAGTTAGTTTTTCATACAAATATGTCATTACAATGTCTTCTCGAAGCTCGAAGAAAAGTAGTCTAATTTTCACACAAGAAAATTCAGATAGACATTCGTTATTATTCAGCCACTTCTTACTGTGGTCACCCGAGCTGTAAAGAAGTGGTCGCCAGTAAACAGCACGCCGGGGATATTTAGGCCGGCATCGCCCAGCCCAGGCCATTTCACTTTAATATATTCTGCTATATTTATAGCGGAGACCTGAGAATAAAATTTCGTCACCTTACAACGCGAGAATTTCAGAGTATTCACTTGGATCACTATGCTTAGTGGAAGTTTTCGATAGCAAAATACGTCTCGATAACGTTTGCGTTAAACTGTCAAATACTATGAGAACTGTTTTTTGCCGTTTCGTTCCGCTAGCGGCGCTGTCAATTACCCCATAGTAATTGAGACGTTTCAGCGAACGCGTTCGATACGTTTTTCGTGTCAAAAACTTACACTAGAGGCACAGTATGCTTGGTGTAAGTTTTCGGTCACACAATATGTTTCAAGCACGTTTGCGTTAAAATGTCAAATGCCTAGACTTGTGGCTTCTCAAGCAGAGGGTGGGTTCGAATTCGGGGCTCGCACCTCTTGAGTTTTCGGAATTTATGTGCGAAATTACATTAACAATTTACTATGAGCTTTTCAGTGAAGGGAAACGTCGTGAGGAAACCTGCACACATCTGCAAAGCAATTCAATGATGTGTGTGAAGTTCCCAATACGCACTTGGCCCGTTTGGGAACTATATACCAAGCCCTCTCATTCTGAGAGGAGGTCTGTGCCCAGCAGTGGGACTTATATAAGCTGTAGATGATGATGATGATGATGATGGATTGAGTGAGACGTATTGTGTGAAAACTTACTCTAGAGGCTCAGATGATCTGAACATACCTAATACACAAGTATTCGGAATGTGAAGAGTTGCCATATATTACAAAACTAGTATTTTGTATAATATAGGGTGGGAAAAAGGCTTGTTATCTAACTCGGCATCGGAATCAGCTAGCTGTCACATTCATACAAGATCTGTCAAAGTGAACACGATGGCGATTGCGAGCGAGTTAGACAATAAGCCTACTGATGGATTACCAAATGGTAAATGAGCACCACCCGTGGACAATCGCGTGTACAGGTTTGGTCTTATTGTGAATTTCAAACGTAATTTTGCACATAAATTCCGAAAAATTCAGAGGTGTGAGACCGCGATTTGAACCCACGACCGTCTGCTTGAGAGGTCGTAGGTTGAACCACTAGACTACCACGGCTTGTTGATATATAACTACCACACTGTAGTTTTTAATTTCCATCACAATTTACTAAATGAAATTTATCAAATCCCTAATAAACTGGATAATGATACGTTTTGATACACTAATTAGTAGGATGTCTTTCTTACTTGTAATTAATGTCGGCGGGTTTTTGTTTTAAAGGGAGACTTTTAATGAAAAGGTACATTTCTCAAACATAGTGGGTATACACGTTACTTACTAAAAAGAAGATGCAAAGATAAACATTTATGGACGACTCCGACGACTAGTTCATTGCCGGCCTTGACCAGAGATGTAAGTATGAAAATCCATTCCTAATCGCTGCGTATTTATTTTAAATCGAGTTAATAGAAACGTGACCAAAGAAATATGCTTAACCAGCACGCTGGCCCAAGACACGCATCGAATGATCAAAAGTTATTAAAATTATGAAATTGGTGTTTTTGCGTTACTTTACTACTCCTACTCAAACATAAAACGGAAAAAAGTACTTTTGCTTATTTTAGTCATAATCTTTGAAAAAACACTAGGTATACAAATTCGCTATCGCTGGGTCTTCTAACAATACTCGATCAGGAATCGGGTTCTTGCCGGCTTCCGCAATAATGTAGTACAGTGAAACCTGGATAACTGGCAATTCAAGGGACCTGCGAAATAGTCTCACTTAAAGAGGTATTCCACGTACCCAGTGTCTCAGATAGCCAGGTATAAATTAATATCTGTCTCATTTACAGAGGCTCTCATTAATAGAGGTTACTATAGTTATAGAGGTGCGACAATGAAATAAAATAATGTGTAGTAAAAACATATACATACCTACATGAGTAAATAAAACAGGTAGTTCACAAAAATAATCAAGAAGTTTTTTTAAATATAAATAGTACAAAACAGCACGTAAAGATAATTACGGCTTTAATTTCGTCATTTTTCAAAAAGACGCCGATTACAACAAAACAAAACAAAACCTGAGGTCATTGAGGCACAAAATTAGCTAAATTTAGTAAATAAAACGAAAATTAAAATATGTAGTGCCAGTTACAGAGGTGATAAAATTTTGTCTCAGTTACAGAGGTCATTGCCAGTGAAATTCAAAGGAAACAATTTAGAAAAATTGTTCCTTAAAATATAATCTCAGTAAAAGAGTTAAAATACACTGGATGTCTCAGTTATAGAGGTAACTATGACGATAAAATCGAAACAAGAATCCCAGATATAGAGGTTTGTTTTGTCCCACTAACAGAGGTAATCCAGTGCTAAGGTGTCGGGACCACAGCATGAGTTCCAGCTATGGAGGTTCCTCACTTATCCAGGTCCCACTTAACCAAGTTTCACTGTATTTTCTACTATCTATTGTAATAACGTTTGTCCAAGGGTTAAAAAAAAATAAAAGATCTAATAAAATAAAAGGTCTAGCCAAGTTCAAAGAAAAGGAACTGGCGACGTAGCAGCCGTGTGTAACATAAATATGTACGAGTATATCCACGATATAATCATTTTCACAATCATCCGTCCGCCCAGTCCATTCGGCACGGACGGCATAAGCGAGCAATTATCCTCGTTTTCATCGTTAGTTATTACCATTCTGTCTATCTTAAACTTATTTTAGTGTCGCGGATAAAAGCATAGCACCTTCTAAAGGCTGTATAATTGGATCCTCCCGAAACCCCGTGCTGTGCGCGCAGTCCGCGATTCTCGACGTTCCTTGTCAGCTGCGATAGCTTGCAATTTTCAGTGTTAGAGACGGGACACGGGACATAGCATTGCGGAATATCGCTAAATTGACCAATTTACATTATTATAGCTATTGCCCGCGGCTTCCCTATTGGAGAAACATTTTATTCATAATGCCATTAGAATTTACATATTGTTCTATACTTATTATTTTTGACACTGTATTTTTATTTCATTGTTTATAATTTATTATGTTCTTGTTATTATTAATTTGGACGATCTCAACAGAAATACTTATATTTGTGACATGCATCATCAATACATAGTATAAAATAAAGTCGCTTTCCGCTGTCTGTCTGTCTGTCCCTACGTATGCTTTAAAACTACGCAACGGATTTTGGTGCGGTTTTTTTAATAGACAAGGGTGATTCAAGAGGAAGGTTTAGATGTATAATTCTACGCAGACGAAGCCAGTGTTTTTATATAAAGTAATTTTTGTTAATAAATAAATAATTCTAAATCTAATCTAAACCTTCGACCGCGCAGATTAACTATAGCCAATGTTACTCAGGGATATCCGGGATATCAGGGATATCAGGGAAAAAGTTTTTAAAAACTGTCCAGTACTCGTAGTTTCAGTTTATTTGTTACAAACAAAAATGGAAATATTTTGTCTTCGTGTTAATTACTATTAATAGTATTATTAAATATAGAGTATACATTTCAGATGTTTCGTGAATAAAACAAAAAAGCCTTAATAGCTTATTTTTTCTAATTATTACCTACGTTTATATAGGTACTAAGTTTTGTCTTTCATTCCGAAATATCTATATTATATTGTAACGTGGCTGACTGACCATTGTCTAAATCCATGGTGACTTGAAATTACTTGAGGATCACAAAGGTTCACTACGCAGGGAATTCACGAAATTATATATTATTTCTATACTTTTCATGAAGCGACGCCGCCCACATTAATAAGCTAGTGCTCTAATAATACTTTATCATAATATTGAATATTTTATTGCATAGAAACAATATAAAGTTACTAAAGCTGAGGGCTTTACTGAGTCTAAATGCTATTAAAAGAAACAACCATCTTTGTTGCACATTATAATTCAGACTGACATTTTAATACAAAAACAAGAAGCATTCTAAAATTAAAAACATTCAAAAATTATAAAAAAGTATAAAAACATAAAGTAATACAAAAAGGTTGTGCCTGTGGCACATTTCTCCCCCTTTTGGTCACACCAGCATCCGTACTAACTTCTTTAGAGGCCGACGAAGCACACCGGCAGAAGTGACCACATCCGCCACTCTGACAATTCCGTCTCGGCCAGGAAATAATGCTGTCACCCGCCCTCTGGGCCATGAACCCCGAGGCAAGTTGCCATCGGCAATGAGGACCAGGTCACCCACCAGCAGAGCCGGGGCTTCTCCATCGCCTGATCTCGGTACCAGAGTAGGCAGGTATTCTCTGACCCAGCGTCGCCAAAAATGGTCGGTTAGACGTATTGCTCTGCGCCATGTGCTCATGCTCAGTAGGTCAGCTTCCGTCATCGTCGCTGGAATCGGTCGACCTGATGAAGTGCCAAGCAGGAAATGAGAAGGAGTGAGGGCCTCTTCGCTATCTGGATCGGACGGCACATGAGTGAGTGGCCGCGCGTTTACCAGCGCCTCCGCTTCGGCCAGCAGTGTGCGCAGCACCTCGTCTGATGGTTGGCGTTCGGTGAGAGTAGCTCGCAGGGCAACCTTAACGCTCCGCACTAGCCGCTCCCAGGCGCCACCCATAAAAGGAGCTGATGGAGGGATGAACCGCCAGTTAATCTTCTCGTTAGCAGCGTAGTTAGAAGTGGCGCTAGCGTAGAGTGCCCGTAACTCCCTGTTGGCACCCACAAAGGCGGTTCCGTTATCTGACCACATCTCCGTAGGCGTACCTCTTCTGGCAACAAAACGACGTAGGGCCATAATCGCTGCATCTGCAGACAGACTGCAAACAACTTCGAGATGTATGGCGCGGATGACTAGGCAGGTAAACAGAGCAATATATCTTTTCTCTCGCCTGCGGCCAACTGTCACCTGTATTGGGCCAAAGTAATCAAGCCCAACGAAGGAGAACGGGCGACGGTGATGGGCTAACCGGGCTTCTGGCAAGTTCCCAAGTAGTGGTCGATAGGGAACGGCACGACGTATGCGACAAAGTTGGCATCTAAAAGCAACCGAGCGGACCGTTTCTCGTAGACTAACCAGGTGGTATTTCTGCCGAAGCTCGTTAACGACAGTCTCTGTGTTGGCGTGAGCGGCGCGACGGTGGTGGTACTCCACAAGATGGCGAACGGATGGGTGTTTACCGTCGAGGACTATAGGGTGTTTTACATCCTCTGATATTTCAGAAGCTGCTGTGATGCGACTGGACAACCGGAGTAAACCATCATCGCTCATCACAGGAGCTCTTTTGGCTAGGCGGCTGGCTCGTGGCAGGGGTTGGCCATTGTGACTTCGCAGGCGAGCTACTTCGTCCGGGAATGTGTCCAGCTGAGACTGGCGAAGAACGTGTGCCTCCGCCAGACGAATGTCGCCCGCAGTCAACTCCCCAGGCAACACCAGTGGGGGCGTCGGTGAGGACGCGCTCGTGGGCTGAAACATAAAGGTACACAAACCCCCCTCACAACGAACTAAATAAGCTGTGTCTAAGCCCCGCCGATAGAGACTACGCCTACGCAGTAACGTTATATAGCGATGTGCTATAGCTGTGGCACGTACCAACTTAAGCCACGAGCTAAAACGCAGTGGATTGGCTGAAATTGGTGCTGCAATGTTCACATCACTAATAAAATTAACTAAAAAAGCTGGCTTCAGTTCATCTTGGCCCAAGTTTTGCGTGTCACACGGTTCGCTGGGCCAATCTGAAGAGAGCAGAAACTCGGGACCTGTGATCCAACGAGATTCCTGAGTTAGCGCAGTACGTTTCAATCGAGTGGCATCGTCCGCTACGTTTAAATGGCTGGGCACCCAGCGCCACTCGTCAACGCCGGTACACTCAAGAATCTCGCCCACTCTATGTGCTACAAAAGGCTTAAAAGAGCGCGCATCGCTACGAAGCCAACCCAGAACGGTCATAGAGTCACACCAAAAGACTCTCCGTGACGCCTTCATTCGGTGCGCTTCGCAGATCGATGATGCTAGGCGTGCTGCAATAAGAGCGCCCTGAAGCTCTAAACGCGGAATGGAAACCGGTTTTAATGGCGTAACACGGACTTTGCTACAGATGAGCGCCAGTTTCACGTAGCCGTTGGAGAAAATGAATCGCCAATATGCGACAGCGGCATAAGCTGACTCGCTAGAGTCCGAAAATACATGAAGCTCGCACTCATGTACTAGGAGCTCGCTTGACGAGTACCAGCGTGGAATCTGCAAGTGTGAGACGGCAAACAAATCCTCAAACCAGAGGCCCCACGCAGCAGTATCGGTCTGAGAGAGTTCCTCGTCCCAGTCGAGACCCTTACGCCATGAATTTTGGAACATAATACGGCCTCTTACAACTATAGGCGCAAGGATGCCGAGGGGGTCGTAAACCCGCATGACATGCGCTAGCACTTCACGCTTTGTGAGCTTTTTGGGCAGCACCTGTTTGGTCACTCCGGTATTGAAGCCAATGGAGTCGGTGGCAGGCCTCCAAATAAGGCCTAGAGTGCGAACAGGAGCAGCTAGACTACCTAAGTCTACTCCCAAACTACTGTTTGCTACGGGTGCTTCTAGTAAACTCTCCTTCGGCAACAATGATAATGCTTCAGGGTAGTTTGACACCCAACCGCGCATCTCAAAACCACCGTTTGCATGAACCGTCAAAATATCAGCAGCCAAACAAGCCGCCTGCTCCACAGTATCTAGACTACCAATGTAATCGTCCATATAGTGATCGCAAACGATGGCTTTGGCTGCATCAGGATAGCTGTCCTGAAATTCGATGGCATTCTTATTTTTAATATACAAAGCTGTAAAAGGACTGGATGCGGCACCGAAAATCATTGAAGACATCCGATACACTTTAATCGGCCCGGTCGGATTGTCACGCCACAAGAAACGCTGAGCATCGCGATCATCTTGTTTAATTTTGATCTGTGGAAACATCTCACGAATGTCAGCGGTTAATGCGACTTTGCCCTCGCGAAAGCGCATCAAAATTCCCAGAAGGGGCTGAAGCAGGTCTGGGCCCGTTAATAAAAAGGAATTTAGTGAAGAGCCCTGTGACTTTGCCGCAGCGTCATGCACGACACGCAACTTACCTGGTTTGTTCGGATTGATTACACCGAAGTGAGGCAAAAACCAAACTATTGACTTCGCGTTACAAACATTCGTACACAGTTCAGCGTAATCCTTCCGAAGCATGTCGTGAATGTTCTGACGATACTTTTGCGCGTAGGCGGGGTCTTTAGTCATTTTGCTCTCGAGACTTAAAAATCTTGACAAAGCTAATTTATAGCTGTCAGGTACAATTAAATTGTCCGACTTCCAGAGCAATCCTACTTCAAACCGACCGTCGGGCAAACGACACGCTGTGCGCTCAACTATATCAACGGCGCGCTCGTCGTCGGCGCTGCGAGCCTCGCGCTTTGTGATACCAATAGAGTCGAGCCTATATTGTTCTCGAATTAAACACTCTAGTCCCGAACGATCGCACGATTGCCCGACCTTGGTTTCGCAAAAGGTAGTATGATTGACAAAGTCAATCGGTGCAGTTGTACTACAACCAAAACCAAATAAAACCCAGCCTAAAGCCGTGCGGATAGCAACCGGCTGAGTCTTGGTACCGTTTCGTAAAGCTTTCGTCATAGTGAGTTGCCAGTTATCAATGCCGATAATAATAGTAGGCTTCACGTCACCGTAGCAAAACTCACCAGCGATATCGGCAAGGTATGGGTAAGCATCAACACTTTGCTTCCGAACAAACTGGCCAGCGGCACCTAAGCCGACAATTGACCTAGCTCTGTGAATAAAATGAGTTTCGTTAGAGCTGCGACCTTTAATGGCAAAGTCCACGTACTGCACCGTCGTCTCCTTTCTCAAACCACCTACGCAGTCTAGATGAATAGTCTTTTCGGGACCGTTGAGACCTAATTTGACTGCAACTTCAGCGTCAATGAAAGTGGCTGTCGAACCGTCGTCTAACAGAGCGTAGGTGTCTACGCTACCGGACGGGCCTGACACAGTAACTGCAACCACTTTCAACAACGGCCGAGAAGACAATTGATGCGAACGAGAATAAAGGTTGCTGGAAGCCGACGAAGTCGAAGCATGTGTAAGTACTTCTTTAAACTCAGACTCAACGTCGCAAGGCATGGCGGCGGACTCGGCACTACAAGGCGTGGCAGCGGGCTCGGCACGGCGCGTGGCCGCCGAAGTTGACGGTTCGTCGTCGTCCTCTACCTCTATATGTGCCGCCGCGGCTCGTTCAAAATTCGGATTGTGCAGCAAAGCGTGATGTCGAAAAGTGCAGCCGTCAATGCCACATTGACTTTTCGCTTTGCAAAAATTAAGTCTATGCCAACCTAATTTCAAACACCGATGACAGACTCTATTCTTTTTGACACACTGCCATCTGTCATCCACTGACATAAGTTTAAATTGATGACAGTCAATCAAACTATGAAAATGATTGCATAAAATACAATTAGAAACATTGTTCGATGCTGCCGTTGAACGCAGATTTTTTGTTAAAGTCGCGGACTTAGCGCGTTGGCCTTCAACAACAGCATGGACTCTATCTTTGGGCCGCCTATTGTCAACAGCATGCGACACGGTCGGCGCCAAAGACGGCTCAAAAATAACACCGTATCTAGACTGTAAATCTACTTGATATTCCAAAAAGTCTGCGAAAAGTTCTAGCTTAGTAGCACCGTTCGCATCATGAAAGGCAGCGTATTCGATCCACCGTGTCCGTAACAGTGGCGTTATTTTATTGACTAGCGCCTGAAAGAGCTCAGGCGATCGTAAATAATCAGTCTGATCAAGCAAACGCACGACTTCCACGCAGTTACGGACGCGGCAGGCAAATATCGCAAAGTCTTTACCTTCACCGCTGACCTTTGGCAACGCGCGCACCGCGGCCACCTCGCGCAGCACCACCAGCTCGGGCCGGCCGAAGCGCGTGGCCAGCGCGCGCAGCACGGCGCCGGGCTCGCGCGCCGACACCAGCAGCGCGGCCACGGCCTCGCGCGCAGAGCCTTGCAGCGCGGCGCCTAGGCGCGCTAGATTTTCGACTGGGCTAAACGAACTCTCGGTCGTCTCGTAGATTCGCTTAAATGTAAGCCAATCTAAATGTGATTTGCCATCAAAATGAGGCAACGTTAGATAAACTTTATTCGGTCGTACATCTTTATTTACATTGGAAATCAAAGTTTCTAACGATTTAATAAGCAGCGGTACATCGGACGCAGGTTGTGAAACATTTGCGGGCTGCAGAACATTCGATGTCACGTTTTCTGTGTGGGGCGGCGGCGCGCCCACTGGAAACTGGCAGGGCGGCGGCGCGCCCTCTGGAAACTGGCGGGGCGGCGGCGCGCCCGCTGGAAACTGGCGGGGCGGCGGCGCGCCCGCTGAAGACTGGCGGGGCGGCGGCGCGCCCGCTGAAAACTTATAATAAACCGCAGCGGCGGCGGCCTGCTCGTGCGGCAGGTCCCTGTAAGGCACAAACAGGGGCTCATCTTGCTCGGTCTCAGGGTCTGCCTGTCTGGTAAATGAATTATCGACCCAATCTTGGACCGAGTTACGACTAGAGAATGCTGAGCCGCGTCGGCTCGCATCTGCATCTATGGCAGCGAGTTCGGCTCGTAGCTCGGCCTCCGCCGCCTCGCGCTCTAGAGCGGCCTGACGCTGCGCTTGTTGCGCTTCTAAGTCAGCAATGCGGCGCGCGTGATGCGCCTCCGCGGCCAACCGCCTGGCCACCACCGTGGCAGAAGAGCGGGATGTAGTCGGGCTGGCGGGCCGGGGCCGGGAGGCCGCCGACACGGCGACAGATCCGCTTGGTGCTGACGGTTGTACCCGAATGGACGCAGTCGTGCTCGCGGGCCGGGAGGTCGTCGGGGGTGCGGTCGCCAAAACGGCGAGAGGGCCGCTAGGCGCGGACGGTTCACCCTCCCTCTCCGCACCCGACGGGCCTTCCGGGGCTGCTGCGAGCTTCTTAGCGCTAGCGCGCGTTTCTACGACCATTTTCACGTACTAAAAAGTTACAAGTGAAACTCCTAGGTACTCCCTGTTTCTTCGTCCGGACTTTATCACTCACTGAATCACTATTTACTACGGTAGAAGGACCAGAAATAAAGCTGAGGGCTTTACTGAGTCTAAATGCTATTAAAAGAAACAACCATCTTTGTTGCACATTATAATTCAGACTGACATTTTAATACAAAAACAAGAAGCATTCTAAAATTAAAAACATTCAAAAATTATAAAAAAGTATAAAAACATAAAGTAATACAAAAAGGTTGTGCCTGTGGCACAGTTACAAACGAGTCTGCTTTTGTTAAATGAAAGGTATTTATATCAGTTTGTTTTTTCTTTACTTTCTGCGAATCCCTATATTGCCGGTAAGCCCTTCTGACAGAGACATATTGACATTCTTATTAAAAAAACAACAGCCGCATGTCACAGTTAACGTCAGACTTCAGAAATGACAATATATGACAATATCGCAATATTGTTGGCGAACCTTTTTAGCCTTAAATAGTGGTGGCACATCATTACCTACACGAGTCTTACTGAGCGATTTTATCAGAACTGGTGCTCAGCTATTTTTCTCTTATTGTTCGTTAACTGGCTGCAGCGTTAGAGCGAGACGTGTAATTGTTTCATCTGTTTGACTTTAATTCTTAATAGGATGTAGTTTCAGTTTAATGAGCGAAAAGCATGGAAAGCAATGTAAAAGTTCAAGAGTGTTTAAATATTTTTATGATTAGGTAACGGAAATTTGAATTAAAAAAAAAAAACTTAAAAATGAAGGTGGGGCTCGGAATCGAACCCAGTTCCTCGTCATTCCGTAGTAGACATTCTACATTCTTCACCATAAAGACTGACTCTGAACGATTTGCATACACAATGAGATAATTGTTTTGTATGTTCTCAAAACTATTCGATTTTCGGAATAACGTAAAAGAATTTAAGATTATGAAGAAAATACAGAAAGTTATTATACCTACCTTAACTTATATTTGATAATATCTATTAATAGGTCTAATAAACCTCAGTTAAAGTAAGTAATAAAAAATGTGGAATTCCCATGAAGTCCTCAAATAAACATGATAACCGGAAAAGGCAATAAAATTCAAATCGTCCTTCAGAAAGGCATCAAATTCTAAATTAATTCAGTTCCCACCCACTTACATAAACTCTTTATTTGCCCACAAAGCCCCCTCTTGCGTACCATAAAGATGACATTTGCAAAAATATAAAAAGGCGGGGAAAGCGGCTCGATGACATGTCAATCGAATTTTACTTATACAAAGCAATGGCGCGTGGCTCAAGCACAAGTCACAGCGGTGGGAAAAGGCTATTTAAAAATAGAAAACGTTGTTTTCTAATAGCCCCCTTGATACCATTGTCTGCAAAAAAGAGTGGGTTAATAATTATAGTCCTGCGGCCTTGGTAATGTGGAAAGTAAATAGAGACATTCAATTTTAATTAATACGAACTATCAATACGGTCACTAAATATTGGCACGTGACAAGTTAAATACTAACAACGATAATTGAATTAACTTTACATAAGATCTCACAATTTTTGCCATGGAAGAATTGGACGAAAGTTGAACATGTTTTACCTAAATATATAATTTCTTTCAATGAAGTGCTATTTTCAATGACAAGGTCGACTCTACTCAACAAAAATTTTGTTCAATTCTTTTCCGCCAAGGTGTCATCTTTGGGCCACATGAGAAACGTCTCAGGTTGATATGACGGCTTTTACCAGGCGTTGTTTGGCTTTTACGGTTGACAGCGGCCTGGGTAGGGCGCGGCAGCGGATGGGTTAGCGGTCTTTTAAAAAACTAAATCAAACCGATTTCATTTTTAACTTCATCACAGGGTACACTGAGAGAAAAGACCGCCTAAATTCGGAAGGTTGGTCCTTCCTTTTTGACTCAGTGGGTAATCTACCTTCCAAAACGGAAGGAAGTGGTTCCGAAATCATACCCTCCAAATTTGCCCAGATAGAAGGTAATTTATTGGAAGGTAACAATATACCTTCTAAATCTACCCACTGAGTCGAAAAGGAAGGTAATTTATTGGAAGGTATTACCAATGGACGGTAACTACATACCTTCTAAATCTACCCACTGAGTCGAAAAGGAAGGTAATTTATTGGAAGGTAATACCAATGGACGGTAACTACATACCTTCTAAATCTACCCACTGAGTCGAAAAGGAAGGTAATTTATTGGAAGGTAATACCAATGGACGGTAACTACATACCTTCTAAATCTACCCACTGAGTCGAAAGGGAAGGTAATACCAATGGACGGTAACTATATACCTTCTAAATTACTCACAGAGTCGAAAAGGAAGGTAATTTACTGGAAGGAATTTACCAATGGACGGTAAAATCAAGAATGTATTAGGTATTACCTTCTAAATTTACTTCGGTAGGTAATAATAATTGGATTTAAAATATCCTTCCAGAACGGTTGCAATTACCTTACTAATTACCTCCTATTGCGTAAGGAAAATACGAAAGGAATTTGTTTGATTCGGTAGGTAAGTTTTGATTTTCCTTCCAGACGTTAAAATTACCCATCGATAATAGAAGGTAATAAGTGAAGGTAAATAAATAATTAGAAAGGAAATGTAAGATTTCCTTCCAGATTCTCCAATTACCTTCCTAATTACCCTCTATTGCGAAAGGAAAATACTGAAGGATTTTGTTTAATTCGGTAGGTCAGTTTCGATTTTCCTTCCACACCTTAAAATTACCCATTGAATATAGAAGGTAATAAGTGAAGGTAAATAAATAATTAGGAAGGAAATATAAGATTTCCTTCCAAATTCTCCAATTACCTTCCTAATTACCCTCTATTGCGGAAGGAAAATACTGAAGGCTTTTGTTTGATTCGGTAGGTAAGTTTTGATTTTCCTTCCACACCTCAAAATTACCTATTGAATATAGAAGGTAATAAGGGAAGGTAAATAAATAATTAGGAAGGAAATATAAGATTTCCTTCCAGATTCTCTAATTACCTTCCTAATTACCCTCTATTGCGGAAGGAAAATACTGAAGGCTTTTGTTTGATTCGGTAGGTAAGTTTTGATTTTCCTTCCACACCTTAAAATTACCCATTGAATATAGAAGGTATTAAGTGAAGGTAAATAAATAATTAGGAAGGAAATATAAGATTTCCTTCCAGATTCTCCAATTACCTTCCTAATTACCCTCTATTGCGGAAGGAAAATACTGAAGGCTTTTGTTTGATTCGGTAGGTAAGTTTTGATTTTCCTTCCACACCTTAAAATTACCCACTGAATATAGAAGGTAATAAGTGAAGGTAGATAAATAATTAGGAAGGAAATATAAGATTACCTTCCTAATTACCCCCTATTGCGGAAGGAAAATACTGAAGGCTTTTGTTTGATTCGGTAGGTAAGTTTTGATTTTCCTTCCACACCTTAAAATTACCCATTGAACATAGAAGGTAATAAGTGAAGGTAAATAAATAATAAGGAAGGAAATATAAGATTTCCTGCCAGATTCTCCAATTACCTTCCTAATTACCCTCAATTGCGGAAGGAAAATACTGAAGGCTTTTGTTTGATTCGGTAGGTAAGTTTTGATTTTCCTTCCACACCTTAAAATTACCCATTGAATATAGAAGGTAATAAGTGAAGGTAGATAAATAATTAGGAAGGAAATATAAGATTTCCTTCCAGATTCTCCAATTACCTTCCTAATTACCCCCTATTGCGGAAGGAAAATACTGAAGGCTGTTGTTTGATTCGGTAGGTAAGTTTTGATTTTCCTTCCAGACCTCCACATTACCCATCGAATATAGAAGCTAATAAGCGAAGGTAAATAACGAATTAGGAAGGAAATCCATAATTTCACTATATTTCCTTCCTAATAAGTTATTACCTTCACTTATTACCTTCTAAATTCGATAGGTAAACAAGGTCTAGAAGGAAAATCAAAACTTACCTACCGATTCAAACAAAAGCCTTCAAGGGGGTAATTAGGAAGGTAATTGGAGAATCTGGAAGGAAATCTTATATTTCTTTCTTAATTATTTATCTACCTTCACTTATTACCTTCTATATTCGATGGGTAATTATAAGGTCTGGAAGGAAAATCAAAACTTACCTACCGAATCAAACAACAGCCTTCAGTATTTTCCTTCCGCAATAGGGGGTAATTAGGAAGGTAATTGGAGAATCTGGAAGGAAATCTTATATTTCCTTCCTAATTATTTATCTACCTTCACTTATTACCTTCTATATTCGATGGGTAATTATAAGGTCTGGAAGGAAAATCAAACCTTACCGATTCAAACAAAAGCCTTCCTTTTTCCTTCCGCAATAGGTGGTAATTGGAGAATCTGGACGGAAATCATTTCTTTACTACCTTCTTCATTTGTTAGGTAATTGTTCTAGAAGAAAAAAACACAAAGATTAAAAGTTTCCCTTATACGAGAGCTGGTAAATAAAAAGGCAATGGGGACAAATCAGAACGTTTACGTTTACGAATGGTCAGTTAATTAACCTTTTATATATGTTAGAGTATGTAGAATAAAAACTCATAATCCGAACTCAATATAAAATCTTATCATTCGACGTAAGAAGGCAAACATGAAGTTAATAGATAAAGATAACCTATAGAGGGAAATACATAATTACTGACAAGCTATAATTAAAGTATAAATCAAATCTTAAACACCGAATCAAACATTGAATACTATGTAGTAACTATAATAAAATAACAACAATAATGTAATAAAATCAGATTTATTGACACATACGAGTATGTATACAAACAAATCACTAATTCTTAAATCGACAATCATTACAATCGGGTTTATTCCCGAATAAAAAGAGGCATGCACAACAATAATTGAAAGATATCTTTTAGTTAATGATATTGTTAATCTGAAAGTTATTAATGGTCTGGTCGGAAAGCAATAGTAAAATCGCCCCTGGCTGAATTTGAAATATTTTTATGCACGTTTGTTTGTTTTATTATAAGAAATAATTTTACTGAATATTAAGCCTTAAATGTTTACGGTTAGCAAAAAAATAAAAATAATAAAAATTCCGTTTTTTTTTAGCCAAACTACATTACCAATTAACTTGTCCTTCGGATATTTTGTACATATATTTAAGATACATTTATATAAAAAAATATATATATTTTAATATATGAAATTTTATATTCTATTACATATAATTGTGAAAAAAATATATGTAATAGAATATAAAATTGCATATATTATATCAAAATAGTGGTGTCGCTAACTTGCAAGTAAAAAAAAAAGAAAAACTAAAACAGCCGAAATTGTGTACTTTAAAAAATGCTAGAACTATATTTTTTATATAAATGTATCTTAACTATATGTAAAAAATATCCTAAGGACAAGTTAATCGGTGTAAATGTAGTTTGGCTAAAAAAAATAAAAACTGAATTTTATTTTTTCGCTAATCGTAAACATTTAAGGCTTTATCAGTAAAATGATATCTTATAATAAAACAAACAAACGTGCATAACAACATTTCAAATTCAGTCAGGGGCGATTTTACTATTGCCTTCCGGCCAGACCCTTTGTCAACAAATATTTTGTAATCGTTAACCTGGCGGAGATAACCAAGATTTGATGCTTGATAATTCTAATTAAGTACCCAATTAGTACCAAATTACCAAGGCAAAATAATATAGTACCTTCGTAACTTCAGAGATAATGATATGAGCAATTATTTCCTTCGGATTTTATTAGAACGATACTTTGGGTATCGGCGGTGACATGTGAATGTGATATTGTTGTTCTGCTTCGTTAAGGCAACTAAGCGTCAGAAACGGACATTTAACGTTTTATTTGTTTGTAACGAGAAACGCCGTTAATTATCGTGTTTCATCTCACTCAGTCATGTGAAAACGATATAGTGCATCTCTCCATTATCGCGATAATTAACGGCATTTCCCGTTAGTGTGGCCCAGGCATAAGCTATCTCTGTAATCGAGTAAATTTAGTTAAACTAGGTATATTGAGGGCTTCTCAAATTTGAGGCCGCTAAATCACAAAATAAAGAATGGACTTATGTAAATAAGAAATCAGAATTTAGAAAAACTTTCAGTTTCTTTGAAATACAACGTCAAAAATCCGTTTCTGACGCTTTTTCCTTACCAAAAACAAGAAAGGGGCCTTAAGAGGGTGTATCCGTACTGAGCTGGCAACGTCGCATTTTTGGTGGTTTTTTACGATTATTTTACGGAAATTGAATGAAAGTTTCAAATGTGCGTCTGTAGTGCACTTCATTTTTAGTGTATTAATGACTGTGTCTAATGCAATAACTGATCGTGATGGACTTTAATTTTCTTATTAAACGAGATATATTATTTTATCCCTTTAATACGAAAATAGAAGTTCTTCACGATTAATCATTGCTTTGGACACATTGATACACTAAAAACGAAGTGCACTACAGATGCACATTCAAAACTTTCATTCAATTTCTGTGAAATAATCGTAAAAAACCACTAAAAATGCGACGTTGCCAGCTCAGTACGGATGCACCCTCTTAACAAAGTAGAACAACAGAATCAAATTCGCGTGTCACCCGCACCGCCGGTACCCGAAGAGTCTGCTTTGGTACTTGGGTACTACATATTTGAAACCATCAAATCCTGGATATGTCTTCGCCGGGTACGCCAAGTTGACGATCATAATATTTTGGCACATTTCTCTTAAATTATACAGTGTCATGATGGCGAATTCTTAAACTACTTTCGCACATGGTAATTAAGTATTTTGAATCTTAACTTATTATTAAAATAAAATATTATCGTTTTATTGTAGACACCAGGTTTCATTCCAACATTTATTCCTTCCTTACACTAAGCCTACGGTAAACTTAACGTGAGAGTCAGAAGGGCGGGTGTACCTTCACAAATATATAAAATGATGATTATACTAAAAAAATGTACTATACAGGTTGAGGTTCATTTTTTTTCTGAGTTTTGCAGCTTGAGCATTTTTGTTCTTATGTACTTGTTTACAAAATATTAGGAGGCTCTTGTACAAAAATGTCACTCACACAGTGACATTACTTCGTTCAAACCATTCGTACCAGCTCTTGTGAATCGACCACATTTTGAGCACATTTTTTTTTTGGAGTAATAACATTACGGTTCATGGTCGGATTGGTGGGGTACACCCGCCATTCTGACTGTCAGAATGGCGGGTGTACCTTTATACTGTAATAACTTTTTTGTGGAGCTGTACATTTTTTTTAAATTATGTACTAGACTAGTACATTTTGAGTAATTTTTTAGGGTTCCGTACCTCAAAAGGAAAAAACGCCCTGTGTGAACGCCCTAAAACTAAAAGCTATTTAATTTACGGCCTGGGGTGAATAAGTATTACATATTAAACATCTTGGCCACTCCTGCATCAAGACAGCGTTAACGAACCGTTTGAGCACTATTTAATGCCCGTGCACACCAAATGCGTGCTGCGTGACACGCGCACGCACCAGTTGTAATGTAGAAACTAAGAGATAGATGCCAGACCCGGTAGCTTATTACGTAACTCGCTCGCGATCACCATTGTCTTCATTTTGACAGTTTATGTATGGGCTGACAATTGGCATCGGAATCAGCTAGCTGTCACATTCATACAAGAACTGTCAACATAAACACGATTGCTATTACGAGCGAGTTACGTAATAAGCATGCAGATGCGTAGTCACGCACGTGCATACGCCATACATCTGGTCTGGCATCTATATCATAGTTTCATACATTACAACTGGTGCGTGCGCGTGTCACGCAGCACGCATTTGGTGTGTGTCGGCCTTAACCCTACAGCGAAGCAAAATTATACAAACTTGTTATTCTAGTACAAAGAATTTCTCATAATTACATACCACAAGCCATGAGGGGGCAATTTCGTTAAATTATTAGGTTTGCAAAAAATTAAAGAATCGAAAGGCACCCATTTTTTTAAACGGTCTCTTTTTGATACACAGAAAGCGTTTACGTGAGGATCAAAGAAAACATTTGTAAAGGTACAGCCAGCAAAGTATACTTTATGGGTATTGCTATTATAAAATATGTTAGAAATTTGAAAAAAGTCTGGTTCACCAGTAACTTCGTCTACACTCAGTGCGAGAACATGGTTTATTTCAAATTTTATACCGCCTAAAGTAATAAAGCGCACAGTTAGGAGGTTGTTCGGCATGTGAAATTCCTTTGACAATGTGTTAAATATTTCAATGTCTATATGTTTGCAGTTACTAGGAGTTTCTATATCTAAATCAATTTTGTTTTTGAGAAATAAGTAATTTAACTGTAACTGGTGTTTAACAGCAAGAGTTTTCGGCAGATTTATTCTATTACATGAGGCTCTTGCGCAAATTTTTGACAAGCGATGCTTTGATTCATATCTCATCGACCACAAACTATAAAGAGGACCTAGCTTTTCCATGATACCAGGATAGTGTATAAGGTGATGAAATTTTGGTTTTAATTGAGAGCCACTTAACAAAATATAAAGTGTGTTGAGTTTCTCAACTGAATCTCTAAGCTCATCGCAAATTTCTGGGTAAACGGTTTCAGTCATACTTAATTCCAGTACTTTGCTAAGTAATAAATAAAGTTCCCAGTGTTGGTCTTCAACCGGAACTTTATGTGACACAAAGCAAGAAAAATACTTTACGAAATTAGAAGTTTCCATGGCAGACATTTTAAATTTTACAGTTGTTCTGCTTTCTAATAAAACCTGTGGAGGTTTGCAATTTGAATCAGGTCCATAATGAAATGAGACAATACGATCATTCAATTCTTTTAAAGTAAAGTATTTTTTTCCAAGTAACCCTTTCAAAACTTCCTTCATTGTATAACGTGCTACTCCTTCTAATATATCATGCATGATATCTACAGCACTTTGTTTAAAAATGTCAAAGCCTCGAACTTGCGTCCACACTGATTCTTCCTTAATGCCAGTTTCACCAGGATTTTGTATTTCTAAATCTGATTTATAATTATTTTCATTTCTAAGTAAAGACGTGTCTTCAGTGCACATAGATTTAATTTGGTTTTTATGAGCACGGCAAAATCGACAAGGATAGCTGAGAAGCTTTCTACAAAACCTAACATAGAATGAAGTCCTAGATTGTCTCCTATTAGTGTCGCTAATTCAAATCTAACACAACCTCGAAAATATCCAGGAATATCCAAATTGATTCCATTAGTTGATAAGAAATTAATTTCATCAATAATTTTGTGAAAGCAATTGAAGTTACCTTCGTTGCATGTACGATCTGATGAATAAAATAAGGCAAATAGGAAGATGTATTTTAATTGAGACGCTAAGTTTGGAGGTAAACACGCGATAGATGCATACACTGCACCTAATTTATGTATACCTGCGTGTGAACCGAGTGGATTACCTGTTTCGTAGTCATCATAATAAATTAAGATAGGGAAAAGCTTTTCATTACTTTCAAGTGTTTGTGTCTTATTAAGCCAAATAGAAGTGCGAACTAGATTCGTAATATTTTGTGACTTAGAGCAATATGAAACATATTCATCGATCGATTTTAAAACTCCCGGAATGCTGAGAAACCTATGGAGAACTAACCGCAATGGAATAAATTGACCAGTACCTACAACTTGGTTTCTTTTTATTCCAACAAACTCATCTCTTGGTTCAGTAGCAGTTTGGTATTCCTGAGGAGCAATATATGTTCCCAAGCTTGAAAAATATTTATTCCTTTTATATTCACTAGAAAATTCCTCAACGCTCGCTTTAACTGTAGACATAAGTAAGTCTACCTTAGGTTTGCAATGCAAACAATTATTTTCTTCCGTATAAGTATTTTTGAATAAATTATTTACATATGATAACATAGTTTTAGTAAGAACTTGAACAGTCTGTCTGGATACTGACGGGTCAGCTAAAAGAGAACTAATGACCAATGCCGTTTCCGAGATTAAAGCATTATCAGCAATCTCACAACTGCCAGATTCAAGATTGGTTTCATTAGTGTCGATTGACTTTTGTGTGTTTAATATACTTTCATTTACACTTGAATCCTGAGAATCCAGCTGAATATTTTGAACAATAGAAGTTGCATGTGTACTTTGGACCTCTTTGTTGCTTAAGTGATTTCTATTCAAATGCATTCTCAGAGTATTTAGTGAATCGAATTTTCCACAACCTTGTCCGCAAATATAGCCAAATCCACTAGAAAGTAGTGTTTTTACTTTGATACAATCACATCTCAAATGCTTAATTAAAGAGTTAACATCGACGAACTGGTTCGAACAATGACCACAATGTAACATTTTCAAAAGACTTATAGCTGCTTCGCTGACCATATATACTTTGCTGACCACAAGTTACTCAAAGTTTAATGATTACGAAATTAATTTAAAACTATTTCTTTGATAATTGCCTTGTCCTACTTGTGGCTTGTGGTCTATCTAATTTAAGACCTAATTGCTCGCCTAGTTCAGCAGTTGCCCGGTGGTTCCAGTCAAATTCTGTATAAATGCCATACACACCTTGCTGTATGAACTCCCATGTATTATGGGATTCCAGAGGGTATTCCACATGCAAAGAATGAAATAATTGGAAGCAAACTTCTACTGCTTCAATTATAGTATTAAACGTGTAAAGTACCCTGTCTACCACAATACATGTTTGTTCTATTTCACTCCAAGAAGGCCCTACCGCAAGAACAAATGGCTGCAGCAGAACTGATTTCCACTTTAATTTAATTTGCTTTTGCTTTATGTGATTACGCTGTATTTCGATACCTTCGGAAACATCTGCTTGAGTGTCTACTCGAAATATAAAGGCGTCAAGTATTTGACATTTTGAAGGCTTCCAGTTTTTGTTGATCTGATACACTCCTGAAAACAGGAGCGGCAGCAGAAGTAGCAGTCCTGAATATTGTAGGTTCAAGTCATCACCTGAAAATTAAAATTGGATAAATTTTTGAACCTTTACACCTAGCTACCAAACATCCTTTATTTATATAGTATAGAATCACTACATAGTATAAACTAAAATCGCTTTCTCTGTCCCTATGTCCCTATGTAATTTATAAATGACTAGCTTCTGCCCGCGATTTCGTCTGCGTAGAATTATACATAAAAACCTTCCTCTTGAATCACTCTATCTATTAAAAAAAACCGCATCAAAATCTGTTGTGTAGTTTTGAAGATATAAGCATACATAGGGACATAGGGACGGAGAAAGCGTCTTTATTTTATACTACCGAGTATTAGTGATGATTAACGTGTAAAAAAAACAGTTGTAGCCGAATGTTAAGACCCCGCGTCATTTCGGAATTTAAGTACCTATGGCATTTAATTCGAAATTTACCGCGAGCTTTTCGGTGAAGGAAAACATCGTGAAGAAACCTGCCTACGTCTGCGAAGTAATTTAATGATTGTATGTGATGTTACCAATCCGCACTGGACCCGCGTGGAACTATAGCCCAAGCACAGCCCAAGCCACTTAAGTTTCGCAATTCTTCGGGCTAATTATACGTATAGGTAATTAAAGAAGCTCTAGTATAAAGCTTACCTTGATTCGCCAGTTCCAAAAATACTTTCAGTTTGCTTCTCTGAATGTGTGCAGTTAGTTGGACCTTTTCAGCTAATTTTTTGACTTCGACTCTGTTGGAATGCAAAAATTCTTGAAGCTTACTTGTTCCTGCGGCATCCCCTTTGGTATATAAAAGCTCAAAATCTTTCTTTATCTAAAAATAATAAGATTTATTGATTTTTTATACTTAAAAGAGAATCGTCGAAATGTATGTACGGGCATCTTCCAAACGACTGCACCGAATTGGATAATTCTTCTTTTGTTGTGTTCTTTATTGCCAGGACAAGGTTTGTATAAAATAAAATTTTGAAAAAAATAATTTTGCAGGAGGGGTGAAGCCCCGGGCATCAGCTAGTAAAGAAATATAATGATTATGTTACGCACAGTCTGCAGTGGATATAGAGAAGATAAATTATGATTACTTACAAGTGTAGGTCCAATATTTGGTATAGTAAGGCTTTTGTACAATGTCAAGTAGTCCCATAAGTTTCCGGGAGTCTCACAGAGTTCTTTTTTGCGATATTTATGTGTTATTTCCCAAGCCTCCAATAATTCAGATGACACAAAGTTGGGAATTTCACTCCTCAAATAGTCCAATTTAGCTTTTATTTCCTCATTATCCGCTTCTGAAAGTAAACCGATGTATAAAAAAACAGAAGTAATGAAACAAATCATACATAAAATATGTGTAGTATTAACTAATACCAGGAGGTGTGTATGGCAGGTTAGAGTTCTCCGAGCAGATAACACGATGACAAGCCCTTGAAATTTTTTGAGGTTCTTTTAGCTCTGGCTGTTCAGAGTCAGCAGTGTGCCCGCTGCTGGTACTTGCAGAGGATGGCGATGATGTTGTTGAAGAACGAAGTCTGGCGTTGTTTTCTATAGAGGATTCAAGAAATGACACATCTTCATCAACACTATCAGTGTCTGCACTATCAGTAGCATGAGAAGATTTCGATGACAATGTTTTTTGCTGACTATGATGAATACCTGCAGTCTGTAAAAAGAAATTAATGAGGGAATAGTTTTTATTAACATGGCTGTTACTTTCATCTCATCATGTTACACTAAATTAAGCGCGTCACACTTGGACCTACAATAAATAATATAGCAAGGTATATACGATGTAATTTATTTTCTATATAATGGATATGACAGATGCCATACACTATATTTATATTAATATATCGTCAGTTAACAAACAAAAAATAAAACTAAGAAACCAAAAAATAACTGAAATGTGATGTAGGAATGCATACCACAGAAAGTAAAAATCAAATATGTTGCTACCTACTGATCAGTTTAAAATCGGTGCCTTAGCATCAGCACGAGCCAGCAGAACAGCAGCAGTGGCCCTTCTAGGGCTGGGCACCGACTTCAAACTGATCAGTAGGTAGCGCACATAGAAACATATTTGAATTTTACTTTCTAGCGCATACCTACATAACATTTCAGTTTTTTTTAGCTTTATTTGGTTTTTAATCGTTCTATTTTGTAATAAAATTTTAATTTTTCGCTTTTTTATGTGTTGGTTTGTAACTAACCTCAGTTACAAAAGCTTATTGTCAAATACTTGTCACCTTTTACAAAATATTGCTTTTCCCGATCCAGGGACCTTCATTGTTAAGGAGTTCTCCTGAAGCTTCACTATGAGCTCCGATTCACCATAATGCATTGTGATCATTATAAATTGTTTACCAATCGTATTAAAGTAATTGAATCGCAACCCATGAAATGCTTGTTATAGTGTAGTTCCGATGGCCATCTGTGGTCTGCATCATCAGTTCCACTTCACCAAATGGTGATTTCCATTTATTGTATATGCCAAAACCTTCTCCAGAATGTAACAAATACTTTTCTCAAAATCGCATCAAAATCGGTTCAGCCTAACGCGAGATAATAGCGGACAAACATACATACAAACATATTGGTCAAACTGAGAACCTCCTTTTTTTGAAGTTGGTTAAATAAAAAGTAACAAATATTGAGGTTTCTAAGAGTTATGACAGATTTGCTAGTGAGTTTTGGTTGCCAACTGATGATATATTTACTACCTACCTTTACATAATTATGTATATATTGGCTTTGTCACATCTTACAATTGAAATATTATCCTATCCTACCATGCAAGCAATAATATTATGAATGATCTCTTTTAACTAACTACAGTAGAAAAAAAAATAACCAAAAGTAGATTTTCTTCAATGTCCTGGTCAAATTGTAGTAACCAGGGGATGAGACCATTTACAAATTTTTTTCTTGTGAGCATTTGTGGTATTACGGTTTTTAATTCATGATCAGTAATATGTTTTAAATCTTCTAAACTTGAATACCCATTGCCTGTAATTAATGTTAAATACCATAATAACCAAAACACATAAAAAAGGGGTTAATGATGCAAAATAATATATGCAATAATAACCCCTTATAAGTCAAAGGGCAGGAAAGTGAGGTGAATGATTACACACACAGCTCTACATACATGGAGTACTAATACATAGGTACATGGAATGCAAAAAAGTTAAAAAAAATTTTTTTTTTGGTACAAGCTTTTACTGCCAACTACCACTTTTCCACAGTCATCAACTACTTGTCGAGACGGCTCCAATGAGCTCAAAAATGACCGATTTGTTTTGTGTAGTTTACTAGCTGCTATGGCCAACTTCTGTCTCCATCATCAGATCATCTTGGTAGTACGGACAGCCAAATAAGTGGTCTATCAATTTTTAAATAACTTCCATCATGCTAAATGTGGCCAATGGTCTTGTTACCTTAGGCTCTGTCTACCCCATAAGGGGAAAAGACGTGATTTATGTATGTATGTATGTATGTCCTATCAAATGAATATGTTACTGAAGTCGAACTTTCAAGTTGACATCTTCTCAACATTATTATTTTATGACATGCAAATAATAGTGAACTTTAAGGTAACCACATGTTTGGCTGACTGTACCATAATATTCCATCATCACCGAACTTACATTAAGTGTGTCAAATTTCTTAGATCTTTATTATCTCAGCTCCAATATTATTCAACGCTATAAATGCAAACTCTGGGACATAAAGCACATGGAAAATGGAAATGAATACAGGACAACACAAATGCTATAAATTATATATAGGCAGGTATCTAAGTGTATTTACAGAATCATGACAAAATAAAAAAATGACAATATGCTTCATACAAATTTACCCAATGCCCTTCATAAATTAATATTGCGCCAAACAAAAGAAAACTTCTGACTACATCTGAATTTGCTCAATTTATAATGACACAATTTTAACCCATTTCTAGATTTTATTTACACGGTAAAATATCACTGTCTCCATCATTTGTTCTAGCTATTTCGTATAAAATCGATAGTTAAGTAACTGTTTTCTGTCCGATTACTACGTACTTCCTACCGAATTAGAAATTTTCCTTCCAATCTAGAAGGTAACTTTTTAGGTTAAAGCGTGTAGTTAGTATAAATGTACTCGTTCAATCTAGCATTAATCAGATAATATTGTTTATATTGTACTGCGGTAGGTACTCTTGCAAGTGAAAATAATTTATAATAATATGGATGTAAAACGCAAACGACATCTGACAAGTTTACAAATAAAAAAACAGGTTTAAGTCAACTTACCCAAAAAACTGTCTATTACGTCCTGAGTACCGCCTAATTCGCGTAGTTTTTCTTGTAATTCTGCCATTGTTTCATTGATGCTGATGCCACGTTTTTAAATACAAAACAAACATCCGGAGACGAAACGCTTGCGACGTAATGGATAACGAAAACAAACGCAACTGAAAAGGAAAGGAAGCGTAGAAGCAGGGTTGCCAGATGTGGATTTGGTAATTTCCCTGATTCTTACAAAAAAATCCCCAAAACAATAATGATTTCAAATAAATTTCCCCAAGTATGTGTAAAAATAAGAAAAATTTGTAAATAAAATATGGTTTTAGGTACACAAAAACACCGTCGTTCTTATCGTCGTTTCTCGTCGTTCTTATTTCCCCAAAACTTCACCAATAAGTTCAATTCAATTCAATTCAATTAAAAAATATATATAGTATAGCTCCATCGATACTATCGATGATTCCGCCAATGTCGAGGTTGAAGAAGACAAGACACTGTCGTTATTTATTTATCCGTTGTTCGGAGGCTTTGATGTACGGTAGCGGAACTCAGTTGAGAATCGAAAACAGAAGGTCATTAAAAGAGAGTAACAAATTTGGAGAACAAACAGAAAGGATTGTCTCGAACCCGTATTTTAGCCAAGAAGACAGAAGTGTATAAGTGGCCCTAAGTCCCTAATAGGTGAATTAATAAGTTATTTTTCCCCGAAATTGCGATAAAAATCCCCAATCTGGCAACGCTGCGAAGAAGTCTAGCTGTGGCAGCACTGTGCTAGCTCCGTGCGTTTCGTATCTGCAAATGCACTAGAAATCACTTAAGTTGAAAAAGTTTCTTTTGAGAAGAAATATTCTATTTCATTAAGTAATCAAGTCTATAATATTAAAATAAGTGGAGAATAAAATGTTAAGGTAAAATTTAACCAATATTTTTTTAGATAGGTAATTAGGTACATATTTAAAACATTAACTTCTTAGAAAATATGCTACCAAGAGAAACAAAACGAATATTATTGCTTCTGCGCCAATAGAAGGAAAAGTTGTGGCAATACCAACCAAATTAGAAGGTAATGTAAATGTATACATATTTAACCGACTTTTTAACCGACTTCAAAAAAAGGAGGAGGTTCTATGTTCGACTGTATGTATTTTTTTATGTATGTTCACCGATTACTCCGTTAATTGTGGACCGATTACCCGACTGCGGTGGAGCCCAAAAGGAGAGTTATGTTTTTCACCGTCATGTATGAATGTATGTATGTATGTATGTATGTATGTATGTATGTAATGTATGTCCAGTTCTATGTTTCACGCTACAGCAAAAACGTCTTGGACGATTTTGACAAATGAGGTATCATTAGATTCGTCTTCGCGGCGAGTGTAATACTCATACTTAGGCTACTTAAGTAAACTAATAGGTAAGTCAAAAATAAAAATTAATAATAAAAAACAAAAAACTCAACAGCAAAAAACAGGCGACGACATATATCTATCTATATAGTTAAGTCAGTCAGTCAGTAAGTCAGGACTTTTGAGTTTTTTATATATATAATAATAATAATAATAATAATAATAAAGATATTTATTGCCATAACACAAAAAAGACATGATACATATTTATCCAAAAAATGCACACAATAATAATTTTGAAAAAAAAAAGAACAACAATATATATACATAACACAATTACACAAAAACAATACACAACAGCTGGTGGCAACAGGCTCAGGCTCAGCATGAGCTGCCAGTTTAGATTTAAAAAAAAAAAAAAACTAGCAGCGCTGGTTTTCAGCCTGCGCCCTTCCCACAGCGTGGCAGACACATTCAATTAAAAAGGCCGGGTAGCCATCTATAGCATCTATAGCATATAGGTAGCTATCTATATACAGGTTGTTAGGTAATGAGTGGATAATCCTTGAACTATGGATAGAGGGCACTTAGGACGTTATAATAAATCTAAAATAGGTTTAGTAAAAGTTGCACGGTTTCCGAGATATTCGGACTTTTAGGTTTTTTCGAAAATGAACACTCTTGTTCAATGTTTTGATCATAGCACCGTTTATTTGGCCTTCAGGTTCCTTGAGGAGTGTAGGGTAGCACTACAAAAGGATTTCCCGAAATTCTGACGGGAACGAACGGGAAAAAACGGGATTTTTCGTTTTACTGGTCGTAGAAAGTTGAAATTTGGCATGTAGGTTGCTTGAGGAGTGTAGGAGCATTAAGAGACAATTTCCCGAAATTACCACGGGAACGGGAAAAACGGGACTTTTCGTTTTACTGGTAGTAGAAAGCTGAAATTTGGCATGTAGTTAGGTTGCTTGAAGAGAGTAGGGAAGCTATAAGAGATAATTTCCCAAAATTCCCACGGGAACGGGAAAAACGGGATTTTTCATCTTGGTCATCATCACCTCAGCCATTACAAGTCCACTGCTGGACATAGGCCTCTCCTTTAGATCTCCAATAAGATCGGTTGGAAGCGGCTTGCATCCAGCGCGATCATCTTAGGTACTGGTCGTAGAAAGCTGAAATTCGGCATGTAGGTTGCTTGGCGAGTGTAGAGGAGCATTAAGAGAGGACTCCAAAATTCCCACGGGAACGGGAGAAAACGGGATTTTTCGTTTTACTGGTCGTAGAAAGCTGAAATTTGGCAAGTGGGGTTCCTTTGGGATTATAGGTACTATTCAGAGGGAAAGTAGAATTTTTTGGCAGGTATTGCACTTCGATGGAAATGTTGGAAGGCCACGCCGGTTTTTTTTCTCTTAATTACCTTCTGTATAAAAATCCTACCAAATTAATGGGTAAAAGCTAGAAGGTATCCGAAAATTCCGTCTAGTTTTTTACCTTTCCTTCCGACATTCCTACTGTATCAAAAACCTACCAAAGTAGACGGATTGGGATGGACGGTAACAACAAGTTCCTTCCGAAGCTTTACCTCCTAAAATGATACCGTCTTAGATTTCCTTTTAAATTTGGTGGGTAATCAATTACCTACAGATTTGATCGGTAGCATTCGGAGGGAAAGTAGATTTTTTTTGGCAGGTAATGCACTTAGAAGGAAAATTCGGAAGGCCATGCCGGTTTTTTTTCTCAATTACCTTCTTTTTAAAAATCCTACCAAATTAGTGGGTAAAAGCTAGAAGGTATCCAAAAATTCCGTCTATTTTTTTACCTTTCCTTCCAACATTACCTACTGTTTCAAAAACCTACCAAAGTAGACGAATTGGCATGGACGGTAACAACAAGTTCCTTCTGAAGCTGTACCTTCTGAAATGTTACCGTCTTAGATTTCCTTTTAAATTTGGTGGGTAATAAATTACCTACAGATTTGATCGGTAGCATTCGGAGGGAAAGTAGATTTTTTTTGGCAGGTAATGCACTAAGAAGGAAAATTCGGAAGGCCATGCCGGTTTTTTCTCTCAATTACCTTCTTTTTAAAAATCCTACCAAATTAGTGGGTAAAAGCTAGAAGGTATCCAAAAATTCCGTCTAGTTTTTTACCTTTCCTTCCGACATTACCTACTGTTTCAAAAACCTACCAAAGTAGACGGATTGGTATGGACGGTAACAACAAGTTCCTTCCGAAGCTTTACCTCCTAAAATGATACCGTCTTAGATTTCCTTTTAAATTTGGTGGGTAATCAATTACCTACAGATTTGATCGGTAGCATTCGGAGGGAAAGTAGATTTTTTTTGGCAGGTAATGCACTTAGAAGGAAAATTCGGAAGGCCATGCCGGTTTTTTCTCTCAATTACCTTCTTTTTAAAAATCCTACCAAATTAGTGGGTAAAAGCTAGAAGGTATCCAAAAATTCCGTCTAGTTTTTTACCTTTCCTTCCGACATTACCTACTGTTTCAAAAACCTACCAAAGTAGACGGATTGGTATGGACGGTAACAACAAGTTCCTTCCGAAGCTTTACCTCCTAAAATGATACCGTCTTAGATTTCCTTTTAAATTTGGTGGGTAATCAATTACCTACAGATTTGATCGGTAGCATTCGGAGGAAAAGTAGATTTTTTTGGCAGGTAATGCACTTAGAAGGAAAATTCGGAAGGCTTTGCCGGTTTTTTCTCTCAATTACCTTCTGTTTAAAAACCCTTCTAAATTAGTGGGTAAAAGCCAGAAGGTATCCGAAAATTCCGTCTATTTTTTTACCTTTCCTTCCAACATTACCTACTGTTTCAAAAACCTACCAAAGTAGACGGATTGATATGGACGGTAACAACAAGTTCCTACCGAAGCTTTACCTCCTAAAATGTTACCGTCTAAAATTTCCTTCTACATTGGAAGGAAAATTTCGTGTTCCCACCGAATTTTGGTAGGTAATCAATTAACGTCCGATTTGATAGGTAGAATTGGGAAGGAGAGTAAATTTTTTTGGTAGGTAAGGCACTTAGAAGGAAAAATTTGGAAGGTGACGTGGGTTTTTTCTCTCAGTGTACTAAGACTTCTAGTTGGATGGCATCGTTTTGCGAGTTAATGCTTTATCGTTCCTTCTATTTATCTTGAACATTTGTCACATGGCTCTTGCAGACTGTTAGGATAAATATAATAGAAGTTTTCCATTGAAAATAAAGTCCCTCAGTTAAGTGTTATATTTTATTTCTATCCAGTGAAAAACTATCTGCGCTGTGCAAAACAAACTGTCATGTTTTACGTACTCGTAAGAAATTACAGTTGTTTGGTGAGATTGATTGAACTTGCTACCTCATAAAATCTGAAGACAAAAATATGCGGCATAATAATTATTTAGTGATGATGGTGATGACACTATGTACTAAAAAGTTTGTTAATAAGGGCATTGTTGTAAGTAAGATTGGTTACATCTGCTTCGTGAGAAAGCATTAAACATGAACCATATTTCTTCTCACTCTTGCTGCATGACATAACAACCGAAGTTGGTATAATTCTTGCACCTGAGAGCTAAATTCAAGGCCTTACTTTTATAGCACAGTCGAGCTTCAGTAAATCATAAATCTTTACTTTTACGACGGTTAGACTAACCCAGGAACGTATCCAAAACGTTGGCCAAAAACAAAGGGTAAATTTGATTTGGAAACAAAACGCTTCACTCTGTTTTTACCTTACATATGACAAAGAGATGGAATTCGCGACAAGTCATGTATTTGTCGGAGTGTATGGTAATGAGGTGTCAAATTGATTTCATTCTGTAACGCCAGGCAATGAATACCGGGATGAGCTCATAAATATTGAATGTCTGTTAATCCGTTCATCTTGCATGCCATATCGCATATTAAGCGAGTAAAGTTGAATTAACAGAATTTTCAATTTATGAATCAGCGATGAAACTGATCTTGAATTAAAGATTTGAATTTCAATAAATCGAGAATCAATATGGTTTTTAACTTATACTGAACACTACTACGCAGGTGCGTAGGTAACCACTTACCGATGTTTACCTTTACCGAAAAGCTCAGGGTAAAATTCAAATTAAAAACTCAGAGGTGCGTGCCCGGGTTGGAATCTACAATCTTCTGCTTGAGAGGCCATAGCTGAAGCCACAGGATGGGCTACGGCTTTTGGACATTACAAATTTAATTTCTATTTATATGCGCTATTATTATGTACATTAGGTAAATTGATGAAGTTATGGTAAACGTCGTAGAAACAGAAACGTACTGAAAATCTAACACATCGGTAGCAATTGATACTCTTACCTAGTCGGAAACATTCAGCATTCATCCTTTCCTTCAAGTTTGAATTTTGTTTCTTTTGAATACTTGTTTAAGACTTTGAGGGCATGTATTCAATAGGTACAATATGTAGTTCGACGCGAATTACACATTCGGAATTGGAACAATTCTAGGAACACGTGATTCTTTATCCCGAAGAAACTATATGAACATTACAATCCCACCCAAAAATTTAACGCATGCATTTAACGACAGAAAATCGCTGGTGTATTGTTATGGGTTTAATATGCAGCCGAATCTTTACTTGTGTTCTAGTTCCGGTATGATTACGAATAAGCAATAATTGAATGCTTCCTGGCTCCCAGTCCGTCGCGAAGTTTGCCTTGCTAACGAGCAGTCTACTAATTACTGGTAAATCCTCCGTCTATTATAATCAAGTGCCTCTTTGAGCTCAGGGCACTCTTAACATTTTATTTAATTAGCCGGACACAGAGCTCCGTAGACCACTTCCATTTCAGTAAATCATCTAAATTGGCAGCAGGTTTTATTAATTAACATTATTATAATTTTTAGTTTGTGATGGTAGTTACAGGTAAAGAAAGATAATATACTTATGTTCTTCGGTTTTTGTCTCAAGTTCGCTTCTTAATTTTCGTTATTCGCCAAGGTGATGTGAAAAAAAGTAGTGTTCATTTTTTAACACGTCATTCTGAGTTTTGATTTGTGGGTACCTACCGCGGCTTTTTGATTACTATACCAGCTTCAAATTAAGTGTTATTTTATTTATTATTTATAGTTACCGACTTAAGCATTGGGCTGTTTGGATCTCAGACAGAAAAATCTAATCTGAGCGCAAAATACGAACAACACGGCGTATAACTTTCAAATCATTAAAGTCGACGGTACAGGACACGCAATGGGCGTATTTAGGTAATTACAATAAATTTGTGGGTGCAATTTAAACACTATTATTGTTTGTGAGCAGCCCCTAATGCCCGAAGCGTGATGGAACGGCCCTTTTGAACGTCGTTAGCGAGGATATAAACACCCGGAATAGACGCCAAGGCAATTAGTTTAGGATTTTTCCTGAAATGTATCTTTTTATTGACAATAAAATACATTTAAAAATTTTCCTAATAGATGTTATCTTCTCTAAGTCATAACTACCAGTTTCAAACGAAAATCAGAAACTTAACAATTTTCGAAATATAAACATCGTACTCGTATTGTCGTTGCAATATTTTCCATTTGAACTAAGAAATTTTCAACAACTTAAAATAATTTAGTACCTACACAAAAATGAACAGCTCGTATACATTTGTACGCTTGAGCAATAAAAAAACAATAATCATAAGACTTAACAATTTATTTTCAGCTGCTTCTCTTTCCGTGCAGATGGCAAAAGCCCATCGAGGGAATGAGCGTTATAGGCGGTGCGTCTTGCAACCCATCACTATATTGATTCCCCTTTCTACCTTTACGCCCACAATCGTGCTAAACGTAGCCTTTAGGTCTTGTTACCCTAATCTCTGTCTACCCCGTAAAAGATGACGATGTGATTTATGTACGCACAATTACAATGTCCTAAAAGATTTTAAACACCTAAAATAATTTCAGCTTTGAAGCTATTTTTTTGGCTTAACTCCGTCCACCTACAATAAAGATTAAGCGCTTATTAAAACACTTCAAAAATGTCAATTCATTTTAACAGTAGGTGAAATAGCACGGGAACCTTTTCTCACCTCTTCCGTTTAAATATGCCGGGTACGAAACGTCGAGGGTCAAAATCAAACCGTAGGAAATCTTAACAAACACTCGTGACCTTGACCGTTTGATATCTGCAGTAGAGCACGTTTTGGTCAAATGAAGGCCAGAAATAAAATTATGGTTGTGGGTCTATCTATAGTGAAAAATACTTTAAACTCCTCGACCACCACAGTGCCATCGTTAACGTTTTATATGGAATCAAGCTTGTTAAATATACCGTCTTATATAGGTACCACAGCATTGTACCTATTTAAGTTTACGACGCTAATCATACGTATCATAAAAACGTCCGAGTTTTTGATTTTTTGACAAAGTTATGTTCGCCCGATCCAGTCATTGTTACCACGCAGCTGTTACGTATAACAGAAGCGAAAATGGCGGATTGTGTGACTCTGATCAGAGTAACTTTTATATATATAGGCGGCTGACAGTATGTAGATGGCGGCGTAGGTACAATCATGCTAAACGTGGCTTTTAGGTCTTGTTTCCTTAGGCTCTGTCTACCCCGTAAGGGATTACGTAATTTGTGTATGTACCTAGTATTCTAAAATGTTCACGCTCGATTGTGCAAAATGTAGCGTTGTGCCAGGTTTTAAACACTTCAAACACTCGTAGGTTCGTGTTCAGAACAACGTGTCAGATACTCTTATTTGCTGTAAGTACTTAATATTACGTGGTGTGATTGGTGTTACTTCTATCAGGAAAATTTACATTTGTGTTGTAAAACTACTATGTTTTTTATTCAACGATCTTCGCATTCTTCAAAGACACGACGAACATCAACTGAACTATTTTAAAATGGTTCACATTCTTATAATCCTGTTAAAATAGTGTCATTTTATTATACGCTACCAAACAGTTTTAAAAGCAGCCGATTGTTTCGAAAACATCCATTGGAATTAAGTTAACTAAAAAAACAACAGGTGCAGTTAAACAATAGGTATAAAGCTGTCAACGTTTTTCTGAAGTTAATTTTAACATTAACATTTTAACTCAAATTAATTAACAAAATGAAGATTAACGATGTATAAACTACGAAACACATGTTCTTCAGACATGCGTTGTTGAATATAAAACATATACGGGTCTATTTATGAATAGAAATAAAACTATTTTATTGTATAATGGATCTGTTAATTGATACGGACTATTTTAATTAGGTTTAAATTATAGTGAAAGTTGTTAGTCTCTTTAAGAGAATGTTTACAGTGTATGAACGAGGGTTTTCTTTCGATGGAACTTTTTAAATGTTCCGATTTCTTCCGAAATATTTGTTTTGCTTCATTATCTTTGCTGTTTATGCTTAAAAGCCATACATATTTTGTGGTGGACATAAATTGTATGTGATTATGATGGCTTTACAATAAGGTTTACGTTATTTGAAACACGTAAGTATGACTAGTTGTCACCCGCGACTTCATTTGTGTGGACTAAATTTTTAGGAGTGCGACAAGTTTTTTTATGACGTCAATTCTCTTTAGGATATTGATGAAACTAGGTAAACTAACAAATAGACAAAAAAAACATTAAAATGTTTTTGTTAAGGTTTTCAATAAACCCTTTCGTAGTTTTTCTAAAATATCTTAAATGTTCGTACTTAGTGTTTTATCACTTTTATTATAGATATGGATCTGGATAATAAGGTGGGTCACAAAATTGTTTTTAATAAACGTGATATGACATGTTTCCGTTTTTATTTCATTGTAATCATCTTCATTTAGGTATTCCACGGGACAAAAAAGAAACGTCAAAGCAACGACTTCACCATCGTGCGTTGTAAAGGGCTTATCGCGTGATGGGTTATTCCATATCATTCGCTACGATCTAAAATAAATGTAGCTAATGAGCCAAATGGCAGCTTGGGTCTCGTCAAAGTTGATGGTGCTCCACGTCATATAAATTAAACTTTATGACAAAGGTGGAGAGTTTAAATAAGGTTGGTGCTCATAGGCTGTTTGAAAGTGATACAGCCCAATAAACATACGCACGGACGTCATATTTTATTGTGTAAAGCCATTTAAATATTTAGGAGAGTTGTAATCTATAAGTTAGTTGACACGAATACTTTCTGAACTTGTGATGGTTTTAATAGTTCATTAAAATAAGTGTACCTAAAGGACTAAAGCGAGGCATGGTGTAGGCTGGAGTGGAAAAAAATCAAACCATTTTGTTTTTGAAGGAGACAGATAACATAGGTCCTAATTTCTAAATATTTATGTTATGATTTTTTTTGTCGTTTGTTGACGTTATAAGGGTTCAAGATAAACGCTTATTTTCCACTTCTTATTCTCTCAATGTATATTATGTTAATTTTGTCAAAAGGTTAATCTTTGAATTAGCAGAATGGCATGGGTCAAAATTCAAACTTTACTTTGCGAATAGGCCGGCATTTTCATGTCAAGTAAATTTATAACACGAGATATTTTTCAAGCTAGGTCAGTTACTCAGCCTTTTTGCTACTGAAACCAAAGACGTTCTGAGCACTCTTTATTTTCAGGAACGAAAAAATGGCAAGCGCAAAGACTCTTTTTTGTTTAATGAAACTACCTTAACCGCTGTAAAACTCGTTTTCAATTCGCTCCAAATTAAAACCTAGGTCACTTCACAAAGCGAACTTATGAAAAAAACGTAAATACGCTCGCGCTAAGCAAAGAGGCGTCTCTTAAAACCTCCCTGGGAACGAACTAAAATCCCCCGGAACGCCAGAGTCCCGGGAAATATATTTTTATTAAATAACTTCGGATCCGCAGATGGCACGGCCTGCGAGTGCGGCAACTTTTTAAAATCTATTTAAGGCGGCCACTATCACACCGTGCAAAACACATCAGATATTGTTGCCAGAACATCAATTACATTAGGTTTTCGTATGTCGTACCGATTCATGGGACAATAGTACCCCAGATGCCCTTGTATTTGGCAAAGAGTGCTAGTCTGCCCATAAGAAATGAAAAAATCGTGCTGTTCGCTGTCATGGTTCCACTAGGTATTAAAGAATAAAAAAAAACTATTAAACATTATCAATTCCTCACGTAATCTGCTCTGACGTGACTATGCACTTAAGCGTCTTAGTATCCCGTATGCACTTGCAGATTGTCATACGATGATAAACTAAACATAACAACTAGCAGGATCGTCAGAGGGGAGAACACCCATAATTGCGTCAGCTGTTTCATCCACAAATTGTAGACGTTTTGCAAAATAGTTTTCAATTTGTCTATTCACCCCAGCCCTCGAATAGTAGCTACCCTTCTGTTAACCTGTGTCATTATATTTTTAACAGCTTTCTGTAATATATTGTTACTGAAGGTGATAAATATTGGCAAAGATGGCAGCTAAGTATCATTAATTTAAATGACTACCTACTGTTTTGAAATACAAATATTTAGTCGGAAATTCACGGAGACAAACAGCTCAAAGATCGTATTGTTTGTTAAAGTAGAATCGTTGTCTATCGGCTATAATGTAGCTCTTCATTAAAGTTACAACGACAGAAAAATATCATCCCGTTAATAAAAAAAAATAGAGACCTGTTATAGGTAAATTATGTTTTTTCTGGCAAAGGTAAATGTCAAAGTAACAGACAACGATAAACGAATATTATCTTAATAAAAACTTAAGTATTTATGAATAACGAGTTACGAGGTAGGCTAGGTAAACTTTGCCTTTCTCATTTTATAAAAATGGTTTCTCAGCGTAGTAGAATTTTCGTTGTTTCCTCCTCAAAATAAGCTGGCCAGTTTAGCTTTTGTACAGCATGACAAGAAAAAGAAATATTAAACTAAACAACAAAACTTGTTATATTTAATCACAATTAAAACTGACTTTAACGACCGCGTTAATTGTGAGCACAACTTTAGTTAACTAGAATACAATTTGCCGTGACTAGTTGGAAGCTGTTGCCAAGACAAACTAGTCCATATAGCAACAAGATATCATATTTATTAAGGGTATAATCGTAAATCAATTATCAATGGCCTTCCACACCATAAACATAGCTCTAGAAAATGAATTTGAATACAGTGCTTAATTGTTGGGAAAATTGTATGAGGTTCCGAGGTTCAGATAAACTTTATATGTGCATAATTCAGGTTTATGGAACGGAAATAGTTTGCTGTCTTATAAAACTGAGGTCGTGAAGTAAGGTGTAAGATTGATGTTTTGTGAAATACAAGTAACGGGAAAGAAGTGCGCACACCTGGGCCGTTAAATGTTTGTGACGAATAAGTTTAGTGTAGTTAAATGAATAAAGTTGGCTATTACTATGCTATTATGTTTTGAAAGCTTTATACTCGTAAAAGTAGATGTAATATGCAGAGTTGCTTTTTATAAGTTCTTGTGTCGAAGTGTACATCCATAGAAGGCGATAGACGAACGGAAACAAGCAAGTAGATAAGAATTATTTATAGTTTTAAATTTTGAAATTTAGGTCACATGAAAAATTTTCGTAATGTGTGTTATCTAATTTTTAAGACGAGAGGAATCAAAGCTTTAATTTCTTACTAGCTGTTGCCAACGGCATCGCGCCATCCCAGTTTATTTTAAATAATGATTAATAGGAACCTTCTGACAATAATGAACACAAGATAAAAACAAAATTGGTCCAGCCGTTCACGTGTGGTGCCGTAATTAAGGGAAATAGAGATTCAGTTTCATATACATACTTATATAGAAAGATTGAAAAGCGTGTTCGGTGCGGTGTGAGCGGCGGTCAGTTTCAAAATCTATTCAGTCGTTGTCACAGCGTCCATCCGTGGATCGTTTCGGTATTATCCTGAAATTTCCAAATTTACAGTCATCCCTTACTTACAAGGGCTGTTTCCTTTAATACAGTCCTAACAGTAACTTTGACCGTTTCTAAATTAATATCGCTTGTAATGTCTACTGTGTAGAATTGGCGATTATAATAATTATTATCATTATTGTAAAAAAATAGACTAACGAAGATACTCTCTTGCCAAAGAAGACACATAGTTTAAACTTCTTCTTTGCCGATTCTGTATAGTAGGTATAAGTAGGTACTTCACAATTATGACGCAGACTGTATTATGGTAATTTTAGCAAGTGGCGTTTGTCGAGCAATTATATTAATTGCGGGTAAGTATCAAACAAAGTATACCAAGTAGTTAAGTTCTATAAGTACGTGTAAAACTGCAAACTTATTTAATTTATTGTCTAGCATTACTTTGCCATGTACCGAATTTTCCTTATCAATACTTCGAAAATAAGGTGAAGGTAATGTAAGGTGAGATTTTATGTTACACTGGAGGGATTTTGCCCGCAGGGGGTAAAGCTGTCCGTATGTTGTCTGCTTTACGAAAGTGGGGGATTGCTTTTAATTTATTTTGCTTCATTTTCAAGTATTTTAAAAAAATATCACTATCGTTATTTACAGTTTCCTTCTGGTGTAGGCCTAGGAGGGGGAGGGGGGGGGGGAGGCGGAGACTAGATTAGGGCATACCTACCTAGTCAATTCTAGTGTTTGGTATCTAGCCGTTGGGTAAATTCGACTAGGGATTATTATAAATCTAACACCGAACCTATACGCCCTTAATCATGCTAAACGTGGCCTTAAGGTTTTGTTACCTTAGGCTCTATCTACCCCGTAAGGGATAAAGACGTGATTTGTGTATGTGTATGTGTGTAACACCGAACAACCTCAAAATTGGCGAAATCATCGATTCCACCGATATCGATGGAGACAGATGTAATTTCTAGTCACCTAGTCGACGCCATCTGTTGTTGAATCTGCAAGTTTTTTTTATTGGAACATATTCTAGACACTCAAGGTTTCTCGGTGTTTATGAGTTATGAGATGGTATCTAAAAAAACCTGAAATTGATAAGTATTTTTTTCTGATTAAAATCAATGCAGATAAACTTGAAAAGTAAAATTTCATCCAAATCTTTAAAGCAGTCTCCAAGAAAACAATTACTATTATACAGATATGCCACATAATTTTCGAACCTATTCAGAGTAGATGTAAATGGGCCTTAACGCTCCACACCTTCACCTTTAATTTCGCGCCAACTATTACCCGAAATTGCCCCACCTAGGTAGTTGCAGGTTAATAATTAAGGGTAAGTAGCACCTATCAATTAGAGGAGTAATTAAAATAAATTCCCGAGTTGCGAAAGACAGACGAACTAATCGGTTCAGTAACACCTTGGCACCGGCTTCCACACAAATGAGGAACAATTTGTCTTTTAATAAATAATAGACTCCGGCGTTGCGTTGCTTTCTGGAGATTCACGAGCGGTATTGTACGAATATTAGAATATGGGAATAGAACTTTAGTTTTTATTTTAAAAAATGCGACATGTATACTTCTACTTCAAGATATAGCTACCCGTATTATAAAATATTTTTGTTTTGATTTTTTTTTAAGCAGGTACAATATTATCAATAGCTTTTAGCTTAGAATCAAACGCGACACTTCATAGAATTTTTAATCGTACTCATGCAAACAAAACCATATTTTAATGATGAGCAATCATCAAGCGTACCTGAGAATATTTGATGCTTCAAACCTCAAAATAGTACTTAATTAGGAATAAAACAATATAAAATGAAACATAGTTTAGCTATACCGATTTATCCCAAGGGCTATTATCGGCATGTCAGCATCATCTGTCAAGTGTTAATGTTGCATAGAACAATAGCCCGATACGGATTGCGTTACAACAATCGGGTACTGAAATAGGCTTGCAATTCAAGAGGGATCTATTGAGGCTTGGATTGGTTTCACGTTCACAGTAGGCCTAGGCGTATTTAATTTGACCTTTTATTAGTAGCGTAAAAATGATCCTACCAATATTATTTACTTATTCTTGTCAATTACGGAGACAGTACTGTGGAAAATTATTATCTTTTTACATATTTTTTAACGACTACGTCATAAATTTGTATGGAAACCGCAATTACAAAAAATCATTAATCTTATTTTTCTTAGAACTAATTTGATACCTGAATTACTATCAATGTAAATAATGATTTCGCTTGAGTATACTGATGCACATTGCTAAGGACTCAATACTTTTAGCACTTACTGGGCAATCATTTTATGGTACTTTGTACCAATAGTAGCAATAATAGTCAGCGCTGCAGTTCTGAAATACAGAGCCACGTTGAAGAGCAATTGATGTCCGACGATCTCGGCAGACTTGGATAACACTGCATAACAGAATGTGCCCAACTGCCTTTCCTATGCAAGCCAACCGCCCAAGTAGGCGTCGAAGTCACATCGATTGTATACATTTGCAACTGGTACAATGCATACGGGTGTAGCTCTACAATGAATTAACTATTCGAGGAAGATTGGTTTATGAAGTTTAATTTCGTGATTTCACTGCATAATAAAGACACGATGTCGCGTAGCGGTCTACTAACTTATAAGTTACACACTGGGAAACTGGGTACGAAGTAACTGTTAGTTTTTTGGAATTTTATTTAAGGAGAAGGAAGGGCCTGTAATTTTGGATACGGTATTGTAACTTTGTTACATACCAGAATGTTGAGTACACGTGGATGTTAAATAAAACTAGAAAAATAGTACACTTATTTCTCCCTTAGAAGCAAACAACAGTTCACGGATTATCTACAAATTGACTTTCCCCGTATTCCAGAGAAAGCAGTACTACCGATAATTACCCAAAATCGTAAGGAAACAAATTTAAAGGGAATAAACAAAGAAAACTAATAAATAGAAGATAAGTCGTATCGAACTGACGCGGACCGCAGAAGTTCAGTTAATCCTCTGGAGATGAAAAAGTACAAAGGATCCGAATAAAAGCCGGGCCGGACGGAATCGATCCGGGTTCAAATGCCATACTGTGACACGCGTGGTGCCCGCCATAAGCGAATATAGCTTTTATTTTACTTACGATTTTTCTTGAAATCTTGCCAGTCAAATTATGAACCAGTATTAGAAGTCTTCAAATGATATATTATAACTTCAAATTTGGCGACAGCCTGACAGCAAAAGACCGTGCTTTTTTTTTGTTAAAAATCCAGTTACACTATGTGAAAATTTGTTAAACAAGTCACTTTGCCGAAGAACACACAAGTCGATCAAGTGCGAGTCAAACTCGCGCACTGAGGGTTTTGTACAAATTTAAAGATTGTAACCGTAAGGTTTTTAATTTTTTTATTTTACCCTTTAATCATGCGGCTTTTCTTTGAAAAACGAACATGTTTTTTTTGTAGTTAGTAAAAAAAAATGTAAACGTGTAACTTCAGTAATACATAATTATACATAGTATACATAATTAACTTAGCATAAGTTTAGTAACATGTAATAAGAGACATTAGAAAATTTTAAAAAATTGCGGATTGCAACCAAATGAAGAAACGCATGACTAGAGCATCCATGATAGAGTTAATTTTACATACATCATCAAATTTCGAACTTAAATTATGTACGCGCTCGCTACTGCTTGTAACTTGCACCAGGAGAACGAAACACGGAGTTTTAGAAGTTAGTTCTTTGAATGCTCCTGAGACCTAAGTAACAGATGGATGGAGCGGTGTTACAATTAATTTCTTCATTAATTGGCTGTCCCTACTCAGCTAATGTGAATTGATTATAACATTTGCTTGACAAGTCAGAACTAGAACAAAAATAAATTAATTATACCTCCGAACTTAAAAAATAAAAACGTATGTACTCTTTTTGGTGTAGGCCTTAGTCTATACAGAGTGCAGGGTTTAATAGAAGAATTTAAGAAGTATTCCACTAATAGACAGCAACACCATTCTAGCTTTCACTCTTGGAAAGTATAAAATTATCTGTTATCCTACAGAATATGGGTTCATTCATTTGATTATCCGATCATATATTAAAAAAAATATATTAAGTACCTACTACAATTTTATTACCGTTAACAACAAAAATGACGGTGTAGTAATTAAATTGTTATAGAATCGAATCACGGAGAATACCTCTGAGATTGCCTACCTTGACGTTTCAGCCACAATACAGTGGCCGAAGTGATGAGGTGGCGAGGTAATTAAAAAAATTACGTGATTTAGTCCGGGTAGTCACAGTAATTATAAATTCAACGGTACCTATCTAATCTGGTTCAACACTTGAGCAATACTTTGAGTCTCGCCCCACACCCATTACTCATCATACCGCGTTACTCGAACGCGTTAACTTTAAGAAAAAGTTAGAGTTTCGAGACTTTCGAGTTGAGAGGCGGATCAGATACTGTAATCCGACCGAACCCGGGATCGACGGTATCAATGTAAACCGGTCTTGGCCCTCCAGTGTACTCCTACGCCCAATAACGACGCGTGCCCGTTGTTTCTCACGATACGGTAACATAAACTGAGTGGAAAATAAAAATCAAGGTATAATGTCTTTGTACAGCTTAAAATATCAAATACCTACTAATTGTACTTTTTTCAGTTACAAACCTATAAAACCGTGTTAGATCAATAAAACCTGACACAGAAAACAGTAAAATCAACATTTTCTTAACGCCGAACTATATTATAGGGATATGCGTAAAAGTATCAAGAATATTATTTTATAAGAAAAAAATTGACATTACGATTTAATTTGATCGATATTATTTGTGCTGTGGTATTGTTGCCACATTGTAAAAGTGCCTACTTCTGTTCATGGCTAGTAACTGTAATTTTCACTTGCAGCCTGGTATCACAGAAGTAAAGAAACTTATAACAAATAACGCTTGATTGATTCGATTGGTGCTGGGACTTCTTTCACATGACGTTGACATAGTGGAATATCGTCATAAAATAGACTTCTCACTGACTATCTCAAAGTCGTCGTACCGTCTGAAGAAATGGACACACGTAAAAGAGTTGTATCACTCGTCAAATATTTTCCCACGTGGCTGTTTATGTTATTGTGTACTTTACAATTCCCAACTTATCCTAACAGTTACACGAACCGGGATCTAAAGAGCTTTTCTTCTATCATGTTGCTTTTAAACAGCAAATACAACTTGGTACAATTGTTACAGCAGGTGACAGAGAATTAATTTGTTCGACATGGGTAAACGAACATACAACATTTTAATTTAAAAAGTTTTATACCAGAATGTGTGGGGTAAACTTTTATATGTAGCTATTGATCGAAACCTTTTGGAGGAGACATACCTTAGAAAAAGATAAATGATTTCACGTTAATGCTGGATTTCTTTGTGGGAACGCAGATTCATCTCCTCAAGTTACTGGATCTTACCTGTAACAATATAATTATACATTTAAATTTAGAGTGTTTCGGCATTCGATCTAAGAGTATAGTACTCAAAATTTTGCCTCCTTGCCTGTAAAACCGATAAAAAAAAATACATCACTTATATTTTGTGAGACACTGCTGAATTTGAAATACGTTTAGGGTTACTGCTCTATGTTCTCAATAATTCAAAATTTACTTTAATTTTGTAGCAATACACAGATTTTACCATTTTCGGATGGTGTTAGCACCTACTTAACAAAACCGAGCACATGTCGCCTACCGAGTGGTATGTACTCATTCATAAAAACATCTGAAATCTCACAATTGATAATTCCCAGCGGTAGATGAAGGTCAACCTGCCTCTTGAGTGCCTTCATTATTACGGTGATATTTTTACAAACACCAATTTGGATGCAAAGGGCCACTTCTGCGTTCTAGTGTAGTTGGGAGTTGTTGAGTATGTGTATATATTATATCATCGTATTCGTATCATCGCCAATGAACCACTGGTCGCAAGATTTTTATCGGCCTGTTTGATAGATCACGTCAGTACAATTTATTATACAGTCGAAGGCATAAATATCGATGTAGCTATCATGTCAAATATAATGTGTCATCGACCTTGTTTGTGGCATAAATGTACGGCGTGTAGATGTTTTTGACGTCTTGGTAATGTACATATATTTATGCCCTTCACTGTACGTTCCCATGGATTTCAGTGATACGATTAAGAAAAACCAATTGGTCTTATACTTAAGGCCTGTTTCACCACTCTGTAAAGTTCCTGCTCTTAAGTTTCAGTTATTTATGATGTCGTCTCTGTCTGTTTCGTAGTAATAAATAGAGACGTCATCACAGATAAGAGAGCTTCACAACAGGCCCTTAGAACAATATGATGAACAATAACAACAATATGATGTAATTTTTATTGAATGAATAAATAATCTAATCTAATCTTAGTCTATGATATTATGAGATAGATTAGCTTAGAAAGCCTAATATTGAATGCTTCATGTGCCAGTAATTTCACCGGTAGTCACTCCACGTCGGGACGGAGCACAGCAGCGCTTTTCTTTGGTTTTCTTGAGGTAAATTTTAAGTCTTGCCGTGCGAGTGAAAATCAGTTTCCCCTCTTCTGTCATCAATTCTAATAATAATGGCTAAACTCATTGGTTGTAAGCGGAACATATGGCACTCCTCTTGGCGCCTGCATGCTTAACCAACCGTTTTCTTTAATACAGCTTCGACTAAATTAACCTTGACGGTTAATTAAACGTTTATGCAATATAATAAAATTACGTCAAACGCTAGCGGTGTAGGCGTTTCACACGGTGCCTACTATTCAATACATACTATACCTATAATTAGGTAAAGAAGGAATTTTAAACTAATAATATTGCAATGGTTATAAATGATCGCCGAGCTGGCGCAGTTTTAATGTTTACGTCCTTGTATTATAAGAAGAATAAGCAATGATCACCTATATATATGTCTACTTACGAAAGTACCTAAATATTATAATGGGTATTTATTTATTTATTAATAATTGGAATCTCTACTCAAAGTTTCAGTTTCTTAGGTTCAAGGGTGATGGGTGAAGGGGGTATTTTTTTTTAATTAATATGTATTTAAGTATGTATTTATCTATATAAGTATGTTTATCCGTTGTCTAGTGCCCATATTACAAGCTTTGCTTAGTTTGGGGCTAGGTCAATTGGTGTCAATTGTCCCAAGATATTATTATTATTATTAAATACGAAGATCGCGGAACCGTCTTGATTTTGAGAGTCGTGATTTGGGATTTTTGGTAAAAATCACTGTTATTTTCGGTCAAGTTAAGAACAGGTCTAAGAGGAGCGCAGCAGCGCCTCCCCTCCTCGTTAGCGCGCCGCACTTTTTCGACGTCTCCTCTAGGGCTCCGAGTTTCAAGCACCCTTCCAACTCTCCTAAAACACACCCCGATAACTAAAACGGCAAGAAATAAGATTCAAATTTCAATAACAGTAAGTTTTCCAACCGCATTACATAACGCGGCGCGCAAAGATGTTTCTGCGTGTCTCTAAGTCAACATATGCTTTGTTTTTATCTGCTTAAAGTAAGAATTCGTTTGTTTTCAGTTCAAGTTGTTTTTTTTTTATACGTGTATTGTCTTCATCCCCTATGATGTGTAATAATGGAAACTGACTTATCCACGGCCGCTTACATTTTGTATAACAATTTGTGGAATATGCGAGTGGGGTTTATTAAAAATCGATGGGAAGGGTTGTTCGAATTCAATTTGTAAATATTGCATTTCGGTGAAAGTGAGTGTAAAATTGTGACTTTATTTGAACTTCGTTCTTTGTAGGTGCCAAAATGGCGCTACGTTTCTCAATAAGTGTGCAGTTGAGGATAAAGTCATTCCTATGGGCGTTTCTTTACGGAGTTGTGGACAGGTACGGGACGACCGACACGGCTCCATAGAAAAGCGAATATATGAGATTATTATGGAACCATTTTTATATACGGTGCGGTTTATTTCCTTCCGAGGCGGCTATTGTTGAGCAACTCAGGAAATTTGTTCAGACCATGAGTATTTTTTAGCATTACGTTTTAGTTATAATACACCCATTTTTTACACTACTTGCCAAATTAAATACATGATCATCGGAAAAAATACGATTGGGAATTTCAAACCGAAATTTCAAATCAATCGGGTCACTGCCAGTGGTTAAAAATCGATATACAAGTTTTGTTTTCACTGTTGCTTAGTTTGCAGTTACGTTAAAACTGTAGCTTACAACAGAGGGCATACTGAATAATAAGAACTTAATTAACAACAAAGGTATTTACGAGAAGTTCATTAAAACTGTATCAAGAAAGAGGTGATATTTTCGTTTGTCTGTCCGCGTGTTAGCTCGGGCTTATCTTCGGAATGCTTAACTATACCTTTCTCCCTTTCTCGCATAGACAAACTTTCTATATATGTCTCTCTCTTTTCAAACCAGGCCTACACGAGGCTATACCTAGAGTTGCCAATGCATCATACCTATCAATTTTTTTATCCTGGGATTAAGTTATCGGCCCCGGGCAGGCAGATACCCGTCCGTCCTGGGACAGGACTTCGAATTTAAATTCCGAGAACCCATTTCAAGCCAGCCTATGAATTTTAACTGCCAAATTGGCACTCTTTTAAAGCGGCAGCTCTAATGATTCGTACCCTACATCATCTGTTATTAGAAAAAATATTTGCTACCTAAAAAATATTTTTCAGTTAGCTTTGGATTTGTAAAGTACACTCAGATTCAAACTAAGTTATCGCAATTAGTCAAAAATATAGAAAAATAATAAATAAATATGTTTAAAAATACCTTTAATTACCTATCACAAATAAATAAAAGATATGAAACCTAAAATTATCCTAAACTTTCTCAGAGTCCTTTATTGTATGGAGCCCCCAGGGGGTATGGTGCCAAAGATGCTGCGCTGTCATCTTCCCTCTTTTAATAGCTAAGCTTATTCTTTGCTCGAGGAAGCTGCCAACTTTTTGGTCTCCTGCGACGTCAACTAACATTTTTGTATTTTTTTAAAAAGCCCTGGAGCTCTAGGATTCCACAGTTCAAGGGTCTCGACACCAAATGGAACAAAATCATATTCAGGGCCTAGAACCCTGTACTTAAAAACTTTCGCATTTATTCATATTTAAAACATTTTTATTTTTATTTAGGTAGTAAATTTAACGTTTTGTTCGTACTTGTGATTAAAGTACTTCTTGCTCAATAGCTTCCTACAGGGTCGGAAACGTTAGGGAATACTGCTGTGTTTGCAAGCGATTAGAGGCTGCGGAATCGCCTTCCCACAGGCGTGCTTCACTAAAGATGAAAAAATACCTAAATTAAAATTCTCTCGTGAAATGTATCGGTGCGGTAATTTAACGAGTTTCTGCTGTTTTAACAACATTTACGGGTGTTTTAACGTGGCCCGGAGTTGAAATTTACGACTTTTAATTATTAATGATGATAAACTTGATTTTGTAAGCGTCTACAAATTATTTAATGGTCAAAGTTTATATGCCCTACATTTGGCGTGGTCTAAATGATAAGAAAACCGAAGCAAAACTTAACACGTCAATGTTGATACAGGCTCTAACCCACTGCCGAAACGCGATTGGTGTATCAGCTTACTATTTTTTTAAGAAGTCAGTTACTGGAAATGATTTTGTTTAGCATTAGAAAAAAGAAGTCTTGTGTAAGACAATAATTTTATTGTGAAACAAATATGTAGAGTCATTCGGGGTAACAGCACGCGGTGGGTAAAAGTACGCGGTGGTCCGATCTCCGACAGGGGTGGGGGGGCCGAGGTCTGTGTTTGTAAAACAGAGTGGCGCTACTGTCGCCGTTTAGGAGCCACACGCCGCGCCGACGCAATCTTAGTACTGGTCGCGACACGTCGCCGAATATTTGTAGCACGCTTATTTCGTTTAATTTTTGTGCCACGGAAAAGTGTGCTGTAGTTAAATGGATAGCTCTGTGCCAGTAAGTATACTATATTTCTATTGTTCATTTAATGTAGTTTTTATGTAAGTTTATCATATTCGGAAAAAGTATTTAACGTGTGTGTTGTGACTGATTATTTGGTATATTTGCCGATTGGGGTAAGAGTACGAGATTAATAGTACGCACGCGTACTTACCCCCGTTGCGTACTTATACCCCAAATGAAATAAAAATATCAAAAAAAAATCAATCTTTCAGAATACACCAAAATGCCGAGAAATTACATAAGGAAGGCCCCTAAGCGGACCCTCATCTCAGATGACCAAATAATGAAGGCGAAAAACATCGGGTCAAGAGTACGCATTGGAAAAGTTTTCAGTTAAGCCTATGTAGGGCTAAAACTAATTAATCTTGATGGAAAATTTTCTTAAATAGTGAAAATTTATTGAATATTCTACAGATTTAATATCATAACATGCCAATTGTACAATTCTTTATAGGTCTGGGAGGCCATCAAAAAAAAAATGCGTGCTCTTGACCCGAATGACTGCGTACGTTTACCCCGCGTGCGTAACTTTACCCTAAGGCTTGCGTAATTTTACCCACACATCGGGTCAAGATTACGCAATGGAAAAGTTTTCAGTTAAGCCTATGTAGGGCTAAAACTAATTAATCTTGATGGAAAATTTTCTTAAATAGTGAAAATTTATTCAATATTCTACAGATTTAATATCATAACATGCCAATTATATACTTCTTTATAGGTCTGGGAGGCCATCAAAAAAAAAGTGCGTGCTCTTGACCCGAATGACTCTAACGTACCTACCTATTTTATAAGAATTGACGGAGTGGAGGCCCGAAAATCGAAACGAAACTTTTCCATAAAATTGTTCGGCCAATTTAAAAATATTATATTCTAACCGCAAAAGGCTCTCTTAAAATAAGTGACGCGACTCAATCCCCACGATCACTTCTTCTTTGTTTACTGTTTTTCTAATCGTGAACAAATAAGCATGAACTAAGCTATACAGCATTGATTGCATCAAACCCCATAATCGCGAGAGAAGGTCACCCCATCAACGAAACTACCACACCTACTGGTTCAGAAGATTATTGAAATTTATAACACAAACTAATTTAGAGAATGAACCAGCCACTATAAAGTAAATTTCCCTGTAGCTCATATTAAACTTCCAAAATTAAATCAACTCAATTTAACAGTTCCGCGGTTTAACTACGCATCGTATAGTTTATATTTAACCGAAATTAACAATATACAGAGTCCACAAAGTGCTTTGCTGTGTCCCCATTCATCATGTTAAACAAGTGCATTAATATTAAGACTGATCGCGGTTCGTATCTCAAGGGAGTCGTTGGCTTTTTCTTACGCTAGTTGGTGCCGAGTAATTTCCATGTTAAAAGGAAAATTGTGGGGATTTTAAGAGTATTTTTAGCACGTTGTGTGGCCTGAAACGTGTAGGTAGGTACTTAACTTTTTCGGTAGAGCTAGAAAAAAATATATTGACTGATACCGTCCAAAGAGTGAGTGGGACAGCAATACAAACCCGAATGTCATTCTAGGAGCTCACTCACGGACTACTTTTCCGTCAGCCAGTCAGCTACCTTACGGTACTGTTTTATAGACAGGTACCGTCACCGTCACCCGTGACTTTGATAATTGTGGGGCAACTTTGATCGTTTTAAAATTGCTACAAAGTCGAAATCTTCCATATGCGTTGAATGTTTGGCATGTAGGCGCAAAAGCGATCGATGAAGACATCGATTGGAAGCAGTAAACGCCAATAAAAATTAATGATTTCGTCATTACCTACTTATAACTATTTTTAAAGTCACCTCGTAAATCAAAGTCACTCCGGTTTACGGTATAGATTTAAGTATTGCCATAGTTCACACTTGACCTGAAGTTGAATTAAAACATAAATCATTTAATTAATTTTGATGTAACCACACTTCAGCTCTGGCGGTTAAATTATGGCAGCAATTAAAATAATTAGAAATACGTGCAAATCATCGCATGCGAGTTAGTGCATGTCGACACGGATTGTGCAAGTCACACAAAAACGATATTAGGGCTATTGCGATTTTATCTTAATTCAACTTTTTTATTATAGGCTTTTATTTAATTTACAATGTTTGTATATGTACATATTAGTTTTGTAAGTTGGTAAGTAGTGCATTTCACATCTTTTGGCCCCCTTTCAGTGATCGGATTGACTTTTAAAAATTCGTGCATTTGTAAAATGTAAAATAGACACCGCAGCGGCAGCAAAAAAACATGCTACCTTTTTATTTAGAACAAATGCTGTAAGTCAAAAACCTACTTCTAGTATTTAATTACTTGAAATTTTAAGCTCACAAAATTTACCTACATTGTGTAATAATGCAAGTACACTTGCTCTATCTTTTTTTTACCAGAAACCTTTAAAATTTCATACTGACGGCACGGGAAAACGTCTCCGAACTAGAGAAACCTTAATTTTCTAAATTGGTCATAGACTTTTAGATTTGTTGACGCAAATATAAGCTTAGTCAGCTCCAATCTATTTGCACAAAAATATTCCGGGCTCTATGACTAACATGGCGTCGAAGAAATACTCAGAATTTGAAGAAAAGCGTCGACGAAAACAGTTTCTGTGATTGTTTCATTATGTCGATGACATGTTATTATCTAAATACAGCCAAGAAAAAACGAGTAACTAATTATTTTATTGGAGTAGTACAGAACTTTCTTACAGATCTCTCTCGAAGTCGCTTGTATAGCTTAAACTCGTAAGTTTAACATCATCATAATCCCCAGCCTGTATACGTCCCACTGCTGGGCACAAGCCTCCTCTAAGAATGAGAGTGCTTAGGCTTAAGTTCCCCCATGCGCAACAAGGTCGAAGACTCTTGCCCAAGCTAGGTCAACTGTAGTAATATAGAGCATAATAAAATAATATAAAAACGATAAGTATCATCTTCATAATCAAGCTATATGTTATCCTCTACGTTCTATCATGATTCCTTTACTATGACCTCTACCCGTCTGTGGAATTGCCTTCCTGTAGACCTAAGACGAACTAAAACTCTACCTATTTTTAAACACCAACTCAAATCTCACTATTTGTCACTAATTGAATCCACTTCCTGTCTTTAGTCTCTTTTTCCTTTTTTTTGCTTCTGATCAAATCCATTTTTGTTATATGGTCTTCTTAAATATATGTAATAATAATTATTTATTTATTTTTCGTTATTACACTCCAATATATATTTTAAGTATTATACAATAATGTTATGTGTGTAGGTATGTGTGTATGTATGTATTTATTTTATTTCATTTACTTAGCTATGTATTATCTTTATGTTAGTATTGTTGTTTTTATTATCCTTGCGTTTCTCCTGTCTATTTGTTTTCGCCACCTAGTTAAACTGTCTCCGACTTATTTATTTCTTTTATTGATTGTCTGATAGAGATCGCTATTAAGCGATAAGATCGCCTATTGTCTACCTTGTTCTTTATTTCTGTATTATTTTGCACTAATTTGTGGTGTTCAATAAAGAGTATTGTTATTGTTATCTTTGTCGTTATTGATCCATTACTTAGCTCAGGTACGTCAGCTAACAAACTTATACTTCGAAGCAAATTCTTTACAAAATCAATAAGCACCTAACTGAAGTTCAAGTTTCCGCCGAGTTAGTACAAATTAACTTGTAGCTGCTGATAAATGGCGTTATATATCAATTACCAGTGTCAGTTGGCCAACTTTTTCAAGATGGCGGAGGGCGTATGCTTTTAGATGTCTTGGACTAACAAGTATAATCATGGTTCCCGTTTTTTTTAAACAAGGCGGTCAAACGAACAGACGCGTCACAGCCAGATGGTATATTGGGATATATATTTTTATACTTAAACGGCTATGAAAGGTTTTTTTCCTTAGTAATTGAGACGTCAACGCAAACGCGTTGGAGACGTTTCATTACGTCAAAAATGTAACACTAAAATTTAAATTTAAATTTAACCAAGAAGAAATTTGTGTATTTTCTCACAGATCTTCTATAAAACAAAAGTAGAAGTTACAACTATGAGCAGTGCTAAGGTACTCTGTTGCAATAGAATTGAAATGATCTTCGGACACCTCTTACGTCTTTAGCACACTTATTCAGTTGTAACTGAAAATTCTACAACAAGACAGAAGACAAGATACATCTAGGTGTCATAAGTATAATTTCGGCCCTGAGCTTTCACGCTTCAAGACGATGGCTCATGCAGTAAAGTCCCCATTGATTTAGAATGACGCCAACACCACATAATAGCTATACTTTGTCGTTAAGTTCTTGCGGCACAGCCCTACTAGCATCATGGCTCATAAACTTGGCATTATGACAAGTTCGGATGGCTAACACCAATGTACGGCCCTCGCGGGACGAGGCCGTAGGGTTGCCACTGCGAGATTGTGTACCCACGTCAAGTTAACGTATTATACAAATGTTATTAGAAATGAATCATCTAGGCATTTGGGTGTAATGAACGTAATTTGAGGCTTCAACAAAGATACATTTAATTTTTCTGGAGTTAGGTCGTCCTTGCTTGCTTGAGGCTTGAGGACTGTTGCCTGATTTAAGAAGGCAATGCTTCACCATGACGTCTTAATGCGATTCGATTCCGAACCAAAGTTAGATCGATCGCTGTCAGATTCATACTAGAAGTGTCAAAAATGAATCTGAACTGAATCGCATTAAGACATCGTGGTAAGGCCCCAGTTCATTTTGACATCGCTTTGTAGGTCTGCTGGCTTTTTTGGCTCACAGCTCGCCCGATATACTACAAACATGTTCCTAGTTCCACTTCACTATTCCTTTTATTTTCTCTCTTTTCTCGTCAAAATTTCGGCTATCGCTTCTAATTAACAGGAAGCATGTCGAATTCGAGTACACAAATTGCTTAGATTGTAAGTATTTCTACGTACTGTTGCGATATATTATATTATTATTATGTTCTTGATCATTATGTTTTTTGGCATATGTACGATTTTCTATTACAGAAATATGTTTGGGGAAGAAATTGTGTTAAATAGGTAGTGGTTATAAATAAGAAATAAATATCATGGGACAAATTACGCCAATTGACCTAATCCCAAGCACAGCTTGTACTACGGGTACCGGGCAACGGATAAACATATATATAATGTAGATTAATAAATGCTTAAATACATACAACATCCATGATTCGGGTACAAACATTCGTATTCATCACACAAATGCCAGCTCCTATCGGGATTCGAACCCGGGACCTCTAGCTTCATAGTCAGGGACATTAACCACTAGCGTATCCGATCGTTAAAAAAAATGAGGAAGAAGTTAAGAAGATTGGCTGAATTAATCTTTTCTTACATTTCTAATACTCTTACCAGAGAGCGTATTGGTACAAATTTAGAATCAGTTTTTAGGGGCATTACCATGACGTCTTACTGCGATTCAATTCCGACTCAGTTCAGGTTTTAGCTGTCACTTTTAGTATGGATCTGACAGCGAGCCAACCTAAACATTAAGACGTCATGGTAGCTCCTCGAATTGAATTTGCATTTGTAATTCTCAATCCAGTTTATTAGCCAATACATTATCATAGCTTTAAGCAAATTTTATAGAATTTTTAAGAATTTGTGAAGTTTCAGACGTAGAATTTCAGTAAGTAGTATCCAAATGACTTGGTACTAAAATAATGCTGTACTGCTTTGATTTTTAACTCCAAGCGACGGTATGAATTTTAACCCTTCACCTAACTCTGTGTGCGTACAAACACATCCACTTTGTCATTGAAGCATTATAAAGGCACTTTTTTCCCATCGAATTTATTTATATTCACCTCAACGTCAATAAACCTTTGAAGTCTAAAAGGCCCCGGATGAGCGCGACACGGTTCAAAGAGATACGGCACGTAGAGGGTTAACTGTAAACAGGTGAGCTATGAATCGACTGAAATGGAAAGATTTGGTCTATAAAGCATTGGCGGGTTGGCCTAGTGGTTGTGCTAGTTGAAGGTGAAGCGGATGCTTATTTTTGCTATTCCCTACCACAAACAAATTAATCTGTGTTTGAGAAGAGAAGAAGAGTGAAGATGATCATGATGTCTTGTGGTCCCTGAAAGTAGGTGTGCTAAAATGTTAATAAAGTTATTCACCTCACGTTATATGTATAAGGTGTCTTAATATTGTTTTATATATATAGTATTTCAGCAGGTGGTTGAGTTAAATTGATTGAACATTCCCGTTTAAGTTTCCATTGTAATTGTTGGTGCAAAATTAGCTCAGCCCTTTGACGACATAATATTTGAATATTGACCAACACAACTCAACTGTACTTAACTAAAAACCTGAAAAACATTTACAAAAATGATCAGTCCAATGCTAACCCTGCTAAGTACCTACGGATTAATTTTAAGCTACAACGTATTTATGCATAAATATCTGAGCGCAAATTATCAACACAAATATTTAAGCGAAAATCTTTCTTCACATAAATGGCATGAAACACTTTGAGGGCGGCACCAGCTGATTAACATTATGCTCGCTACTAGATGTCGCTAGTAACTCGTTATAAATTAAATTTAACTGAACTGGGTCAAAATGACTTGCACTTTGAAACTCAGAAAGGGTCACGAAAGCAAGGCTACGGCATCACCTTGCGTTTTGTGAAAATTATATCATAATTTAATTTACATGAAGGTGAAAAGAAAAAACTTTATCAGGAGATAATAAAATATAAACTAGAGGAAGATTAACTCGTGTTGCTTCAGGTTTTTAAACAAGTATATAGTTCAGCAATACCGCTTAATGGAGTGGTCCGTAAAGTTATTAACGGGAGGTGCGGTTAACTTTTAGTAGCCGGAGAAATTGTTGCGAATGCATCTCAGTATTCTTTATTTTCCGCTGCTTTAGGTACGAAGTTTATCTTGGTACATTGTTTAATGGAACGTGGAGAAACTTTTGCTGACGTATGGACTAATTTCAATGTGTGTGTTCATTGTAAAGCTAACTACTTTAAGTGAGTTTACTTTACGTTTTCAAGTAACTTTAATTTCCTTTAATGGGGTGCGAGTCGGGTTACCTCCACGTGTGATTAAGAGCTGCGGTTCGTTTTTGGATCCGTCCGGGGGGAAGAGCAGTGCTTGGTCCGGTGCGCCCTGGGCAACGGCTAATGATTTCCTGGCAGTTTCTGAGGGATATCATTGACCGTTGGCTAAGAGCCCGACAGGGGGGGAGGGGGGTCTTTGACCATTACCGTACAACGTTGCCGACATTTTGTCACAAGATTTTTTAATAAAAATTTTTACATTGACATTGGCGAAGTTGTCGTCACTATAACGACTTGATACGCCACAAATAAAAGAAGAATTTCCTTTAATTGCTTTTACTTCAGACTTGAAATGGGTGACTAAGTGTAAAAGTAACATAATACGTAATAAAATAACCCTATTCGGTCCATATAATATCGTTACATTGCAAAATGCCGTGGTTTGGCTTATTTTCTCTCAAAGTAGAGGATTGTGGGTACACCCGAGCTCGCTCTCCTGAATTTTCCGAATTTTTAGTGCATAGTTCAATTTGAAATATTTAATGAGATTTTTGGCAATTTTTTCTATGGCGCGTGTGAAGTTTCAAATCCTCACTCAGCCTGCGTGGGAACTATGGTCCAAGCTCTTTCTAAGAACAGTGTTCAGCTGTGGGACGTAATAGGCTGGAGATAAGGATGATGCTTGAATTATCGAACGTATGGCAGTTCAATTGGCAGAGTTGATTTCGAGGTTTAAACCGGTTTTATAGATAACGGTCGATTTGTTAATTGGGTATCTGTATGCAGGATTGATTATCAGGGTAATATTTCAGTGAAATCATAGCGCAGGAACTAAACTTGCTGTAAGTTAACGTTGCGGGAACGTATACTTAACCAACCACTTAACTAAGTAGTAGCTCAATTGTAAGCATAACCTGGCCTTAAGATTTTACGCCACTTGCTCCTGAACAGTTTTACTTGTGAACCGGAGCTGCCTGGTATTTTCAAAACTACAAATTCCAGTCATACCTACACTAAGTAACATGAGCTTTCAGCCAAAACTCGCTCGATAGCGAAATAAAACCATTCCACGTCTCCATTCCATCAGCGGCGCGCACCGTGACGGAGGGCCAGAAAAAACCTTTGTTTCCACCCCTCTGACAGCAATTAATGTTTTATTTCACCTTTGTGCAACTAGCTGGATTTAATGGAGTTGTTCTGACGTGCTCACCTAGGTGATTTCACTGTTGATGGCTGATTTTGATCGTGCGGTTTATGGAATTAATCATTGGCTTTTGGTTTCATTGAAACGTTTTTCTGGTGTTTGAGGTCTCGCGGATATTAAGTAATTTTATTAGAATAGTAAAATTTGTTTTTGAACGAATCGCTAAACACTAAATTGACATTATGATAAAAACTAAATGAATTTTTGTATGCATTGTTCAATTCAAAGATTATTAGGCGATCAGGAGTAAGTAAAGTACTGACCGCATGTCTATCATCCGTCACATGCGGCTTCCACGTCAGGTACGGCATTATGCTTCGGGTAACAGGGGTTTGCCATTTATAAGGCAAAAGAAACAAACAAGATCTCTAGTACGTATGTGTCATTGGGCAACATAGTCGCGCTAAATCTCAGTTATACCATTCTTTATTAAATTTTCGATATTTTAAGGTTTTCATAAGCCATGACACTGTCTCTATTTATTCCTATAAAATAAACAGGGATAGTAATAGGTATATGCAATTATCACATAACATACATGAGAAGGGATACAACTAATATTTCGTGTTTTCGCTTACTACTTAAAATTTCTGGCTTAGCTTCTAAAAGTCTAAATCTCCTTTTTTTTCTTGGAATTTGGTTAAGATCATTTTTTTATTTGTTAATATATCCCTTCTTACCCCACTACGGGATGAGCTAGGATTTGTCTATATTTTAGTGTTTATTGTTTAAATTATGAAACTAAACGACAGATAATCTTTATTAAACTAAAGTTACCACAGGAATATTTTTTATCTATAAAAATCAACTTGCCACTTATGAATTATCGAGGTTTGAACTTCAATTTTGTCCCTACTCACCCCGTTTACGTACGTAATATATTTAGCTGTATTTTTATGTCTATCGTCGTCTAGTACCCGTAAAGCTTTGCTTAGTTTGGACTAAGTCGATTTGTGTAAGATTGTCACCAAATATTTATTTACATATTTTTGACAAATAAGTTGATTGATTAAGGTTTTTCCGGGGCGATAAATTTCCTATCCTACCAATAAGTTCCGCGAGGATTGCGCAACTAAGGTTGCAAGGATAGAAAGAAATATCGGACAGTTATCAATATCGTGTTTGATCTTTTTGGGTTAGGATTGAACCGGCACTTACTAGGCGCCCATAAACGTCAGATGGTCCTAAAATGTTTATGGCAGCGCCCGTTTCGTAGTTAAACGGCGTTTTACGACGCGATTTACAAAACAAAAGACGTTCCAACTCTTGACTTTCATAACCTCCTGTCTTATCCCGCCCGGTAATTGTAAATACAACCTTGCAATTACACAGATAAAGTTTGAGTTACAAGGAAACGAAGGAGTGAGATACGAATTTGCGAAGTGACGAAAAGTCGAGTTAGGTTCCGTGTTTTTAAAATATCGCTATTCATGGTTTTCAATAACAACAAATATCCAAATTGCATAAAATTTAGAAGATTTTATGATCGATACTGACAAAATATGAATAAAAATAAGCAAAATTGCTTGTTATAGCCACCCCGGCAGTTTAAAATGACCCCGTTTTAACTTATCAGTTGTCGCTTTGGCCATATTTTCCGAGTATGAACATAGGGTAGTAATACGACGATAGATAAAATATCGATACCTTGTTATCGATCGCCGTTCGTTCAATTATTTGATATGAAAAGAGCAGCAGTTGTATTACAGATTAGTTTTTTTATAAAAATGTACAAAGGCGAACTTATCCCTATAAAGATCTCTCCCAGTTAAAACTTTGAGTACCTAGATGAGAGGAGTATTAAACCACAGGGACAGACAAAGAGTGAGTTCAAAATTACTGCATGAAGAAGAAGTAAGTAGTGTGTAAGTTCACATAAAATAAAAATGGTTTGTAAGCCTTATTCTGTTACCAAAACTTTGAATTGCTCACTCTGAAGGATTCGTAATAAAATAAGAGTAACGACTTCATCAAAATAACCTTCAGACAAAATTAATACGGTGAAGTTTTTGCAGTCATTCAAATTTGCTCGTTTACAGTGTTCCAAAGTAACCTAAAAAACCCAAAGCAAACCAGTCTATTGGCTCACATAATCCAATAATACTTCGGACAACAATCGACATGGAAACGCAATTCGTTTCCTTCTTATACAAACACGTGTGGTCGTCCAAGAGCCCTTACGTTCCCAACTTAACAAAAACGGTTTAAGCGGCGCTGTCGACGAAGGATAGATACAGTTCGTACTATTTTAATTATTAGTTCCAGTTTTGACCACGAACACTGCTAACATTGTGCAGCGCGAGAAGAGATACGGTATAGCATTATCGACACGCGTTTATCGATATATTCTTGAACTAGCACCATTGCACACACTAAACTAATTAATTAAAGGATTTAAGTCAGTCATACAAAACAAAGATGTTTTATTTTGATGATGATGAATGATGGCAATGAACATCTTTTTCATATCAGTCATTGTACTGAGTACTGACCCATTTTTGGTGTCATATCATTATTACATAACATAATGAGTACTTATACATATTTTACTACAGCAGACCACAAAGTCCCGTCTATAGGATTTTCGATAAGACAAAAACAAGTTTCGATTGTTACCAAAATAAACCATTCTATTTCGTACAATTCATTAGTTGACGGACGGTGCAGACATGTGTGGTTATTTCTTGTGTGATGCTGTCCCTTTCCTATGGGCACAGTTAAGAGGGAAACCAGTAGTAGCACCGGGTGCAGAATCAGCTAGCAAGCAACGGCGTTGTCCAAATGTCAAAAACGGAGGATAGTCTAACTAGGCGTTTTTATAATTTTACTACCCAACTATAGTAACTTTTCGTATACTAATGCCACCTTTTTATCCGTCTGCGACGAAGCCCAAAAGGAGGGTTATTGACTTAAGTGTACACAGATGGAGATTGTGAATAAATGAAACAAATTATTTAATTAATAATAATAATTATCACACGAAATCCAAACTGAGTCTTTAACAAGATATAGGTAGTATCTAATATCAGATATTTGATTACAATTCCTTGTTACTTACTGTCTTAACTGTGTACCTACCTGCACTTTAAATGAAGGCAATCCTCATCCGAGTATGTAGGTATGCAAATTCCTGAGACTCGAGTGCTGTATATCAATTTAAGTTCGTAGTTTCTCACTGTAGCAAGTAAGAAAGGAAATAAATAACCGCAAACTCTAAATGATACTAAAAAAACTTCAGAACAATTTTTCAGACAACAAAGGGTGGTGCCAGAACCGAGAACAAGTTGATTATTCAAAAACTTACCATCTTGCTTCACCGTGTTCCCCAGGGGCCCGCAACTTGCCAGGCACACGAGGAGGATCCACCTCAGCATCAGGCTAGGGCTCCCTCCCCGCTGCAGCTCCGGCTGATTGTGGAAGTGCCTGACAGTAGGCCTCTGCCTGGCAGAACGCGCCATCTTGATATAACACAATACTGAACTGTCATTGGCTACGCTCGCAGTCACATCGGAAACAAAAGGACATCGATCACTTATAAAAATAGAAGCCGAACGTTGACTACTTTTGAAAATAAATCGACAGTTGATCACTTTCGAAAACTCAAGCTTTGTAACTAGTACATATTATGCTATTTGATCACTTTTACTGTAAATACAATTAATATCGTATTATTGTAAACGTTTGTTTAACGAGTAAGGTTATGGTAACGAATCTTTGTGTTTGAACGGTTTGATTAAACTTTTAATTATTTTGTTTTCACTGGAGTTAGATTCGTTTTAATAACGACTGACGGGCCGAGATAATGCCAACATAATGTAAAATTAAGTTCGGAACAGTAGCTAGCAACCAAAGTTGATGTAATTGAATTCAGAAAAGACAACTTAATACAGAAGCGACCTTATTGTTAAAGTTATGATTATGAGGCTGACATTTAGGTATCGCAGTCGACTTTCCGTTACCTATAGCTTTTAATCCTAAGGCTAGTTAGTTATTGGAGTAATGGCGATGGCGGCTTTACGGATGTATTTTAATGCGAGATAGTTTTATAAAATAAACTTAGTAGTTAAAGACGTTAATTCCTAGTTTATGTTTGAGAGTGCCCTTCATTCTGACTACTATACTAGGTTAGGTAGTCCTTAGCGTTAGCCTTGGTTTATGTCACACCACAGTGGTCAGTATCACTACATAAACCTATCTACCTTCTTTGTGAGGATATAATGCAAATTATTCCTCTGGGATAACCGTTCGATCACTTAAACTTGTCTAACTTTTGAAGCATGAAGATTATAGCCTGAAAATGTGAATAAAGCTAACGCATGTTTGTTCCTACATACAAACGCCTACAAGAGTAGATAATTACATTGCGTCTATGTCCCTAATGTTATGTTCTTAATGCCCCTCGTCAAACTCCGTGTCTCCTGTTGTCGGGTTACGATCAGTTGCACAGGTTGCTAGAGTGACCGCATAATATGTATAGAAGAACATGCTCGTACAATCTTCCGATTCGTATTCAAATAGCATTGAAAACATTTAGAAGTCCGATGATGCAGAGATATATCAAGAATATAGACGCACGTACAAGTAAACTATGCGTGCGTATTATACTAACGCAGTACAAGCTTGACGTTACTTGATGCGGCCCTGTGTACGATTTCCTAAACAAATTTCGAAGTCAATTATTACTAGACCCAACTGAAAATTTGAAGGCATTAATGGAATCAGGAGCTCTAAGTCTAGACGTCTGATTCCGTCCATATAATGCCTGCTGGCGAAAAGGTCAAGTTATATTTGTCTCCAAATCACTTCATTGACGAGGCTCGTTTAGAGAATCACACCTCAGTCAAGTTTCGCCTGCGGGGCGGTGGTGGAAGCCTATATCGGTGGGGAACGCATAGTAGTCATACTGCATCATTGAGGAATTAACCAATATAGTCAAAATGCGGGGATTGGTGCTATAAGGAAAGTTCCACTTTAGTAAAATAAATGGATTAGTCAAAAGTCATATGTAGCTCAGTTGCGGATTAATATATGTATATAGAGAAGGTTGTACGAAGTCCTACGATAGTTATATGTTAAGTTTTAGGTTTTTTAAGTCAGAATACTAGGTAGGTACCTTTTTCTTGTAACGTCTGTGTCTAAACACTGCTTGTTTATTTTAGCACAACTCTTGTAGAATGAGGGTGAGTTTACGCAAAAAATCGCTTATAATAATAATCTGAGATACGAATTAAATTGGTCATTACAGGGTGGCGTGCCCTATCGGTCGCCAGTGACCTCTATAAATAAGAACCTTAAAACAGATCGGTCGATAAGCCAGCTTTTAGTCGTCACCGAAAGTGCTTTCGATTTTTCAGCTTTTCTACCTGAAAGCTCCGGATAATGGTGGTGTGCGATCGTCAATTACCTCATAACATTTCCCGTTTGTGCTTTTTAAAAGTAAATGTTAAATAATAGAGTCATAATCACGTATCAAGTAATTATTGTCCCGCTACTAATAAATATAAGGGAAAAGAATTTTCCACTTTCAACTTTCCTAGTGAAGTTTCCTAGTTTTGATCGTTTGAGGAAACATGATCTATTACCATTCAAAATATGTTTTCGAGAAAATTATTTAGTAGGTACTTATTCTTTTTGACGGCGGTGCCGTTTTATAAAATCAGTACAATTTTGTACAGATCAGTATTCATGAGAAAGTTAGATAGGAATGATTTCCTGAATACCATTCCGCGGTTATAGTACATAATATTAATCAGTTATTAGATTTCGATTGCTTTGGACTTTATGAACCATTTCTTTTAGAAATATTACAAACTGAACAACTTTGGCCATGAGTAGGTAAAGCCAATAATATGCTGAGGTATGCTCCATTTTGATATCTCACCATGATAATATTTCCAGCCGGCTAGTTCCACATCAATCTATGTATGCTTAAAAAATCGTTTCTCCTGACTGATCTATACTCGGGAGCAATGAAACCGGTTCACTTCCCATAGAAAGTTGTATGAAAAGTGACCCGGTTTCTTTGGTCCCGAGTACATTTACGCACAGCCAAAACTACTTAGTATAGTCTAGACAGCTGCAATTAGGGCTTAATGTTCCTTTTATAACGTAATCGCATACTAAGAACGAATTTGTCGAAATTCTCACGGGACAGGGAACTTATTCTTTCACGAGGGCGAAGTTGCGAGCGTAAAGTAATCTGTCCATAAATCAGTCCGTTCTTAGAGGTTATCTGCCGTCACACTAGCTCCATTAGCTCTTAATCAGGCAGCGCAAAGCCGAAATAAGCATGGCAACCTGTGACATTGTACTCCGAATTTACATGGTTCAGTACACCGTAACCACAATTTCGACCCCGCTTCCATGGCTAATATAGCTATTTTTATTTTACCAATAATCTGTTCGCGTGACCAAAGGAATAATCTCGAAGGTTCAGCTCTCGTGACCTTTATAGCGTCACGTTAAAGTCGTACTTACCCTGGCTAGGGTGGCGCGGTGTACGAATTTATCGGAAAAGTTGTGTAACTATGAGTTATCGGATCGGAGTCGGTAGTCTGGAAATGTCGCACGAGTAATGTCGCCGGGCAGCAGTAGCTCTATGGAATAAGTGTTTTTTTATTATTATTCTTTCACTGTCGCACTCCTGCGGTTTCGCCCCCTTGCATTTTTCCTGAAATTTTCGTCACGCACATGAAAAAAATATGCTAAACCGAAAAATATGCTAAATTGATTGAGCCTCTCTTAAGTGGTGATCTTTCATACATGCATCAATAACTGGCATAACATAAACTAGCAGTACAACTACACTGTTCTTAAGAGATAACCTAGGGCAAATTTAAGATCACCTACAGCTAACAACAAATAAACAAGGTTAATGAAAACAGAAACAATCGATTAATTACCAAAGACAAAGTAAGTGGGACACCTGTATTTAACCAGAGTTTGTGTGGTAAAAAGATAAAACGAGACAATCTGCCATGAATAAATAACGATGCAGTCATATCCAAAAGTTAGACATGCCGCGCAGCAGAAAATACTCTTGCAAGTCAACTGAAGATGAATATTTAAATTTAAATTTCTAGTGCAACAAATGTACGTAAAACGGATGATATTTTTGTATCTAAAAGTAGGTAATATTTATTACGATCATAAAATCATATATAAAATGATTCACGCAAAGCAGCGGAAATCAATGCAATATACAAAAAATCCAACCAGTAAAATAACTTCAGCCAACTCTATCTTAAATGAGTATCGTAAACATAAATACTAATAGACTGATTAATGTAATAATACTCTGAAGATTAACGTCTTTATTTACACCCTTATCTAAAAAAACGAAGCGTAATCAATACACAAAGATCACTCAAAAAGCATCTCAAAACCAACAAAGGAGCAATCCCTATAAAAAACTCAGGTGCACCCCAACACGGTATAACCAAACCATCAAAATACAGAAACACCTTTACGTCATAATTAGATTTGAAATCACAGCAACCTCAATAAAGGAAGAAAAAAACCTTTCAACCAGCCAGGTAACCGGGCCGGGCCGGCACAAAGAAACGGGCACATTTCATACCACTTCATGCCCGGTTTTCATGCCGGTTTTCATGCCTGCTCATGCCCATTCGTGCCTTGTCAAAACGGAGGAGAGTGGACATTATTCGGAATCGTGTGATCATTTCGCCTTGTAGTTTTGTGTTTGGAGTTAGTGGGTTTCTTTACCATTGGTATTTATGTCTATTTGACATACAGACAGGTATCCATGGTTACTCCATTCGGAATAATTTCTACCTAGCTAGAAAGCTTATTCGAATCCTTATACCTACATCATCCACTTTCGCATTTAATTAAATTACTACGAATTCAAATAAGTGCTTGAGTGTCTATCTATTCATTTATATCATTTTGCGCCACCCTGTAAAATACAAAGCATGCTCTACTTAGAAACCGAAATAATAAATCTTTACTTCTGCGTCTTTTGTTATTTTTTTCTTTGCCTGCGGATTGTTCGAGCAACATTAGTTACCCGACTGCGGAATGCCACAGAGGTTAACGTTTTGTTCCATTGTTAACACGATGTTAAATTAAGCAGATGTTACTTGTTATTTATTTATTTTTTACTCTGGTCACATTGATACGGGATTCAAATAAGGGTTGTGGTTGAAGGATTGTTTAGATCTGTGTTAGGTTGACTACAATTGAAAGTCGTCTGGTAGGTCAGTCTTCCGTCTGGTAGATTGTCAAAAGGTCGCGACTGGCAACAAAACGAAACTCAACCTCTCGCACAGTCGGTTCCCCAAAATAAATATCCACTTTTTACTGCATAGTTAAATTAGGAAACTGACTATATTGCATTCAGAAAATTTTTCCACATAAATTTGGTGCCTATCTTTTTAGCATATTTAAAACGGTCCAAACGGACGATACGACTTGAGTTATTTCAAAGCAGTATTCTGGTTCTTGCTCTAACATCCCTAACAAAGCATAATAATATTTTTAACGTTTATTAATATTACCATAAATTAAGCTCAACACGATATATCCCGGGTCAGTACAGTTTCTACTCGTATTCACCGCATAAGGCACCCACTCGGAAACAATCGAGACCACATGAGAAGACACGGACATTGCGATTGGCAGGAGGATATAATAACATATTCTACATGTTCATGTCTATTTGGTCATTTGTTACTCCTCGATAATTATACCTAATCGCATAAAACTACTACTTAAATAAACATAAGACATATTTAGTTGTTCGAGCCACGGTAAACAAGTATATTTCAAATTTTTATTTTACGCAAGGCAATATTCAAAATTTCCTCCAAACCGTTGAAATAATAAATCGCTTTTGTGGACAGCAGCTTGTTGCCATGACAAGTTAATTGCAAGGAGCATATCTGCCCTTTTTAATTCATCTAAGCACGTGACAGTAGACAACGGTCCCCATCCATCACTCCATTGGGACGGCTGCTGCGTGAAAAATTTGAAAATAGAATGTTTTATGTTGGCAACATTGTTTTGCGATGCGATTCTGTTTCGAATGTTTTTAAGCTACGTCGTTTTTAAATGGTGGCTGAGCTTTGGAGTTTACAATGTACCTACAGCTTACCACTATAATTAAATTACAACCCAAACTCTCTCATTCTGATGGGCCTGTGCCCAGCAGTGGGACGTTTATAGGCTGGAGACTGAAGCAGTAATTTGAGTAAAAATTATATGACTTATAATTGGTGATGAACACCAGCTCTGCACAACGAATCGCGAATGCAAAATCACTAACAATTGAACTCTTTTTGATTAATGATTTATTTTCAAGCAACAAATATTAATTATAGTAGGAAACCTATATTTTTAGCGACAATAGTTACTAAAAAGGGTACTTCAACTAGTAATTCAGTCTCACCCAACCTTGAAAAGTAACTATTAATTTGCTACTAATGATCGCATGTACAAATAATATTTGTCGAGCGATAGCAGGCAGTGTTGCCAGTAGAATAACTAATTACTCGCTATCTATAGTACCGTAATGATGGTAGAGACAGGAGTAACCTCCACTTACTTTTGCCGTGGTTATTCGTAACTAAGCCGCCACATATTAAAAGTTTTTTTAATTATAAATTAACTACCTACAAGTTATCCATCCTCTAGTCTTAAAATTTTATCTTTTTTGCTTAATACATTTTAGACAGAACCATTTCACCTAAGAATGTAGGCTTTTATTCATTCGTGTCAAAAATAAATCAATAATGAATATATACACTTCTTCATACAGACGCTAATTGAGCTTAATGTTAAATTAACACTCGTTTGTCTTTATCTGTCATTTTGACATATACCTACTTTGGCCAGATACCGTAAAAATATGCATTTACGGTAAGAAGTTCGTAACTTTTTATGAATAAAGTATTAATTCACCAAATAAAACGTTTTGACCAATGTTAATACCTATATACATTGGGTTGAACTTCTAATTCTGCACGCAATTCGGAAAGAAGTTGAAGCCCATTCGTGGGACTAAATTGGTCGCCAGATCAATCACAGGGCGTGACGTACAGCTAAATAGACCCAGAAACATATTACGGGGTACACTGACAGGTATACGTATAGCTATTTCGTAAAACTGACGTAGGTAGGTACCCAACGTGGGAGAAGGGCAGTGGCTGACCCAAAATACCTTTATTACGTTTTAGATAGACTTTTGATGAAGTTAAATAACATAAAATATTATTGTCATGCTAAAAATGCTAAATGTATATAGGTTTTGTTGTCTAGTTAGAAAACAAACGAAAAAATAATAATAAAGAAATTAAAGTAATGGTTTTCTGAAGCGAGATATTCAGAGAAATCGTTAAACCCAAAGTCAAGAATGAATGTGAATGTCCACGCTAAAGTAAAATACTTGAAGAATCTCAGTGGATACCCTGTATTCCGCCGCATCATATATTATATTCCAGCGGCCGCCTTAGAATCTGAGGTTGTTTGTACTACAAGGTCCGGGAAGGAGGCTTAGCCGCATTTTATGACGCTCCCGTCGCACACTACACCCTGTACAAATAGTGTAGTAAATGCGGATTGCGGAGTGCTTGGCTTTAGCTTGCAAGCTACACCTTGTATAACTGCTAAATTTAAAGTGCATGTCACTTTGAAAAAATAAGAATTGTTAAAACCTACACTTGCAACGCCAAAGATATTCTCATCGGAAGTATCAATGAGAAAAGGAAAAAGATTAATTGTGTCAAGTAAGAAAATACCACGGAAAAGAAAATAACGACCAATTAAAAGATTAAGAAACATGAGAGAGCAATAATTCCACCGACAACAGTCAGTTTGTATTGTATATCGCAATAGACAAAAACTTTTACAATGATTAGTTCTTAACGGTATTCAATTCACATATGAATCTTTTGTCTAAGTTAGCTAATTAGTGCTGGTAAGCTGAGTTTTAAATTATCTTCTAGTAGCCCCAGCAAACTCTCTAGGTATTTGAATGAACGCGAAAACTTATATGATGAACCATGATTTTTTCCTTTTATTTGTCAAAGTAGCCAGCAGTCAACAAGATCATGAAGCAAATAACAAAATTCTGGCTGGTATAAGTGTGTTATAATTTATGACATATCGCCCAACTGACCTAGACCTTCGATGATATCCCTGTCTCATAAAGACGTCCACAAATTCATTGCCCCTAACCCGTATCCACCAAAACTGGCACTGTGAATGTAATTCAGATTATAACTTCGCATAATACATTCCAAATCATTGTAACTATAATATCAATATCTAACCCTTCCATCCCGGCCTCTAAACCCATTGTTAACATACCTATTATATATACGACCGCAATATATGGTTGTTTAGTTACGTTTGTTTGTGTTTGCTTAGCTGGGACCTTTTCTAAATGGACATCCTCGTCTGCTTTATTGTTATTGCTAGTAAACCTTTTTTAATATTCTTTATTATATTTAGAGACGGTTTGCAAATGACATGCAATTATATCAAGTTTGTTTTTCTCGTTCTTTATTGTTTTCAATGTTTTGGATAAAGTGCGCATGTCACCCAATTTAAAATATGCATATTTTTTATAATGGTTGACAGATTCTATACGATACAGGTATATGTATGTATGTATGTATGTAAACTCTTTATTACACATAAAAATTTAAAAATACAGAAGTACACAGAAAAAAGTACAAAGGCGAACTTATCCCTAAGAAGGGATGTCTTCCAGCTAACCTGATACAGATAGGAATAGTTTACAAAAAAAAAGGCAAGCAGTCATTATTATGCGCAAATAAGTAGTATTAATACTTAATAAATTAACAACTAAAGTACATCATAAAACCATAACAAAATAAATATATAATAGATACTATACAATTAAATCCTGTTATTGACAGTCGACCATACAAATGAAAGTCATGATTAGGCTAAGTCAACGCGATGAGTAGTTACCGGGTATTTGTAAAATATACAAATTTTGTAGAGTATATACTCGTGCTTTTCCATTAATTACCGTATAAGTCTCAATTCAATATTGCGTCAACGCGTGTAATACCTTTGCACTTTGAAAACCTTTTTGTTTAAATTTTTACAATTTGTCCACCAAATATGACCCATACTTTCAGAATCTATATTTGTAACCTGTCCGTGTTGAAAGTCATAGAAATGTTTAAGTATAATATATTTCAAACTTACTCACTAAATTTCAAAGTTAATCAATTCAATACCCTGCAGCAAAATATTTGTCTGCAAATTCAGAGTCAAGGCCACAAATTCCAATAGTAACTCATATGGTGAATGTTTACAATACATTTCACCTCAGGTACGATTTTGTCCCAAAAAATACTTTTTTCGTTTTTATAACATTCACGTTAATCCTGGTCTATTTCTCGAAATCAGGGGATTCCCCGCCAATATGTCAAAGCCGAATGTCACAAATCAACTCATGTGACAAGTTTACACGCATCGTTTCCTCAGAAGCTTTACTTTTACTGTCTGCTGTCTTTACTTGACACGTGCGCCCATTAAATGGCGACAACTTTATCTCTTCTGCCCTCACAACACTATAAGGAAGGAGGAAGACTTATTTTCGGAAAGCTTGGTTAAAAATAATTGTCAAACTATTAACTGTCAGTTGTCAGTCACAAGCCACGCGTGGGCCACTTTTGCGCTTGAACGCACACCTGTTTAGGGTGCGTTGAGTTTTTTAAATGAATTTAGTGGTTTGTTAGCTTTAGAAATAAATTATATAGAGGGGTGAGAAAAATGAAAAGACCATTTGTTAAAAATACTAACAAAATAGTTTTATTCAAGTAAAAAAAAAGTTAACAAAATTAATGACGTTACTTATGTAAAAGACATAAATTTACCTATCCAAGTGTTGTGAAATTTTTCTAAATAAAAAATCAAAATATAACTGGTTCTATACTACTTTGTTCACAAGATGTAGTTATATTATATCATCAAGTCTTACAGTACTTATAAACCACATCGGAAACAACAATGTAACAAAAGGTGCGAAGCCAGCTGCTGGTAAGAAACACTAAAAATAACATAAAGACGACTATAATTTTGTAAAAGAAGAAATCTTCGGGCTCATTATACCAAATTGCGGTGAGATTTGAACGCATAAGGACGATGCATAATAACTGAAAGAGACATGTTGGGAAAGGATAAATTACAATAATTGACGACGGCTGTAATAAGCAAGATGGAGGGAACGTATCAACGTAAGAACATATGCATTACAAGGGGAAAGTTTAGATGCAGTTTGATAAGACCTTTAGTAAGTATTCGTTTATTAAAATGAGAAACGTTTCATGTTTTCTCTTCTATTGTTCCTTGTTAGATACCTACAATGTTTTATGTTACATTAATGCAATTGTAACGATAAATAATTTGACTTTGGTTTCTTTTATAGCTATATTTTTTTGATTTGCTGTTACAAACTGATAACAGTAATTTAGCCTAACTTCACCAGATAACCGGTCTCATTTCCATACGCAAATTTTGAAATTAATTTCAAACAATACTTTTAATTTATTACTGTGTTGGTTTGTGTTATAATCTTTACTAATCTAATAATATATGAGGAATAGAAATGTTACGTGAGCTAAAAGCCTTTCTATTTATTTTAGGGGAAATTGTTAAGATTGTGGTTCAAAAAGTATTACTTTTCACTAGTGACTAAGTACCGACCGTAATTAGGCAAAACCCTGTGAAATAACCAAAAACTGTGTAGAGATTGATACTGGAAACAGATACAAACGATGATATTTCTATTTCTCTTATTATTAGTTCTGAAGGTCCAAACAAATCGTATCTAAAGATCATTCATTACTTCCAACAGACACTTGTATTCAAAAGATATTCAAATAGTTTTAATTCCTCAAGAGCCAGCGAACGCTGTAGCGAGCTCGAAACCGGTCGAAATGTTGATAACTTCCGCGCAAGAAATAAGTCGTAGACGGGATAGTTTTGTTCTGCTCTTGTTCTATTTTGTTGAGTTCACATGAAGCCTTTATCCTTGGCGAAGCGGCGTATTGGTTTTTCTTACAAGATTGTTTTATTAAGCCTTTTATTCGACGAAGCTTTTGATGGAAACGTATCATCCATTATCTAAGAGGATTACGTTTTTTATGAAATTATTTCGGATAATTTCAGGATATTTATATCATCAACGGTTTTTGCAAGAGACAATGTGTTTAGCATAAATATATAACATCTGATTATTTCGTAATAAACTTGAAAACCTCTTACCTACAAACGTTGTAAAATGTCTTTTCACAAACTGACTAAGGTATCAACAGTTAATTAAGAGATATTGATAATATATACGTACCTACAGTTAAAATCAATCACAATCATTGATCAAAAAATCTCGATTGATTAACTATAATTTCAAAAGCAAAACAAAGGCAGAAATTGCCGATGATAAAACACTGCAAAGTGCAAAGGCAGACAGGTTAATATCTGGAATAGAGCAGGAAATTAGAGCAAACAGACTCATCTGCACAAAGGAAATTGGCACCTAGTCCCTCGGTCTATTATGGAGACTGACTTAATACGGTTACTGCAGTACAACTGTGGAACTAAAACTGGATTTAAAGAGTGGAATATCGAATGATTATTTTTTGAACGGAAGCTCAAGGTATTCGGTTAGAAAATGTTGGGTAACAATATGATTGTAAAGGTTAGGTTTCGAAGAAAACTTAAAGAAAAGGCCCTGTCACCTAAAAAACCCAAATGGTGCAAAGTAGAATAATACTTGAACAAAACAAGGACATAAATGCAGTAGAAAACTCCAACGGAAACAAATCAACCACGAAATTTGCAACACAAAACGCACTGCAGTGTCTAGTGCAGAGTTTTTTGTGTACGGGTTAAAAGAAACCTGCTTATTAGCATATTCCATAGCAATCCCACCCTTAAGCGTTGCGGCAAAACGGTGGCCCATAAAAACATTACACTATCTCGGCCCTAACGTTGACGACACATTACCGATTAAAGCACGATGTTACAGCCGATTTATCGCCGTACAAAATGTTGTTTCATGTCATTATTCACGATACTAGGACGCTGGGCGAAAAGCTCGCTCCCTTCCATAATCGCGCGTTTTGTCGCACTCTGATCACATAATTGTGTGTTGATCACACTTTTGTGGCACTGTTTCACTGTATTTTTTTGTTATTTTGTGTGTTTAAATGATTTTTGTATGTTATTTTGTTGTGTTCGTGTGCGACGCGGCGTGAAGTCGCGGCGGGGACGCGTGTTCGACTGCCGAGCCAACCCCGGACGAGGGAATCGGCCCGGCCGGCGGAGACTAGTATCGCGATCCGTTCCACGCAGTGTTATATTGATTCCGGTCCGTTATTTTTTGTATTCGACTACACGGGTAATACATTAAATGCAAATTTTAAAACGTGGTCGATGTTACTTTCGCATATTCTATATATCGAAATATTTTACTAGCCTACTTTTTGTGGTTAACCCTATACCTACTAAGCATCTTTGCATTCATTAAACTTGGCTATCGTGGCATATAAGTATCCTTAATTTTTAGTACGTACTAAATATATGTTTTGTTTTTAGCTATATATTTTCATGAAAGTTTTGTCAATGTTAACATCTACGGTTGTCATATCTGTAAATAGTATTTTTTACTTTTAAGTCCTGTTATCGCTAAAGTTAACAGTTTCAAGTTAGCAAAACCAAAATCAAATTTACAAAACGTCGAAACAAAGATCAAAGTTGCGTAAAATGGAACGTCAAAAAGAATGAACGAATCTATCGTGCTCTCGCTCTCTCAATCACAGACGAAAGGTGACAGAGAAATGCGTGTCCCAACCCTGTACCCTCCTCAATGCAGGGCTATTTAAATACCATTCAAGCTAGACCCCACGACGCGTGCTACTGTTTCTATTGTTACTGTGGCAGAAGGGGTCTCTTTTTAATGGTTTGGTAGTCGGGCTGCGATTTTAGGGTTCACAAATTAGAAAGGGGAGAAAAAATGCTTTAACGTCAGGTTTATTGACATTTTGTTAGCGATCATTAAGGCTAGAGCCCTTTAAAGCTATCGACGCGCCGTAAAATTTATTCTGCTGGATTTAATTAGTAAGGAACACTTTTAGAATGGGTAAAGACCCAAGGACAGTGATATTAGACATACAACTACCGTCAAACTCATACATATTGAAAAATAATCTATTGGTAGTCGAGATATGACCGGCATGTTTTAGCCTTTGTTAAGGTGTACTCCAACTTGATCTTTATGTAACATAATGTCGGGCATACCTCAACTAAAAATTCTGTACCTACTTAGTTACAATGTTTTCGACTAAAAATATGTTTGTTTTAATGAAAAATATGTAGACATCTCCAATCTAACTTGTACCTATATAAGCACCGATGTCCATTACACAAATACCGTAACACAAATCCGTCAATGTCAACCAATCAGATTGACGGATTCGAATATGGCGTGTCTCTTTAATAAACGGTCCAGGTACAGTCAGCGTCAAAAGTAGCATAGGTATATTATATTTTTGTACCCTGTCACTGTACCAAATCCACTAGGTACTTTTTATGCTGACCATGGTACGAGAAAAGGCTAAGGCTTTAAGAAAGTAACACGCTAAGTAGAGGCCTGATTTTTTACCAACGAATCACATTATTACCAGTCAAAAGTGGAAAAAATAGTGTATTGCTACAAAACTACAGCTCAAATTAAATGTTTCAAATTTAGCACAATTCTGCACCATTCTAAAATTGTATTTTCTCATTAAGTCCTTTCAAAAATTGGACCCCAGGCGCTGTTCATACCAAGTGGAGTATGCAAAATGTAAGAACCGTACTCAATCAATGGATTCGCGTTTTTGACATTGAAGTAGCGGATATTGTGTTAAAACTCTACCAATAAGAGCTAGTATCTAACAAAACTCAACAACTGAATTATGTAAGACCGAATCTTTATTTGAATTGTATCGTTTTGAACCTTTAAGTTAAAAAAATAATATACAATTGTTCCTTCTTATTACTTGCTCTACGTTTCGCTACATTTGCCGAAAGTTTTGAGAAAGCGAAACATATCCACAAGTTTGATTACCACGTCTACCTACGACTGAGGCAATACTACTAAAATAATTTACATTTCATTCAATAATTGTACCTACTCGTATTAAACATAATCTCACCAGCTGAGCTTGTTTCAATCAGGTTCCTCCACCATTATTATAATACGCTTAGCGCCATCTCTTAGTTATAAAGAGAACGCAAGATTTGTTACTCCGGAGTTAAGCTCTACGTAGCGAAGTGATCATTGTAGTTGGCTATGTATTGTATAGATGGCGCGATTAGCAGTACTGCTTTGAAAAACCTTATTGTTGTAAATTCCAGTAGCTCAATGCTAAACAACTAAGATATGAGAAAATAATAAGTAAGAACAAGGAAAACATTTTGTTACACGATAAGGAAGAAGAAACGAGCAAGTGGGATACCTCATGGTAAGTGAGCACCACCACCCATGGACACTGCAACACTGAAGGATTGCAGATGCGTTGCCAGCCTAGAGGGCAAAGATATGTAGAATATCAAGTTAAGTTGCAAGTTAATAATAAATAAAAAAGCTTGTAATAAAATCAGCTCTGCCGCTGTGGTTCCAAACAACAGCTTGTTGAGATGACAGCACTTTCAGCGTAGGTTTATTTGTTTTTTGTTGAACTGTACTGAGTTTTTTTTGTTTCAGACGAATAAAGTTTTAGGAATTCTTAAGTAAAGGAATTTAACTTTTAGAAATTGTCTAAGGGAGTTAGAGTGTAGTTCTCACTAAATGATAGGTATTTCTGTGCTTTCGCCTTACATTAATTGTAGGTATTTGATAAAAAAACAAAATATACTTCGATTACTTTATTTCCAAAATACGGTAAAAAAAGTTACACAATATTATTTTACAGTTGACTTATAACGACTTAAATTACACTTAGGTACAAACTGTATACAACACCTATAAAAATATAAATTTCTCTAAACTGACTGGTATAAACATTGGTATCCAAATAAACGTACCAAAATGGGTTCCGCGACCCGATCCACTGAGAGCTATAAAATAGATAAAGGAGAACTAATGACAAACTCGTAGTTTCAAATAGCAGCTCAGCTCGAAATTGCAGCGCTATGCTCAGTAAATTGACATAACAATCGAAGACATAGTATGCTAGTCAGACGAGAAGAAATTAAGTGACACAATGGCATAGAATAATTAATTAACAGAGTAGTAATACGACCTATAAGATTCTGCAATACATCACTGACTTGTCACTTACAACGTAGTAGCACTAGGTTTTCCAATAGCTTTTCCTTCACCCGCTACACGGAAAAAGCCATTTTTAGCTACCACTTTAGATTATATATTTCCTTCTTTAACTATACAAGCAAATAAGTTCGCTGAATGACGCAGCCGCCACAGTGATTTGGCGAAATTGATTTTTAAATACAAGTAAGTGGTACGAAATTTCCACTCTATTTAATTCTTCTATGACAGCCAAAGTGTCAAATTTTTGTGTTATTTTCGTCTGCTAGAAGATTATACAGTTGAAAGATTATCCAATTAGTCACAATATGTGAGAGACACAAACAGTAATGGTACGCTACGCGAATCTCTGCTGAATTTGCTTTAGAGATTTATTAAAAATTTCATTACATCTGCTAACACTCCCTATCTTATTTGACAACGCTATACATGCCCGAGACTTATATTATTTACAAGGAATCCCTCAAAGTTTACAAACGCTATAATATGTACATTAAGTATATTCAAAGGCCATAATTACGTTTATTCGGTTAAGTACATTTTATCACTATCACAAGAATAACTTCTGAGCAACGCTAAGCATCAACTCTTATTTTTAAGTCCTCATGGTAACCGTGGATCTCATAGCCGACTGATATGTCGATTTGGCTTCGTACCATTCTCCCGCTACCAACTCTGATCCATCGAGGTCATGTTTCTATGTGCCATGCATTACTGAGGTGTGATTCTCTTAATTATTTTTTTCCTTGAAATAATCACTGCGCTTGGAAGTTAATTATAACCTGACACGTTTGCTCAGTGACATTACACAGAGGCAGGTGTCTTCTGTAATTTGCCGGCGGTCGTGCGGAAAGCCAAATGGCAAGACACCTGATTTCGTCTAATGCTTGCGAGTGAATGGGTCAAGTTACGATTGCCTCATATGAGCGCGACGATCACTTTTTGGACTAGGTTTTTTTAAAGAATCGCACGACTGGTCTTAAGCCCCGTTTAGGCTTGTAAGAAAAATCCCAGAAGTCGCATTACATTTCGGTAGGTCGACGATTTCTGACCCGTTCACAACACGGCCTGGCAATGTTATAAAAGTTGCAGGATTTTTCTTGGAAGTCTAAGCTCTTCATTAGTACACCACGATTCAATGACTCAAGAGAGGCAGAAATTTATCACCTCATTGAGTACTCTATTTTGTTTCAGTTGTCATCGTGTAAATACTTACTGCTAATTATATTTACAACTAAAAAACCTACTTGAGCATAATTCTCGGACGAGACTTATTTATCATAATATCATCACTGGACGGAACGATTGAGGTAGTTCAATAAAAAGACCCATACTGCCATAACCAATGGGTAATATTTTTGTCTCTACCACTGTACTGTTTAACGTGTTGATTGTTTTCAAACATAATATGATAATAACCATCAAAGTATTTCTCACGTAAAAATAATTTGGGTATTGTTATTATATATTTACAGGTACTTATTAAGTTAATTGTATATCAACAGTAGCTCGCAGTGGAACGTTACTTATAATGGTACCTTCGTAATTATAAGTTAGGTAGGTATTTTAATCGTACAACTTTAATACAACTGAGGCTGTTTCAAAACCATACAATACATTAATAATTTACACAAAGGAGAGACTTCACTAAAGAGTTCATAGTGGACTTTACTATTTTAAGATAGCTCCAATGTAAGTAATATCTTAAAAGTATTTTTTATAACATTTTTGGTGGTTGTGTGATCAATAAATTACAACCACACAACGATTTTGACGATTTGCATTAACATTTTCAACTTGGCGTTATAATTGAAATAATCATAATAATAATGATACTGAACCTTTTAGGAAGTAATTTACTACTGCTTTTATGATGTTAAACTTCAAAATGTCACATGACTACTTTGACATTTTGATAATATTAAAGGCGTCCGAAGCTCTCCTTATGAAACTTATTTAAATAAAGCAAAACCATTAACAAGTCCTATTGCACTTTCGTTTTTTCTCTGACGTCAGTGGCGTGACCGTTTGTCAAGCCGTTTTTGATATGACCGTTGGCTTGGCCGTTGGGCACTTGGCCGTTTGAGACTTGGCCATTCATTACTTGGCCGTTGGCTTTGACACATCCGTTAGTGACGTTGTTGTTATTGGTGGGTTCAACTGTGCGTCTCTTGGCGTCCTTCTTATACGCTTGGACGTAGAAGTTTGTGAAGAGGACGATGAAAATGGTCGAGTGTAGAATGAGGCCGACGGCGATGATTCTGGGAACAAAAGTCAGTGTTAATATTCTTTATGTCGGAATAGCCCGAGTAGGTAAATGTGGAAGATCCATTAGTGACTAAGGAACGTTGATAAATAAATCAGACAATGAACGCCGACCGTCTTCTATCACGATGTGTCTTGCGATAGACATATGCGAAAATGACGACAGCTTTGACTTCATAAATAAAAACCCCCTCATTAAAAATACTAATAATACAAGATTGTTATAGCAAAGTGTTTTGTCTGTGTCTAGAAAAGGTCAAAATGATAGATGCCTCTAATTTCTACCATTCGAAAGTCTTTATGAGCAAAGTTCAAAGTTTATTATCAGATCAAACGGAGAAAAAGAGCTGAGACGAAAGTTATATTAAAAACCAGTCGACATTAAGTCATGACATTGGGTCTGAAGTTGTAAGAGTGACCGTTCTCCTTGATTGCATGTTGCGCGTACACACTTGAGTGCTTCAGTGCTACTGCAACGATTTGTCTGTTTTCAACATTTTAGCGGAGCGATTTTGAAAGATTAAATGTAGTTAATTATTGGAAGGAAAGCTCCTGTTAAAATAGCTGCACATTAGCGTCAGTTCAGGAGTACGGAGAGTGGACATGCTTTTTACTAATAGGTATGTGGAATGTGGAATTTTAAAATTGACTTAAAAATTACCCTTTTTTCCTATTACGTTCCTATTAATAACTTACTTTGGGTAGCCGCAGTCGCAGACGAGCGCACTGATGGAGTGGAACAGCACCATGAAGAATTGAGCCTGAAATTAAAGACACAAAAACTAAGTGACTGAATTGAAGGTGCATTAATATCGTCAGGCGTTTTCGCTTGTGCTTATTAAATAATGATGGGAAAAAGAAATGAGAATTCAAATTCCAAGTAGGTATGCTTCTGTATTTTCCAAACGCTACGAACTGGCAGATTTCAAATATAGGTTGATTGGACTAGAAACTCGTACTCCATTTTAGACCACATCTTCGAGTACGTTAAGTTGTGATTGTGGTCAAACACATGGATGGATAGAAAATATTAACCTACCTGAAGTTGGCGATAAATGTCTGATTTGAAGATAGTTTCATAGGTTATTTTAGGTGTAAATAAGCAATTAGCCACGATATAATTCACTTAACGCTACCGGCATTGGAAAATGTAATTAAGTACGTAACAAGTCGCAGGCCAAAGTCTACAAATACCGAAGTCTACATATACCGAAACAGTAGTTATTCACAATTATGTTCATTTAACTGACAGCAATTAACCTTCTACTTCTGAGATCAAACTCTAGCTTCAACTTCCTGATTATGTTGTATTAGTATATTTTATCTACGCATCCACTGACAACGATAACGAATAGGTAATACGTCAAAATAATTTAATTAGGTGGATGAAATTATTTTTGCGCTTTTTTTTCAAGTTAACTTTTATTTTTAATCTCATTTTTTCAAGTTAACTTACTGTACAAAAAAAAACCGAAAAAATTTAAACTGAAAACATATTTTCAAAAGGTTTTAATCCTTTGCCTTCGTGAATTTAGAAACTAATTTTTTTACAGTTGCAACAAAATTAGCCTTAAATATTATAATAATAATTGCAACATGATACCTTCACTTGTTTATGAGAAAACGAACCAAGGCAACAAAACGATCCCATAAGGTTGTTTAAGTTGTGGAACTAAAATACCTTGCTATTTTTTATCTAATTAACTTACCTTTTTACTTTTGATTATCAACTAAGATTAAACAAGTCTTATATGCTCCGTATGTTATTTCTAAAGCAAAGCAATCGCGATAGCAATGCATTTTACGTACTAAAGCCTAACTTTCTAGGTTTAGGCCAAGAAGGATAGATCTAAGAACAGTTATGCGGTCACTTGCGGTTAGTGCGTTTTCCACTTTCCGTAACCTACAGAGCCTGAATTTAGAATGAGACAAATCTCTTTTTACACATATTTTAAGCTTATTGCTCTAAAAGAAAGTCTAATCTGGTTAATTTAACATTGACGTTGGAAACCTGCATAATTTAGAGCGAGAAACATCAAGACGTTCTAAGAAACATTATCACCTCTTTATTTAACGAATATCTGGCTAATTTATCTATACTAGAGCACATTAAATATAGCATGGAAAATCTTTTACTAATGTGGTCAACCTAGTTTTATCCCCAAAAATGGCATAGTTCCCGTGGGATAGCGATAAACGAATTCTGCGCAGACGGAATCGCGGGCAACAGTTAGAAATAAATCCACAAAGAAGTTAGTTTAATAAGTAGGTATGTGATTTATTGCTACCTTAATAGCATACAGTAAAGGAATGGACATTGAGTCTAGAATGGTGGTGTGTGCAACTCAGCAAGCCGGGGAAAGGACGGCGTTCCGCTGGGGTGGTGTCGAAACCTGCACGGCGCAGATATACTGCGGAATTCTATTTTTTTTAGCCGACTGCCTACAGAACTACTGGTTGTGTGCTTTTCACGAAATTGTACGTATTTTTCTGTCAACGAGGTAGTGCACAGACACTTAAATGAGAGTCGGAGTCGTACTTGAAAAATTAAGTGTCGCTGTACGATTATTATCATTACACCCTTTTAGTTTTAGAGTTTATTACATTTGGACCAGTCTTAGTTATAGCAACCAAAGAACAGCATTCAAGCAGATTCAAGTGCCTATCTATTACAGTTCAAAAAATACAACCGATAATATAGAAACGTAAACGGACTAACGGATGAACAGACCAGTTGACAGACGGCCGGCCAAAATGGTTGTTATTTTTTGTGATACTAAGCTGTAGGTAATTGACATTAAGCCAATCCTACAATGGAAATTATTTAAAGATTTGCGATCGATTCAGCCTCAGCTGTATATTTTGAGTGTTTTCTGTGTACATTTTTCGAAAAAATAACAGATATTTATCAACCGAAAAATAAAATGAAATCAGTTTGTTTATTACCGCAGTATGACAGCGTCGTGCGATGTCGCTCCGCGCATATCCTACTTGCGCAAACGCAGATCCCGTCGGACGGAATGCTAGGTGCGGTCTATCCTTATTGGCGGAACACTCGTGATGCAACCGCGTTCAGCCATTTATTGGGTTACAATTTAAGTTCTTCAAAGATTATGAGTTATTTATCAAAACATGGTTTTGAACGCGGTGGGGTCACGCTTATTTAAGCTATTCGGCATTATAATATAACCATAGCTTGACGTGAAGCATTCATATCTTTTTAATAGTGTGATGCCAAAGACCTTAAAGTACAAGAATTGTTTGAGTCGAACCCGAAATAACCTAATCAGTTGAATGTTGGCGCAAGGAATCGCAACTGCTTGTGAAATACTTAAGTAATGTTGAATGACTAGCAATTTGTTTGTCAGTAACTAGACCGTGCGTGGAGGAAACTGCTATCCATCTAGAAAATCCTTGGGCACTGGCTCGCCACGCTCTCCGTGGCAAGTTTCAGGTTGAAAAGATAGTAAAGTCTACACTGATGCATATTGTGGACAATGTAAACAAGCCGTTTAACCGCCAGACGCTATTTAATTTCTTGATGAATAATTAAATTCTACGAATACTGCTAAATACATAATGATAATTTAATTCCAGTTTACTTCATTGTCATCGTTCTTGTATTAAATGTCATGTTAATTCTATCATTGATAACGTGTGTTCAAAATTAACTCTGAAGAAACCTAAGTATACATGTACACACGGCAAAATAATCAGGTAAGCACTTACGCAAGCTCGCGCCGTATCTATCCTGCTTACCGAATAGCTTTGCTGTGTGTACATACCTAAATTTATAAACTGCTATCACGGCAAGTGCTCTTTTTAATGCTTTTTTGTCATCCAACGTTGTATCTAACATTTCTTTCCACTTGAAAAAATACAAACTTAAAGCACTGGCATCTCAAGCATAATACTTACTAGTTGAAGAGTGGTGAGGTGCTTCTTCCACCACAGGTACTTCTGCATGTGGGGACCCATGGCCGACGCCATGTAGTACGCGTACATGATGACATGGACCAGATTGTTCACGATGTTCGAGAAGGTTCCGTGACCACCTGGAAGGAAAAATACACACCGGATACTGTATTTTGTTTTACCGTAACTTTTATTTATAGTATCTTTGCTATCTCAATTCATAATTACACACCGTCAGTAGAAAGTTGTTATAAGTAGAAAAAGACGTTGAATTCGATCGCGAGTGCCTGCGCTGGCCTCTGGTGACAATATTCCGAAAACACCGAAACTAGTCCCACCATTTCTGACACTTCTGATTTGTCACCAACAATCTTAATAAGAATCATAGAAATACGCACCAGCAATGAATTTGACCAGCATCCAAGCCTCAAAAGGCGTGAGGGAGTGGTGGTAGAGATGCAGCCACGTGATCTGGCTCTTCTTCTTTCGTAGCACGAAGAATACTGTGTCTGCGAACTCTGACAGCTTGGAGAAGTAGTACACCCAGCATAGATGCAGCATCTGTGAGGGTAATAGGCGGAATAAGCGAAAGTTGAATAGGTACAGTGTGAGATGTGCTGTGGCCATGAAAATACTAAAATAAATAATACTACGATACACTAACTGACCTTAGTACTAAACTAAGCAAAGCTTGTACCAATTAGTATTAGAAGCTCAAATCATTTAACTGGTAGAGTTCGGATAAGAATCTGTATTCGAATACAATAGGTACCTGTAGTTTCATTATTAGAGTTACCAACCACCATGTCAACTGGATGAGCAAAATCATATCCCACTCTTGTGCGTGGGAGTTGCTCGGCACGATATACATAAAGTACCTATACACGTAACGCGCACAAGCCTCCTACCAGAATGAGAGAGCTTAGTAATGGAAAGCTTATGATAAATTTCAAATGTATTCAAATTCGAAACAACTCGGAGTCCGAATTTAAATTTACGATACCGGATTCTAAGGCTGTGGGTCAAATGTGTGGCTATGTTGATTTTTTATTTATTTAAGGCAAAAATTAAAAGAGGTGCTTGGAATTGATTTGGTGTACAAAATTTTAAGGTAAGTAATACGTTCGTAATTGTAAATTAATTGTAAATTAGATTTTCTAATGGCCAAAAGTTGGTGGCTTAACGGGTTTTCTATCTGACGTGCGGATTTGATCCTACACTTTTGTAATGTACACAAAAAAAGAAAACTTAAATCTGTTTATTATTTTCTCAGTCTCATATCTCATGACATCGATTGGATATATTTTAAAAATCTAGTCAGTACCTAGTTATTTTAAAAACGAGAGAGTATGTCCTGGATCTGTTATCATTTTAAAAAGTCTGCCACATTTATCTTTATAAAAAAAACTTAAAAAATAGTAAATTACTTATTAATATATTGATGAAAATGGAAGCAAAGTTATATTTTAACAAGAAAACAGGTTTGATGACTTCTACCATAGGAAGGCATTCCTTACTATACCTATTCAGAAAAACACTTTTTACAACCAACCTGAGTCAAGCAACTTTCCACTTTTTCGAAATATAAAAATATCACTATTATAATACTTATTTAATTAAGACTAAATATTTTCACAGACGAATTATACAATACAATATAATGACCCTGTACTGAAATTCACGTAATAAACAATACCTAGAAAAGTATGAGATGAGATGAGAAAAGTATTTAGCTATGTGTACATTGAGAAAAAGTGCTGGCGCACCTAAGAAAATCTCATATAAATAATTAATGAAACACTCCGTTTTGGACTTGACTGTAGAAAGTAAACACATGCATACATTATTATCATAATTTTCTAAAATATCAATAACACATAACACGGGGGTGTGAATTTAAAATTCACAAGTTGCAAACGGGACTAAAGTTTAGTTTTCTAACTAAACTCTTTTTAAGTTACCTCGTTTTTTTGCGAATACTCAATGAGCCCATTTCACTTTCGTCGGGCTGTGTGGCCGGTCACAATTGCTGTGGGACTGGTTCTATGGCATCTGAGAGCGAGACAGCTAGCACTCTGGCCCATACGGATGTAGCTGTCTTTCAACATTTTTTTAATTATACGGATTACACGAATATCTACACGTTCAAGACCGGTCAAAATCGGCACAATTGCGTGCGACTTACCCGATTATATCGATAGTGAAGCATTATAAAATACGGAGCGAAGGCAGCCCTAAAATAATTCTTTGGTCTAATGTAATGTCTCTTCGAATGAAATTGAAAATAATTCAGAAAACATTTTACATGGCTTTGTAGAATAAACAAATTAGGTCAGGTTAGGTTTTTTTTTCTAAAAAGCTCATGATTTCAGTATAAATTCAATTTTGACTAAGTTTAGTGACAAAACAAGGGGATCCCGCAATTCGTATCATAGCGAATTTGTAACTTTGGAGTTTAAGGCCGTGTCTTGACGTAGGTCATGCGTTGACGTTGACAAGACACCTGAATCCATGTAATGCCTACGTGCGAAAACGTCAAGTTATTATTATATAGCAACCATTGACCACGAACGAGGCTCTCGTGGAGAGAAAGAACGACTTCTAAATTTTAGTCTAGGTATATGCCATTACAATTTACTTGTACTCGTAAAGTATAGAGTTTTCTTTATGTACGAGGATAAAAAAGGGATACTTCAACAAAAATGTCTATTTCATTATCTTGAAACTGTTATTAGGGATTTACAGCTATCTTGTGTGGTAGCCGGCAGCGCACGTTAAAATAGGAGCCCACTACCTTGATTCTGAGAAGAGCTTTCTCTGAACGCAAACTTGACGCAGCAATTTGTATGAAATTACGGAGGGGAAAAACGTAACCGGCTGTACAGAACCTTGCCACATTAAGAAGATAAGCAAGCTACTAGGTCACAAGAACTGGGAACTGGGAACAAGTTTTAGTAACAGAGTTGCATAAAAACCATGACGGCACAATTCAAGTTTTTGCTGTTTTAAAGGATGACTTTAATTACGTAATTTAATTACTTAATCAAGGTTATGAAAAACGAGGTTTAAAAATAAGTGACATGTAAGTGACATTGTAAGTAGTATTGTTAAGAGGTGATTTAAATACAATTAAATAGGAACCGAGTTTATCATATCATTCGGAACAGATCTTAAAATAACTAATCATATATTTTCTTTACTTTCGAGTTTGATTCTACAGTACCTTGTAACAATAACAATTAATAGAACGGACCTGTCATCGAACCGTCTATTGAAATAGATAAGTTATAATGGTAGTCATTCCTGTATTTATCGAACCCTCGTTACATACCATCAATATAATCTATAAGGCTCAATTTATCTTGGACGATAGACCGAGAGGCACCGTTTTCTAGTTTGACCATGATTGACAACTTGTTCTTATGGGTTAGCGTTTTCGTTTCACTTTCTTTTCCGTATAGCCATATTGTCCATTGCTTTATAGTACTTGTGGCAGGGAATTATGAACAAAACAATTATTTTTGTAAAAATAAAGTTTAACTAAGTGCCAATACAAATGTATTGAAATAAAGCGTTGATGAACTGTATTTTTTCAATAAATAATCAGATATTTATTTAAAGCAAAGAATGATCGCGTCACAGACGATACACCGCAAGTATTTTCATATAATAAAAATAGTGAAAAAGGCGTGGCCACTTAGCAGCAGCACAGGTGTGGAGTTAAAAAAACATTCAGCCCCCTTCCCCTTTTGCGAAAAAGCTCAATGGCGCGACTGTCAACTCACTTTCAAATTCCTTTAGTGGACAATCAAACATTGGAAAGCGCGAAGCTAGTGCCATTCAATGAACTTGACCGATTCTTCGATGCCGCAAAGATGTAGATACGTTGGTTTCTGCTATTTTTTTTTAATTAAAATCTGTCACAAGAAATAGCCAATTGGCATTGTTCATTTTTTTTAGTATGCTCCAATTCGAAAACCATTTCGAGGAAAACCATCAATTATCCGATTTATCTTGTCCGATTTCAAAAATACTTTATGATTGCAGATATTTTTGTAAAAGTACTTTGAACCTTTGTTTGACCCAACGACCGGGTTTTTAGACAGAATGAAGCATCGAGTGTTTGCCACAAATGAAAAAAAAAGTTTGGCTATGGCAACTGTCACGTGTCACTGTCAAATCTAACAAAACCATAGACAAAGCCGTTTTTTTTATAGCCAGCCGAACGAAGGCGATTGGGGTTCTGTCTAAATTCACGAATTATCAAACAGCGAAAAAATATTTATTATTAATTAACAAAGCTACGTAAAAGCATAATATTCAAATTAGTTGCTTGAAATAGTCCATTTTATCAAATAAAGGTGTTAAAAGCACAGCTTAAAAAAAATGAACAATGCCAATTATGCAATCCAATGGCTGGACACGAGAGGGGTAAAGGGAGATATGGTCCTAAGAACTTTTTTCTTTAATGACAAAATAAATAAAATAACATAATATTGTCTACAATCTAAATCAATTTTAACTAGGATTTACTGTATGTGCCAACGTATGACACTCACTATTTGTAAGAAAGTAAAGAAACGTGACGATGGATGCAACACACATTTTTTATATGGACAAATTATCACGAAATAATCTCTAGGGCTAGCCTTGCTTTTGGATTGTTTTAAAAATAATGTTTTTGTAAGAACAGAAAGAGAAAAAGTACATAAAAAGGTTAAAAAGTTAGTGTCGCACGCATCTAAAATTTGAATGCATCAATATCTGCCAGTGTTCGCACACATTACAATGTTTACATAGTTGTTAGCGTATGAGTGCTTTTACGTGTTGTGGCAACAGATGTATTCATATTTAAAGTTTCATCTTTTCGTAGTTGTAGACTACAAGCCCATGGACAAAAAAAACATGTGAAATGAACCAGCGTGAAACACGCTTAGAAGGCTGTCACTATATCATAAAATAACTCTGAGCGCTATGCCGTCTTTTCTGAGCGGTACAGATTTTTTCCCGTACATAGAAAAAAAAATGCACTAACTTCCGGCACCACCACTTTAAAGCGGCACTAGGTCTTTCGACATTTATTTTTAATCATCTATAAGCTATAAAAACGCCGTAAATTAATAATTAGTCGTAATTCCTCACTTGTACCTGAGAAATTCCATTAATGTATGGTATTGGTATATACATCGTTCGCAAATCAAGAATTTCTAAAATAAAAGAAATTTAAGTTTCTTTTACACTAATGACCACTCTTATTCACTATTTTAGACAGCATTGACATCCGTCCGGATGAAGCCGGACAGTGTTACGATTTCCGATTTAATCCCCGGCTCTAGTCAGGCGTCATTATTATCTTTATTTTCCTACTTTTGTCACAGAGCGAGTCGAGGGTGCCTTTGAGACATATCTCTGTTCATTTTTTAATATCTTGAGCTACATTTTTAGGTAGTCAGTTATTGTCAGTCTCTTACTATTGATCTAGTAATTAAATCAGACACTTGGCTACAAGAGGTTTCCGAATTAATAATTTCAATATTCAATGCAATTTAAAACACTATTTAACTCACTTATTTTATCCGTTATCTTAACCTATAAATCACTTTATACTCACAACGAGTAACTAATAATAAACCCTATTGTAATGACATAAAGTACACGTTACCTAAGTAATTTCAGCACAATGTAATTAGACAATTAAAAATGTAGCTTTTGCGGACATAGATTTTAATTTAAGACAATTTTAAGAACCAGTCGACCATCTTTAGCGCTTTCTACGAGCCATTTCCCACAAAATTGGACTCTATTTGCCTACAATAGAACACAAAGTTAGTCTACGAGTTGTGTTAATGCAGACTCATTTTAAATACATTCAGTAGCAAACAGACGATAGTAAATTGTTTTGAAGTAAACATTAGAGTAGACTTCGTAAATTATCTGTACTGTAGATAATTTGTGGGAAGGTGTCTGAGATTGAGATCTGAGATCTGAGATCACTAATTGAATACCTTTTACAACCAAAAATCACCGTACTTATTTTTTTATTTTCCTGACAAAACCTTTGTTTATAAAACAATAAAGTTTTTTGGTCGTACTTGCCGAAATTTGAACCCGCATCTTTCACAGTGCCGAGCGTACTAAATCAGGCAATCAGATCACTCCAAAGCGACCAAAGCGAACAAATATGGCGTGCAAAACTTTTTCATGGTAGTTAAATTTAAAAACGATCAAACATAAGTTGAAAAAATGACCTCCAACTGACATTGCTTTTATTTTGATACAAAAGACATCAACGCGTTTGCGAAAAAGAAATAAGAAAAATCATGACAAAAATGTATGGTTGACAGAAAAAAATAACGGACCTAAGTCATTTAGTTGTACCCTAGTTTCAGTAACGCAATTTGCCAATAATAGTTTATCAGTTTTCAGTGGTTTTCTTTCTTTCGACGACCGAATATAAAGTGAGCTCCCGGGTTCGGTACTAGGTTGTGGATGATATATTTGTATAAAAAATACGAATGCTAATGTGTGTTCTTGAGCCTTAGATGTTTCACAGGTCTATTATTTGCCTATGTAGGCACTTAGGCTGTCGGCCCTTCATAAAGTATGATATTCTATTTTTTTTGCTTTTTTTTTTGATTCCTTACATAACAAAAGCCATTATGTTCATAGCACCACCTTCCTTCCATAATTTTGAATATGCTCGTAACTAAACAACATAATAGTTTATTCTTATAATCTAGAAACACGCGAGACGATACGGTAACTACGTACGGCAGACTTACGGGTATTAGTGTAAAAGTGATGGTTCCGTTACGCAAAAGATGTTCAATTATTATTTAGTTACGAAATATGAGTCAGTGAGTTTCCGGACGTCAGTGATAAAAAACTAAGAAGATAACGGCTATTTTCTCTATTAAAGTTAGCTGTAGTTATTTATTTATAAGTGACACAAGGTAAGTTTAGTGCCCTGACTATTTAGTGCTATTCTTACTACTATTGCGCCTCGCCATACATACACTCACACGCACACATGCGCAATCATAATTCTTCAAGCAAACTGCTTGAGCTATACACACATCCACAAAATTAGGCGTACCTAGTTTTTCCAGGGCCTCACATCCTAAAAATATTTACAGTATGTTTGCTGTCAATAAATATGTTTCAAGCGCGTTCGACTTTAAATTAATAAAATACTATGAGAACCATTACGCTTTAGTTTCGGTAGTGGCACTATAAATTTGTCTACAGTAATTGAGTAATTAAAGTAAACACATTCGAAACTTCGAAAAAAAAAAATGCATTAGAGACTCAGAAGAAGTAAAAGAGGTGACTCACCCTTCTTGCTTGTTCACTCTCGCTGTAGTCGACCGGCTGGCATGCCAGACTATAGTCGCCCCACCACCCTGACATCAAGTGCTGAAACAGAATAAAACGGTTAAAAAGGAGATTGCTAGGAAGATAACAATTTGAATAGAGCAGAGAGGGACAGAGCTAGAATAATGGTACTAACAAGTATTATGAACGTAATAGTATATTACTACAGAGACCGGTAAGTAAGGGGTTGCCGGCCGAAGAGATATACGTAGAATAAAAACCTACGAGACATAAAAAAATATTTGTAAAGAAAATAAACGTAAACTGTATAAAATATAACGAGCAAATTGTTTGCCATACTACTTACATTGTTGATGGTTCAAGATTGTTAAAAAACTAACCTAACCTATGGAGTTCTACAGGATGTCCATTTCAAAGCTCCCGAATAATTACGGATCCTAAGCTAAAGGTTCGTAGAAATAGTTATGGTCATTAAATTATGATTATGACAACAAGATTCGTCTTAAAAAATCGGACACACAAAATATTCTCGTCATAACTGTAATAAGTGGAGAGCATTTCCATTTTTTTTTAAACCCATTGGAATCAAATAAAATCCTGAATTGTCAGCTGCTAAAGCTGATGGCGCACGCGACTGAAGTCGCGGGAAAAGGCTTGTAATTTATTAGTAATAACCGATAAAAAGGCGACGTTCTCATTAGACCGAAAATTACCTACTTTCGTTTAAAAAATCCGTCTATCAAAAACCTACTACTTAACCTACAATGCACAGGCGCATAAAACCAAATTAGTTGTTGGTGGTGAAATTCGGAACTAAATCTAAGCATATTCAACTCTAAGTGATAGTGAGAGTGGCGCCTCCGCCGACGGTAAACGTAAATTGGTGGCCGGTAGAAAGTGATTGAAGGGTTTGACCGTAGACTTTGATTCTCTAAGAGAAAATAAAAGTGTTTTTTTTTTTTTTTATGTGAATTGGAAGGCAAACGAGCAAGTGGGTCACCTGATGGTAAGTGATCACCACTGCCCATAGACACCCGCAACCCCGGAGGGATAGCAGATGCGTTGCCAACCTAGAGGATTAAGATGAAATGCCTCTTTTTTTTTTGTTTTTTATACAACTGGGAAATCTGGACTATGCCAAAAGTTTTCAAAAGTTTTTGGCTACCGCCCACATAACAATACTAAATTTTGTCACAATCCCAAGACAACTCACTCAATACACCCGACATGTTTCAAACCAATCCCTCGTTCTTTCTCAAGGCAAACTCGAACAGACAGACAAACGAAAAGTGTACCTCTCGCGTTATTGAGGAATGCATTTTTAATTCTAAGAATATATTTTTATTAATCTCACAAAATAATTTTCGCTGTCTCCGTTGTTGGATTGATATGAAGATAGACTTTAATAAAGCGGCGGACAATGCCAAAATATAAAGTTTACAGTTTATTTTTCTTATCAAATTCCTAGAGATATTGTTCCATTCACAGTGTAGTAGTAACTCGCGTCATGCTTGACCGGCTCTAACTGCAACGCCGGACGCTGCCCGTGCTAGCGACGCAATCGGTCAAGGCGCTCGAAGCGCGTGACTGCTTGCACTATCATTTAAAAATGATGGTTTGTTCATACATCATCATTAAAGTCAGGTTAGGCGAATTAATGAACAAAAATCATTTACTTACTCTGCTACCGAGCGCATAGCTCATTAATAAAGACCTTCGCAAAGTACCGTGAAACAGGGTGAGTAGGGACAAAATTGAAGTTCAAACCTCGATAAAAAAATATTTTTATATGTGGCAAGTTGATTTTTATAGATAAAAAATATTCCGGCGTTATGAATTTTAGTTTAATAATGATAACCAGTCGTTTAGTTTCATAGTTTAAATAATAAACACTAAAATGTAGGCAAATCCCAGCTCACCCCGTATTTGGGTCAGAAAGGATAGGAACAAATTAAAAAAATGACAATAACAAATTACCAGAAAAAAGAGATATAATATATCTAGAAATATAACTTTACTACTTTTAGAGCAAGCTGAACCAGAAATTTTAAGTAGCAAGTGAAAATACAAAATATTAGTTCTATACCTTCTCCCCCCGCAATCCCTTGTCACCCCGTTTTACGGTAACGCCTGATTCAATCGATTATTTAGGCTAGCTTTTTATTAAGTGACTTGGCAGCACCCACTGGACTCCTACACATAAACGTGAATGCGTCCGAGTTTTTTTTGTGGCAAAACAGTATGACTATCATGTTTACAATTGATTAGTTCAGGCGTTACTTTGTGGATGAGGTTGATAATGGGGTAGGAATGTAAATATTTTTGTTTATACACTAGAGCCTTAAATATTTATAGTCTAATGTTCATTAGAGGTTCTAGTCAATGCGTGAGATCATTGACAACAAACCAGTTTACGGCGACCACTTTCGCCGCTTCCGCTTGTATCGGGCAACCTGACCTTTCCACTTGAACTTGCTAAAATCTTATTGTTGCTAAACTTAAACAAAAACCGTGAATTCTCAGCAAGAAACAAGCTACTTTTGAATAGGCGAGGCGAATCTGTACGTGGTTTTAAACATACGCATACTTTCATATAGTTCACGCTTCGCTCAGCAAAGAACTCCCTATCTCCTACATCACAAATAAACCTCTATGCATAATTTTGGCTATCCCGGTCCAAGGGTTTCGGCTTAGCGATGGTGAATCAGGCAGTTAAGATTTTTCTGTTTAACATGCTATTTTCATTACCGCACTTAGTTAGTAGGACAACATTTTTGCAATTTGTGTTGCACTTTATTTAATATCTTTATAATATTTTGCAATATTTTATTAATAAAAAACAGTATGACATTGGACAGCTTTCTGAGCCCCCTATGCGCTCAAAGGGCTTCAATCCCCCCCCAGATACACCATCAGTGCTTCTTGGGGTACAATAGGGACGCCTACGGACGTTTTATTCAGTTCTCGTTTTGTTTGTTTTCTGAAGTAAATGTAAATTCGCAGCCTAGCTACTAATATCTAGCTCAAGACGCACGCGCCACGGCTGCATGGTTCTTAAGTGCTGCATGGTTGTTTAGTTAGAGCATACACCTTGACATCGTCGGTTGTGGTTTATGGTGACGTATGTTGACGATTTGCTGCCAAGGTCTTGGACTAAGGGCCAAAACTGAAAACTTTACGATGCTATGCAAAATGCAAATAAAATTTTGCATTGCGAATATCGCTAAAAATCATGATGCGCTTCCAATTCTAACCCATTATCTCTATCTTAACTATGATAAATAGAAAGGTAGACTTTATTGTTTTTATGTATGTAGGTATTTGTAATTGTAAAAACGAGTTAAACTATTTTTTTCATTGACAGATATCTGTACTATCCTTGACAACAAGGCAAGTTTAATCCCAGGAAAATACGAAGTTCCCGTGAAATGATATCAAATTTGAGATTTTCTTCACTTTGTAAAATGGAATTATGACGTATTTATACCTCATTCCAGTTTTAGCATTCTCGATCAATATGATGTTCGATGCTCTTGCGTAGTTTACGTTCATAGTAAAAGCAATAGAAACTTACCTCATAGAACATATACGACGATAACAACACCTGGAAGGCGTTATACGCCACCAGGGTGTTCTTTATGTGGAAAGGTTTTTTATTCTCCATCCACAGGGGCCCGATGACCATCACGAAGGCGAGGTAAGCCACCACCATGGCAAGGGTGGGGAGGGGCGTGTCGAAAAGGAACCATCCTTGCACACGAGGATCTGCAATCGAGAACTACAATTAAAGAACATTAAGTGAGTATACTATGTAAATGGACTGATCATGATAATTGGTGAATCGATGAAATGGAAGGGGAAGACTGTCGAGCACGTGGTAGAAAAGCATTACCACGAATATGGAACGAACTTAGCTAAAAACGTACGAATGAGGAAGGCTGATTCCAAATAAAGGGAGTTGACAAAAAAGATGAAGACTGTGTAAGTGTAAATGTGAGGAAAGAGACTTCAAAATGTATCTCATAAGGTATAAAAAGAAGAAAATGATGAGTAAGTGCCCGCCTCAAATTAACTTGAGCTGATGAAGCATTCGGTTATTTGCCTCTTGGCTGAGAGCACGGCAAGAAAAGGTTGAAAATAGAAGACAACATAAAAGAAATTTGATCTATGAAATTGTTGCCACGTTTGGGTAATTTACATAGAAAATGTGACAGGTGATTAGAAAGTGGTGATTTCAATTAATTTCTACTATATACTGGCGTACTACCTTTGCAATAACAAATTTAAACGCGTCATGTTTTTACACAATATTCACTACAATTCATGGTACCACGGTGACAGCTTGTTTTGATATACCTAAGGCGTTTCTACTACCGAGTACTACAAATTAGTATGTTGTGAAGATTTGAATGACCCGTATGTCCTATTTTAATAATTATTATTCTCCTTAGTCAGTTTAAAACCTTGACGCCGCAACGGAAGTTAGCAGATCGCAGTAAGCCTTCCGTCAACTAAAAATTCCTAGAATGGAAGACACCAGTTATCACCTGGTGTAGTGCAATCAGCTGGGCCATGAAAGTAACTTTACTTATTCTACAAAACTAAAATTAAATTTTAAAAGTCATTTTGCATTGTTCTTTTAATTAACATTGAGCTTTCTTAGAAGGATTGTAGTAAGAGACATTCCATATTTCATTAGGCACTGAAAACATACACTTTAGTATTGATCGAAGATGACAATTTAACACGTTACTGGAATAACGGGAGGGAGCAAGCAGAGTGGTATTACGCTTTAACATAATGATGTGCTGAAAGCGGTTAAGCTAATTTTGCACCAAATGTACGAAACAGTTATCTAGCAAAATAACCTTAGCATAGAGATGTGAAAGTCACGGACGTAACTCATCAACCGCTTTTACGTAATGCTAGCGTAAAAAATTGGCCACGTGGACGCTGTGATTGTGAATGTATTCGTAAGTAGTGGTTACAATCTTGAATGTTCATTGATTATTATGTACGACTGATAAAGTCTTTATATTAGAACAAATAATCAGCTGCATAGTTATTGTTTTTTTCTAAGTTCCCTTTAGCACATCCGTAATTATTGACCACTAACATGCGTCTAACTTATAAGTATCTATCCTTTATTGACGGTAGGCGACCATGAGCACGTGTTATTACTAACGATATTCCATGTTCAGAGTATGCTGTATGCAGGTAAGAAAAGTTAAGTAAGAATTTAGTGAAAAATAAATCTTTGGAAAAAATAAGTAATTTGAGGTCTATTACAAAAACGATGACAAAAATTGGGAAAGTGTAGAACTTTGTACTAGATAAAATAGAGGTACAGACTAGAATGCAGGTTTTTTACTTCTCGCATACACAGGGGTTAATTTCAAGGCCAAGATAAACTTCTAAATCAAAATATCTACTGTTTTTATTAAAGGGCATCTGGATGAAACACAATATTTAATTTAAAAAAAAACGCACTTCAATCAGTATTGCTATTTAATCTTTTATGATTTTAATGAAGGATATTCTTTTTCTCACAATACCTACACGTTTTGCGCTATTTGTTAAATCTCACACTTGCTCAATCGGTCATCAAAGGGTTTCAAGTTTACCAGCGCTCGCACCTCGAACGTCTCAAATTGTTTGTTGACCTTAACTCCTAACTTAATAGACTTCAGGCCTTCGCAGAGATTGGCTGCGTACACGCAATTAATCTGTCAATGTCAGGTGTCGACACGACCTTTAGGCTTTCTATGTTAAACTTGTAATTTCTAGCACTGCGCCGACCACCATGGTTAGATTGAATGTGGTTTTCAGCAAAGCTTGCACGAGGTACGACTCGCCTACCGTTCGTTTCGTGTATCAGTATGCTTAGTGTAAGTTTTCAGTCACAAAACACGTCTCGAACGCTTTTGCGTTAAAATGACAAATACTATGAGAACAGGTTGTTGCCGTTTCGATCCGCAAGTGGCGCTGCCAATTTTCCCATAGTAATTGAGACGTTTTTATATGCGAAAACTTACACTAGACTAGAGGCTTCTAATAAGACTGTTTAGAAAGAGAGATGTATACACAGTGAACTGTCGCTGTTGCGCGTGACTTTGTTTGTGGCTAAACTTAACACAAAGTTAATGCAGACACTCTCATGTAAAAACTGAAGTATTTATTTAGTGTAAAGAATTTTCTCACGCAAAACTAGTCATAAAAGTTTTGCATGTTAGTACATAATATTGATACAAGTAGTAGAATAGCTTCCTAGATTCCTAGATTAGCTATTAGAAGAATAGATTGCCTACATTAATGACTTTATTGTGCCTGTTGTGCCCAAAGTGGGTACCTATAGGTACCGGTTCTGCCTAAAAGAAGTCTTATTCGTTCTGGGATATTTTAAGTGCATTGAGCACGATACAGCCACATAAGAATTTCTATTTGAACCAACTCTAAACAAAGTTATAAACATAAATAGGTAGATCAAATTAAATCTTATCTTATCTTACTAATCTTTCTTAATCTATCTTCTATATAAATAAAAATGAATTGCTGTTCGTTAGTCTCGTTAAAACTCGAGAACGGCTGAACCGATTTGTCTAATTTTAGTCTTAAAATATTCGTGGAAGCCCAGGGAAGGTTTGAACGGTGAGAAAATATTTAAATTTAGAAGGAAAAAAAACGGGAGCGAAGCCGCGGGCAACAGCTAGTAATATTATAAAGGCGAAAGTTTGTAAGTTTGTTGCTCTTTCATGGCGAAACGGCTAAACCGAAAGGACATAGGATAGTTTTTATCCGGGAATATCGCATCGTTCCCGCGGGATAGCGGTAAGCGAATTCATCGCAGACGGAGTCGCAGCCAACAGGCTAGTGTAAAATTAAAGTTATGTTGAATCCGAATATACAGTGGCAATCGAAAAATGGCATGGTCATGTTCTTCTATTGACTCACTAGGTCACTAGCAACCTGTTCAACCGATCGCACCCTGACAAAAGTTAAAAACCGAAGTTTGACGACGGACATTAAGAAAATAGACGCACCTAAAACAATAACAAGTGATCTAGTTACTTAGTGGGTAGGAAAAGCTATTTTGCATTAAATAAAACTTGTGCATTAATCGTGGTAGTCTAGCACCGCCTAGCACCAGCTAGAATGCCGGAGGCGTAGAAATTCGTACTCTTATTGAATTCAACATGCTTCGTCATCACTAAATGAGTGATCACTTGACGTAAGATTGAGATGATAATGTTATTGAACAAACTTTTTTTGGGGCAGTTGTTTATCTTCAAGGAAAGTTGTGTTTTTTTTCGGCATTTCGGGAAAAGCCATTAAAAACTCTTCCTTTTGTATCTCTTTTCAGATTATAAGGTGTGATAATTTCTACATAAAAATCATTTATAATAATTTAAGAATGTCTTTAGATTTTAACATACATACGTATATCACGTCTTTATCCTATACAGGGTAGACAGAGCCTAAGGTAACAAAACCTTAAGGCCACGTTCAGCATGATTGTGGGTATCAAAATTAAAGTGATGGGTTGCCGCATCGCCTATAACATGATTCCAAAAAAAATTTCGCCCATTCCCTCGATGGCCTTTTACCATCTGCGCGGGAAGAGAACCATTTGGTACATTCCATATTGGTACTGATTCATTCTATTCTAATCTGGTAGATTTTAAATAGGCAATAAAACAAATTGTTAACTAACCGACAAATAACCTAAGCATAATGTTTTTTTCGGGTACCTTCATGAGCTAACTGAATGCCGGTTATCCTCAGAAGACGTATAGGATAGGTATAGTATTATAAAAGTAGTAACAGTACCTACTAACTCAGACAGATTTTAAGATTATCTTCGGCCAGTTAGGTACTAAACTGAATTGAAAATTGATCTCTTTGTATTAGATGACTCGCCTCACCTCTACTTTAAGAAATATACTGCTAAAATACTGCATATTACGGAAACTAGAACTCGTTTGAAGATTAGACTTGGAAACTTAAATGTAGCACTTGTTTTAAAAAACTGTATTCGAAACTGAACATAGAGATTCACTGGCCTACTTGCCATGTAAGTAGTAGTAGGAAGTGGTTTCTTTCTGTCCTATTTAATCCCGAGCGTTCCGTCAGGGTCGTAAGTTTTGTTTTAGGTTACCTACCTCATACCTCTGCCTACCCCGTAACGGACAAAGACGTGATTTATATGTCTTGCAACCTAGTTGAACGTCAAAATAAATCAATTCAGTTTGTTCCTAGGTAACTAGGATTCATAGATCTTTGGCGTTAACTTACAACAACAAATCTCTACTAATGAATCATATACATATATCACGTCTTTATTCCTTACGGGGTAGACAGAACCTAAGGTAACAAACCTTAAGGCCACGTTTAGCATGATTAAGGCGTATAGCTGGAAAGGGAGATCAAAATTGTGATGGGTTGCTAGCCGCATCGCCTATAACATGATTCCTAAGACTTTCGCCCATTCCCTCGATGGGCTTTTACCATCTGCAAGGGAAGAGAAGCAACTGGTAGATTCTATGTTTTTTCTTTAGGTACTCCCCGACCAGCACGGAAGAACTACTAATGAATGATACTATTAAATGAATGAAAGATATATCTTACTATAAACTCATAATTTGCAAAAGTAGGTGTCTAATGCATAAAAGTCTGTTGATATTTTACGAACTTGGAATAACTTTGACTAACTTACGTTTAATTAGAGATATTTTTTTATTATCATTAAGAATTTTACAATTCATTTATTTTAAGAGCTTAAAATTAAACATCCGTCTCTTAAGCGAGGATTTGTATCGTAACCTATTAGTATTGATCCTACACATCTGTGACCCGGAATAGGTGGTCGATGCTTAGTATTGGGACGTCTAAGCTTTTTATTTACCTTAGAAAAGACGCGCCAGCCATCTCACTTCAAGCCTACCTCGGTTACGGTCTGTTTGAGTCACATTCACACCTCTGTAAACGTATTCGTCCAGTTTTTACTGTACTTTCATTCGCTTTTGACATGCATTCTTTTAATTATTTTGCCCTCATTTGGGTCGAGATTAAACTTTAAATATAATTTTTGAAAGTATGTATTTTTGGTTAAGATAATTTTGACAAGCGTAAATTGATCATGAATTCGTTTTCACTATTTACTATTATAATTTTTCTAACTAACCATATTTTACTGGTGTACGAGTCAACTAATAAAATAACAATAGTCTTTTACAGACTTAAATTATAAGTTTTTGTTAGAAAGCCAAAGTCTAATCGAAGGGGACCAATTTTAATGAATTTTAAACAGACAGAGATTAAAAATGTTTCTATTGCAATCAAAACATTTGATTGAATATATAAAACCAAAGAAGCATTTATAAACATAATAAGGTAATAAAAGGAAAAATAAATACCTGAAACTTTTTCTGCCATCATCCAGTATTTTTCTATGATGGTCGTCCAATTACTATCGGAATAGTAATCGTCGATCGCGATTTTCACAAAGCCCGACATTTTGGCAATAGCACGGCTACACTACACTAGGAATCAGTCAATGGTCACTAACACTGCACTAACGTATACGTATACGTTAGAAACGTTACAGGGCAACGGGTGAGCACTAACGTAAACGTAAAAATGTACGTTAGCTACTTTACGGAGTAACGGCTGAGTCTATGCGCGGTTTGCCGGCAACAATTTGCCGCTAGCAAGCTGTCACCTGAAAAGAAAGAAAAAAGTTATGAACATGGAGACATAAAAACAACACAAAAAAGTTATAAAAGCGACATTTGAAATAAATTACTTTTATATCTAGAAAAATATTTTTTAATATTAAAGTGAGGCAATTTTTTTACACCGTACCGATAATTTTGAACGATGTTACACAGCATTTTTAGGCAAAACCGATATTATAAGCCCATCTATTCACGTGCACATCTCATTTCTCCAAATGAAAGTGAAAACTTGAGCTTCCCGCGAAAGTGCGTTCGCGTCGCGATCTCGGCCACAATTGAATCGCCCGCCATTGCCCGACCAATCGCAAGGTGCCTCACTCCACAACTCTACAAGGACACAACGGCAGGCGTTGCGTCAAGCGAAATCAAGTTCTATTACCGCTGCAAAAAGTTGATATTTCTGCAATCGTAGTAGTGGGTCGCTTGACCGGTTTGGCGGTTGCGTTTGGTTTCCAACTACGCATGATTTAGACACTAATGCGACAATTTTGCTACGATTTTTAATGTTAACTAAATATATTCTTACACCAGTAAAATTGACAAAAAATACACTTTTTCTAAAGCCAGGTTTATTTTAATATAAATACTATGTAAAATTTTAGCTAAACAAACTTTTTTTTTTCATTAAGCACAGTAAAATCGTGCCCGAGTTTGGAAGGTTGCGGGCTCTACAAGAGATTGTGATTCGACAACACGTCTTCAGACCTTCGCATAGCCTCGTGAAACAGCTGCAATTGCCGTTTCGAAAATTAATTAAGGACACCAGATTATTATGAATGCGGTGTGGAGGATATGCGTGATTTGGTTCGTGAGATATGTAAATTTTTTAAAGGTTTAATTAGTTTGGATATATATGATTTTGCTTTGCTTCAAGCAACGGCTACAAGAGACGTAAAATACTCGCTAAAGTTACTAGTTTCAATCGAATAAACATTTCTTATTTCATTATCCTATGGGATACCTACATTGGCCAGTTATTGAATTTATCGAAGGTACTAAATTGATAAAGCTAATTGCAATACCTATATACAAATAATTTCACTCTGGCGGTCCAGATTATATGGTTTACTAAAACAAGAAATTCGAAAAATCTGATCGTTACATATTTTCAATGCAATACTCGTATAATTAAATTTATTGTAATTACATCGCATAGTAAGGCAGTGTTAAACTAGTTACCAACTATGTTTCATAGTACGATTTGGTTCGTTTAGTAATTATCTTTAGATTTATCATCTAACTTTTACTCTCTTGTAAGAAAATTGAGTTGATCTAACCGCCACATAGATGGCGCTAGTGTCGGCTTTCACTTTTAAAATTATCATATCCCCTCCCCTAACTTAATGTAAGGCAATTCTACCTGCAATCTGTATCGGGTCTTAGAGAGAGTTATTGTATAACACTTGTAATATTTCTTTTCATGCTTTTTTGCGGCCAAATACATTGTGAGTTTAATTCAAGCAGTTATTGCGCAAGCGATGGTTTGATATGAAATCTTATGTTTTCTAACGCACATTTAAATTATGATTTCATACGGCTCTTAAGTGAATTACTTGTATTTTTTTAAATTACGCCATGTAACTAAACCTTTTACTAACGTGTGACGGGCAGGTAGAACCTCAAAGCTTCTTATCTTTGTTATACTTGTTTAATAAAATTATATTATATCTTATCCATAATTCTAAGCTTGTGTTTTCACAAATAACAACAATGAACTATTTATTGATTTTTAAAATGCCTCAGTGTGGCAAAAGTTTAATTAGTTCGTTTTATTGCAATTTCACCGGTTCACCTCTTAAAGGCAGAACCAAATCCTTAACCCACATAGTTATAGTTAAATTGACATTGACTGCTAACATAATATTGACGCGGGCATTTCACAATGACTTATGAAAGTTGACCTTCGTTCTTTCGGCAAAACGTGGATTATTTGTATGATTATGTATGTGAAGGTTGGAATGCTAGTCTCCGATTATAGATATAAGTTTATGGACACCGAGGCTAGTGGAAGTGTGGCGAAATATGTCCGGATTGGGATTCGGATGCGTCGGTGCGCGTTTGCAAGTTTTGACTAATTTGGTGTTGCGATATTTATTTAAATAAGGCAAACCTTTTACTCCATACCTTACCTTTTTACCTTTTTTCATCCATGCTGGTCTGGGAGCAAAGAAAAAACATAGAATGTACCAGTTGCTTCTCTACCCGCGCAGATGGTAAAAGACCATCGAGGGAATGGGCGAAACTTATAGGAATCATGTTACAGGCGATGAGGCTAGCAACCCATCACTATTTTGATTCCGTTTTCCACCTATACACCCTCAATCTTGCTAATTGTGGCCTGTAGGTACCTGTTACCTTAGGCTCTGTCTACCCCGTACGGGATAAAGACGTGATTTGTGTATGTATGTGTATGTATGTAGGCAAACCTTTTACTGTACGTCATTGACAACGTCGAATTTTAATGTAACTTGCGTTGCATTGAAAGAAAAAATGGTTAGAGCGTAAACTTCACTCCCTCAAATGCGCACTAGCGCACTTTGTTTACAAGGCTTGGGATGAAGCTAGAACTTTGTATTAACAAAGCATACTTAGTGTAAGTTTTCGATCACAGAACACGTCTCGAACGCGTTCGCGTTAAAATGTCAAATACTATGGGAACAGTTTGTTGCCGTTTCAATCCGCAAGTGGCGCTGTTAATTGTTCCATAGTAATTGAGACGTTTACGTGAACGCGTTCGAGACTTTTGTAAATGCGAAAACTTACACGAGAGCCTCTAGGCTTGGAGCTCATTGCCAATTGTTAACGACGAAATAGAGTTTTTAGCTTCTGGTTGTAATGGTAAAGCGATTCTTCATTTCGTCGTCATTGAAATAGAAGCGTTTTGTTTTTCAACGCAGCATACCTACGGACCCTAAAAAGGATTGAATTTAAAAACACACAGCAGGAGCCTTACCATGACGTCTTAATGCGATTCCATTCCGACTCAGTTTAGGTTTTAGCTCTTATTTTTAGTGTGGATCTGACAGCGAGCGAACCTGTACTGACTCGGAATTGAATCGCATTAAGACGTCATGGTAACCCCCTTGTGCTTTACTTTGTGGTATAAAAGTTTCCTTGAGGTGGTTCTTAGCTATGTTTGGTTAAAATCGGATTAGCAGTTTGAAGAATATCATCAGCTCTTTTCCAAAACAATCTAAGGCATTTTTGGCACAAATTTGTTCATTTACGTATGATTGTTCGACAAATGCGTGTGGGTTTAAAAAAAAATACACATACACATATCACGTCTATATCCCTTATGGGGTAGACAGAGCCTGAAGTAACAAAACCTAAAGGCCACGTTTAGCATGATTGTAGGCGTATAAAATAATGATGAATAAAAATAGTGATGGGTTGCTTGCCGCATCGCCTATAACATGATTCCTAAGAATTTCGCCCATTCCCTCGATCATTTCCCCGATATACCAACTGCGCGGGGAGAAGCAACTGGTACCTACATTCTGTTTTCCTTTGCTCCCAGACCAGCATGGACGTTAAAAAAATACTTTGAAATAATAGAAATTAGAACTTGAATAATACCTCTGTGCAATCGTTTTCCAAAGTCATCGTCATTAAAAGCGGTAGCGATTTAATGATGATGATGCTTAATAGTCGTATTATAAACAGTTTATTTTGTTCTACGTACAATAAAGTATTTAACCACGTTCCTATACAAAGCAACGGTTATACAATGCGAAAAATAATGACTAATACAGGATGCTAAGATGCTTAATAAGATATACGTAATGCAAATACACGTTGCGACGCGACCTATGGGTTACGAAGAGCAGAGCTAGGGAGTGCCCATTACTACATTATTTCGATATGGTTGCCGGCGCATAAGCTTGACCTTTGATTGACAGTTACATAATGCTGACAATTCATCAATTGGACTATTTGCAATTCTTTTTGTTACATACATAGAATCACGTCTTTTTCCCTTATGGGATAGACAGAGCCAAAGGTAACAGATACCTAAAGGCCACGCTTAGCATGATTGTCGGCGCATATAGGTGGAAAGGGGAATCAAAATAGTGATGAGTTGATAGCCGCATCGCCTGTAACATGATTCCTAAGATTGTCTGCTTGATTGGTCTGCGCGGGAAGAGAAGTAACTGTTACATTCTATGTTTTTTCTTTACTCCCAGACTAACATTCTGTTTGTTAAAGTACAATAATCTTGTTGCTGTGTTAATAACTGTAGTCTTACAGTATTCATAATGATACAAAAACTACCAAAGTCACAGTGAGAAATAACACAAATTCAATCGATTTAGCTACTTAACTTATTGACGCAAATACCTCTACCGTTTTGTTAAAGAACAGTCTGAAATTATGGGTTATGAAGAGAGAATATAATTAATAACAGTTAATGAGGAAAAGATTCGAATGATAGAGTTGCAAAATTACTTACGATGGAATAAAAACAAATGCAGGGAATACCCGGTAATGAGAGACACGTTTCTAAGAAGATTGTACGCGGTTATACTTTAGCTTGATTTTGTTTAACATTGTATACATACAGCGTATTCTACCTTTCTCATACCGGTGTTTTATAACCTAGTAGGTACACTGGACTAGAGTAAATTGTTTGTTCAAATAATTATCCATTGGCCTTACCACCTTTCCGATTCAGTTTAGTTTCGTTCGCTGTCAGATCCATACTAAAAATGACAGCTAAAACCTGAAATGAGTCGGGATTTAATAGCATAGGACGTAAGGCATCAAGAAGCAAGTATTCTGCTATGAAATTGTGTATCAAAAACGACATTTTTTTATAGGTAAATATAATTTTAAATCTTTTCTCTAATATCACAATGTTAGCTTTTAAATAAAACAAATTTTATCTCAAGCTATGAATGTGACAGGTCAATATAACCCGTTGACCTGTTCTCAAACAAAAAAACAAGCATTTTTTTTGCATTAGCTATGATTGTTAGGCGAAGAATTATACTAAAATACACCCAAGACTCAGTCATAAACCATCCTAATCTCTTACTGTCTGTCTTTTATTTTTATTAATAAAAGTGTTTAACTTGCAATCTGGGGGCACGGCAGTGCCCCCGCCAAGTCGAGCAAAAAAAGCGGCACGGCCGTACTATCCTTTTCTCGAAGCAGTTCAGGCCATTTTCGACCCCCCTTTAACTTCTTTGTGGATAAAACTAGAAGCCTGGATTTTCTGTGACCAAGCAGGCATTGTATAAACACTGTATATTTCAAATTTCATTCAAATTGAACCAGTAGTTTAAGAATTATAACTAGTCCTAGTTTCTTAATTTTGTCACTCTCTCACTCGAAATTGATGGGTTAATGCGAATGCCAAGTCAATTTATTGATTTATAACATAAACGATATTTAATTTTGATATGAGCATTATATGTTGTTAGGTTAGCTAATTACGTAATAACTTAAGACAGGAGGTCTCTTTAGTAGGGACTGAATAAATTAACCGACTTGGTATTACATGGATCTCACAACTTTTTACGGTAGAAGAACTGAGTTGCGAGACTTGTTTTTTTTTACAAGTTTTGTTTTTGATGGGATGTTTGTTTTATTAATCAAATCCTGCAGGTGAAATTTGATCAACTTCATTGATAGGATTGACTTGAATCCGTCTACCCCGTAAGAGATAAAGACGTGATATATGTATGTATGTAACCGACGAGCACATGTTCGAAGAGATTGATGAATGGGGATGAATCGAAAGAAGTATGTCAGGATCGTAGCAAGTGGAACAATGTAGTCTCTGCCTACCCATGTGGGAAAGAGGCGTGACGGTTTGTAGGTATGTATGTATGTATTGACTTGGATTTTGGAATTCATTCATGAAGAAGTGCAGTCAGCCAAAAAGCTTTATTTGGGCTATCGTTGTACTGATTTGTGGTGTTCAATAAAGAATATTCAGTATACATACATAAATCACATCTTTATCCCTTACGGGGTAGACAGAGCCTAAGGTAACAAGACCTAAAGGCCACGCTTAGCATGATTGTATTATGTTGTATATGTGACCACGGGACTTTAAGGTTCTTTAACCACTAGTGCCTAGAGGACTAGTCTAGGCTGTTTTATCGTCCATAGAAACTAATGGATGATAAAACACATTATGCCAAAGGTACGCGACCGAAGTTCGGCATGATTACGCCTGCAATGCTATTTGAATGCGGCATAGTGTGTATCAGTAAGTAATTCAAACAGCGTTGCAGGTTTAATCAATTAATTATGCCGAACTTCGGTGCAGCTACTAATAAAGCATGTCAATTGACATTATTGCTTTGTATACCGTACCTAATTGATAATTTAGTTCACATGAAATTTAGACTAAAATTGTCCTACTTGAAACATACCTAATATAGACATCTCTATTCGCCAGGACACAAACGAAATGATTGCCCAATTTTTTAAGGTTTCTCAGGGTACATATTGTATACTTACTAAGTGTAATATAAAGTATTTTTGTCGGCTTCCCAAAATCGACGTAAAAACGACTGAACTATAGACCGACCGCGTTACATAGAAAGAACTACAGGAAAAATGTTTATTATTAACATAATATGTCTATTTACCTAAATAATTCAATATTGCGTCAAAGTATAAACAATTTTAACTACGACTTTTGCCACCAATGGTTCAGAGTTCTCTTACGTTTTTCACCCCCAAATGTCAACTTATTTTCAGATAATTTGTTTTCAAATATTTGTATTGTGTGTAAAGTACAATCGAAGACCCACCAAATTTGTAGTTTGTAGCACCATTTTGCAACAAATTTCGCAATAAACTCCTGGGAGTTTCATTATCTTTTTTTTTTATATATAAGAGGGGGTAAACGAGCAGACGGGTCACCTGATGGTAAGTAATCACCATCGCCCAGGGACACCTGCAAGACTTATCTAAATTAAACTTGTCTGTGACGTCATTGTCGTGCTTGACAGTCGGTCATAACATAGCTTGGCTTTAACCCCTTCGCTGATAGGCATTATAGGGAGTCAGGTGTCTTGAGATTGGTTAATGTCAACGTCAACGAACGACCAATGTCAGGACACCCGTCTCCGTGGGTATAATTCCTGCTAGCCAACGGGAAATGGTTCTACGGCGTCTACGTTTTCATTGGCATATCAACCAAACTAATATATTGGTACTATCAAATGATTCAAGAATTTTTATTTCTTGATTTTTATGTTTACTTTTACGGTTTTACCGTTAGAAATTAAATTTCTAAATGTCACTGAAAATTAGAACACATAGAAAAATCCGAAAAGTAAAGCTATGGCCGGGAATCGAACCCGGATCTTCGTCATTCCGTGACACGTGCTATACCCCTACACTACACCACCCATAGCAGGTGGGTAGTCTTCGAATTTTTCTACCTGTTACTAACTGTCACGTGACCTTGTTACTATGCGAATTTTTGTCGCTAAGCGTCATCTGTTTGAATGACGTGTGAGTTTGTAATTGTGTCGTACAAACACATCATTCAAACAGATGACGCTTAGCGACAAAAAGTTGCATAGTCTGCTGTGGGTTGAGAAGGCGTACAGCACGCGTCACGGTAAAACGAGGATCCGGGTTCGATTCCCGGCCATAGCTCTACTTTTCGGATATTTCTATGTGCTCTAATTTTCAGTGACATTTAGTAATATATTGGGAAGAGAATGCATCCCTGCAAAGGTACAAAGACAAACCCTGCGTTCACTTAATTTACATTCTACATTCAAAATTAGATACAATTCAGCAGTTCCGACGTGAAATGGAAGTACTCTTAAGTCTATTTGAAATATAACTCATCTGATGCAAGCTCCAGTTAGCACTGGCCAACGACAAAATTATCACCGGTCAGTGTCATAGTGTTAAGAAACACAAAACTGGGACATAGGTCATGGTGTTGGAGTACAAACTTTTAATGCAGCTACATATGTCGCTGTCGTCGTTCGCAGTGAAGAACTTAATATGAATTTAAAGTTAGTTCCATATTTTCCCGCCCCATTAGTTAATTTTGTAGTTTTGGGCTTCATGAAAATAACGAAAAGAACTAGCATGACTATTTGCCATTAACATGTCAAGTTTGATGTCATCTGGGATTGACGTTCAAAGCATGATGTTCGTTTTAGAAGCCTTTAAAAAAAGGTTTTGAGTCAAGTTCGTTTGTTTTTTTTACTATATAAATTGACCAGTGACTGACTCCTATCTCGCAAGATGCAAAACATGATTATGATTAGATGAGGTCATGCTGCCTAAGGTGCAACTAACTGGGTCAGTAGCCGTCTATTAATCCCGCGAGAATTTGCAATTTCCCTGGATAAAAAGTGCCTTTCGTATTCAAGTATACTTATTTACAAAAAAAGATAGAATAGGTTATGCAGTTAAACACATTAGCCCCAACACATAAACGCCCAAGCGGTCCTTAGTTTAATGCTCCTCTCGTCTACTCAAAGGTGGTGGAGATCCCTTATAGTGATAAGTGCGCCTTTGTGGATATATACATACATACACATACACAAATCACATCTTTATCCCTTACGGGGTAGACAGAGCCTAAGGTAACAGATACCTACAGGCCACATTTAGCAAGATTGTGGGCGTATAGTTGAAAATTTTGTGGATATCTATATCTAATCTGTTTTTGTGATTTGTGTTTGTTTTTGTATATTTTTACTTACAAACTTAATTACAAACAAAATAAATAGGTACATTTCTTAGTTAGCTAACATTTAAGACGTCACTGGCGAACATAAAATTATGATGTTGTTGAGTACGGCCGCTGAAAAAGGTCACGCGCATGCGCAAATGACGTCAACTGGATATTGATGGATCCTTTTTATTTACAAATACTGTATTTACAACAATAATTCATCGCTGATTATAATTTTATTTTTAGGCCGTTAATAGGTCATGTATCAGGGTATTTTGTTAGCACAAGGCAAAGCAGCGCGCGGCTAAATTAAATCAGCTGCCATATTTTCGAATTTTTCGTTGATGGGACCGAGAGCGATAAAACATTGAATAATGTCGAGTTTAAGATCACTTGATTATATGTTAATAGTTAAAAACGTAGAAGTGTAAAACGTACGTTACTACAAAGGACACAGAAAATCACCAATTTAATGGTGTTAGTTTGAATAATTTACACTAAGAATTACCCTATTACCGCGAGCATTTATTGTTTCAATAGCTACTTATAAGTTAGAGTCAAAATTTCATTTAAGTTAATTGCAGATGTGCTGAAAAACATCGTATAAACTACGTAAGTATTGATCATTCTTCATAACACATTTTGTATCATGATACTATTAACCTTTTTTCAAAACTCTATTATACCTGATATTATATTCGAGTTGAAAACTTTTTTACGCACAATTAATGCCACGATGTTAAAACATGTCAATGAGTAAACGAGAATATTGTGATTAATTAGTCAAAATAAAGTTAAATTACTTAAAACATTATCTAAGTACTACGCATCTGCAAGGTTGCGCGAGATCTGCAAGTCGCATACAAAATACATGACATGTATGAAAGATAATAATCTCGACAATCATACGAGTGAAGAATTTTAATTATGTTATTAATTTTAATGTGTTCTAACATTTTTATGAAAATATTACCCTCAGCATACAATCAAAAGTTATTTATTACATCGAAACATTCATTCACCTGAAATAATTATTTTTCTAGTTGTTTTATCGTTGCTTGCTTCTTTTAAAAGTTGCCAACAATATCACAGACTTAAGTTACATGCTACGACGTAAACCTTAGCTCCGACTTCCATTAAAACAAAGAATCACCTGAGCGGTCAGGCGTGTAAAAGAATGTGAATCTTAAAAAATCATAACATATTACAAAAGACATTTTGTAATCTGGCCTTCTGCCGTTGACTGGTCGGCCTCGGCGGTCGAATTTGACCAAACCCCAGCAATGGCGGTCACTGCCGGAGCGTTCCAATTTTAAAATTCATAGTTCTTAGCCTTCAAAAATTGATGGCGTGACTTTATGAGTTCATACTAAGTTACTTAATTTTAAAAATCCTCGTTGTTGATGGTACTTACATTTTTTATTTTAGTTGCCCTGTCAATAGTTATGTATGAATCTGTGTCTTTGGCCCACTTTTAGTGGTCGGAATGACTTGTAAATTTAAATTCAAAATGTAGGATGAATGATAATGGTAATACAGTGCTACTAAATCTAGCGAACCATTTCGAGCTACTTTTGACCCCTTCACAACTCGAAACCTATTTAACCTACATACATGAAATTTGGCACATTTATTTAGACCCTTAAGTTTGCCTAAAATGCAAAATTTCATAAATGTAGCTCAAACATATACTGATGTATTAACGTTCAAAAACCGGCGATTTTGTGACTGACTTACTGGCTTATATTAGTAAAATATTGATTTAGAAATGTCGACCTAGAAACTTGATATTTGGCACTAAGGTAGCCAGGCAGGTGTATATCGGTACTTATGGAATTCTGAAAACTGAAAATTATTTATGTTAAAGTTAGATAAGAAGCGTATAATCTGAAATGAGGTTTTTAGGTTTGCTATCCACCGCTAGATGGCGCTAGTAGTGATATTTTGATGCATTGTTGATATTATATTGTTAAGGCATCGGCATAGGCAAGTCATTGTATACAAACCGGCATTTTTAGACCGCCCCACAGACTTTCATATCCAAAACCTAACTTCATATTATTTGACATCATGATAGACTAATTTATTCGATTATTAGACAAATAAAGGAAAGAAAATGATAACTGAAAATTATCGAACATCCAATAGAACTTTAACACAAGCCCCAATAATGTTAACTTTATTATTACTCGTTAGATGGCGCTCTACCAGATTTAAACATGCTAACATTTTGTTTGTTGGAAATCTGATAAATACAAACCTTTCGCCGTAGGTAATTAACAGAAGCACTGACAATATTGAAAAATAACTTTCAAAAGTCTGTCCGTAAAGGTTGTGCAAATGTACAGACCTACAAACAGAAATGTTGATATTAAACAGATTTATTACTCAGAATTTATCGAAATGTCTGTACAAAAAGTAATGATATCCCATCAAAAACGTAAATGTGAATGATAGTTTCGCAAACACTAGCGACGTTTTTTATAATTTGTTTTTAAATATTTTGTTATGCAAGATTTGACACTACGATTAAAAGTGATTTTAGACAAGAGATATTGTTCTTCTCGCAATAGCCAAGTTCCATATTAAAAATACACATTGTTATTCACTTCACTGACAAAATAATTGATAGACACACCGGCATAATTAGCGGAATAAAAAAAGGAGTGAAACCTTTTTGAATTAAAGTTGCTGGCTGGTTTCATGATTTTTTATTTTAGAATAAAGTATTTTAAAATCAGAACACTTTTGATCGTCACTTTTTTGTGATTGTTTTAATTTTATTTGACGTATTAATCATTTCGAGTAAGTGTTCCATATAACGAGTGCACAATTTTGGATATAAAGATCGCATTTTTTTATTTAATTCAAGACTTTTTGTGTTCATTAAATCTTACTCAAGGGTAAGGGAGTCATTATGTCTGATTTAGCCCCGACTGAAATTATCAGGGCACTTGAGATGAGAAGCAGCAATCACACTTATAGAGATATCGCCAGAATACTTCGTAGATCTGTTTCAACAGTTCATCGCAGTTTCAAGCGATTCCGTAATGTTCAGTTTTCTCAATATAATTGCGTTAAACAAAATACCTTTTAATTTTAAAATATGCCATTATTACAGCCAATGGCCGTTATTTGTTTTTAAAATATAATTGTTTCGAAAAATATTTAGTCTTTTTTTACCTATGTTCCGCTAATTATGCCGGTGTGTGTTTGTATATGGGTGTCAAGTTCTGAGTAGAAAATCCGGCATTTATTTAGCTTGGGATGTAATTTAATTTCAAAATTTGACTTGACTAATTTTAATTTACAGGCTATATATTTGTCTATGGTACTTTTCTAAAATTAGGTTTTTGTTAGTAAAACTCTGGGTTAGAATTTCTTAATTTTTTTTGGGATAATATTTTAAGTAACAAAATTTTACTAGACATAATTTAGCAACCAGTTTCATTTAGAGCTACAAGCACTTAACGCCAAGTTTTTGCTTGAGTTTTGACACAACCAGACAAATTACAGGCACAATATCTAATTTCTGCTCATTACAACTTGGCTACCTACTGCATAACTGTTTACTATCATTCGACGGTTAGTAAGGAAACGATTTCAACAGCAAATTACTCCAAAGGTTTCAAGGAATTTAGCTTAACAAAATCTTGGCATCATTAATCGGGTACCTGCGTAGTATTGTGCAATAGCATAGCTACATAACTAGGCGCGCGCACGCTAAGGCAGGATATTGCGAGCCAAGGACTTAAGCGAAAACCAGCATACGCCTAACCATCGGTTGGTTCTAACTTCCACAATGTTCCTTCCGTCCCAGGAAACGTGGAGGTTAAATTAGATAATCGTTTGTAACTCTTGTGTAACATGTCACCTTGAATCGTAAGGGGCACGTAACTTACCTACTTGCGTTAACATTGCTAGTTTTTTTTATGTGATAGGGGCATGGGCAAGTCGTACGGAAAACATGAAACTTGAAAGAAAAAATGTAGTGAACTTGAAGCGAGCCAACGTTTTCAAAAATGGTTTGGCTTAGGTACCTACTGTATACGATGATGTGCTCTTTGTGTCATGTGATCCTAAATTAGACTTTAAGTGATTTATATAAATTTGATTTATATAGATTTATATAAAACGCCCACAATCACGCTAAACGTGGCTTTTAGGTATTGTTACCCTAGGCTCGGTCTATCCGTTAAAATCACGTCCTTATCTCTTAAGGGCGTGATTTATGTGTGTAGGGCTGCACGCGTACAAGAATTAAAACATTAAGGGTTGGTTTCACCACTCTCTGATAAGTTCCCGATAACTCAAGTAGCATGTATGATGCGATCTTTGTCTGTTTTGTAGTAATAAATAGAGACGACGCCGTGTTGATATCTAAAATTGAATGTACCTGAAACTCAACAAAGAGTGGTGGAACAGGCCCCCGTAAACTGAGACTCATACTTTTATGCGTGAAATACTTCCTTAATATTTTTTTTTGGGATGCACCACAAAACCCCGATATTTTAGAGATGGTGTTTTCCTGGTTGTTAAAAAAAAAGTTGAACTCAAGTTCAAGTACGTTGTTGACTGATATTTTCGGTGCGAGTTATTGTTTTTATAATAGCCATGCTGAAAAACAATTAGATATCTACTTACGTCACGAAAATTAAACAAAAACGGGAAATCCTAAACATTACCAGCCGCTACAGATGGATGAATGAGACACAGCGTTTTTTTCACAAAAGTGATTGTCGCTCTCACACCATTAAAAGGATAACTTATTACTTCACAGTGGCACTTCCATTGGTTTAATGCTCTAAATCAACATAAGTTGAAATAACATTGAAGTCATACATACTCACTTCTTTAACCTTCTTGTTAATTCAAATTAAAAATTAAGTCTCAAATTAAAATGCATTTCTACTGGTTTTCTACGCATTGCTGATTAACAAAATCGCCGTTTGTTTGTTAATTAGGAGAAGTTAGGATACTACTGTCCCAAAGAAATTAACTCCATTTGAACAGAAAATGTTCTCCTTACACCAAATTCAAAACTTCTAAAAGATTTTAATTGAGCAACTGCCTACTTTGGGAATCTTTGCGTGTGAAAAACGACAGGAGATAGCTTTACAATTTGATAATAACACTGTCATGATATTAGGTGCCTATGCCCGAGACCAAATAGGACACGTTTTGGAAAAAGGTCAGGACAGGAGTAGCTGAAACTGACGAGCATGTATGAAGAGATTGATGAATGTGGATGAAGCGAAAGAATGTCAGGATCGTTGCAAGTGGAACAAAGTAGTCTTAGCCTACCCCTGTGGGAAAGAGGCGTAAAGGTATGTATGTATGTATGTGGACTCCAAGGAAAATTCAGTTTAGTTATGACACTAACTCGTGAAAACTAAATTTAACTGCAACTAAAATATTTATTGGGATTATTAATCATGCTGTAGCAACACAACTCGGGAATACTGCAAAAAGGTCCAAACTTAAATTATAACTTTCAGTTTTATTTCTATTCAGTTATTTTTAGGTTAATATTTAGTTATTAATTTTATTAATGTGATACATAGTTTTAATTATAATAATAATAGATTTATTAATATGACGACCGGATAGCCTAGTGATTAGTGACCCTGACAATGAAGCTAGAGGTCCTGGGTTCGAATACCGGTAGGGGCAGGCATTTGTATGATGAATACGAATGTTTGTGCCCGAGTCATGGATGTTGTATATGTATTTAAGTATTTATTTATCTACATTATATAAGTATGTTTATCCGTTGCCTGGTACCCATAGTACAAGCTTTGCTTAGTTTGGGGCTGGGTCAATTGGTGTAAAAAAAAAAAATGACTTCCGAAATATTCTATCAAAACTCAGGATTGGGTGCGTTGATGTTCATTTTTATAAAAGCATTATTTTTTTTAATTTAAGTACTAATTCAGAAATTCGAGCGGAGTAAAACACGAAAAAGTTTATTAATAATAAAAAATAATTGAGTAGGGTATAGAATAATTAAATCAGCTTAAATAAAAAGTAAGTAACTGAAACTCACCTTATAAAAAACAAAGCGTCTACACACTTCTCAGACTAATTTGTTAATCACAAACTAGCAGAGCAAACAAACTGACAATGCACTTTAAAATGAAAACATTACTTGTTCTTATCGCTGTTCCATGTTTTTCAGACAAGGTAAACATTAAAATTATTATTATTTATTTACGATTTTAATTTTCGACTTATTGTATGATCTCCCCCAGGTGTAATGACATTAAAAGAATAAAATCTAAGTATAAAAACTATTTTCCGCACGCTTCAGACGTTAGCGTTTGGCTCGCCACAGACTACTGAAAGAAAACAGAGGCGACAAGAACTAATCACTGTTAGGGGGGGTTCAAGACTTTGCTCGCGGCCTTGCTTCGTCCGTGCTATTTGAATTTCATTGCTTTATTTGTTTGCATAATCGGATGATGAGCCAAAATTAATGCAGTGTAATTTTGCAATGATTAGTGTGTTATTTGCTACTGAAAGCAGGTCTGCTCCTCCAGTATAACAATCAGTCCTTCTCCGTATTCCATTGGCTTGTTAAAAAAATGCTATGATACAGTTTCTAACCACTTTATACAATATTTAGAATTAAATGACGTGTTCTCGAGTACACTGTCATTAAAATGTGCGAAAATGGGAACTTACTTTAATATTAAAAATGTTTGTGGCGATACAATTCACCAACAAAACACTTATAAATAATTTGACACAGAACGAAACGACGCTTTGAATTTTGAATTTTCGAGTAATTGTTGTTAAACCGGAAACAGAAAGACATAATCTGTGAAAATTTCAACTGTCTAGGTTCATGAGATGAAGCCTGGTTACAGATAGACAGTCGGATAGTGGATTCTTAGTAATAGAGTCCTTTGTCCCTTTGAGTACAGAACCCTAAAATCGTTAATTTTAACATGAAACTTTTTTGCAAAACTTTTTTTGCTGTAATAATTTCGAAAGGAAAGGCCGCTTGCACCACTGCTAAGCTTAAATGGGACTTGGCTGGCCATGTCTGTCGCATGAATTGAAAGCGATGGACCCAAATCGCTACCCGTTGGATTCCGCGGGATGGCCATCGAAGATACCGAAAAGGAGATGCGGAGAAGACTTGGACGCATATCAAACTAGCTTTTGCCCGCGGCTTCGCACGCGTGAACCATGAGCATTTCAAAGAAGCTAGCAATCAAGTAAGCGAGCACCCAAACCTGCAATCATGTAAGTATGCAAGCAGGCATGCAAGCAGGCATGCAAGCAGGCAAGCAAGCATGCAAGCAAGCGTGCAAGCAAGCATGCATGCAAGTAAGCACGCAAGCATGCATGCATGCAAGCAAGCATGCAAGCATGCATGAAAGCATGCAAGCATGCATGAAAGCAAGTATGCAATCAAGCATGCAAAGCAAGGACTCAAGCAAGCATGCAAGCAAGCCCCCGCATTGCCCCGCTGCCTTAATTTTTCTGAAACTGTAAATATTGCAGGATTTTTATAAAACAAACCTAACCTCACCTATCCTAAATAGCTTTTGCCCGCGACTTCGTACGCGCTAAGATGTAAAACGAAAAAATAAGTTTTTTCACGTTCTCGTGAAAATTTTGGGGAGTGCTTTCGGAGTACACTAAAGAAACACACTTTATAAATGTTAAGTCTCTTTCTTCCGCTGTTTCGTCTGGAAACATAAACTCCCATTTTTTCCCGTTTTAGTGTTCCCCTACACTCCCGAATAAAACTACGTGACAAATTTCAACTTTTTATGTCCAGTTGGTAAAACGTAAAATCCCGGTTTTTCCCGTTCCCGTAAAAATGTTAGGAAATCCTTTGTTAATGCTCCCTTACGCTCCCCAAGGAAGCTAAATGCTAAATTTCATCTTTCTACGACCAGTAAAACGAAAAATCCCGTTTTTCCCTATCCCGTGGGAATTTCGAAAAATACCTTCTTAGTGTGCACCTCTAGGATACTCAAGGTATATGTGTGCCAAATTTCAAGTTTCTAGCCATATTATGCCTACCGCAGTATTTCTTTGTAAACAAATATTTTTCCCGTTCCCGTGGGAATTTTGGAAAGTACTCTCTTAATGCTCCTCAGCACTCCCGAAGCAACCTACATGCCGAATTTCAGCTTTCTGCAACCAGTAAATCGAAAAGTCCCGTTTTTCCCGTTCCCGTGGGAATTTCGGGAAATCCTTTTTTTAGTGCTCCCCTACACTCCCCAAGGGAACTTGAAGGCCAAATTTCAGTTTTATACGACCAGTAAAACGAAAACTCGATCCCGTAGAACTGAATATATAAATCCCGTTTTTTTCCTTATCCCGTGGGAATTTCCAAAAATCATTCAAATATTATTTTACTATTATAATCACCTACTTCTATGCCAAATTTGAAGAGTCTAGTAATCATAGTTCATAGGATTTCGTTAAACTGAATGTATAAATCCCGTTGTTTTCCTTATCCCGTGGGAATTTCCAAAAATCCTGAAATTAGTTTCTTCGTTTTGTAATCACCTACTTTTGTATCAAATTTGAAGAGTCTAGTTATTATACGTGTTCTTGAGTGGAGACCGCGACTCGACAAACGTATGTAGGACGCCCTCCGGCCAGGTGGGATGACGATCTGCGAAAGGCTGCAGGCAGATGCTGGATGCGTCAAGCTGAAGACAGGGCGCTATGGCGCTCATTAGGGGAGGCCTATGTCCAGCAGTGGACTAATATAGGCTGATGATGATGATGATGATGAGCGTCACTCGGAGTCGAATATATAATTCCCGTTTTTTCCTTATCCCGTGGGAATTTCCAAAAATCCTTCCTTAGTGGATGCCTACACTGTATAAGGAATCTATGTGCAAAATTTCAAGTCTCTAAGTCCAGTGGTTTGGGCTGTGCGTTGATATATAGTTAAGTCAGTCAGTCAGTCAGTCAGTCAGTCAGTCAGGACTTTGAATTTTATATGTATAGATAAAGCACTTGGACACAGGAGATGTGCCCAGCAGGCAGTGGGACGTACTTGGTCTGAAGATGATGATGACAACATATAAATATAATACAATGAGCTATGTCCAGGTATGAAATATAACTTCATTAAACTTAACGTTTACTTTGTAATGTAGTTCAACAACGTAATTTTTAACAATCTTTTTGTATTTTTTTTTAGTAAACGGTAAAGGAATGGTACGCTTCTGTACGCTTTAATCTGTGATATTATTTAACGGGTTTTGAAATGCTTTGTTTTGTATCAAGCGTTTGATTCTACTTTTTTTTACATAAATCACGTCTTTAAGGGTACGGGTAAGGGTACGGGGTAGGCAGAGCCTAAGGTAAAAAAAAAACAAAGGCCACGTTTAGCATGATTTTGGGCGTATAGGTGGCACAAACATAGCTGTCTTGTTCGTGTGATTGCGAAGTAGCAAGATAATTGTTTTTTGTTAATTTTGAAACATAATTACTAATCTGTAAAAAGTTAGGAACCGAAATAAGCAAAGATGAATGAGCGGCCGTGACTGTACCAATGTCACACTCGACCAATTACGATAGCCTTGATACGGAACGTTTTGTAAATGCATTTCATCAATTTGAAAAAGTATTTTTTCTAGACATGTAACGAGATACTTAGTTGACCAAGAAATTTCTTTACTACTAAGGTTCAATGTCAGTTGTATTAAATGAATTAAACATGAAATACTATTTTATTACTAACGAAGCGACAATCAGCGTTATTTTTTTTGATGTTGATGTATAACCTGTATGTCATCATAATAAAAAACTTAGGTATGTACGGTCAAGTGCAAAAATAAGTATCGATATGAACTTCTCAAAAATATGTCCCACGAACTTATTACGCCGGTGTAAGAGCGTATGATACTTATTTTTGAAACTTTGGCTAGATACATATTATTTCACTTGACTGTACTTGGTTGCGGTACCTCATGTAATCGAATTTGGCGACCTATGCCTAAATACGAGTGTGCAGAAATAAAAAGAAAAAGTTGGTTATTTTAACGTAAGTAAAAATTGTTTTTTTTTAGTCTTTGAAACGACGGCTTCAGTTTATCACTGCCGCACTGCCGCTTGTTGCAAGGATTAGGGGGTAAGATAGTAGTAGCGATTCGGACGGACTTTGCTGTACACTCTCGCACTTTCACTCTACTATTTCCTAATATTTGTTGAACAATCATCGTAAAACAAAAAATACGTACATACACGCCTCTTTCCCACAGGGGTAGGCAGAGACTACTTTGTTCCACTTGCTACGATCCTGACATACTTCTTTCGCTTCATCCACATTCATCAATCTCTTCATACATGCTCGTCGGTTTCGGGTACTCCTGACCTGACCTTTTTCCAAAACGTCTCCTATTTGGTCTCGGAACGTCTGTTCAGGCCTTTCCCTCCCAACGTAACCATTCACACTCCCCATATAGATCTGTTTAGTTAGTCTACTACAAACAAAAAATACTTACAAGTCAATACGGTAGCGCCCTTTGTTGGCTGTAGAACAGGTACTCCTCTTCCTCGGTAAGAGCGCACTCCTCGAAGCACCAGAGACCTCCAATCGCCAGAAGAATAGTGTACATAGAGTAATATACCAGGTAAATTAGTATGCTGAGCCACATTGCGCTTGAACCTGCAACAAAGAGTGAAATCAAACTTCAGTTTGTACCTGTTAGTCGTTCTGGACAAGACTTACGAGCTTAAGGCCTTAGTTCTTGGTTAAAAGCTATACGCAACGTCCAACATTCATGTGTCAAGCTGGCGTTAATGCTCAGATTGACACCGAGATGCTGAGCATAACGTCAAGAACACGTCAACAATCGCTATACTTCGGATACGCAGCGCACGAGATGTTGACGCTTGCTTGATCGGAGATCGTCCCCGTACAATGTCATACTGAGCATTTTGACACCGCAAATGACGAGAGTGTAGGCCTGACCACGACTGCGTGCGATTGGCGGCGCGGCGAGCGTTTTCTTTGTTCATTGCGCGGGCGAGACGGACGCTGTACGGTGTTACCTGGCAGCGCACGCAACGAACAGAAATACCTACATTACATTGCGACCTGAGGCTTTCTTTATCACTGTCCGAGGTGTGTACACAATTTTACGTCTTACACTGGCCAGGAAGTGGAAATTTTCGCTCGCATAACGGGCGGTAAATTGCAACTTACGGTCCTGGGTGACTTGAAAATGCTCACCACTCCAAGGGATTACCAGACCAAGGCCTCGACACTACACGCTGCAAGTGTATTTATAATTATTATCTAGCTTAAAAAAATTGCATCGTCTCTACGGGCACTGGCGGGCGTCCTGAGTTATCACATAGCAAAGGGGCGGGACGAGACGTGAATAACTAATGTGATTCGTTGGATTCTACACGTGGCCGCTCCGCTTCGGCTTCCGCTTCCGTAATGAAAGCGCACCCTAAAATCTTGTACATCGCGGCGCGTTCGATCACTTAAGAGCTAATTATGAAAAGTAGCTAACACAGATAATATAATTCTAATATACAAACACAAAAAAACTTTGTAACATAACAACCATAATAATTAATAGTCTTAAACAAAGCTATTTAAGATACTTAGTCGTTTCAAGCAACTTTAAAACCGGATTATAGTTGTCACTCAGTTTTTACGGATCTGTAAGCAACCGTTCCACCACACCATTTTCCTAAGAAATTCTTTATAAAGTTATACCAAGACCGCAACACAATACATGTTTCAAGCAAGGTACCTATCTATTTAGAAGCAAAGGTAAATTGTAATTAGTAGTTAGGTACGTTAGACAATGAATTTACAACATAGTTATCGTCGTTTCTGTGTTAGACCAAGTAGGTACTAAAAGTTGAAAAAATATACTTACAACTAGAAGCTCTCGGTTTCATGTCACCTTACAATATTTAACGCTACGTATTTCAGCTACCTTAATATTTTCCTTCATATTATACAAATTCCGCTTCACGGGGAATTCTTACTTTTAATATGTATAGGTACTAATGACGTCAATAGTAGAGGCAGTAATGAACATTTTAATCACATAATAACCAGGTAACCACTCCGGTAAATTAAGTACCTAAGTAGACAGTTGAAAACAAATTTATTTTCCAAATTATTCGAAATTTCTTCCATGCTGGTTTGGGAGGAAAGAAAAAACATAGAATTTACCAGTTGCTTCTCTTCCCGCGCTGATGGTAAAAGCCCTCCGAGGGAATGGGCAACCGTCATAGGAATCATGCTATAGGCGATGCGGCTAGCAACCCGTCGCTATTTTGATTTCCCTTTCCACCTATATGCCCTTAATTATGCTGAACGTGGCCTTAAGGTTTTGGTATCTTAGGCTCTGTCTACCCCGTAGGGGATAAAAACGTGATGTATGTATGTAATATTTTTCGAAAAACTAAAACACATCTACATACACATAAATCCGAAAAGTGTAGCTAAACTAGCTTCGAGAGACGGGCCAAAGTGGGTACTATCGCTAAGCATTGCTTTAGCTTTCAGATGAGACCTTTTACCTGAGAGGAAGTCAGTGCCCAGCAGTGGGACGTGGAACGCGTGTGTAGATAAGTACAATTTAAAGTTATTGTTACTTTTCAATAGTTGTCAGTTTTCTGGAAATTTTAACTGATTTAAATTAAATACACACGCGTCACTTTAAATTTGTTTTCATATATTAATATATCTTCATATAATACTTGATTGATACCCACTAACATTGGGGTTATGAAAATGACGTCAAACTTAAGAACAAAGACTTCAAGACAGCAATCGGTAAGTGCGAGTTTGTCTGGCGCACCTAGCATTACGTTACTTTACTTTTCCTTTTGAGGCACGAAACCCCATAAATAAACGATGAAATTACGAGTTCATGTTTTGAAAAGTCTGATCTTCGACTTAAAGAAGTTGTAGTGTAACTTTTTACCTAAAAGAATAATCCACGCGCTCCTACACGCCTTGGCACGGTTTAAATAGGGTACGCAACTGAGTTACAAATTTATTAAATACCTAAGGCGTTACTTTGCGAAGTTGCATATAAATAAACTAAGATCAATTACATAACACAAAAATAGCACTAACGCGATTCAATCTCTTTATGAGTTCATTTTAAAGTCTAAAGATACCGGGCACGAACGATATTTCTCATAACGACTGACATTCGAAGGAAATAGTATAGATTTAAACACCACAATTGGCCCGAACTTTTTTTTCATTCACAAGGAGTAGGTATCCCAAACTCTTAATTTTTAAAAGCGAGAAAAAGTCACTAAAATAATGATAGTAATTTAAATATTCAATATTGCGACCATTTAATTTGAATTAAAATATATTTGATTTATTTAAATTACAGCATGGCGGGGACATAATAAACATTCAAAATTATGAAACTCAGAAAATACAGCTTGTTCCCCGTACATACCACACATACATACATATTACATATATACATATTTCGTGATGTATGTACTAATTTTTTGTTTTTTTTAATTATTTTTGTTGTGCAACTATATATCACGAATAAATGTTTTTCTTTCTTTCTTTTTTTATACCCAAGTTACATAACCGGCACTGGTAAAACCAATGTAGGATGATTAATTTGGATTAATTTAGGTTTAGGTGCGGCAGGGGTGGCCCTTGGCCCACCCGTAAGCCGCGAACATGTTTATTTTAAATTAGAAATAGTCTTTATTTTACCTTAGAATGTCCTGGTTATGTAAAATAGGTAAACAACGGGCAACAAGCGGAAAATACTTGTCGCCGTCTGTGTTAACTTCATTATATTTAAAATTTATTTAGTTTTTCGTGCTGTTATAAGAGATAAATTGTAAATATAAGGTTAAGCCAGAACCAGAACAGATTTGAAAATAAACTGGAAAAAATCCTTTCGTTAATTCTTTATACCTAAGTACATACATATGTATTCTAACTAGACACTTTCGCCTAAAAACATGATTACTAAAATATATTTTACTGACGTAAACGACTAACAATTTGTTGAGGAAAAGTCTTATGACGCGTTATACAGTTACTCTATAACCTTTCGAACTACTGCTTGTTTTAAAACCAAAATTAGCTTTACAATGGGGTTTGACTGCTTTGTTTACGTGAGCTTCGCAAATGCGACGCGTACTTAATTATTGTCATGAAACAAGATAGTACGCTCATACAATAGTAGTTTAAAGTAACGCGTACCAACTTATAAGCATGTAGCTTTTATTAACTTAACGTGTAAACTACTTATTACTTAACTAGGCAACGATGGAATCGAATCTTGGAGTAGAATTCGACCACCTTCTAACTCTCATTGATTGAGGTTAAAGGTGAAGAATATTCTAATATTTAGTATATTTGTTTACACCGTTCGAGTCAATCGTCGTTAATCATCATCTTTCCAAGATTTTTTATCATAAATTGACAACTCACAACAACTTAATTAAAATAGGCTGAGCAGCACTGCACCAGCGATTCGTTTTCATAAAATGTTAACCCTGTTTTTTTTAACAATATTTTCTGTGAATTTTGACCTGTTAAGTTTAAGTAGACCCAAACAATAAGAAAACAAGCATTAGGTAAAAAAGCATGTATTAAAAAATAAATAAAAAAACTTCAGTTTACTTAACCTTTTAACTCCATTGCGCGTAAGTTTTAAAAAAATAACAAAAATAAATCAACAAGACGCTGAATGTACCGAATTACCTATGAGTATGATCACTACTCAGACTAGGCATAGCCTGTTTCATGGGGTCCAACGTTTACATTTTAACACAGCCAACATCCTTTTCAGGTAAGAAAAATATTAGAGGAAAACAGCACACAGGGGTGAATGATGAACCTACCTGGGAACTACAGCCCTCCGAGAGGCAGTATTGTAAAAGGAAGCCTGTGGTCAGCAATCCTACTAATATTATAAACGCAAAAGTTTGTAAGTATGGATGGATGGATGGATGGATGGATGTTTGTTACGCCAGAACGGCTGGACTCTATGCAGACAAAGTTGCGGGCAACGACTAGGGGTACATAATACAAAGGTGTCTTAAAATTATTCTGAAATATTCCAGCAAGTGATTGAGATACAAGCACCTCAATCGTATGTATGTATGTAAACTCTTTATTGCACATAAAAATTTTAAAAATACAGAAATACAGAGAAAATAGTACAAAGGCGAACTTGTCCCTAAGAAGGGATTGTGACAACAAAACTTGTTGAATTACGATACGAATTCGTACCAAATCTACCATTTTCACCAAGACTCCTGCGACTTCTTTGTGTTCCTCTAAATGAACATAATGACTTGGTGGGTAAAGATTTTCAGCGAAGGAAAAGTTTGTAACTGAAAATGATGCCTATTTTTCAAGACATTACAATTTGATTACGGGAAGAGATCGGAACATTATTGGACTTCGTGTATAGAATTGAAAGGAGAGTACTTAGAAAAATTAAATGTCTTTGATGTCGTACACTTTGAACATCCGTCACTATACGCAAACATTTGTCGACCCCTAAAAAATCCCGATAAACATTGATAGGGCTGTTCAGTCCAACTAATCTAAACAGACGCTGAAGTATTCCGGATTAAGAGACAGTACACATACATAGGCTATTATGTAGGTTTAACCGAATTGGCGTGGCTCATTTTTTTTAGTATGCTCCATTTCGATAACCATTTGGAGGAAAATAATCAATTACCCGATTTATTTTGTCCGATTTCAAAAATATGTTTTGTGCCGGGATGCAACAATGACTCGAACAATAACCCCAAAAGAATCATTGTGAAAATCAGATAAGGTTTGCGGAAGATTTGTGGTGTGGCGGTGTATTCGTTCTGATTTGATTCTGACTGATTTTAGCTAAATTTTTTATTTTACACGATGTATTGTTGCGAAGACCACATTAATGTAAGTAGGAAAGATGTGCAGGGGTCAAACGAGAAAAGCAAAAACAGCACGGAAAACAATAACAACACCACCGGACGGAACGAATTCGAACACACGTGAACGTTGGTTAAGATTGACGTTGACTTCACATACACATTCACAGATCTATGACGTTGACGTTTTGACAAAACAGCGAAATAATATTTATTATAATTAAATAAAGCTACGTAAAAGCATAATATTCAAATAAGTTGCTTGAAATAGTCCATTTTATCAAATAAAGGAGTTAAAATCACAGCTTAAAAAATGAACAATGCCAATTGTCCGAAGTAAGTATGTGTTAATAATAATTAACAGAGTTTCCTGTGTGATAATTTTTAATATATAAATAATAAGTAAATAAAAGTTTATTGTGTACATAATTGAAAACGAGCACTGCGACTTGCCGCTACATAAGTTATTTATTTATTACTTAATAATTTAAGTTGTTTACGGTGAAAAGTTGTAAAGTCGACGTATGGTTGTATTTCTTTTTGTTAGCGTTTGTTTCGACTTTGTGTCCGAGACCGACCCGTGGTCCGCCTACAGTTTGGTTTGGTTTTCGACCCACTCATGGGTGGAGCCCCTTTTTCTGGGTATTTTGACCTTCAGGCAACTGAAGATACTAACCTTACCTGCCTATTTTTGTATTACAATATTATCGAATAATTTAAAATATTGTCATCATTTTTTCTGGGTGAACAAATAAGGTTGGACTACGGGTAACTCCCTTTTGTGCCCATGTTTATTTTTTTCCAAAATATGATACCTAATATTAATATGTGATTCATTACGTCTCAAGCTTATATACTTGTACGTCCCACTGCAGGGCACAGACTTTTTCCCAGAATGAGAGAACTTAAGCTGAATTCTTATGCGGGCCTATTTCTTCACTTCAGCTCAACTAATATAAAGTTTAAAATGATATTTTGCACAAAAATATTGAAAAACTAGGAAGAGGTACGATTCCGGGTTCGAACCCATGATCCTTTGACAGGTCATAGGTCAAACTACTACGCTACTAATGCTCTTTTTTCATGTAATTTACTGTACGTAAATACAACTATTGTCACTACATAATAAAATATAGTACATACATATAGGTACATAAATCACGTCATTTTCCCTTATAGGGTTTACAGAGAATAAGGTAACAAGATCTAAAGGTCACGTTTAGCATGATTGTGGAAGTATAGGTGGAAAGGGGAATCAAAACAGTGACAGGTTGCTAGCCGCATCGCCTATACTGTGATTACTAAGATTTTCGCCCATTTCCTCGACGGGAATTTTATGATCTGCGCGGGATGAGAAGCAACTGGTACATTCTATATTTTTTTCTCTCCTCCCAGACCAGCGTGGAAGGAAATGTAATGTGAAAGTGTATAAATGCGTATTTAAATCTATTTCATGTACTTTTTTTACAAAAAGTAATCAAATTAAAATAATGTGATTTATTGAAAATACCACAAACTACCTTAGAGATTTAATAATACAAAATCCACTTCTAAATAAACAAATATTGTAATTGACACGTATATAGCGTTAAGTGTCAATTTTAATATGTTTTAGAAAGGTGACCGTGTCGTTGCGACAACCGTTGCGACACGGCCGGGGTAATGTCGCTTGATGTGTTTCTGACCGTAGGACAAGTTTATTTTTTGCTATGAACAATATGCCCTAACTAGCTATATGCTACTTTCTTAACGTCGTTTTGAAACTAGCATTATCATCATGTATGGCAATGGTTGACCGAGGTTTGAATACAGAACAAGTAAAACTATAAACAGGAATGTAACTTTTTCTTCTTTTAAATCTATACAGTTCAATTAGAATCAAAATAAAAACCATTAAAATAGAATGTGTACGTAAGCATCAATAATGAACTAAAGATAAAAACCCTTGGTAAGCAATGATGTCACAGTTTTAGTGCCCGAATAAAACTTATGTAAATAATTTATTTTCAATTTTCATCCCGCTGAAAGTGAGGATAATAATTGGGATTGTTCATTTTTTTACAACATAGTGATTTGAAAACCATTTCGAAGTTTAGGGCTTGCAAATTGTTTCATCTCACTGGCGTTCAAAAATACTCAAGGGTTACGGATATTTCATTTAGTAGTTCTATATTTGTTCCAAAAAATAAATCGGCAAATGTCTAGTTTGTCTATTAAATAATACAATACAATACAGAATCAAAGAACAAAGTAGACACCCAATGTCAGTAAAGTAAATATTGTTTTGTTAAAAACTTAAAATTGTCGGTTGATTTACAAACGAAATTATGGAAAGTTACAGAAAATGCTTTGTTCTAACCAATACATTCCAAACAATAGTTTGCATCCGAGAAGATTTAAGACAAAAGTGGTGTCGCGAAATGTTGAATACTTCAAAATTTATACACAATATTGTTGCGAGAATCATTTCGATGTAAGTACCAAAAAACAATGCCACATTCTTCAACATTCATAAATTTTCAACTCATTATAACCATGATCAGGATTTAGCTGCTTCTTTTGTTTCTTCAATCTCGCACACATACAAAATAAGTGGGCAAACAGTATATTTGACGTTAAGATGACTGTCGCAACAGTTACGACTAGATATTTTTTAATTTCCTTAGGATAGTGGGAAAATTGCCTATTTTTTTTAAGCAATCATATTAATCAAATTAAGCCATGAAATGACAAAATATGCAAATTTGTTTCTTGAAGTAGGTCCTACTCTATATTTAAAAAACATATATAAAAAGTTACCTCCAGGGTTAAAAAAATTAACAATCTCAATTCTACATTCCACCACTTATTGTGAATACTTAAGATTTAGTCATAGTGAAAGAATTGCAGTCATGGCGTCAAGATCAGCTTTACAAGCTTATCTTATATTTAAACAAGACAATATTTAATTTGGACTGTCTTTGTTCCTCTTCCTTACAACTTTAGGTACATATACTTACTTGGTACCGCTCGTCGTAAGTCGGCGAATAGAGTTCCTAGAATCCTAACTAGCCTCGAAACAAGGTATTTTGTGTCCTTACTTTAAAGTATGGTAGGTAGTCCTCAAGACTCTAATTACAATTTTTTGGTGTCTAAATTGAACACTGACATACAAACGAGCCAATAAAACAATTAATACTCTTGTTCACTTTATTTTATACCTATATTAGAGCTGCGTTTAGTGTTGTAAGGGATTGGAAGTATGCGTCTTCCATTAATTTCGAAAATATTAGATATCTCATTTACTTTTAAAGCGGCACAACAATGCCTTATATAAATAATATGACGTTAGGTACCTAAATTTTGCAAGTATGAATGGAACGCGAAAACATGCAAAACCCGTGTTTATAGTATTTTTCTACTTCTGTACTATTATAAGTGATTTATGTAATCACGAGCACCACTATAATAACACTCATAATAAGTCTTTCGATGTCTATAATATTTTCTATTTCCTCTAAAAGCACTTGTTGGCTTATGGCTCTGAAAGTGCTCCAAACTTTTACTGCCAGTGAGTTTTTTTTAATTTGTCCATTCAGACAGGCTACGGTCAAAACCATTCAGTCGTTCAGGACCAAATACTTATTTAGAAAGCAAACAAGATAAAATACCACTCGGAGACCACTCGGATCCTCAGAATATCGATTTTAAAAACAATCGGTCCAAAAACTAAAGATTTCAATATGGCGGCCACTTTTTCCATTTTTGATAATAGATTCGTATTTGGGGACCACTCGGACTCTCAGATATCGATTTTGAAAATAATCGGTACAAAAACGAAAGTTTTCAAAATGGTGGCCCCCTTTTCCATTTTTGGTAACGGATATGTTTGGGGGCCACTCGTATCCTCAGATATCGATTTTGAAAGCAATCAGTGGAAAAACTATAGCTACCTTATTCTGTACTTTTACCGCAGAAAGAAGAAGAGAGAAAGCAATTACGGTTAACTTTCACACTAAGAAACGCCAATTAACATAATAAAGGACTATTTATTCCTAGGCATATCTGAGTGCGGCAGGGATGATAAATCCAAACTTGAACTTGATCCGTGAGCAAGGTAAAACTGTTCTGAATTTCCACCGTCAGTCAATACAACTGGCAGGGCAATTAAAGTTAAATTTCACACTTAGAGACGTCGAGTAAGTTCTAATAATCATAATTTTAACTGACATCTCTGAGACCGGCACACGTTCAGGTTTAACTATATTCTGCAATAATAATTTACGTTGTGACTCTACATAGCTACGACTTTATTGTATTTCATACATACATACATACACAGATCACGTCTTTATTGTATTTCAATTTGATAACTAATGCTTAAGATCCAAGATGGCGGACATAATTTGACACTTTAAACAAAAATGGTGATGGGTGTCGTTTTCGGGTAATTTGTAGGCTTTGAGCTCAACTTGGGCATAATTTTTTGGATCGAAGATGGCGGATAATATTTTGACACTTTTACACAAAAATATTGATGGGTGTCATTTTCAGCTAATTTAGTGACTCTGAGCTTGAATTTGACATTATTGATGTTTTATTTACAGTACATAGGCTCCGGTCCAACGGTGAACACCTTTCAGCTGTTGATGACGACGATGATGATGATAATTTTAAAGAAGTAAAAGTATTGTATGCAACGCTGTATAATTAAGTCAAATAAAGCTCGTAGCGTCTTTTCGTAACCCACACCACTCGCTTTTTTTGACCCCTCTTATACACTGCCCCATTGCCCCATTGCCCATGACACAGTGACCGGGCTTCACATAATATCACGTGCGAATCAATTTATTACGTCAAAAAATAATAATAAATCAAAATTTATTAAATAATATTGATCTCACAATGCATCATCATCTCCAGCCTATATACGTCCTGCTGGGCACAGGCCTCTTTTGGGCTATAGTTTCAATGCCGGCCCAGTGCAGATTGGGAAGTTGACACACACCTTTGAATTGCCCGGGATTCGAACCTACGACTCCCTGTATAAATTGAGCATCAACATTTCTATAATGTTTAACAGCACAAACAATTAGCTCGTAGTAAGTCTAAGATTAACCGAACGCCCCGTTTCAATAACTAGTTTTTTGTAGAAATAAATTAAGACGCAATTTTGTACCTTTCGGAACCAGTAAGCTGGTCAGAATGCGTGTCGAAATTGGCAAGTGACGCAAGGCGTGGACATTCGCGCCCACGTCTTTAGGTTTGTGAAGGTTACTAGACTGCGGATTAGTACTTGTATTCATAGCTGAAACTGCAAAATGAATTGATGCGCTATTCAGCACTTCCTGGTGAACCGGTTTCGTAATGAAAAATACGTAGTTATAGAAGAATACGCTACTAGTAGAAGAAATAGTAGTTTTCAGGTTCTCTAAACGCTCGGATGCGACTTCAGGAACATCCTAAGGAGCTCGAGAATTATGCGTAGGGGGAGATGAGGGGGGTGGGAGGTTTATTTGAAGGCAAAGTTTTTTTTATTTTAATTTTTACTTAGCATAAAATCATGCCCTCAGTGGCGCACGGGTTTACTAACATTTAAGAATTACCGTGAAAGAACAATAAATAAACGAATAAACGAACTCCAAGCAGACAAAGTTGCAAATAATAACTATTATTGTAACTATTGACGTTCACTAAGTAAATGTTTTTCAGTGGGTGGGTCAAAGCCAAGAGAGTCGGTAAATGGCAGACATTGTGAAAGTTCATCACCATCATCATCATCATCTTCAGCCTAAATATGTCCCACTGCTGGGTACAGGCCTCCTCTCAAAATAAGAGGGCTTGGGCTATAGTTCCTAAGCAGGCTCAGTGCGGATTGGGCACTTCACACACACCATAGCATTCCTTCTCAGATGTAAACATTAAATAAATAGCAATCATGTAAAGTAATACAATTACAATTTGTATTAACAAAATAACTATATTTAAGCTAAAAATAAATTAGCAGAAATAAAACTAAAAATGTATATCTAAATTTTTACCCTTTGGTAGGGTGCCCACGCAGCAGTATTCCCGCACTGTATTGCTGCTATAGTGTTATAGCAAGTCTTTGGGCGAGAAAGCTGTATGCGCGAGTCTTCTCTTGCCTCTCTTAAGCGTCTGCTAATATTTTTAAATACATAATATCAGACAACCATGAGACGCGACCGTTCGAGTGAATAAAATAGCGTATATTTTGGCCAAAAGTCTTTTCACAACGTGGGGTTACGAACATTATTATTTAGTGAACGCACTAATATTACACTTATTGTGTAATTAAAATTGGCATATGATATGCAAATTCGTGTATAACACTGCATATAAGTTGTTACTAATGTTGCAGCCGGTTATATTATATAACAAAGTGCTTGCTATCGAAACTTCAAAATGAATGTTGCGGTTGTTGCCCAAAAGCTCGTTTACTGTTGAGTAATTTTTAAATATTAAGTGGTATTAATGTTTATTTACATTTTATTGTATCAAATTTCAGACTCATTTTTTACCAAACAATTCAGTATAAGTTGTAATTAATTTTATTTTTAAATGATGTGTACATCAACCATGTACTTATTAATTTATAAAAAGTAAAAATCTTTTATTAGTTTCCAATTTTTCTTTGAATATTACGGAGAAACAAAAAAATATATCGATGGATGATAGAGGTCAAGGCCACGAATGACCTTGAACGAAACCTATACACACGCCATCTATGTGACGCCATAGTCATTAACTAAGGTAAGGCCACGCTGCGCGCTGCTCTACGACGCAAAAAAATCATTTTTTGGTTTAATAACAACGGTGACCTACATTTTTCTAATTCACGAAAAAAAGTAGAAATAATAATAGTCATTTTCGAATTACTTTTAATTAATTTAAATTTAATATTTATTTGACACAGAATGTTTTTTAAGTAACTAAGCAAGTAAATCCTTTGTTGTACAAATATAAAGAAACAAAAACAATTCACAAAAATAGATTAGATATATGCACAAAGACGAGTTTATCCCTAAAATGGATCTTTCACATCACAAGTTAGTCTTCTGATTAAGTTGTTTTCTTTCTTTTGTCAGTTTTGTGCGATTTTTTGGCAATATTAGTATGAAAAATTAAGATATTTACTTGACAAAAGGTACACTTCGATTTGCTCTTTCAATGCCTTAACCTAATTCAGACAGGATTCAACTCCACTGGAAATTCACAATGTCTTGCCTAAGAAATAAAGTTTTTTTAACTCCTTTTGATTCTGTAATATTATCACCGCACAATCATAGAATTAAAAAACTATTTGGTTACATACCAGAGCCGGACTATAACGACGAATGTCCTGCACAATAACCCTGCAGCATCAGGTCACGGCTATGAAATTATTGCTGTGTCATCTTTTTGTGCAACACGTAGGGCAAGTCACTATAATATTATCACTACATACTATTAATAAACAAAGTGTGCCTGATTCAATAAAACAAAGTCCGCTTTCTATTCACGATAAACCAAAAACGGATTTTCATGCAGTTTTTGCCAATAAATAGAGTGATTTACGAGGAAGATTTTCAGTAAATTAGTTGAAATAATACAATCATTTGTTGGAAGTGCCGGGAAAAGTCAAGCTGCCTGGTATAGGAACCTACAAAAATGTATTTTCGCGCGGACAAAGTTACGGGGAACAGCTAGTCATCTCTTATTGGTAACTACGATACTGCTGCAGTTATGACGGGCTTCACGAAAAGCAAAGAATACTGAAAGAGTGCAGAATTCGATCGAACAATGCAGTTATTTGGCTCCACATTGCAGATCATAGAATGTTGCAGATGTATTGTGCCCTAATTATAAAAAAAGCTGAATTTTACATCAGCATTCCTTTCTAACAATCTATGGCATTAAGATGTGATTTTTTCTGTAGTAGGTTAAAAACTACAAAGATGTAAGGGAAATTACCTATTTTACTAAGGTTTATTACACGCACACGGGACATAGTAGCAACCTAAAGTTACATAAAAATATTACTTTATACATACTTAATATTATTGGTTAATGTATAGATGTATAAAGAATATTAGCAAAAGTATGTTCTGCAAAAATAGCCGGTATATTCTCAAATTTATTAAAAATAACTATTTTGCGTTTGAAAACAAATCTGCAGCTACATTTACATCCGATGTTTATTTTATATTATTAAATTTCACTGAAAACAAAAAAAAAAGTCTGAAAAAATAAAAACAAAAACTGAATCCGCGCGGGAATCGAACCGGCTTTCAAAGTTCAAGTGTAAGTTGTGCAACTTACCCCAAGGCCGTTGGTGCGCGGGAGTGGGCCAGTGAGTCCGCTGCTCGCCTCGCAGGTACTGAGAGCGGAGCTGCGCCTGCACCGGGGTTTCACAACCCGGTGTCTTAATCGTGGTGATTGTATCGAGGGTTTTAAATGCAAGGTTCTTAATATTTTATTTAATAGTATGATGATAGTAGCTAAAAAAATCCATTATTTTACCATCGCAAAAAAAAGCCGGCCAAAATGAAGGCCATCTCCTTTTTTGAAGTTGGATAAAAAAGGAACTTAACAGATTTTTTGGATATGGAAGCCTAAAAACAGGCCAATAATCCAAAACAAATTACCTTTCTGCTCCGTGATCACACGTACGCGAGAGCTGCGTCAACGCGGCACATTATGTCTTTATGTACAAAACAAAAAAAATGGCTTAGAAAAGTTTTAGATTACGATTATGGAGTTTTGTATAGTATTTCGTGTTCTTTTTTATTGAACAGGGAAGGCAAGAGTTGATTTATGTAGATGTGGACGAGGGTTTTAGGGTACCTCTAAAAGAAGAATACAGTAGCTCTTGTAGTACGTTGTCCGTCTGCCTGTTCGTCAAGACTCATTTTCTCAGGAATGCGTAGTACTAAAGTTGAAATTAATACCAAATTACTGAAGTCCGTAGTCTCTTGGAGATGTGAAAAAATCTACCCTCTAACTCCACGCAATGAAAAGATGACCGGTTGTTTCCATCAAAGGATGAGGGTAGAATAGAAGAAGATGGTGAACGTAACTATAGGGCAAACGAGCAGACGGGTCACCTGATGGAAAGTGATCACCATCGCCCAGGGACACCTGCAAGACGTGGGGAATCACAAATTTGTTGCCGGTCCTTTCAGGAACAGGTAGGCTCGTTTTTTAAAGATCCCTAATTTGTACCGCTCGGGGAATGTTGCAGCAGGAAGTTGGTTCCAAATCTTCGTCGTACGAGGAAATAAATTGCGTTTAAAACGCACTGTACTTGACTGCTAACAATCAAGATGTTAAAGGTGGAAGAACAGACTGTTCCGCGAAGTGCGGTAGTGGAATCTAGCCGCAGACAACAAATCGAAAAGTTCATCTGAGCACTCCCCATGCTGATAAATTCGGGAAAATATGCAGAGGGATACCACATCCCTCCGCACAGCCAGAGGATCGAGCCGGCCAGAGAGTACCTGGTTATCGACAAATCGAGCAGCTCTACGTTGGATGCGGTCAAATGGAAGGATTTGGTACTTGGGTGCCCCAGCCCAGAGATGAGAACATTAGGTACTCCATATGCGGCCTAATCTGCGCCTTATAAAGTTGTAGGCGATGGGCTGGCGAGAAGTACTGTCCCGCTCCATTGATCACCTCCAATTTTTTAGAAGCTAATTTAGCTTTGCCTTCCACCACCACCACCTGAACCACGGAACTGAACATCACTCGAAATGTCGACACCCAGGATCCCAATAACAACTTGGCATCAAAGAATCCTTTTTAGTTGAGAACGCGTATACTTGTGTCTTCCGGGGATTAAACTGGATCAAGTTGAGTCCACCCCAATCCGAGACATGCTTCAGTATGATCTCATTTTAAGACACAAGTATGTTCCGGCTTTCATGGATGTGCTCCCTGGAAATGTTAGCGCTATCGACAATGTCCGGGACCCTCGTAGGCGAGGCAACCAGTTGGATCAGACCATAAACCAAAGCGAAATCATGCTCAGATTTCCCCGCATGGTCAGTTTTGCGTCAACCCCGCCAATTAGCATGGTGGGCATTAAAATCGCCCAAAATGATAACTTCGGCGGAGGGCATCTGTTGTAGGAGGGAATCTCCCACCGATTGGAGGTGCTCGATGAGTTGGTCAGTTTCGGTATCTTTACTATGGGACCTGTAGAGGAAGGCGTAGATGCGAGGATGGTCCTCACAGTTTACGCGTAGCCATATAACGAACAGGTCCCCTATCTCAATGCTGCTGAGGCGACGGACGACCGATCCTCCCTGACATAGGCGCAGACCCCAGCGCGGGGCACAAAAGAGTACTCCACGTTGTAGCCCGGGTAGCGCAGGTACGTGATGTCAGAAGGAGGGGAATATCTGACTATTAGTTAAAAATAACAGGGCCGGCTTCGCTGTCTCGAGGTGGTGATGGACAGTATTCAGATTTGAGTGGATTTACCTTATGTTGCAGAAGTCTACACTGAGGGTCGGAGGGAATGCCGGTGGTGCCCGTCTTTTTCTGCCCCTGCAACCAGCATCGAGCGGGATTTTGCCCTCCCCAAAATACGAAAGGTAGCCTGAGCGCGTACGGTTAGGGGGGGATTTTCCTCCCTCAGAGATGGCGGTACTAATATAAGGGAGGAGGAGGAGGGAGAAGGCCTCAGGCACTCGCACTCACGGAACGAAACACAACAGCGACGATACAACTATTTCACGCCGATATTCTGTGTGTGAGAGTGGTATTACACTGGGCGAGCCGGCCCAATTCCCGCTGCGAAAAGCATGGCTCTACCACTCGATAGTGTCACTCATTTGGCACCACCCAGGGGTTACGTGTAGGTTCTCGAGGGCAAACCTACGGACGCGAGTGACTTTAACCCCCAAAAACTAATACCCAAGAATGCATTAAACTAAGTTAAAGATAAGTTACCTTTTCGTTAAAACTCTTGTTCTTAAAGTTCTTAACCAGTATTGATTCTGAGTACGTCATGAAATATTATATTGACGAGCTCGAATATTATTCTTATCTAATAAACAGTGTTAGTCAATAACACGACTCAAAGGCTTTGACCTCAACCACAATGCATTACTTTGACAATAGCACGTTAGTTACTGGTTGCTTACATAATAAGACATAAGACTAACAAACGAGCCACTATAATTCCGAACAAGTCTGTACCTACTTAGCAAATATTTCAGAGGATCTAATGTAGGTTTTTGACACAAAAAACGTCTCGAACATGTTCTTAATTACTATGGGCAAATGGGTAGCGCCTCGAGCGTCGCGCATGAGCAACAAACAGGCATCATAATGTGAATTTCGATTTTGATGTTTGCTTGGTGCCGTTTCACTCACACTTAATTTTGTGTAAACGTCTCTAAGAAAAAGTTAGCAGCGCCACCAGCGGCGCGTTTCGGCAGCAAATTGTTCTTATAGTATTTGAGACTTGGGGTGAAACCAGGCCCCTATTTCATGAACGTGACAGGCGACATCTTTCAGTGACATTTTGTCACACATTTCGTAGACGATGTGAAATCCAATTCAATCCAAACATTTCAAGCCGACCGACATTTATATATTCCAAATTGTTATTGTCAGTTGCCTGTCACGTTTATGAAATAGGGTCTAAGTGAGTGTATGTATGTATGTATGTATGGTTTCTTTATTGTATAAAAAAAAACACTAAATTTACAGCGTAATTTGGGTCACGTATTTTTTTCTGCATAAAAAAGTCTATTTTATTTTGCGTCGCTGCGTAAAAATATAGGTTTTTTCAATTTAGGACAAAAGTACATACACATACATAAATCACGTCTTTATCCCTTACGGGGTAGACAGAGCCTAAGGTAGCAAGAGCCACGTTTAGCATGATTGTGAACCATATAGATGGAAAGGGGAATCAAAATAGTGATGTGTAACTAGCTACGGGTAGCAAGATGCATCGCCTATAACATGATTCCTAAGATTTTCGCCCATTCCAGTACAAAACTATTTATATAATATTAGCAAGCTACTTAACAAGGTACTTAGCAAGGTACTATTGCTATTGTATTTCTTCTTACTATTATATATCTACGTGTATCGAATGTGTGTAAATAAATGTTTCTCTCTCTCTCTCTCTCTCTCTCACTTATCAATTCGGGCTATTACGTCCATTCATGGGTCTGAATGTTTAGTTTTGTAATTGTGTGGTAACTGATATTTAGTGTGAATATTTAGGTAATGGTAATTTAGTGTGAATATTTAGTGTGAATATTTAGGTAATGTGTGATATAATCCTAATACCAGATTATTTCGTTAGTATCTATCTATCGTCTGCATTAATTTGATGCAGGCCTTGGATTTAAGTAATATAAGTTCTAAAAAATATTAGCCAAGTTGTTTTTTCGTTGACTAAAAAAAGTTCTTTTGGATACTAATTGTTAGTATTTTACAGTACAATGCATTAAGCTTGTTGACATTTTGAATGTAGATATTTCCTTATTTAACGAAATACAAGCTTGACACTCGTAAAATAAAGTTGCCCGTAAAGTGCACCCCGTGGGAAATTTGCAGTCATAGCCTGGATATAATAACAACTGTTCTATTTCATCAATTACCGTAATGTACCTCTTTTCTTCCATGCCGGTCTGGGAGTAAAGAAAAAGCATAGAATTTACCAGTTGCTTCTCTTCCCGCGCAGATGGTAAAAGACCATCAAGGGAATGGGCAGAAGTCTCAGGAATCATATTATAGGCGATGCGGCTAGCAACCCATCACTATTTTGATTTCCCTTTCCAGCTATACGCCCTTAATCATGCTAAACGTGGCCTTAAGGTTTTGTTACCTTAGGCTCTGTCCGTTAAGGAAAAGGACGTGATATGTGCATTTATGTATGTACCTTTGTACACCAGTCTTAGCTAGGAGGAACAAAACGACCAACAACAAATATCGTGGCGACCGTACAACATGCGGCTTGTCGTGCCAGTAAAAGCTTGATTGGCCAGCTTAGCTCTTGAAATGGTTGCTTCATTCCGTCTAGATGCATACATATTTTGCTTGTCTTTATATATCTCTCTCTATCTCACCAGGTTAGTGGGGCAGCAACAAAACTGTCTCAGTCTATTGCGCTACCTTACTTACCGAAAACATCTATGACCTGACTAGGCAGGCTTGTTTTTAGCAATAAATTATTGGGCAAAGCGTTTCACACGAAAGAACTAGCTGATACAATTGCATACGTCTTCCGTATCAAAAGGCCTCGTTGAGCTCCATATAAATTTTAATTGATAAATGAGTTGAAACCCCGTGACATTTAAGAAAGCTGAGATTTAATCGTACATGCATATGTCATGGCACAACGGAAGAGTGTTGACGTAAGCTTTCAGGAATTCTTACAGGTCCGGGAGCTCAAGGACTTGTCTTATGACAGCAGGTAAAAACTTACTAGTTGACACAAAATTTATGTAGTACCATACAATTAGGATGTAGTCGTAGGAGAGATTCTATGTCTATGTATGAGGTCCTATACAATTGATAGAGTTGAAAAACATTATTAGGCCCGCCTGACTGATAAAACGTCGGTAATGTTAAAGTGATGTGAAAGTGTGAAACTTACTCAAAGACTTGGCTTAAAGGTCCAGTTACCAAGCCATATCCTACAAAAATAAAACATGCCTTGAAAATGCTATAAGACGTGATGTAACATTTTTTTATGTATATCTTACACAAGGTCTTTGTATTCGGCTTGTCTATGGTCTCTCATCTTACTCTTTGCTCTCATCACTCATCTCGTGCTGACAAAGGCACGTCAAACGACGTTTCGATTGAAATTTTATAGGAAATCTTATTTAAAATGGTTTATTTTTATGAGTAAGTATTTATCTGTTTTAAGGATTGCGTGTGTTTCTGTAAAACAGAATTATAATCTATTTAAATCAGTTTTACCGTGTGACGTGATTTCGCTACCGAATATCCTGCCTAGAATAGGCTGCCAAGCTTGAATAAGGCTTACGAGTAGCTCAAGTAAAAGCCTGTGACACAAAAAACCATGATACAAAGGAGCAATGAAAGCTCCATTTCTCACAACTTCGTCTGTAATGGCCGCTTTCGTAAGTATTTAATTTTAGCAATAATGTCACCTTGCAGGAGAAAAACAATCACGATTTACTCTCTAACTAAATGTAGCTTAAAGCTTCGCTGTACCATTTTGACAGACTAACACAAGATTTTAACTTTTTGCACCAAGACGGCCTGAGCTTGTAAATAATTATTGTGAAACATACTCTTTTTTACTTCAATGAAATTACAAATTGGCCTACGAAATTCAAGAAAGGTCATCGACTTATCTCAAAAAGCATTATCATTAAAACTGTCAACTGATATGTACCTGTATGTTAATTTAAGACGCGCATGAGTCTGTACATGTCACGGTGTGAAGAGGTTGGCATTTTTTTAGTAACGATAAACGATAATACGTTGGCATTCAATGACGGGCTCGGCGAGTTTCATTGATTTTTACTTTATACTGTCATTAAACGTAAACTTGCTTTGAATTCAGCGAGTTTACGGCGTCAAAAATGCTTATTATGTGGTAGTGAAACACATAGCATTGGGGTAAATTCGAAATTGGGGGAATTTCGAAACTCGTGGATATCCACTAAACGGGGAACAATTACATAATCTAGCAACGCTTACATAGAAGCTCCAATGTCTTTGGCTTCTAAATAAGCTTTAGATTATGGAAATGTTCCCCATTTAGTGGATATCCACGGTTTTCGAAATTCCCCCAATTACGAATTTTCCCCAATGCACCCTAGTGAAATGTCTGTTCAGTTAAAAAATATCTATCATTTACCCCAATGCATCCTAGTAAAATGTCTGTTCAATTCAAAAATACCTACCATGAACTCTATTTTAATAACAATAGCTGGAACAAAGTGACCAAATCAGCCTGGACTTCAGCACAACAAATTGCTAAAGGATGTTCCACTGTCGTGGTAGCAACCACTACTTAAGTCAAAAATAAACAATTTTTATACTAACCCCCGACGCAAAAAGTGGGTGTTATAAGTTTAACGCCGATGTCTGTGTATGTGTGTGTGTGTGTGTGTGTGTGTGTGTGTGTGTGTGTGTGTTTATCTGTCTGTGGTATCGTAGGCTATCTCCAGCGGATGGGCCGATTTAGATGCGTTTTTTTAAATTAGATAGCAAGTTTCCTTGCGGTGGTTAATGTTTGGTAAAAATTGGTCCAGCAGTTTGTGCGTGGGGGGTTTTGAATTTTTGAATTTATGGTTATTTTCTGAGCCATGTTACTCTCAGAATAACAACATTCTCAGTAACTACCTACCGTAATACATACTTTTACATTATGTGGAGAGTTAACTTATTTGATAACTCAAGGCAATTTTTATGTATCTATATTCAATTTGAAATCATAGGTATTTAATTTTACACACACAATCAATACCTATATATAGCTTAATAAAATTGTAAAGTAGTTGGAATCTGTGTTTCCGAGTTTTTTTTAATTGACGATGACATGTAAAACCGCTGTTTTGACACGCAATGAGTCAGCGGTTGTAAGATGGCACCGTCGAGTGTCCTTCTTGTCCAATTCGTGTGGGTAATTACGAATTTATCGACCCCGTTGTTTACAACAGACGTAAAAGTATAATTATTAACAATAACGGCGACATTTATTTTCATCAACAAATTGTTTTGAATGAAGATTTAAACCGGCAGGTAAATAAGGCGTCGAAATTGTTTTGACTGTAAAATTATTAACTGGTTGTAAATATCATGGTTAATGAGATAATTTTGATTATTTATATTCATACTTACGATAATACGATAATAATCGTCGCCATTCAATTAGCATCGACGGCTCAACTTCCTGCGCTTTTGTCTTGTTCACTTTTTTTTTTTAGTCACTGTAGTCAAGACTTGACAGAGTGGCTGTAGTCGTCGGCTGTAAACTGAATTTTCATTACGGCTTTCTTGGGAGTGCTGGAGTCCAAAATCCGTTTCATAAAGGGCACATCGCTAATCTACGATAATCAAACGGTAAATAATGATGATAGAAAAAGACGAGGAATGGTTCAATAGGTTCTGTGACAGAGGCGTAGCTACCTAGGGGCAAGGCGGTGCAGTGCCCCGGGGCCCACGAGCTCAAGGGGACTTCGAATCCTTACCAGAAGTAATATTTAATACTAGCTATTGCCCGCGACTCCGTCCGCGCAGAATTAGTTTATGGCTAGAATTAGCTTATCCCGCGTGAACTATGCTGATGTTCCAGAAAATGACCGTCTCTAGGACTGAAACTAACTATCAAATCTCAACTAATAGTGACGATGGACAATTTATTTGAATAAATATGTCTTCAGAAGCGCCCCTCATCCCAAGGGATCACCTCCAGGATTTTTATTTTAATTTTGGATGCAAAACTAAGTAACTTTTTACTCCGTACACTTTGAATATCGACCAAACTATGGAGATATTTGTCTACCGCAATAAAAAAATCCAAGAAAACATAGTATAAAGTTGTTTTCAGCCAAACTAATCCAGCAACTTGCAGAAGTATCCCGGGTTAGTTTTAAGATACCTTGTGTTGTTGTTACCATGGTGATCACTTCTGAAGAATGAAGTGGCAACAACCAGCCAATTTACGTCACACTACTTACCTGTGTGTGACCCTAGGGTCAGTTTTCCTCTCAAGAGGATTATTTTTAAACTGACTTTGTAAAGATCCTCCAACCGTTTTTAGGGTTCCGTACCTCAATCGGCAAAATCTGAACTCTTATAAAAGCACTATGTTGTTTGTCCGCTCGTCCGTCTGTCAAGACCCTTCTACTTGGGATCGCGTCTCTCAGAGCAGTGAAAAAAAAAACTTCCTAGTTAACACATTCAAAAGATACAGTCGTTAGTAAAGGTGTTTTCATACAAATTGCCATGGTATGGAAATTTAAGAGGTGTTTACAGTTGTCCTAGAAATTAAAAATTTGGTGAGAACGTAGCTTTATGTAGGTACTTTATGAAACGTCTCACGATCTCTTAATTCAGAAGCGTTTGATAACTACAGGCGGGACCGTAGTTGTAGGGATTCTCTTATCTATCAATAGATCAATCATATATTATTTGTCCATAGTCACGAGTAAATTAAACATTTTTTTCCATAATGGAACAAAAGTGTGTCCACACAATCATTGCCCTACAACCTATGGCTTCTTAGAAGTTTTGAAACAAAATCTCTTGTCCTGCCCCGTGACTACCTAATCAAAACGATTTAACTCCACATCTCTGACTCTTTAAACCTGAATCTTACATCGATGTGTATAAAGTCTTAGCTTAAAATATCACAAAGAAATGAGAGCCTTTTTCAAAATTTCTACATGCCCATCGCCACAATTATTCTAACGGTGTCAAGTTATATAAGTAGTTACGTCCGACTCAAATCGTGAGACAAAAACGCTTTTGCGATGGAAAATAGTTTCTATTCTAAGTACTTGAAGGTTGTTTAAATCATGGGTAACCATTGCAGAAAACGATGACGACTCACATTGTTTTAGTTATTTTTAAATTGCTTGGTTTTGCGGCTCGTTACGCGATTTAAGTAAGTTGTCAATTTCCATTTATTTTTCAAGACTTATTATTATGATCTATAAAATAAATGAAACCGTTTTATTGCTATCTTTTTTATTAAATACAAAATGAAAAACTTACGTATGCAACACTCACAAGTTCGTCTAGTTGTTTCTTGAAAACAAAACAATTACAAGTCACACAATTATCAAATACGCCTACAACAACATGAGTAGCAATATCATTGTTACGAGAGTAGACATCTGCAATCTCTCTGATTTTACAGGTATTTATGTGCATGGGTTATCGATTACCACCAAGTGACCCGCTTAATTGTTCCCTGATTCTTAAAAAAACCAGCTACATCTCCTAATTTTTCTATTACCTTTGCCAGATACCTTGGCGGCTAGACATAACATAAGAAATTACGAGCATAATATATTTCACAACGTGATATCGGGGTAACCAGCAAAATTTAATAAATGTATTTGAAGTTGCTCTAGATGCTTTTAGAAAAAGTGGTGTTGAAAGTTTTCAATCCCACCTCGAAATTGAATGATCTCAAAACCTTTCAAAATAGTGTTTGGTTTCTGTAGCATAAAGTTGCATAGTCAAGCGTGAAAGAGAGGATTTCACAATTAAAAAACAGTAAGTAAGTAAGTAGCTGAGTAAATGCTTTATTGTACAAATATAAAGTAACAGAGACAAATCACAAAAAAAGACCTTAAATATATGCACAAACGCGAATTTATCCCTGGAATCTCTACAAGATAACCTAGTTGTTATTTTATCGTTTGTTCATAATCATCTGTCCTTCCATCTCACTACAAAAAAAATAAAGCTATAATATTTATATTTTTTTTCCCAGTAGGTATTTTTTATGTCTGCCCTTGCCTTGTCATCTATCAGTTAAAACCTTTTAATAAAAGGAATAAATAATAATACATTATCTATAACTTTTCAACTTTGTAGTAAAAAATGGTAGAGAGTACTTAGGTATTGTAGTAAAATCAAACCGCTTCCTTCCATGCTGGTCTGAGAACAAAGGAAAAACATAGAATGTACCAATTGCTTCTCTTTCCGCGCCAAGAGCCTAAAGGCGCCAATAGCCTATCGAGGAAATGAGTAAAAATCGTAGGAATCATTGTTATAGTAGGCGATGCGGGTAGCATCCCATCACTATTTTGAATCCCCTTTCCACCTATACGCCCGCAATCATGCTAAACGTGGCCTTTAGTTCTTGTTACCTTAGGTTCTATCTACTCTGTAAGGGACAAAGCCGTGATTTATGTATGTAATATATGTATCGAACCGCTCAATTGACAAACTTTCAGTTCAAATTTTCGGGACTTATTATTATTAGTTTTGGCAGCTGTGCGTTGCGTTGGTAGATAATCGGGGCAAACAGTTTTTAAAGTAGGTATACCCAGAAAGTAAAAAGTTCTAAACGTTCGGCTTCAGACATAAACTGTCTCCCATTCAGCTACTTGAAATCGGTATAAAACATACAGCATTTTAATCTAACAATAGAACAAGAACCGTTTTACTTTGCTGACCTATAATACCGTATTAATGTTTAGTAATTAATACATTTACATACATACAGAGGCGACTGACCGACACTATAACAATTCATTTCACTAATCCCGAATGCATAAAACACCAACTGTCACCCATTTCTAAACATTTCGAAGCCTATTTTCAAACGTGGATTACGCCAAGCATTCTATTTCGATGGAGTTTTTATTGGAACAAAAACAATAATTGCAGAAATACCTAATTAGTATTTATTTTTAAACATGGACACAGGTTATGAAGCTATTAAAGAAAATGTTTATCTACCAAAGGAAACTGGTAAGTTGTATGTTTGTGATAGGTGTCTAAGAAAGCTTAATTTTTTAAATTTTCCTTGTAATTTTATGTATATATTGAGCTTTTGAGTTGTTCTGGTCGATTATCGACTTAGACTCTGTCTGCGATTATTGCTATTTTATCAGGCGCTTGTTTTTGAGTATATACTCGTATGTATTTATGAAGGAATACAGAAGAAAGACGTAGAAACAAATATGTATTAATGTAGGGGCTGAAATATCCCTCTTAGGACCTTTTCGAACAGAAATGATATAGACATTTTCTAGAATTTGAAAGTGAACAGTTTTTTGAAGTCTTTTGTGTATTTGCTCAATCGTATCCAAAGTGTTACAAATTATTTATTTTTCCAGATACAATTCAAAGATGGCCTCTGTCAGAAACATCGATAGGCCTTGGGATAATACTAGCCACGTATCTATTAGTCGTATTGAAAATTTTACCAAATTACATGAAAAACCGACAGCCTTACGATTTGAAGAATATTTTAACTAAATATAACGCCTTTCAAGTTATATCTTCTGCGTACATAGTATATCTGGTAAGATTTTTTTTTAATAGGAGTAGGTACAGTAGAAGTACAGACGAACTATTAAAATCAAATTGAACCAGTAGGCTAGCAAAGACGACGGAAGTTTATCCGTCAACTAATGGAGAAGTACTTACCTTTATACACTTATCAACATTCATGACTCCGGTACAGATATTCGTATTCGTCATACAAGCGCCTGCCTTGAATTGTTATACAAACCCGGAACGTTAAATTACATATCAGGACCCTACCATTAAGTTCATTCATCATCAATTTGGGGTTTGCGTTTTGACCGTGCAGTAAACTTGTCTTGTGTCGATCGGAATTTGGATCTCAGGAATAAGCTGCTAAAATATTTTATTTTGGTTACAGTACGCGAGATACATCGTAAGATATGGTATCATCACCACAAGATGCCCTCAAGGAGAAGAATTACAAGGAGTAAGTAAGCTATTTTTTGCCATTGAGTTTTAATTTTAGTATCACAATTTTCAGATCTAAGTAGGTCCACTTATAAAATCTTTTATCCTGACTGACTGATCATCAGGGTACAGCTAAAACAAAGTCAAGACAACTGAAATTTACATTAAGTTTCATTTTGTAACGAAAAGGCGTAATTAAGAAAAAGTATTTTGAAATTCTGAAACACAGGTCGATGATATTACCATAGCATGGACAAGTCATCACATAAACAGATGCAGACTTAGAACAAGCCTAAATAGAGTCGTACCTAATAGTGTACCTATGTTTAAGATAAAAAAATGTATATATAACACACACACACACAAATCACGTCTTTATCCCTTACGGGGTAGACAAAGCCTAAGGTGACATTTTTTGTTGCATTTTTATTACCGTGCCGTGATGGTTTTACGACGACTTGTCTAAACTATGGTTATTGCAAATGAAAAAATTAAACACCTAAATAAAAGAAATAGCAATGCTTTTGTCATGATTGTAACAAATAAAATTGTAGTTGTATTATAGTAATAGTTTTATAGTAAAAAGTGTGGCTGTTTTATAGTAATCATTTTATATTTCAGGTGATATTAGAAATATACCCCTACTTCATTGCCAAACACCTGGATCTCCTGGATACCGTTTTTTTCGTACTCCGTAAGAAAGATAACCAGGTTACCTTTCTCCACTTGTTCCACCATACGTCCATGGTTTCTTGGACTTGGCTGCATCTGATGTATCACCCCACCGACCACTTCGTGGTGGTTGGGTTGTTGAACAGTTTCGTCCATGTGCTGATGTATGCATATTATGGCATTGCCTCCATGGGTCCTGAGTACCAGAAGTATGTCTGGTGGAAGAAACATTTGACTAAGGTTCAATTGGTAAGTCTTGGCCACTTGCTGGAATAATTAAATGTGGATGTAGTCGTTAAACCTGATCAATGTACTAGACTCGATAACGCGGGTACCTATTAAAAGCAACGCTAAAACGTCTGACAGTTTCGAATCTATTCGAGATTTATAAGCCTAGGTAAGACTTCATTGTGACACCCTGCGTATTCAACGATTATCGATTATATTTTAGTACTGACAACAATCGTTTCTATAAAAATATCGACTACATAGTTAATTTATAAATAAATGCTATTTAGATATAATAATCCTTAAGTCAGTTTAATCACAAATAGGTTTTATAAAATATTATTTCACTTAATTTATATTGGGTAGTGAGTGTGAAATAATGTAAAATACTCGATTATACGCGATTTTAACTGACTACCCGATTGACATTGTTATTTTTTTTAAGCTATGGTTTTAACACCTTTATTTAATAAAATGGACTATTTCAAACAACTTATTTGAATATTATGCTTTTTTACGTAGCTTTGTTTATTAATAATTAATATTTTTTGCTGTTTCATAACTTGATCCCAATCGTCTTCGTTCAGCAATAAATAAATCTGTTTTGTCTATGGGTTTGTCTATATGTCAACGTCACACATCTATTAATGTGTGTGTGTGAAGTCAACGTTCGTGTGTTCGAATTCAATTCGTCCGTTGGTGTTGTTAATTGTTTTCCATGCTGTTTTTGCTTTTCTCGTTTGACCCCTGCATATCTTTCCTGACACCAACATACATTAAAGTATTCTTAGCAACAATACATCGTTCAAGCTTTGAAATATTCCGCATTAGCCGGCGTACACCATTCCTTCCGCAAATCTTCTCTTATTTTCACTATGATTTGGCTATTGTTCGAGTCAATGTTGCATCCCGGCACAAATATTTTTTATAAACATATCCATTGTGTATTTCAGTTCTATACTTTGAATTTTCTTTTAAGTAGGAATGTAATGTCATGACAAAGATGTGTAAACAGTGACGGCTGACAATAACCGTAGCTAATGTTTTTTTTCATTTCTGTGGCCAACATTTAATACCACATTCTGCCTAAAAATCGGGTTGTTAGATCAACCAAAGGTCAAAATTACTTTACAAAAATATCCGCAATCGTAATAGTACATTGTGTATTAAGGGCGGTAAGTTCGGAATTACAACCGAGGCACTAGTAGAAGCCCGAAGTCGAAGATTGAGGGATTTTTGAGACGAGTTTCGTAATTCCAGTACCGCTCGTGAAACATACAATGCTTTTCATCACATTTGCGAGTAAATAAATAAAATTACAAGGCAGAAAAACCGCGTGCCGGAGGCGCGCCGTTTGTCCAGGCGTTTCAAATCGGACAAGATAAATAGGATAATTGCTTGTTTTCTCCAAATGGTTTTCGAATTGGAGCATACTAAAAAAAATAAACAATGCCAATTATACATAGTCACCTCTAGTTTTAATGACCATAGAACGTAACCTAGTAACTTCTCGTAAGAGCGTTTACACAAAAAATACCACATTTTTTTTCAGAATTTAACTAAGTAATTTGGGTTTTTCTTACTCATAATCGTTTACCTAGTCGATCCTTATACAAGAAAAAATGTGAAAAATTTCCGTTCCAGTTCGTCACTTTTTTGAATATAGACATGTATGGAACGTGACGAAGAGGAAAAAAAATCCATAGTAAAATCTGGGACACATTTTTTCTTGTATAAGAATGTAAAGAGTAAACGATTCTACTCAGAAGAAAAAGCCAAAATATTTAAATTCTGGAAAAAATGTTCATGTCATTTTTGTGGAAAACGCTCAAATATGACATTTATCTCAAGCTCAAAATTTGTACGTGTAAATTATTTAAACGCCAAAAAAATCGCCGTGGTTCTTTTTAGAACGCTAATGAGGTATGTACAGTAGTATTGATTTATTATTTCTATGTGACTCAATTTTGTTTTATTTGTCGTCAAAACTTTCGTGAACGGAAACAGTTACATTCTATGGATCTATCAACCAACTTCCTTATTGAAACAGACAAGACATTGATCACTTATCTTGTATCTATACTTATAAAACAGTACTGTGACTATCTGCCGGACAGCGCACATCATAAATCGCTGGAGATAGAAACTTGACATTTGGCAAGCTAGCTCAACTGTTATAAAAAATGGCAGAAGGATTTTTCTTAGTTCTAACGGGATCGAAAAATTGTGCATTATTTTTTATTCTACTACAGTGTAAAGAAAGACATTAGCATAATTTCAGCAATGTTATAAACAAAGTCGCGGGTACCTAACGTATCACAAAATAACGATTAGCTCGTCTCCCATAAAACGTTTGGCCGAGTAAGGATTCGCAGATTGATTATGATGAATTGTTTCGCATAGTAACGTTTCGCAGCTCAACGTCATGTATCTGGATCAATTACTTTACTTACGAGTTGATAAGCCAAAAAATAATTGACAGAAATTTGATAGTGATCAGTACGAATTCGTAAAGTTGATTCAACTATTTTGCGTGGTTAATCGGTATGTTCATTAACTATGTACTATATGTACATTATATGTAAATTGGCATTGTTCACTTTTTTTAGTATGCTCCAATTCGAAAACCATTTGGAGGAAAACAACCAATTATACGATTTATCTTGTTCGATTTCAAAAATACTTTACGATTGCAGATATTTTTGTAAAAGTATTTTTGATCTTTGTTTAACCTAACGACCTGGTTTTATGGCAGAATTGGGCATCAAATGTTTGCCACAAAAAGGAAAAAAAAAGTTAAGCTACGGTAACTGTCAGGTTGTCACTGTCACTTCTACATCATAACATTACATTCCTACTTAATCTACAAACATTAGAAATAAAAGCAAATCCAAAGTATAAAACAGTGAAATACATAATGGATATTGATAAAAAATGTTTTGTGCCGGGGTGCAACAATTACTCGAATAATTACTCCCACGAAATCGAAGAGAAGAAGTAGAGAAAAGAGAAGATTTGCGGAAGGAATGGTGTACGCAAGCTAATGTGGAATATTTAAAAGTTTACACGATGTATTGTTGCGAAGACCACTTTAATGTAAGTAGGGGTCGGGAAAGATGTAAAGGGACCAAGCGCTTTGTTCTGCGGTCAAACGAGAAAATCAAAAACAGCACGGAAAACAATAACAACACCAACGGACGGAACGATTCGAACACATGAAAGTTGACTGACGTTGACTTGACCCACACATTCACAGATCTATGACGTTGACGTATAGACAAAACCGTTTTTTTTTAATTGCTGAACGAATGCGATTGGGATTGTGCCAAAGTTATTAAATTATCAAACAGCGAAAAAACATTTATTATTAATAAACAAAGCTACGTAAAAGCATATTATTCAAATTAGTTGCTTAAATTAGTCCATTTTATCTAATAAAGGTGTTAAAAGCACAGCTTAAAAAAATGAACAATGCCAATTTTAGCATTCGCGTCGGTAGGGTTTACATTTTTAATGGTTCTGTTCCTTAGATTAGGTAGATAGATAGATTTATTTATCACCTTTTTAAAAGTACAATTAAATGTCAAACATTAATAATAAAATAGAAATAATACAGATAATAACGGAAATTAAATTAAAACAAAATAACAACAAACAAAAATAAAGCTAAATGAAATGTCAGCGTAGATTCACAAAAAGATCGTCATGAGTACATAAAAGAGAAAATAATAATAATTTAAATAAAACCTATTTTAAAAGCAATTTAAAATGTCAATAATAATAAATATAAAACCAAAAAATGTGAAGCACTTATTGTATGGCTTAGCTCTGGCACTCGCCGGTCGATGCCATAGCACGCTTACTTTGCTCACTAAACTTGGTTAGTGTTGATTCCCACGGTTCAACCCAAATCTCCTCCTCGTAGTCTAAGATCCGAACCTAAGTCGACCTTCACCGAGTTGATAATAGAATGAAACATCTTTTATAATAAATTTAGTACATTAGAAAATATAATAAAATGGGTTGGCTAAAAAAATCCTGGACAAACTATTTGCTCGTCGTCGTACATAACAATTAGTAGAAGATCTTATTACTAATAAAATGCTGAATAAGCACTTGACTTATTTCTACCGAGTTGTTCTGCTGATCGTAGCAATATCAAAATGAACACCTGATCAAAGGTTGATCTACGTATCGATTTTTTGCCGGCTGAATATTTGTCAAAAACCGTAAGTTACGTAAAAATAATATGCCAAACGTAACTTTACCGAATAAAACATCTGCGGATAGTTTTCTATCTTTGTACTCACACTCAAGCAATATATGACTTTCATTCATTTAAACATTCTGTGAAATGAAAATCGACGCAATGAACGTCTGTAAATTGATGGGCCACCCAGAGTCACTTGCGAGCCCATCGATCGCTATATTCGCTAATTACGACTACTGCAATACAAGAAACACTCAAGTGTAACAATATCACTTCTTTATGTTTTGCAAATTGAAATCAATGTCATTATGCTATTTATTAATTCGAGATGGATATTATGAGTATTTCCCAATTATATGCGTTTACAATTTTTACGTGGCATTTTTAAATCATTTAGTTAGGTACACCTGATTCACTGTAAATTTTATTTTCAGATACAATTCGTGCTAGTGATATCCCACCTTCACTACCAACAGAAACTGACGCCGTGTCCTCTACCTCCATTCTTCCACTACTTCTGCATGACCAGCATCGGCTCCTTCTTCTTCCTCTTTCTCAAGTTCTACTTCCAAAGCTACTCCGCTAAGAGATCTGAGAATAACAAAAGTAGAGTTAACGAAACGAGAAAGTGTGAATGTGTTATTAAAAGTGATTAGTTTGTATTTTGCTGTGTATTTATTGTTAGATTTATCTCCAACAAAATTTGTCAGCTAACTGGACATAGATGTAAGTCAAAAAGGATAGAAAAACTTGGTGCTCACTCACAACATAACCTATAACCATGTTCCTCGCCAAATAGCCGCAGAGCGAGACCCACGTCGGATTCAAACATGCGTCAAGAATAAGATTTGTGATAGTAATAAATTCTTAGGCTAAAGTCAACTTGGTCTTATTATTAATAATAAAACAGTAATAAAACATATTTTTAAGATTTAGAAATCTAAGTTTAAAAATAAAGTCCAAAAAACAGCCAAAAATGTTCGACTTTGTACATTTTGTTTTGTCCTTTAACCTAACCTAACATAACTCTACCTACTGTGATTCATGTACGAGAAAGTGTTACATATTATATGAAATAAACATTTTTCGGTAATTTTAGATAAGAGTAAATTAACTTATTGCTTTCGCATGAAATATAGTAAATGCCGTGGGAGTTAGGTTAGGCGTGCTCGCAGTGCTATGAAGAAGTGTTTCCCCAAATGAGCCTCGTCCGTGAAGTGTGATCGCTGTGGTCAGTAGACAATCATAACTTTACCCTTTCGCTCGTAGGAATTATATGGAGTCGAGTGCCTTTTTGTATACGTCAACGCACGACCTATACGTCAAGACACAACTCGCGCTTTGCACTAACGAGCGCAACAATCATTTCACCGACGGGATTAGAGAATAACACCCCTGGTAACCCTGTAAGTACCTGTCCTCAGGTATTCCAAAATTAGAAATTCGAAGTTCGTGTCGAACCGTATCGCTGACACTAATTGTCATTAATAGGAGAGCGAGAGGGACGGTATGATATGAATTTCAAATTTCGGTGTAGTCCCCTGTAGCATTAGTCGCCGCGCCGCTTGACATCGGCGATGTAATGCAGGCAACCAAACTCGCACGATAATTCGTTTTCATTGTGGCTGTTTTTTTTTAATGCACTTAATGAACCTGCTGGGTGAGTACATATTACGTACTAGCCAAGTGATACAGCGAATAATGATAGCGACATTTCTGTCTCTCTTCGCTCTTGTATTTAATTTGAAATTGAAACTCATCACAATTTGGTTTATCAAATAGAGGGCTCAGTAGGGCTTGAAATTCGCACGCAATGCTCTGTGAATATTTTAACGTAAATTTTAAAGCTTCGTGAGTAGGTACTTAAATACATACACATAAATAAAACAAATTCATCGTACGGTACTAGTACAGTTGCACTAAGGAAATTACTATGGTGATAGCAATTTGGTCTTCATAATTGGGACGAGTTTCAATGGACATAAGACCAGCCGCATGCACTCGGTTTTCTATCCTGGTGACTTTTGCCGAGGTAGTCGCGTAGGACATTCAAATCCAGCGCTACCAAAACTACAATACCTACTGCACTAAATTATTTGTCAATAAATACCATTTATGTTATTTTTTATCTATCAATAACTAGTATTTATTTCTAAAATCGTTGCATGAAAGAGAGTCTTAAAATAGAATACCGCGAATAAATAAATCAAAGAGTAAAAATATTGGAGTCGGAAATAAAAATAGCGCTTTTCTTATACAATCCGTGCAATTATAACAGGAGCAGAAAAAGTGACATAACTTATTGGAGAGCTTGATAGTTATTATTACACATAAACGGATAACTCACGTATAAAAAGTCGAGTGATGCTCGACATGTTTCGGACTATTTCGTAGTCCTTTTTCCAAGAGCGCTCGCCCCGGCGGCAGCGACACGAACACTGCGCGCCAGCGCTCTGCTCCCGCGGCTGTTCGACGCAACTGACAGCGAAACACACGACTACGAAACACTACCACGAAACTACTACAAAATACTACGAAAATACGAAATAGTCCGAAACATGTCGAGCATCACTCGACTTTTTATACGTGAGTTATCCGTTTATGTGTAATAATGATTAAGTCTCACGGTAGTTTCATGTTGAAAGCTTGATAGTTACTAATTGAATATTTCGGGTTTGGTATATTACAACGAAGTTTCTACACTCCGCCGCCTCGAACTCGTCTAAGTAATTGAACTGACAGAGAGCGCACAGATGTATTAGTCTAAGGGTTAGCTACGGAAATAGGTATACAATTTACAGAGCAACGAAATCCCTCTAGTTAGTATGCCATACTATCATTATTAATTAATTCGAGCACCTGGCAGCTTTTCAGCTGCCCGCGCGGTGCAGAGGCGCGGTTGAGGACTCATTAAATTTAAGCGGTCGGTCTATAGTAGCGTCGATCGATCTATTGAATACGATCCTCGGATGAGTTTAAAACGTGTGGGTAGACACAAAAGTACAAAAAAAACATTATAGTTATTTATTTCTTTACATATCGTTTTTATGAAAGTTACAGTTAAAATAAATGTAACTTTATAATTACTTACCTATTCAAAAAACTAGTAGCGTAATTAGGACTTTTTAGAGTTTCATCGGGGTCTTATTATAAAGCTAATGCATTGATTTTTGACTGTATTCAATGACCGAATTCTACGGATATTGTTAGTATTTTAAGTTATGATATCTCAACCATCGCATTATTTATGCGCCGTAAGTAGGTGATTTTTTTTATTTTGATGTATGTCAGAATAATCGAATGAATGCGGCCGCTCTTAAAGCCATCCATCCGGAGGTTGTGCCGGCGCACGCGCAGGCTCGCTACAAGAAAACATCAGTTCCCTTCCGGCTGTTGATGGGACCGGCCGCGTCTTCACTCTAATTAAATAATAACCGGCGCGAGTGTTAAAGTTACAGTCTTTTGTTTTAAGAGTAAAAGGTCAGTTGAATCTTTGGTTTTCATTTACTTTGTTTTTATTATTCAGAATATCGCACATAATTAACTGATCATGCTACTTTCACGCTGTACTGAGATTAATCGTAGTTATTTAATTAAGTGTCAGAATTTGTAGAAAAATTAAAACCATAGACTTACTTACTATTTTTCTTGTTGATTTATGTATTTCATGAGACGGTGATTTGATTACCTTTCAAGAACACCCGATATTAGATGCATGCAACTGTGTCGAAGTATCAGAAGCTCATGAAAAGTTAATCGCGCGCGACACACATCCCGTAAAAATATCTATAATATAAACAACCGTGCACATTTTATACAGATCTTATGCTTATTTTTTAATTAATTACTAGTGCCAAGTATGGGAGTGTTCTAGTAATAAACTAGGTATTGCCGCATCCCAACTCTACGCGACATTCGAAAGCGACACCATAGAGTTGCCGCATAATTGCTTCTGCTACAATGTATGATATTATAAGCATAGTGAGTGAAAATCACGAACAATACAGGGAGTTACCGATGTTTTTGAATTTCTACTGAGGCAAGACAGAAAACATTAAAAACATAAGGTTGGGGCATCGAATCGCGATCTTTGATAACATGACGCGTTTAAACCGATACACCATCGGGAGCGATTGGTATTATTTAAACGTCTGAGACCTATAAAAGCTGCCAACAGAAAAGCTGAAACGGCAGAACATCATATTCGTACTCGATACGCATGTATTACTTTTTTAATTTAGGCTGCAGTAATGTTCATTGTAAAATAAATAAAGAGAATTATTTAAAAACAGACTAATACTAAAACTACTGCATGTATTTAATTAAATATGCATGTATGCATATGCGTTGTTTAGTGCCTATAACACAAGCATTGCTCAATTTGGAGCTGGTTGCGTCAATTGATGTAAATTGTCCCACGATATCTATGACGTATTATTAAGTATTTATTATCCGATAGTGTAACTATTCCTGCTACAGACGCATTTTGTCTGTTAATTACTTAACGTTAAAAAGCTTGTATTAAAAACTGAAATTTTATGACAGAAACTTGTATATATTATGTAGGTAGCTTAAACCTAATACTAATATACCAATATTCTGTCTAAGACCATTGTTTGCGATCCTTACGTTAAAAGTTACATTTACAGTAAACCAATAAAATTGGCTGCTGTAAAATCGATTATTATTAAATATAGCAAATCTAATCAGTCCACATCCACCCGCTGCTGAGTAAAGGCCTCTTCATTATAACGCCACTTTGCCCAGTTCTGTGCCTCATCTGTAGCTTTCCAGCTGACTGCCAGATGTCACCTGATGCTGGTGGTCTGCCCACTGATCTTCGACCTAATCTTGGCTCTGTGACCGCCTTCGACCATCTGTCGTCGTTCCGTCTTGCCAAGCGCCCCGCCCATCTCCTCTCCACTTTAGCTGTGATATCATTTACTGTATATATGCTATAGTCCGTTTCCGAATTTCGGGATTGGGGAAGCGGTCAAGAAGTGAGATGCCCAACATAGCTCGCATCATGGCTCTTTGTGTGAGTTTTTTTTGGTGCATATTTGCTTTCGTGCGGGAGCGTCAGCAAATGCATTATAATAAATTAACATCTGTAACAATTAGGCAATTTACATTAAATATTAAATCTAGAAAAAATCATTACAGAACATACTTAATCATAATAATTTTTAAAGTAGTTAAGTACAGGCATCTTATTTCCAATGCCGCTCCGAAAAATTATATGTTATTTCTTTACTTGCTGGATAGCCTAGTGGCTAGAGACCTTGAACACGAGGCTTTAGGTCCCGAGTTCGATTCATTCATTCAATACGTATTTGAGTACGTAGTAGGTATGTTAATTTGTTACCTAGTACCCATATTACCAAATTAAATTACTTAGTTTTGGCACTGGCTCAGTTAGTAGGTACGGATTGTCGCGTGATATTATTTTTTATTTAATTATGTCATGTTATAGCAAAGGTTTTTAGGCAAGGGCGACACTCCTGGAAGACAGCGTCATCTGTGCGAAAATTCTAAGTCTAATTATATCAATCCTCATTGATGTTGATTTTGTCTCGTACGCTTTGTTACGAGTTGGGTTTATTTTTATAAATAATAACTTAACCCTCTGTGGCTTAACCAATGTGGGGTAAATGTTAGAGGTAGTTTTAAAGATTTTGTTGAGTGCTCTGAGTCTTGACATTCACAAAGTTTTTTGCGTCACTCATCTGATGATCTACGAGACAGAAGACGAGTTCTCAAAAGCTCTAACGGTACGTCTGGCCGCCGTCAAGTGTAACTAATTAGTTCAAAGTCCGTATTATATATTCATAGATATAAAGAGGCCAGGAGAACATTCTTCTTTTTGGAAGTCTATGATAAAGATGTACATAGTTGTGCAACTTACGATTACATTATTAAGAATTAAACGAGGAAGACAGCGGACAACGATTTATTGAAGAAGGATAGCTTCATTACGATATTCTAATCACTTCCTCCCTGTTTCAGAGTAGCAAATATGCTATTACTGTTAGACATAAATATATTTCCTGTACTTAATAAATTGTTACAACTTATAATTCACTACCTTGTGCGTTATGAGTGTTTAATCGGTTTATTAGAAAACATAAATTTTTCTTTTGTTCTAAATAGAAGGTATTACTAGTATTTTATGCAACAGTTGTATTAGAGGGGTCAAAAAAGGCGAGTGGTGTGGGTTACGCCGTGGAAAATAAATACGCCACGAGTTTTTTTACTTTGCATACAATACTTTTTCTACGACTAAGTAGGTACTGAATAAATAAAAGTAATACGTTCTTCCAGTCTCCTCGCCATGAAATTCTCGTAGGCTTTATCATTGCCGAAATTTTCTAGGCAACAAATTTTCTATCACTTCTTGATATTTCTTCCGGTGTTGATTTAAATACGTTCTCATCCATGCTTTTTTATGATACGTTACAAAACTTTGTTAAAAGTATTGCAATCGAACGACAAAGAAGTCAAACAAGACACGAGCGGGAATCATGAAAACAACAAACGACAAAATTGGAAGTTTGTTTATAGTAAACTTTGTTTTTAATTAACGTTTACTTTTTTTGCCGCCTTGCGTTCTTGGCGCATTTAGCCAAAACGTTTACCAACTGGCCAGTGACGTTATTAAAAAATCTTGTTCGTTATGTTAGCAAATAACTATGCATTTAATTCAGAAAGTTTTAGTTCTATAAAAAACCATTATGAATGAAATGATATACTTTTTCATCGTAAATTTAATGTTCATCGTGTAAAAGTTTTACCTAGGTCTGGCAGTCAATGGCTGGTAGAGTAACGATGGAGCACTTTTAGAGACATAAGCCAACAAGTGCTTTTAGAAGGAATAGAAAATATAGACTTATCCAAAGTCTTATTATGAGTGTTCTTATAGTGGTGCTCGTGATTACACAAATCACAGAATAGTACAGGAGTAGAAAAAATATTTTTCACTTCTCATGCTCCTAAAATGTTAGTTTAGTCTCTGCATAGGCACTGACTAAAGCTATTTTTTAATCTCTAAGGATTAAAGTATTTTTTTAATTAGCCTTGTAAGCCCCTAGACAGCCAGTCACGATTGTTTGTGATTGTGTAAGTATAGACAAATTTCAGGGCGTGGAAATAACCTCAAAATGACAACTGTGCAAAAATATTAAAAATAACCATTTAATTTCGTGAAACTATTCATGACTACGAATATGCATCTATTCAATTATATTTAGGATGAACTCATTTTATTATGCATGGTCAAACTAGTTTTAAAATAGTTTTCAAGGTTGAATCTGTTGGCTAAGTATGCAAGAAGTCAAAGCTTCACTTTACAAAAAAAGCGCATAATTTTTTTTTTGCCATTTGAATATTGTGCAAGTATTTTGGATAGTAATAATTATTTAGGTTATTTATTCGGAACTTATTTATGTAGGTACCTATTGTGAAATGAATTGATGTATATAATGTAATGTAATGTCATGTAATGTATGAAATGTAATGTCAACAATCAATAAGTGACACTTATTCAAAAAAGATGATAAGAACTTTATTTTTACTATTATCTCTATTTAGAGGAACTGTTTGGTTTGTTGCCTGTGGTTTAGTTCCATCAGTACACTTCTGAACCATCTTCGCCTTGATAGCTGGTAATTCAATAACGTGCCTGTTACGTGGAACTTAACATAGCACAGGAAAAATTGGTACCATCCTGCTGTGACTATATTTCTTATACGATACACCTTAGGGAATTTTTTAATACCAGTCTACCTACTTATAACAGGCTTTGCAACTCACTTTTGATTTCATTCGTGTAGCGGTTTTTAATCTGCCTACACATTTGCCCTCTCTTACCTACATAAAAAATACTTTAACACGATGCAAAATCCGGTTAGATAGCAATTTAATTTCTTTTATAATAATTTGTAGGTAAACAATCATTTAAAAAAGTTATAAGGCATAGCTTGTTTTTTCCCAAGACATACCTACGTTAACTTTGTAAATCTTAAAAGCTAATCACGTGCCTGACATCAGGTTGAGTTAACTAGTTTTATAACGCACCCAGTACATAAGTTAATTCACGAACTGAAAATAGAAGGTTCTCAGATGAAGTGTTTGTTAAGGATAATATTTTTTTTGGAAATGGCAGTAAACCATTATAAATCATGTTTATTGCCATTAGTGCTATACATGTTAGGCCTATTTCACTACGTCTCGCATCGTCGGCCTCGAAGTTTCAAAACAGAGAAATGCAACCAACGTTAGAACAGCGTGTGGAAACGAGTCGCATACAACGTCCTTGCGAGTTTCACACTGCAGTTGCATCGGAGCTTGGTGCATAAGTACAGCTGCATGCCTCTATTAGATTGAAATGTCACATTATGTCTCATGGTCAAATTATTAAGACTTATTAACAAAAACAATTTTATTGAAACAATTTGTTGAAAGGAATTAAACTTTTGTACATTTTAAATTATTATTTTATTTGTTTTTGTGTGAATACTTAATGTTTTGCACAGAAAAGTATTATTATTTTTACCAGTTCACCAATATTGTATTGCATAACACTATTCCGGCTGGAGTTCGTCTGGTCTAGTTTTGTATGGAATGGGCCAAACTGAAAAACTAGAAATCATAAAATAAGCTCATAAATGTTATTACTTTGACCTTAAATTCATTAAATCTAAACATTCTGAAAATGTTGCTGTGAATTGTGCTTTTGCACTCATTATTATGAACTGATCGGAATTTAACGGAACCGGTCAAAAAAGTAAGAAACCGTCCTAAACAAATCCTCTCCAAACAAAATAGAATTATAACCCTCTTGGCTCCGCTGTGGTCAGGGAAGACAGTCGATTACCTTCATTGACGACATAACACATTGAATATTTATGTCATGCATTTGTGACGTCCGCATAGAATAATGGGTAAGCAAAGGGCAAATAAGTGCATTTAAAAAAATGCCAATCACTCCGATAGTAGTAACGGTACAATATGCAAGTAATCGAGGTTATTAGGTTTTAATGATAATAATAAATATAAGTATGTCAAACCATGCCTTTCTTAAGGACGAGTATTTAGGTTAACTCATGATAAAAGGCCCGTTAGATGGCGTAGTTATCAATATTATTTATGCATTTTGTTTGACTTTTTGTACTTATTTATATAAGTCTCAACAAAAATTAACAGCCTGAGTAAGGTACACAAGAACCGATTTTTTGACCTCATCATTTATTATTTTTGGCCACGTAACGAAACGTTATTTTAATTGGACTGTTGTCGAAAATTTCATAACTATGTATAAAATATAATTATCAATAGTTTATACAAGAATACATTTTGAGACTTTTATGTGCTAAATGTAATCTTGTCTCATAGTGACCAAAATTGTACCACAATGCTACATTTCATCAATGTCTTCTTATATCATGTCGTACGTCGCTCGTTTGCTTGTCTTGTTTAGTTTATTGCTCTCAGGTTATATCTATTACGTAAAGTAAAGTACGCTCTCGAAATACTTCGGACTTTTAGACCCGACGTATTTTTGACTCCATTACCGTGAACTTGCTAGCTATTTATTTCAAACAGAATAATCAAAGGCATCCATAAGGCAAAGGCTCCTAGACATTTAGCCCTACAAACCCTAGCTCACTATTATAACCATCCTTGACTTCAGCAGTAAAGTTGATTTGATGCTCTAAGAGTTTCACATGACATTGACGTGACATATAAAAGGAAAATAAAATTTAACAAACACCTCATTAACCTTCCTGTTTAATGACATTTAAAAGGCAAATACAATACCGTGCAAAAATACATCGTCAGTATATTAGGTAATACATTAACAAGCTATTTTGTCGTATTATGGCAAAAAGCCTATGTCCAAAACTACCTACCAAATTTTATTTTGGTTATATTTTTTAGACTATAAGGAATCCAACGTAAAAAAACCGCTCAATTGCGAGTCGGCTTCGCGCACTGAGGGCTCTAAATGCGGAGTGGAGAGTTAATTTTTTCACAGCTCCGAGGGACAGCAGATTTCAGGATTTGATTTTGATTTCAGCTTTCCTGAGAAACAGGGTCTTGACGGTTAGACAGACAGGCAGACTGACGATGAAGTGATTTTAGAAGGATTCCTTTTTTCCTTTAGTTAGAGGTACGGAGCATTAAAAAAAACAATATTTGGTGATTTTTGATATAAAACTTAGCGCCACAGTTACACTAGTTGACCCTGCATTGTTAATTTAATTTAATCGTTAATTATCTTTTAAGTAGGGCGAGTTAGCGTTATTCACATTAAATTCTAAAAAAAAGTACGGTGTAATAGGTACATTTATTAATGACCAAGTTTAGTCTTTGCCGTCCTTGGCCAGCAATATGCATAGGTAAGATTAGAATGAAAATCCATTCCTGGCCGTATTTTTATCCCAGAAAATAGGATATTATCAGGGGACAGCAACAAACGAATTCCTCACAGACAATGGCAGGGGTAATATATCGTTCTGAATATTTTTGATTACCTTTTCACAAACCATAATAACGCTAAGCCTTAAATTCACAATTCGCCGAAACTAGTAATTCTGGTTTATTATATTTGAACCGACCCAAACCCATGTTTGATGTTGGCCTATAGACATACGTACATTACGTCACGCCTCTTTCCCGCAGGGGTAGGTAGACTACTTTGTTCCACTTCCACCACCTTCGCTTCATCCACATTCATCAATCTCTTCATACTTGCTCGTCGGTTTCGGGTACTCTTGACCTGACTTTTTCAAAACGAAATTTGGTCCGTCTAAGCCTTCCCCTACCAACGCACCTGTTCACACTCCACATATAAATCTGTTTAGTTAACCTTCTTTCATCTATCGTCTCTACGTGACAAACCAGATAAGCATACTTTTTTCTATCCTGGACACTATATCTTCTTTCACACCAGCACGTTCTCTTATCACACACTAGTCCTTCTTCTATCTTTCAGTGATACACCTTCCGTACTTCTCAACGCTCTCATTTTTACTGCATTTATTCTAACTTTCATGCTTCTTTTGGCATACCCAACTTGCGCTACCGTACATGAGTGTTGGAACCACCCCTCTGTGGACAGCCAGACGCCTTGTTGTCTTACTACATTATAATATTCCTATTAATTATTATAAGCGTGAAAGTTAATGTGTCTATGTGTGTATGCTTGTTACTGTGTTTCACACTAAAACGGCTGGGCGGATTTTGATGATATTTATTCGACACACATTTTTTTATAACTATAACACAGATTAAAATATGATACTATATCACTTTTGACGTCCTGGTAGTGGCAGCAAAATGGCATAGACTTCTACATTGCTATACAAAACTGCAGCTTTCTGCGGCCAAAAGTTTTGGGCTGCGCGTTGACGAGTCAGTCAATCGGTCAATCACTCATAATTTGGTTTTTATGTGTATTTGTAAGATGATGATACAGGTACTAAAACCAGATACTAATTATACTAGTTTCGGCAAATTATGGATTTGAGGTGAACCGTTATTATGATTTGTGATTATATATTCAACAGTATTACTAATTGCATGGGCCTCGCCCTCGCCTTTGGCTTGTGGGACGAGCACACGTGACCCGAAGCATCAACCGCAAGAAATAAATTTTCGAAGAAACATGATCTTAGCCCACATAATATATTTGCACACACGTCAATACAAAAACTACAGTGCTGCAATTTCTACTATAGCTCCTAACTGTACGCTAGCGTACCTAGGTAACTTTTTTCAACTTAATTCTGTACTAATATTTGAGAAAAATTACTGCTATTAGGAACTTCGATAGAATATATTTCAAGCATTTGTAGTTTGTTTTACAGTCTGCCTTTTTTGTTTACGTTAAAACTCATAACTAACGTATATTGTTATGTATAATACTAACTAACATATATATAACTATTATGTATGTCTTCCTATTATATATCTACGTGTATCGAAAATGTATATAAATAAATGTTTCTCTCTCTCTCTCTCTCTCTCTCTGTCTCTACAATGGACTTATATTAAACTTGTTTTCACTGACTTAGCCTGGAACATTATATTAGTTTTGTTGTAAAGAAATATTTGTTTTAAAACTATTCTTGATTCGTCATTCTCCTAAAAGTTAAATCTACGCCAATTAAGTCGTGGGTGCCAGAAATATACCTACTAATATAATAAAGAGATTAACTTTGTTTGTTTGTATGGAGAAGTATTTTACTAGTAGAAAGCCACACTGTCCATGATTAACATAAGGTACTTTTTATCCCGGGAAAATGCGACGTTCTCGCGGGACGCAAACGAAATTGAGTGAAAAGCCTAATTCAGGTGACGTCAAGTTCAATGAACTAATGACGTGCGTGAAACTGACGGCAAATACAATTTAGAAACAGGTAAAAAACGTCAGTCGTTGACCATGATGCGGCTAATGCAGTGGTCGCCAACCTTTTTTAGGTAATTATTTTCTATTAAGCTTTACCGCCGTAAGTAATATAAGGTTTATAAATACAACAAAATATATATACAAAGCTTTTCTTTGAGTCTTGTCAACCCTATAAATATAACATGTATATATAGTTTTATAATATATTATATTATGAACATATATATAATTAACAAGTAGTTATATCCAATTTTACAACTATGTGGCGTCCCAATGCTGCGCATAGGCCTCCCTTATCATCCTTAGGTTTCGCCAAAATCTCGTCTTCTCGTTTTGCAAATGGTTTCAATGATTTCAAATAAAATCGCTAGTGAATTGTTCGAAACCTTTAATAGTTCTGAAAATAAATGACATGTTTTTATAAATATTACAAATTAAAGTTCCACTGACTGACAACCACTGCATTAACGGACCAAAAATGTCGGCCTACTTAAATTGTTTCCGACGATTCGGTAACTATGGAATGGCCAAATAAAGGTGGGTGTAATAAAGCACACGTCATAACCATCTTAAGACATTGGAGTAGTTAAATGCATAAAAACCTCCACCATGCTACTCCGCAACCACACGTGCAAGATCTACCTAAGTCTGTGCAACATACTTACGCAATCAATTTCAAATTCATCTGATTCACTCAAATATTGGATTAGGTGTAGTATTTCTGCCTATTTATTATAATTTAGGTACAGTCAGCTGCAGAGAAACTGTACTTCCTCAGTATGGTTACCGTTATTTCTTTTTTTATTTTTCTCATTTCATATTTTGTAATTTTTTCTTTTGTATTAGGAACTATAGGTATTTAATTTTTGTCTATACTTAGAAGCTGTCAATAAGAAAAACGAATAAAGTAAATTTAATTTTAACACAGAACACAATTGCCTAACTATCGAAGTTTTTTAACTTATTAAATTACTTTGCGACTCCTTTCCATTGCAATCCCAAATTGGATATAACTTGAGAATCGGGGCAGATGTCTCGCACGCGAGGTCACGGAGATTAAGTAGTTTTGTTTTAGTTCATTAAATATAGCGTGAAATACAAGTCGCGAATCGAAATATTGTTTTCTTAGTTCATACGTATCTTCTAACAATTAATTCTACTGACAGTTAACTTAATAACTTACTTTTTTCTCACGTGGATTATTTTAATTATCCTAATTTGCAGCGTAGCAACCTTTTGTTTATTCGATGTCGCTAGCTCAAAATTTGTAACATTTGTCGCAACTACCACCGCACTAGTCTACGAAGCTTTATCGGTAGGTATTACCGGATGCTGTTCCGGTATGGATGAAATACATACATATATCACGTCTTTATCCCTTACGGGGTATATAGAGCCAAAACCTTAGGCCACGTGTAGCATGATTAACGATGATTGATGTTTAGGGATGAAAGTTGTTTCAATTATAAGTGCTAATACATATATGTTTGACATGCGGATTTTACTTTTTTTGCATTTTTATTTAATTCCCTTCATTTATCAAACTCCTTGGCATAAAAATTAACCAATTTAAATGTAATAAATACTATACAATTGCATTTATAATTATATCCTTAGATTTAGTGATAAATTGTCTTGTGTGGCCCTTGCAGGACGTCATCGACCGGCGAATCTTTTGTAACATCTTTTCATATAATGTATATGACATTAAAATGCGATAATAAATAAAGAAATAAATATATATTTTTTTAATTTCACGAATTTTCCAGATTTTACAAGAATTATTTTACACTAGCTGAATTAGCTAATATATTAACATACAATTTGACAGACATAGATAAATCCTTAACGATCGTAGAAGAGTTACGAAGTAATTTTTCGTAATGCCCGCAGGGCTCCTTATTCCTTATAAGCCAGTATAAGATAAATCTGTAGTAAATACTTTCGTCAAACAAAATAAATACGTACTTCATTAAAGAAGCGTGTTGCTATTATTCTATTCTGATGAAAAATCGACCAACTGTTGCAAGATTGATACGATTAACCTTCATAAACAAGTACGTTACAGTACCTCACTTTATAATTGCGCCTTCGACAACGGATCTATAATTACCAATGAATGACGTATTGACACGCCAGGCGAAATAAGTGTCATCCTCTAGCATTAAACAATATTGGTACTTGTGTAGAAAACAATAATGTCCATTTTTTTACGTGAAAAGTGCGTAGGAAAGAATAGACGCGATCTTCAGTGATAATTACATTAGTTACCTATAAGGTAAGAACGAAGTAAGAGTTTAAGTACTAGCTCAAAGTAGTAAGTAAAAGAAAATGACTGCGAACTATTTAGTATTTATGGGCACATGTATTGTATTGACACATACCTACTAAGAGAGCTGACCTATCGTTCCTCAAGAGTCCAGTGCGAGTCATTCTTGCGAACTTCAAATATCATTAACTAGCCTCTGCCTGACTTCGTCTGCGTAGAACTATTCATATTTACCTTCCTCTTGAATCACTTTATCTATTAAAAAAACCGCATCAAAATCCGTTGCGTAGTTTTAAAGATATAAGCATACATAGGGACAGACAGACAGGGGAAAGCGACTTTGTTTTATACTATGTAGTGATATTTTGGTACACGTGTTTCAGTTTCGCCACGATTTTTTTTAATTCCCTGATGTATAAAAAAATAAGTCATTTATAGTTATATTTTGGCTCCTTTGGTTTGGTTAAGGTGACCGATAAAGTCAAACGAATGTTAACAGAATAAAATCAGGAGTTTATAAATAAGTACTTGCATGACATTAAAATACCCACGAATAAAATAACAATTGACATATAAATTTAAACTTATGCACTCCAAAGTTACTCGTGAATAATACGTGTTCTCTTATAAGGTTATGGTCTTATAAAGTTATTATATCAGTTATCTTTTGCGCCTTCACTGAGCTTCAGGTTTAACAGAGTTAATGAATGCCCTTCAATTATTTATTTCATAAAGCAATACGAAATACAAAAACAGCCGAACTGCAAAGACTGTGGGTGTACCAACTGCACCGCGTCTAATCGGTCTTCGGCATCAAAAGAGTGCGCGTGCGACGCTTAGTAAACAGTGACCTATGCTTTTGATTATGTTGAGGCCTGTTGTGGGAAATTTACTAGACATGTCTTTTGAACATAGTCGAGATAACGGTGAGGCATACAATTTTATTATTTGAAAGAAATTTTCAATTTGTTATGCGTCTTTAAATTAAGGACTTAATTATACTGAGCAAATAAATAATTAATAGATAGACGTATCTCCAGAGGTCGGTAAAAAAATTATACTCCAGCAAAACATACATAAAATTTGAATGGTGAAGTTCTGCCTGTGTTGACGGTGTTATAATCTGTACGAGGCATTCGTAGCATTTTTAGTATGTTCAAATCCTTCTGGAAAAAATAACATACCTAATATAAGTTAATTCACCTCATAGATGTATGGTTTGGGAAATTAAGATTTTAAAACGACGATGCGTCAATTTATAATAATATGATCAGCCATTAAATTCTTGTCTCCAAAAAAAACTCTGAAAACAGTACATGTCAGTCAACCCACACAATATTGGAAAGAGAAACTAAACGTTTTCATCATTTATACACGTGTTTTTGTTGTGACATGTAGACGGGAAGAAGAACAGTTAAAAAAAACTACAAAAATAACCTATATACACACGGTACTCAAATCGCGTCTTTATCCTTTACGGGGTAGACAGAGCCTAAGGTGGCAAGACCTACAGGCCACGTTTAGCAAGACTGTGGGCGTATAGATCGCAAAAAATGGAATCAAAATAGTGATGGGTTGCTAGCCGCATCGCCTATAACCATGATTCCTATGATTTTCGCCCATTCTCTCGATGGTTTCTTACCATTTGCGCGGGAAGAGAAGCAACTAGTACATTCCATGTTTTTTCTTTGCTCCCAGACCAGCATGGAAGTGCAAAAACAATCTAACCATGAAAAATTCAATTTCTGCATGAGCCAAATACAGTCACCGTCTGACTCAGGTATCCTGTTCGTGTGAAAGTCGAGGTAATAGTAGCGGTTGAAGTATAATTGGCATGCTGCGTCGTATACATTACACGATGGTGATGTCTCGATAGACCATCCACATACACGAGAAGACTGGCTCTCATTAGTATCGCTATATTGAACTAGTGAAAGCGTAGTCTATCGTTTCAAGCTAACTTTAAGTATAACTAAAACTTTATGAAAAAAATAATGTCTCGTTAAATTCAACGGTTTAAAATATTCAAAAAGATCGTCTTTGATATTTATCATTTCATATCGAAATTAATACGAACACCATGATTTAAACATGATAATATCCAGAACAATACTTATGATTGGCGATACAACAGGGAATTTAAATGTACCTAAAATTTGTACTTGTGTTTTTTTTGTGGTCTGGGAGTAAAGAAAAACCATAGAATTAATGCTAAACATGGCCTTAAGGTTTTGTTACCCTGCTTTGTCTACCCCGTAAGGGATAAATACGTGATATATATGTATGTTTGTATATATATATTATATATATGTAAAATTTGTATAGAAATGCATAGATACATATTTTGTACTCTAAACTAGCTTCTGCTCGCAGCTTCGTCTGCATAGAATTATACATATAAATCTTCCCTTTGAATCACTCTATCTATTAACAAAACCGCATTAAAATCAGTTGCGCAGTTTTAAAGATCTAAACATCCATAGGCGACATAGGCGGCATAGGGAGATAGCGGAAAGCGGCTTTGTTTTATACTATGTAGTGATTTCGGATTAGGTATTTACTAATAATTAAACGATCAATTTAGTGTTCGCGGTTTATCTAGGATATATGACCTACGCCAGAAGTATAATGTCTTTCAATTTGATGGAGATCCAGCCAAGTAAAAAAAGACATAATATAATTTTTTTTTTAATTTTTAGCTATTCAATAGCATTATAAAATATAGCAATTCTTTGCCAAAGGATTGATATGACGGAATATAATTAACTAAAGAACGTAACTAAGGTTCAACAGAGGATAACCCATATGTCACTCAAATTGAATTTTGATTTATTTTATACTACTCAAAACAAAATAAGAGTCACTTATGTTTTGTTGATAAGACAAAACATAAATATATTTTTTTCCTTCTATTTTTTATTAAAGTAGAACTTAATTATGACACACACACACACACACACACACATACAAATCACGTCTTTATCCCGTACAGGGTAGACAGAGCCTAAGGTACCAAGACTTACAGGCCACGTTTAGCAAGATTGTGAGCGTATAGGTGGAAAATGGAATCAAAATAGTGATCGGTTGCTAGCCGCATCGCCTATCACCTGATTCCTATTTTCGCCCATTCCCTCGATGGGCTTTTACCATCTGCACGGGAAGAGAAGCAACTGGTACATTCTATATCTTTTCTTTGCTCCCAGACCAGCATGGGAGTAGTAATAAATTAGTAATTATGACAATACAATAGAATAAAGTCATTCTTTATAAAAGTTAACATGTTTAGGTAAAAATAAAAAGTTATTTGTAAACTCCATTCCGATGCTTCATTTTGATATTTTAAGGGTCGGTTTCATCACTCTCTGTTCCAGTTCTCTGTCTCAGTTCCAGTTATCTTAAGTGTCAGTTATCTGTGATTCCGTCTCTATTTATTACTACGAAACAGACAGAGACGTCATCATAGATAACTGACACTTAAGTTAACTACAATCATCCTAAACGTGGCCTAGGGCCTTGTTACCTCAGGCTCAGTCCACCCCGTTAGGGATATAGACGTGATTTGTGTATGTATATGTATGTAAGTTAACTGGAACTTAACAAAGAATGGTGAAACAGGCTCTTTATAGGTCTGTTATAGGTCCGTGAATATAAATTCACAACGACGTAACAATACTAAACTATGTGATTATCCAAAACGCGAAAGTGTCGCGTCACGAAGAAGTAAAAAGGTTCGTGATTACATAATTATATGTTTACCTAAGTGAAAACATAGTCTATATGTTGCTGGCTCTACATGTTGGTTGGACCAGCAACGTCCAACTAGATGGACGCGATTATACGTTAATACGAGCGAGCACCATTCATTCAGCTTATACTGTGTTTGCATATATGCATGTTGTACCTCTATATGAGTGACATTGACAATAATGAATAAAAATAATATACCTATCCTAAATTTTATTGTATAGTTCAGGGAATCACTACATAGTAGGTAATTGTTTTTGTTATTCATTTTACAAATCAACTGTCACTTAACTATATTGTTCCTCATGACCTCGGCGGACCTTTTTCTGGGATCGCAGGTCGAGACGTCACTTTAACTTCTAGATTTTGATACGTATAATTTCAATGTCTACTCAATTAGAACACAGTATGTTCTTTTCGGGGTTCAGGTATGTCCTAAATGTATCCAGATTAAAGAAAGAAAGTAATACCTACGAAGAACATGTATGAATACTTTGCGTCCTAATTACAGACTTTTGAATTTCGCTGCGAAATTATGACCGCGTTCGTTGGGTTACGTTAGTCCAACATGTTGAGCGGGCTTTACATTCCGACGTCGATCCTTATAATAGGAGTAACCAAAGAGAAAGTCGGCTAAGTGTTTTACTCGTTTATTAAATTCACGATATGAGTAGATAAAGAGACACGGCTATCGCAATAACTAGCGACATTTCGAAAAAAATAGTGTAACTGCTGATAAGTTAGCTACAGTCCGCGCGCGCGTTTAGAGTAATCGGGGGCTGGGGAAGCGGGGCGGGTACGCCGCTCCCGCACGTCACTTCATACCCCGCACTGCCCCAGTGCGGGTGTTGAGCTTGACGAGAAAGCACGCATCTTTTCAATTTTTAACATTCCTCATAACTCGTGGTGAAACAGAATTGTACCTGAGAAATTTTCGTCAACAACTGCGAATATTTTGATCAATACACATTTTTATACAAACTTATCTACACGCGTTGTAATACTATGACGATGACGAAGCATAAAAATCGAAGACATAACAAATTATGTTGCCATCAAAAGCTTTTCCCGCGTTTGCAATTCTAGGTTTGGCAGGACTGTGGTTAGGCCAAAACGCTTGCGGTTTAAGGTTCTAAGTCTTACATTTAGTGGTTGAAATAATCGGCCACGTCTTACGTATATGCCATTGACCCCAAAAAAAAGTATGCTGTAAATTGTAGCTTGAATGAAAATCATCCATCCGAATAAATGCTGTAAACAAACGCGTCTAATCGCGATTACGATGTATCATCGACGGAATCTTATAAACAGCTAAGCTACTCATTTTAGACGCGTTATATCACCTACTAATCCTAAAGGGATTCAGCGAAGTATCATCATTAAAAAGTAACATAGGTTCTGCGCAGAGTGGCTGCAGTTACTATGATATATCAGAATTATCTTAGGTGCTTATAATGATCTGAACAAGCATTTACACCAGAGACAATGAGGTTTTTTTTAATATTTTTGAGTACCAAGGGAGCTCCGATGTATCTCATGGTTGGTTTTAAAATGGAACGCATGCCACGTTAAAAATTTGCTGGCGTGAAAAAAAATGTTTAGGACTTTTTTTCTGCTTCGAGAAGCTAAGTTAGTTGCGTTGCAAATCCAGCGTCCTTTGGAGCGGTCAAACTCCACCTCCTAGAAATTTAAGAAGCAGGTTTAAAGTCTGACAGTTTAACAAAAAACCATTGTCAATTCAACACAATGCCAATTCTAAAGAAGCGGCATCTCTGTGGCCCTCTTACCGTTAACACTCACAATATAAAGGTTGACATACTGGCTAAATGACTACATAGGTTTATCATTAGTACAACTAGAATAATTTGAACTCTCAAACATTAAAGTGGAACTAAAACCGGGGCTCAACATAATTTGGACTGATGAACGCACCAATTTATCTTAGTCTTCTCTTCTGAAAAAGCTAAAAGAAATCACGGTCTCAAATAGAGTGGATGAAAGCGTGATCTATTTTGATTGACATTTCTTTTAAATACAGACAATGTATTTTAGTCACCTTGTTGGACGACGACTTCGGTTACTAGTGTTTGTACTCTCACAAGACAAGTGTCTTGGTTAGGTATTCAAGTAACAGTTACACTTTAACATCTGATTCCTGCTATAAATAATTTGATCAACTTAATAACCACTGATTTGTAATTAACTATTTATAGTTTTCAATACGTAACTAGAAGCAACTTCAAAGATTTGACTGTATTTTTAAGGTATTCATAACACCAAAACTTGAGTAAAAATCCATTTAACTTCTTATTTAACTAACGATTTTAAGGATTACATAGTTGTCAATTTCTTATATAATTTGATGAAGTATGGTGAAATGAAAATGGCGATTTTCTAAACTACATAATAATACTTAACATACTACGCAGCGCGTTATATCAATATTGATACTTCATTAACATCTTATATGCGTTCAAATCTTCAAACAAGCAGGTGAAGGATATTTGGAAACTATTTACTTAACTATAAGTTGGTACGTGAACATCTAGTGAACGAGTCTGTATTTCAAATGGGTTAATGATAGTCTATGGTGTATGACATCTACAGGCAACACTAACGCTTTATCTTTGTCTTTGACGGGTGTCTTCTCTTTCTTCCTGTCATGTCTGTATACTTGTATGCACTTACGTTCATCATAATTTTAAGTCTTTTTCATTTAATTACTAGTAAAACATTCAAAGTGATTGTGTACTTTATTTTGGACCATACAAGCGTGCAATTGATGTTCGCCTTTTATTTGCGGGGATTGCAAGAACCTCCCACCAGTGAGCAAGCTACCTGCGCATACCATACGCTCTGTCTAATAAAATGTGGATCAGAGGCATTTCAAGTGGTAGTAAAATACATTCGTATCGTCTATTTGGTGGCTTTTTCTTCAGCGAGGACCTAACCCTAATTCTTAAAGTTTGTTTTTTAATAGTAGAATCATTAAGGTACCTTCCTATTTCAAATGATAATGAAATTTAAATTGCTATACCGGTTTCAAGAAAAAAAATGGGAGAAAATTCCTAGTATCGTTAAAATAAATAAACAAAAAAACAAAATCGGATGCTATAATTGAAATGTAAACACGAGCTCAACAAACGTTTGTGAATAAGAAGATAATTACTAATTTCATTCATCAAAAATATGTAGATGAGAACTGTGCATTAAATTAATCGTAATTTACATTGATTTATCAAGATTAGTTATCGCTTAGTATAACAAGACAGCTAAATTAGTCAAGTAAATATGCGCATGTGTAGCAAATTACAGGTGTCATGTCAAATCAGAGTCGCGGCTGAGTTTGTGCAACGACAGCTATTAAACACAAGCGTTTTAAACATGTCATTGCGACACCATAAGCCGTGCAGGCCTCGTAGGAACTCAACAACTACTTACGCACCGCTGACCGCAAATATCTTTATTCTAGTAATATTTATATAACGATTTTCTAGCTTGTAATACCATAAAATTGCAGTTTTTTATTTAATTCAAAGAACTAACAACCGTTTATATTATTTCTTTTCATTTTTTACTTTAATTACACTGCACGCGAACAGGTTGAGAATGTCATTCTCCGACCAAAATATTTTCTTCCGTTGACTTTTATAGCTTAACCTTTTTAGGTATAATTTTATTTTTGCAGAGAAATTTATTAAATGAGGACGCCCTTTCCTTTTGCAACTTATCACATTTTGACGTAAAGTTAATTAATTAATGGTAACAATTTTGTATGAAAACTTGTTTCTTTTTCATCCGTTTTCGACTCTTTGTTATCGGAATGTACCCAACAAAATTTTGTATACGTATATAATAATATATTTACTGTACATAATTAAATCACATGGAAATAACGATTACAGGACAAAACAGATGTAGAAAAGTGTGAACTTATCCCTAAAAGGGATTTCATCTATTTAACGTCTGCGTGGAAACCGTGAAAGCAGAAGTTTAAACTGCGTTATCATAAAGTGTCTCACCATTTTGTAAATATAAGTACACGCACGTGCTTCGAGAGTAAAACTAGTTATGAAGTGTGTTACCAAGAAAGTGAAAAGAATAGCTGTATTTAGTGTAGGTAGTGTCAAGTTTTTTTGCACGGGTGTGTGAAGTGATAATGTTTACTTTGACATATATGAATGACGGACGTAAACGGACTAAGCTTAGGTGTATTTTTGATACATCGTAGTGGCCAATATAGCGTGTAGGTACGTCGTTCTTTCCATACGCATGGCATTTTAAGATACATTATTATGTTAAAGCAAATTTTCATCATAATGAAAACTCTAATTCTTCCTAATCTATATGCTTACGAATCTTGTCAAAATAGTGAAACACATATATATTTATCTTTTTAACCTGCTTCAAAAAAGGAGAAGGTTCTCAATTCAGCTATATTTTTTTATGTTTTTTACTTCAGGGCTCCGTCAGTTGCTTAAGTAAATAGGTAGCGCACACCGAAAAATAATTTTAACTTGACATTGCTAAAGTAGTGTAATTAATACAATTTATTATGAAATCTATAGGCAGAATTAGGCATTTTGTGCGGTTCTATTTTTTATTTAATTTTTTTAGTGACTAATTTATTACAAATTGTATACTGACGGCTTAGTGTTAATTTTCTGTCGCAACAAATATTTCGAGCACATTTTTATTAAATAACATGCAAAAATGTACTATGAGATTAGTCTGTGCTCAGATCGTTTCATGTAAACCTGGGAATTTTTAATTGGTTGACCGAATCCTTCCAGTAATTTTTATTTCTTTATCATTAATGATTTGTTATCATTAATAAGTTTTGTGTCCCACTTAATTGTTCCTTTTAATGCCGCTGTCGATTAAATAGGCACTAAAATGACCTTATAGATTATTGTAAAACCTTTATAATTATGTAGTTACATTGAACTGTTTATATTATTTAACCGATATGCAAAATTCAGTAATACTAATAAGTTTAGTTATGTATTGAATTAACACCTGACCTGTGTTATGTTTGTCTTCCGTATAACTTCTTCACTACCCTATTGAAACAATGGACTAAATTAATAATTAATGAATAAGAACATTTTCATTAAGCAAAGGGTTGAAGTTTCGAAAATAGGACTATTTGCAAATCGTAACACGTACTGTAATAATAATGGTATTTAAACTATTTTGACTTTTATTAGCAGTAAGAAATAAATAGTGTTGCTATCGACTAGGTGTGAAATTTTTGAACCACGCATTGCTGTTTAGCGTTATTGTGCGAATTTCGTAACGGATCAAAGAACGATAAGGCTTTACGGAAGGTAAGCATCAGATTTTGCGGGTTTTTAAGGTCGTACATCGTACATTTTCTACATTCATAGAATCAATAGAAGGAGAACCTAAGTTTTGATTGCATGATTCGTTTCTAGTTTTCGGAATATAAAGGTATCCCAGTTTTTTAATCAATCACGGCCACGCGTCGCTGTGGCACACTTAGTAATCATCATCATCATCATCTCCAGCCTATAGACGTCCCACTGCTGGGCACAGGCCTCCTCTCACATTGAGAGGGTTTGGGCTATAGTTAATATTTGACTTCTCGGGATTTGCGTTCACTAACTTAGGGAACCCAAATTTTAATGCGTACGCATAGATTAGTGCACTGCCAAATCAATTTTCCATGTACTTTAAGCTTTAACATAATACACATAACGTTAAGAAGCTGAAAAGTACCAATGACCTTAAGCAGCTCAACTCTAATGAATTACGACTCTTGGTTTGTCTGTTATTGAAAGAAAAGAAACGATGCCGCCGGCGTGGCGCACGTCCGCTTACAGAAGAAAAAAAACATAAATTACCCATTAAGAAATTCTACAAGTATATTATCTTCGTTTTTTTTCAGTTCCACAAAATAAACTCAAAGAATCATTTCTTTTAAATGAATTATTTTAGGGAAATTTGGCCTTTGTGAATCTGGTCTGTCGTTTGCAGGTATAACCCGTTAATTTCATGTGTTTTATGTAGTTACGTGCATGTACATTAACCTTTTCCGTGCAAAATCTGTTGTACAGTGCTTCTAGTTTCTTAATGTATTTGACATTTGCCGTGTTTCGAATAAACAATAGGTACATTATTGGGTATGAGAGCGAGTGGTTTGGACAGAGTGATGCTCGATGCAGCTGCTGCACTTGCTCTCAATCTTAACAACATTATTTTTCATTCATATTTATTCCGAACACGGCTACTGCGTACGACAACGGCAAATACACTTTTTACTCTTGTTAGCGCCTTAAACAAGAGTATAAGTGCTGAGGTTTTCCGAGCAGTAGTCTTTGGACTAAGGTTGCCATCCGTCCGGGTTTCCCCGGATTTGTCCTAGTTTAAAGGGCGTCCGGGGAGCGTCCGGAGAAGGTTTCATTTGTAGACCGGGTTTTAAAAATTAAATAAATAAAAAAAAATTGGGCCGCCCGCGAGACACGCACTATTTCACCGTTCCCCCACCCCTCCCGTCACGATCTTGTTGACATGTCCGGCTTTCGGACTCTAAAATCCGGGGTTTTCACGCGTCTTGTCCTGTTTTCCAAATTTTAGAGATGGCAACCCTACTTTGGACCGCGGTATTCAGGCCAACCAGTTAGCAGGCCATTTCGTCACATTCCTCGAACCATTCGAATATCACGTCTATTACGATACGACTAGAGCGCACAGCTAATGCATGACTGAACATTGTTTGGTCAACTGTGACCATACGTGAAGAGCTGCGGATGGACGAAGGTAGGAGTAAATAAAGGGTCTTTGTTAATTGGTTGCGAAATCACAGCGTTTTACGATGTCAGGTGTGGAGAGCCGAATTGCAAAATAGCGTATTGACTTGTTGTAATGCAAATATTTTGCTTGGTAAGTGATTAATGCTCCAACGTAGTAAGTGAGAGCTGATCTAATAATGATGTTACATAGTATACACAAATGAATAAAGTAGGTACCTACTTAATTAAAACAAGAAAATTCAGTTTACTGAGAAACTTGTCGAACTTAAGAACTTTAACAAACCTAATTTAAATGGCATTGGTTTGTTCCACAATCCAAACAGTCATTGTAAATTTAAAAGAGATTTGTTAAAACATGATATTGGTAGTAAGCTAATTTGTAACAATATCATAAATATCATACTTTTGCCTGTCATCAATTTAAGTTCAAAATTAATAACAGAAACGTATGTATGCCAATACTTTTAGGCTAAAGAAAATAACTTTAATTATGTATCTGTGTTAAGACGTCATCGAAAATTTCCCTCGTCGTTCGATACAAACCCGTATAGATACAATTTCCATAACGCGCTAGACACGAATTGGGGGGAAATCAAATAGGACGCAGCACCCCCTTCCTTTCATCCCTCTGCAATATGGCGGCGAAGCTTTCTCCCTGCCTCTGAGCGTTTGGGGGATTTCCCCTTAAATGTCGGAATTCAGAACTCAGGCCCCATCTCTTTAGTACCTAGTTTAAATTTTATAGAATTAAAAGCCATGATAAACACAGACGCACATTTAGTGAGTAACATTTATTTATTTATTGAGTTTTTTGATTATTGGTTTAAAACAAGACAACAGAGGTCCAAAATTAGTAAGGATCAGTAATTAATTCTGTTAGTGTATGATAAAACTTAAAATAACAACATAAATACAATTCGGTTTTAGACACCGTGTCTTTTTTTTGTTCTTTATGGGATGTCTTCTATCTTCTTTAAATATAAAAATTAGTTGCTGTTCGTTTGTCTCGCTAAAACTCTAGAGCTGCTCTACAGATTTGAATAACCTTAGTTTTGAACCATTCGTCCAGGGAAGTTTTAAACGTTGAAAAAACATAAAAAAAAACAGGAACGAGAGCGAAGCCGCGGGCAACTGCTAGTTATTAATAGAAATAATCGATTACTGACAGGTTTTCGGCTAAAATTAAGCCGGCCGACGATAACTAAAAGAAAAAGTTACTCATCTAGAAAATCTTGAGAAGAAAATATAGAATACTCTGGGGAAACCGAAATAAATGTCCGCAACACTATCCCTCGAAAGCTCAGTCTCGTTTCAACGCCCGCGCGTGATGCACGCTTTCTCAAATAAATAACAAACCGGGAGAAAATGATTAGAAATCATTAGCGTTATGTTATGTTATGTAATTTAAAGTTACTTATTTTAATTGAAGTTATGTCTTCCTTCTGGGCGGTGTTGTAGGTTTGTGTATGATTTTATTCTGTGCTCATATATTTTCAAAGGTCAGGGGTTGCGATGGAAGCTTATTGCAGCATTTTTAAATACTACGCTTGAGAGTGAAGCTGTTAGACCAAAAACGAAAGTGAATATTTTTAGATTAACGTGCTTTTTTCAGCTCTCAATAGGAATTTAGTAATGCTATAGCTTTAAATCGCGGTTTTGTACCATGTACAGTTAACTGAGTGTTTTGAAAAAAAGTCCATTTGCCCAACAAAATTCCAAAGTTTATTTGCCAAAAAAATATAATGTCGTGATTTATCAAGTACTAGCGCCCCGCCCCGGCTTCGCACGGTATATTATGCATGTATTATGCATGTATTATACATATAAACCTTCCTCTTGAATCACTCTATCTATTAAAAAAGACCGCATCAAAATCCGTTGCGTAGTTTTAAAGATTTAAGCATACATAGGGATATAGGGACAGAAAAAGTGACTTTGTTTTATACTATGTAGTGATAGTGATGATGATCCTTCAACATTCCGGTGGATGTGGTGCCAATTGCATACAATGAGTGGGAATTCAGACGAAATTGATTTGTTTACAAAGGCGTTAGAATAGATTGGAATACACTGGGATGAAATTAAAAAAAAAGGCTCTCATAACGCTCGAAAAGGGATAAGTCCGCCTTTGTGCATTTATCTCAGTGTTTGGCAATTATATTTGTTTTATGTTTATTTTGCACAATAAAGAGCTTGCATACATACATGAAGAGGTCATTGTACCTCTAACAATGTATGACGTTTCAACAAAATCCCGCGATGATATCTGAAATAAGAGCCAGCCAGAAATTTATTCCCATTAAATTTCACATTGACCGTGACTCACATACCTAAGAAATGATCAGGGTTTATATTTGCATTTTTCAGGAATCAACTACAGAAAGGCTTGGCGGAAAATGCCGGTCTGCCTTTCATGACAACATAGACTGAATAGTGTACAAAAACGACCACAAGATGTCGCTCTCCAACAACACAATCGCACGGACCTACAACAAGCTATTCGTAGAACTAGCAGGTATGTTTTGTCAAATATATTTATTTAAGAGAAAAAAAATGTTCAAAATGTTCAATAGGTCAAAATAGTCTGTTGTGACAGCTAGAAAATGAATTAAAAAATCGTTAAAATAGTTAAATTATGAAGTCGCGTGATTCACATACCTTATTATTGTTTCTAATTACTTTTTACCCGTAACTTCGTCTATACAGAATTTAAAGACGAAAACACAAAGAGTTAACTGGAACTCAGACCTCATAATAATGAATTTTAGGGATGCAAAGTATCAAATATAGTTTTTGATGTCAATAATTGATGTAATTTATGAAAAAAGTACGATCAAAATTATTATAACTTAAGTGTTTTTTTTCCGTTGTAATATTTATAAATAATATCACTTTTTATCACTATTCAGTTAGTAAAATTTGTTGCAGTGTCGACAGTGGATATTTATAATTACCCAACAATAGATCACAAGCATTATAGCTCAATACGCAGGTTCACACGCGGTTCGATGCCAATTTTCTCACCGTAAATTGTGTATTATTTCCCAAAGACCTATAGATTCTGTTTACTAGAATTACATAATTTTAGGTCAAACATTGTGTCCTCAAGTTAAATCAAAAACTATATCGCATATACATCTGAATCTCGAATATCCAACTCTTGATTTGTTCTTATGACACCCTTTCCACCCTTTGTCAACCTTTTCCATTAATTATGGGTTGGTCATAAATAATGAGCACCAACTAATAGGTAGTACTCAAAGTAGTCCTTACTCAAAAGAGAGAGGTACTGTCTTACCTTTACTAATAAAAAAACTATAATAACGTACAATAATAATTGAAAAATTGACATAAAAGTTTTTCCGAAACTACATGCATACATGCATAAATCACGTTTTAATCCCTTACGGGGTAGATAGAGCTTAGGCTACCATAGGGTAACAAGACCTAAAGGCCACGCTTAGTATAATTGTGGGCGTATAAGTGGAAATACATTAAAATACAATTCAATGTATTTTTATGCATACTAGCGATACGTAATCTTAATGAAAAAATACCAATTTTCATATTTTTCCATTTATCTGTTAGCATTTTTATGAGAAAGGAGTTAGTTTCTATTTAGTATTGTTAACTGGGCGTTCAGCCAAAAAAGTTGGCGACTAGGGTATAAAAAAAAGAAAAAATCGACGTCTTTACATAGAAGGACTTCCTGCATGTTATAACATGCGTATAGGAAAATAGAGGATTGAATTTGAAGTGTATGATTTAAAAATCTGTTAGCAAACAGACAAAGTTCAAGCACGCACGGGTATAAGTTTGCCATGACGTAAACTTACTGCAAATACACCTATTAGAAATAATCTTAATCTCATGAGCCTCTATTTGATATTAGTCGAAGTAAGATCAATTCAGATTCCCGATTATTAGTCTATATAAATAATTATTGTTTTGTAATTTAAGTAAAATAGGTAGAGAACTTACAAGAAATTGTATTACCATTCTGAGGTTCAGTGACATTAAAACATCCAAAACAATGTAAACCATCCATACAAGTCAATGTAACAATTAGCCTAATTATTTTTCTGGAGTAGGAACTTACATAAAAAAATGTAAAAGCATTTACTTAGTCGGTTGTAACAGTTGCAGAAGCTGTAGACAGGTAATTAATGTGTAAGCAAAATTGCAGACCCTATTAGATATAACAGTAGTAATAGATACGTTTTGACTGTTTTAGAAAGGCAAAATGTCAAACTGACTTATAAAGATAAAACAAACGTTATATGAGAAAGAGAGAGAAGAGCTTAGCAATCGCTTGTGAAAGCTGAGGTACAAATATACTGGTACAGGCTCACTATTATGGATTTGGTAGTTGAATCGACCGATCGTACCCGAAACCCGAAGGTTGTTCTAGGAGCTCATGGACTGTGAGGATAGTGCGTGCCCAGCAGTGGGACGTATGTTTCATGATAAATGTGTGTTATAGTAATATTGCTGTTACTTTTCGTTAGGCGCTTTAAGATTTATAATCATACTAAAATGACTAACAAAACCACTTTCACGCAATAGGTTTACTATATTTAGCGAGAATCTAAAAATCACTTAAAATATGGTGGTTTCACATCACTTGGGAATTCCGAAAAACTTCATACTGCACCACCTCCAGGCAGGGTCCTCAGGAAATATGTTTTTGCCAACAGCTACTCAGCTAGATAAAACTATCCTTGTTACATTTAATCCAATTGGAATTAAGTTAAATTCTACAGTTTTTAGTTGTTATAATTATCAACGTGCAACCTAATACCTTTATATAATCTAAAATCTTTATAGTGCACCTGTATGATAATTGAGGAATATTTCTATTTAATTTCTATTCAACCTACCCAGTGGTTGAGTCAGTCACCAGCCAGTCGGTCACGTTACTTTTTTATAAGCATAGATTTGTCATTTACTTTATGTAAACACTTATTCAATTTTATTTCCAGACCCCCGGACCAATGATTGGTTTCTGATTACCAGCCCGTTGCCAGGGATCACAATCATATACCTGTACCTCCAGTTTGTGCGGAAATGGGGTCCGCGCTACATGGCAGACAAGCAGCCATTCCAGCTTCAGAAGACTTTGGTCGTTTACAATTTCCTGCAAGTGCTGGTTAGCTGTTGGCTGTTCCACGAGGTATTCACAAAAGCACTTTGTAGTCCTCACACCCTCATTTTTAACGGGCAACACATTACGACCTTTTGATAGGTACGACCGAGTTTTGATATCGAGCCTGCACTACTGTAAAATTACAGCTTATAAAGAATTTAACTTCATCAGTATTAAATATTCAGGATATTATTTTAAATTTATGGATATAGTATTTATTTAAGGCCGTTTTACTTTTTATCGCCGTAAATTTCGAACTTTCTTTTGCCTCAAAGAAAATAATAAACCCTTATGAAATCACTTCATTGTCTGTCTGTCCGTCGCACTGTCAATAGCCTTTGTCTCGGTAACGCGCAGAAGTATCAAGTTGAAATTAATGTGAGTTACCTACTTAAGGTTAAAATTTTTTGATTCTTATTTGTTTGGTCCAGCTTTTAAGTTAAATGTTTCGATTACATAGTATTTAATTTAATTACAATAATATGTTTCTCAGTCAATAACGAATTCAAAACATATTTTAATGGTTAATTTCAGGGCTTGGATGCAGGATGGCTGAGGAATTACAGCTGGAAATGTCAACCAGTAGACTTCTCGGATACGCCAGAAGCAATACGAGTGAGTAATGGACAACAATGATATTTTAAATGACACCCATAAGCACTGATAAACAATTGAAGATTATTATATTGATAAACAATCCCTTCCAAGCTGGTCTGGGAACTGGGAGCAAAGAGCAAACATAGAATGTACCAGTTGCTTCTCTTCCCGCGCAGATGGTAAAAGCCCATCGAGGGAATGCGCGAAAATCTTAGAAATCATAACATTAGGCGATGAGGCTCATCACTATTTTGATCCCCCTTTCCATTTATACGCGCACAATCATGCTAAACGTGGCCTTTAGGTCTTGTTAATTTTAGCTCTGTTTACCCCGTAAGGGGTAAAGACGTGATTTATGTATGCATGTATGTATACCAATTGAAATACTACATAGGTGAATATATTCGAGTAAAATAAATCATTTCATTGCCGTCAATAAGTTTAATATCCAAAAGTTCAAGTAAATGATCATTTGCCTAAAACTAATTTTCAGATTGCACGAGGAGTATACGTCTACTTTCTAGCGAAAATGACTGAGCTCCTTGACACCGTTTTCTTCGTTATCCGGAAGAAAGACCGGCAGATCACTTTCTTGCACATGTACCATCACACCGTCATGCCGATGATTTCCTGGGGAGCCACTAAGTACTACCCTGGGGGTCATGGGACCCTCATCGGGGTCATCAACTCCTTCGTCCATATCATCATGTACACCTACTACATGTTCGCAGCCATGGGGCCGAAATACCAGAGAATGTTCTCGTGGAAGCGCCATATAACTACCTTGCAAATGGTAAGTTCAAAGCTGCTTAGTTGATAAGATTTCAGAATGCTGATCTAAGTACGAGTGTTACCATTCCATTGTCCCTGGATTTCAGCTGTTACTCATTGATACTCTGCCTGTGTAGTTTTAATTTTTTGCCAATTGTATGTGGCACAGCAGAGCTGTATGCCATCCTTTTCTTGAAGCTACTGTCGGCACTATTAATCCCTTATAACGTAACAGTTTCTTGACAGTGAGGGCCGCTAAATGCGCTGCCAATTTGACTGAGAGTATAATAAAAAATCACTCCGAAAATAATTGGATCGTACCCAAACGCGTTCGAGACGTGTAACGTTTTTTCTTGTCCTTATTTGGCTTTAAATGCAGGGAATGGTTTTAAGTACCATGATTGTGAACACTAGTGCATTTTTTTCTATTTGAGTTTGGGTTGCTTATAATCAGTTTAACGCTTAAGTTTGTGTTATTCAAAATTTATTACTAATCATTATAATTTATTTTTCTTAGGTCCAGTTCTGCATAACATTCCTTCACTCGTCCCAGCTTCTCTTCTACGACTGCGGCTACCCTCGCTGGACCGTGGTCTTCACTTTACCGAATTCTATTTTCTTCTACTATCTTTTCTACGATTTTTACTACAAGTCTTACAAGACACCGGATGTAACAAAAACCAATGGTCATGTCAAAGAAAATGGAGTAAAGGACCATCAAAAAATAGGAAATGGGACCAATGGAATCACAGATCAGTGCGATGAAAAGAAGGTCAAATAAGCTATATGTGATTAATTTGGTATATGATATATAGGCATAGGATTATGATGTAAATAAATGAACAAGTTTTAGTATGATTTGCATGCGATGATTTTCATACCTTCCGAAAGCTACAATTGCGTGATTACTTATTGAAACGTACGACAAGAATGTATTTTTTGAAAATACGCAAACGGCGACAAAAGAAATCACTAAATCAATATTTGAATGAAAGCACGTAAATTGGGGCCATATTTTATAGGTTCAAGTTCAATTTAGGTACAAAAAATATCGTGTACAGAGAAAAAAACTAAATCACATAGTAATACCACTGTGGAACCTTTTCGCTGCAAATGTGATAATGACTTCAGGAACTTGTGACAGGACTTGAGGAACGTGATTCAGTTTCTTCGATCGTACGTAACAACCGAGTTGGTTCTTCGACTATTTCTTTCAATTATAGACTTCTGGATTCAACTGTTTTTTCTAATGTTAATTAAAACTGACGGGTTCAAAAAAGTCAAACTCATTTAATTGGTAACATTATAAATTATTTTATCAAAATTATTTAGATTTGGCTCAGACTTTCATTGGTTTCGAGTTTTGCGACTGTTTTTTTTTGAACAGGGAAAACTTATTTTAATGAACAAAAAGCACATGTGAGTAGCGAAGTAACAAAGTGATTTTTTTGTTAATTGAAATGGACCTCCACAAAGTGACGCCTGATTAAATAAAAACCTTATTTTATCTATAACTATGTAGGTAAATGAGTAAAACGTGATTCTTGCATAAGAAGTGGCAATGGTTTTCTTACAAAACTTATCTGTATCAAATAAGTAATCCTATCCATAAAGGATGCATTAAAATACTGCAAACAGTTATTATACATACATTAATGTAAGTAAACGATCTTACGACTCAATTTCATCCGATGTACGTACATAGATACTCTGTAGGAACTTATTACGTAGTTTAAGCGACTTATTATATACCTTAACATGCTCAACATAATTAAATAAATATTTTAAATTTCGCTTAGTTATCTTTTAATATGACACGGTGTCAAGACTGCCACACTCAGCCTTAAAATTAAAATTTAAATATATTCCTAGACTTTCAATTTGAAATGATCAATGAGGTGTAGTCAACAATGTAGCGTACAGAGTAGTATTCTTCACTGTTAAATGTCTCATTGAAAATTTTTAAACATATTTCTTACACAAAATTACCTATTGCTACCTGTAATATTCTGTATACCTTTTTTCTGTTTTGGTTGTTATAATTATATGGTGTTCAATAAAGAGTTATTGTATTGTAAAATTATGTCAAAAATAATAAAAACAAAAAGTTTTATACTAGACAGAACTGAAGACTTTCACACGTATGAGAGGACCGAATGGAATTTATAAGTAATTTATCTAATTAGGTATTTATTATTGGGGTCGCCATTAAATTAAATGACTATTTTTTATTTTTTTTTATTTCAGTTCGTGTCTTGACCATAATGATTTCTCGAAAGCCGTGAATAAGTCGGTGACTATGTTACACATAAATAGTTTTGAAAAAGCATACGTTCATCGTATTAGGCCAAACCAGAGCAGTGGATTTATTTTTTTGCCGTTAGATAGGATTTATTATTCTTGTAGGCCTATAATTGCTGTTTTTTTTAAATATCAGTTTAAAACTATTAAGGTCATGTCGATCATATTTATAGGGTGTTTTTACCTATCCATAAAAAAAAGTTCACTACTCTGACTGGTTAAACCATGGAAGTTGTCTTACTAAATAAAGTACTAGTAGGTGCTTATGATAAGGAAATCTAGATAGATATTTAAATATACTAAGTATACAGGTTCAATTCTTCCAAAGCGAGATACAGGACTCTCAGCCGATAGAAATAAGGTGTTAATTCAGTAGAATATTGTAAGAAATTGATGGTGTTTCTGGGTGGTGTTTAACCGAGGGGATTACTTAATAAACCTGAGTAATCTTGGCAGTTATTTGTAACTTTTATTGTTTTACGATAACAAGCTTTTTATCCTTATTCGCTCTCAACTACAGTTAATATAACTGAAGAGTGACTGTAATACCGTGACATTTACAGCGCGTTACATTACAGATTCCAAGATACAGGATCAGCCTAGTTTGGGATCCACTGTATAACGCAAATTGTAATCTTTTGATGTTTTAAGTTATTATGCTGTACCACTTGTCATAAACATTTAATTACATATATGCATATGTTAAGAGGAAGAAACTATTTGTTGCAGTTACATTTCAAACGTGTAAGAGTGACTTGTCGCCCTAGCAAGTAATTCCCGCCGGGTTCGTACAGCACTTAATGCATATAGGCGAGATTTAGATCAGGCCTAAGTGTCTAACACACTTAGAATCATGGCCACATTCACTATTTCAGTCCATCATGTGTATCACGAGGGTAGACAGACTGGCTATATATGCAATGGTGCTGTAGAGCAAGTTTGACTTGTTTTTGTTTTCACACGACTATCCAAAGGAAAAAAAAGAGTGAATAATTATATTAAATTTTTCCTATCGCATTTGCGTCACGCCACTGTTGTCAAAGTCACTCATACTGTTGACCAAGTTTATTCATGAGATTTATGTATATGTATACCTGAACAGCTTCAGTTTTTCCTTTTAATTACAATTTTCTCATTCAATGAAGTTGACAGAGAGTGTCGATTACAATTGTCTTCTTTAACGTTAAAATACTTACGTTATAATATTTTTAACACTATAAGTAGTGTAATTTTGATTCAATAGGATATGTCTTTTCAGAGAATTAGTGCAACAAATGGTACAGTATTCATAAAACACGAACATTGTGAGTTTTTTTAACGTAGTGCTAATAACAGTTCCACCGTTTTGTCTTCCAAAACTTAAGATTTTATTTTGTTTATCTCTTTTTAAACGGTTAAGCTTATTTTTTGGTTAGGAATCTAAAATAGTGTAGTGGAATTATATACAAATGATAACATAATAATATACGTTCTGTTATTAAAACATTATGACGCGACACTGATTTTCTTTTCCATTTGCTGTAATTTATCCTATTCTGGAGAATAACCTAATTAACTCCCGAAATAATCGACTACCCTGGCGAATCCAAGTCCTGTTCACTTATCCATACCTACCTTTAATAAAAACCGCTTTATAACTAACGAGAGTTATGTCTAACTATTCATTTGGAACGTACATTTTTTGGAACCCCGGTATTATACATTTGAGTTAACAATATTATGATTTATATGTAATCACTTACTTGTCTTGATAAGAAGGATAGCAAGATGTAACATTTTTGATCGAAATTATTAAAAATAGATTCTTATTTTGGTGATTGTCTGTTATGTTTGACGGGATAACTTGATGACGGGATAACGGGATAACTTGATGACTCGCTACCGGGAAATATTATAGTTAGTGTTATGAAAGTTTAATAAGTACCAAAAAAAAAAGAGCTCTCTCATATTGCCGTGTCCTTGCAGGGTGTCACATGTAGACTTAATCAAAATATTCCATCTTATGCCTGTAATGTGATTTGCAATAAATTATTTCGATTTTGATAATTCCTGTCCTTTGATAATCAAACGACAAAACAGTCTTTGATGATCACTGTCGCCCATGAGCAGGTGCTTCAGTTTCAGATGTTAAGCCAGGCTTAACATCTGAAACTATGACTACCTACTCAAGAATCATCGATCGATCACTCAACGTGATAATTGATTGACACCTCTTGTTGTAGTTTCCGAGTTTATCAGATGGCAAATAATTTTTCAGTATATCTGTATTTTAAAACAGCTAGTCTTTTATTAATGGAAGAAAAGAAAAAAACCGGAATGATTTGCTAAAACACAATTTTAATATCAATTTTATATTATAATTTCACATTCAAACTACATCTATACACCTAATTTTCTTGAAAAATCAGTGAAAAAACTTATAAAGACAGGTAATTTCATACTTTGACTATAACTAAGCAATGCACTAAACGAAACTATTCATTTTTTTCTTCTGTTCCCTTTACAACATTTAAAGGTTTTGTAATTCCATTAACTTCATTGGGTTTTGTTAAATCCTTTTTAATATAAGATTGGCGATAGAAATTTGAAAAGAGAACTAGGAAGAATGCGGTGTTGCTAATGATGAATATCGTAACGCCTTTGGATGGAGGACATTCTGATACCTTGACGGTTGCGGCATACTGAGCGATAAGTGAAACAAACTGTATCTGCAAACAGACAATAATTTAGAGTTACAATATTTTACGGAGGGAAAGCAAAATATTCATTGTTAAAAACCTTACCAACTGAAATGAGGTCATGTATTTCTTCCAAGTTAAATATTTGGCCACGTTTGGTCCTAACACAGACAATCCGTAATAAGTATACATAAACACGTGCACCAAGGAGTTCAGGAAACCAATGAAAATAGCGGTATGGGAGGGCGAGTATTTGAAGAATCCCCAAGTACCGACCACCATTATGGAGTGATGGTACAAATGGAGGAATGTCACTTGCTTGTCTTTCTTCCTGAGAACGAAGAAGACAGTGTCGAGGAGTTCGGAGACCTTAGCGGCGAAGTATAGCCAAATTCCGAAGAACACCTGAAAGTAGATAAGATAAGTAATATGTCAACGTTTTATGTGAAGGTAAATATTAAAAATATGAAAAATAATGAAATCAATAAGATGTTAGCAGTAGGTATCGATACAAAACCATAGAGATATCGACATGAAGATTATAAAGAGCAAAAGCAAAAGTGTTCTCACTTCTTTCCGATTGTTCTCGTCATTCATGTAGCATTTTCTGGGTACGATTCCGACTACCAGCATTCCTCTGAAATACTGTAAAAGAATAAACTTTCAAATCATTCTTTCGGGAAAAAGACAGGAAAAGAAAGCGAGAACTTTTCGAGCTACGAACTTAGAAAGGTTTTATGCGACTATATCTGGAGCACGAAATTGCTAGAACCTTCAGGCTCAAGCGTGCTCCTCGTGTGTTCACCAAAAACCAATGTCGTTTGCGCCACTCGGTTCCACTTGACATTTACCATTTGTACTAAGTAGATTGACATGACCACTTGGACAGCATTGTATGCAAATAGTGTTCCAGTGAGCTTGTACGCCGGCCTCTTTCTCATAAACGCAGGTCCCAACTTCAATACAAATACCAAGTACAAGGCCACTATCATCAGGACTGGCCCTGGACTTCTCATCAGAGGCAGGTTGTCAATTTCATCATCTGAAAAGTAGAATTACTTATTTTTTACACTTTATTAGGGATAAGAAAGGGAGAAACGAAGCAAAAAACAAAAGAAATATTATTCCACGCAGAAATAAATATTAATAAATACATTTCTGAATCTAAACTGCAAGTTTGTCGGGACCGTGGCCGCTACTTCAGAGCACGTTGCCCAGAAGGTAGGCGGCGTTGGCTCTTAGAATTGCAACATCTATGCGTTAACTGATGAACGCCCTTGCCCTTAAGTCACCTGTGTTTTAACTGTTGTAAAAAAGTTGGCGTGGAGCCGGGACCCTACGGGTTACACGTTATGTCGCTGAGCGACGCAAACATTAAAATGTATAGTCGCAGAAGCAACTGCTGCATTTGTTTTTGATGTTGCAGCTTAAACAAAATAGCGCCAAGAGCACAATGTATGTTTTGTCCTAAACTATGATCAATACCATTTCCCACGGCAGCAGAGTTATGGCGTCGGGTCTCTCAATGGCGCTGACAAAAGCCCTGTGGGGTGGTGTCCTTTAAATGAGATACGGAGTTTTGGAAATTTGTATTTGAATAAAGTATTGACGTTCCCTAAAATGAAAAAAGTTTTTTTTGTTTACATAGACAGCCACATACAATATCAAGAGCCTCCTATTAGATTGCTAGTGTTACACCGCTCCTCCTACAAAACAAGAAATGGTAGCAGTGGTGTGGGAAACCATAGTAAACTAGCATTAAATTAAAATTAAATTAACCAGTATGTGTGTGTGTGTGTGTGTGATCGTGTGAGTGTGTGTGAATCAAAGAATAAACCTTATCTTATCTCTACAAAACAAAAATAAAAGGGACAACTGCAGTCCGGACTGATCTCACCTGCATAAAATTGAAAATGGACTTGCATTTAATTAACGTCTGAATCATGGCTTCAGAATCCTATATTTCTTGTGATTTTCGCAGTCTCTAGTTTTTTTTAATAAGTAATCCAAATTGGAAAACAGTAATGTGATGTGTTCTAAAATAAAATCCTTACACTGGTAACAACGATAAGCTGCGACAAAATGCAGTCGAAGTACATAACTCTTGAGAAACTTCAAGGTATACGTATATTACCCGTTAAGTGGTCTAAGTAAGTTAAGAAGTTTTGTAGTACAAGGTTTTAAGCTGCCTCTAACACCCGAAAACGCAGAAGTTTCAAGTGAGTTGGTTTGGTTAATGAATGACAATGTGTTACTTACATACACTTCTAGGAAACTCTTCGTAAAACGCTCCGTTTGTGGTTAGGGACTCCATTTCCCTTTTCGCTTAAGTTACTGCGACCTTTTAAGACGTGATAATGGATCTATGAAAAATAGACAATCGGTTTAAACGCTCGATGAGTAGGTAACTTCAATATTTATGAATCTACTCAAGTGGAGTGGTCTCATAATTATAGAAGTAGGCTTAGTTCTAAATTGGTGTAAATTAATTAGTTATTTATGTTGTTTAAAAAAGCACATTAAGTAACAATAAAATTAAAAATTAAAGTAAACAAATTTAAGCTAATTAAACTGTTCATATTTTTATATTATCTACTGGTTGTAATTTTACGGATTTTTTAATTTCAAAATGTACGGAAATAAAAAAACCCGGATATATATGATAATTATTGTGCCAAAACAAGCGATTGTTTTCAAATTACGAAATTGTAGATAAACGTAAATTGCAATATCTTAATTTTTTATTCCTTACTTTTCCTTCCTCCGTCGATGCCGAAGACGCTGCTCAAAGGGAGTCGAAAAATAACTAATTATATGATAAGTGTACATAAAACTACATCGTTTATATACCTCTACGTGAAACCTATATTTTTTTCCTGTCATACGTTACGTATATACGTTATGTTAAACTAGTGGTGCGTCCTCGCTCCGCTCAGATTTTGTGGTTTAATTTATAGTATTTCTAGTTAGATTATGCATTATTTAGTATGAGATTAATTGATATGGTATTTAAATTTTTTTGGAACTACCGTTAAATTAATATTTTAAATTTTGACTTACTGAAGTAGTAATACATTACATTACACTACGGTGTTTTTTTAATGACTTTTTTTATTTGTATAGATATGTAGGTTTTTAGGATTAGTGTTTGTGTATATATATACAAACCTATAATGTACGTAGTTAATTCTTATGCTAATCAATACCTACCGTTAAATTTGAATTGAATCAATTATTAAACATAAATGAGTTAAAAATATTAGGCATCCTGTGAATTACAGGTTCAATAAAACGTGTTTGCTAATTTTTGAACCCAAAAAACATGCCATCTCATAAAAGAAAAGTTTTTGTCTACAAACTATATCCGATTGACTAACGCTTTGTGATTTTCTACTTTTGAGGATCGAGATAAGCCGTTGTATTGAGCAACCATATTTTGCCGTGTGTTAAGTAACCCAATTAGATTATATTGTACGCAAGAGATGAGACAAATTCAGCAAAGCCAGACAAAAGAAAGTGGCTTCACTTTTATCTTACAAATAGGGGCATTGACAATCTTTAGGGTAAATAGTATGATCTGAATGTAAGATGTGTACTCGCTACCGGGAAATATTATGGTTACTGTTATGGGAGTTTAATCACTCTTCTGTCCTTTGATAATCTGGCGACAAAACAATCTTTGATGATCACTGCCGCCTATCAGCAGGTGCTTCAGTTTCAGATGTTAAGCCATCGACTACACTCAGAAACTATGACTACCTACTCAAGAATCATCGATCGATCACTCATCATGATAATTGATTGTTCATAAGTTGTTGCAGTTTTTGAGTTTATCTAGTATTTCAAACAACTAGTCTTTTATTAATGGAAGAAAAGAAAAAAACCTGAATGATTTGCTAAAACACAATTTTAATATCAATTTTATATTTTATTTTCACATTCAAACTACATCTATACACCTAATTTTCTTGAAAAATCAGTGAAAAAGCTTATAAAGACAGGTAATTTCATACTTTGACTATAACTAAGCAATGTACTAAACGAAACTATTCATTTTTTTCTTCTGTTCCCTTTGCAACATTTAAAGGTTTTGTAATTCCATTAACTTCATTGGGTTTTGTTAAATCCTTTTTAATATAGGATTGGCGATAGAAATTTGAAAAGAGAACCAGGAAGAATGCGGTGTTGCTAATGATGAATATCGCAACACCTTTGGATGGAGGACATTCTGATACCTTGACGGTTGCGGCATACTGAGCGATAAGTGAAACAAACTGTATCTGCAAACAGACAATAATTTAGAGTTACAATATTTTACGGAGGGAAAGCGAAATATTCATTGTTAAAAACCTTACCAACTGAAATGAGGTCATGTATTTCTTCCAAGTTAAATATTTGGCCACGTTTGGTCCTAACGCAGACAATCCGTAATAAGTATACATAAACACGTGCACCAAGGAGTTCAGGAAACCAATGAAAATAGCGGTATGGGAGGGCGAGTATTTGAAGAATCCCCAAGTACCGACCACCATTATGGAGTGATGGTACAAATGGAGGAATGTCACTTGTTTGTCTTTCTTCCTGAGAACGAAGAAGACAGTGTCGAGGAGTTCGGAGACCTTAGCGGCGAAGTATAGCCAAATTCCGAAGAACACCTGAAAGTAGCTAAGATAAGTAATATATCAACGTTTTATGTGAAGATAAATATTAAAAATATGAAAAATAATGAAATAAATAAGATGTTAGCAGTAGGTATCGATACAAAACCATAGAGATATCGACATGAAGATTATAAAGAGAAAAAGCAAAAGTGTTCTCACTTCTTTCCGAATGTTCTCGTCATTCATGTAGCATTTTCTGGGTACGATTCCGAATTCCAGCATCCCTCTGAAATACTGTAAAAGAATAAACTTTCAAATCATTCTTTCGGGAAAAAGACAGGAAAAGAAAGCGAGAACTTTTCGAGCTACGAACTTAGAAAGGTTTTATGCGACTATATCTGGAGCACGAAATTGCTAGAACCTTCAGGCTCAAGCGTGCACCTCGTGTGTTCACCAAAAACCAATGTCGTTTGCGCCACTCGGTTCCACTTGACATTTACCTTTTGTACTAAGTAGATTGACATGACCACTTGGACAGCATTGTATGCAAATAGTGTTCCAGTGAGCTTGTACGCCGGCCTCTTTCTCATAAACGCAGGTCCCAACTTCAATACAAATACCAAGTACAAGGCCACTATCATCAGGACTGGCCCTGGACTTCTCATCAAAGGCAGGTTGTCAATTTCATCATCTGAAAAGTAGAATTACTTATTTTTTACACTTTATTAGGGATAAGAAAGGGTGAAACGAAGCAGAAAAACAAAAGAAATATTATACCACGCAGAAATAAATATTAATAAATACATTATTTTAATCTAAACTGCTAGTTTGTCGGGACCGTGGCCGCTACTTCAGAGCACGTTGCCCAGAAGATAGGCGGCGTTGGCTCTTAGAATTACAACATCTATGCGTTAGCTGATGAACGCCCTTGCCCTTAAATCACCTGTGTTTTAACTATTGTAAAAAAGGTGGCGTGGAGCTGGGGCCTTACGAGTTACACGTTTTCTCGCTGAGCGACGCAAACGAATCATGGCATCAGGATTCTATATTTCTTGTGATTTTCGTAGATCTCTTGTTTTTAAGTAAGTAATCCAAATTGGCTAAAAGTAAAACTTGCAATCAAATTATCCGTTCTAATGTGATGTGTTCTAAAATAAAATCCTTGACAGTATAACAACGATAAGCTGCGACAAAATGCAGCCGAAGTATACATCTCGGAGAAACCCGGTCTGTAGTTTTTTAAATAAGTAATCCAAATTGGAAAACAATAATGTCATGTGTTCTAAAATAAAATCCTTACACTGGTAACAAAGATGAGCTGCGACAAAATGCAGTCGAAGTACATAACTCATGATACTTCATGGTATACGTTCCCTCAAGGGCTGAATGCTACCCGACGGTAGCGGTACTAGGCAGTCATGCGAAGGACTTTCATAGTAGCGTAAGCATGGGGAACTATGCAACCGTCTTCCAAGCAGAGACGTACGCGATAATCGCTTGTTCGCACGAAAATACAGACACGAAAGTAAGAGATACAACCATCTATATACTGAGTGACAGCCAAGCAGCACTGAAGGCACTCACAGCGCCAATCGTTGACTCTAGGCTAGTCAACAACAGTTTTAAAGTACTAAATAAGCTTGGCAGACACAACAGAGTGAGACTGGTGTGGATTCCAGGACACAAAGGCTTCGACGGCAACGAATAAGCAGACGAGCTAGCAAAGGAAGAGTCATTCAACGAGTACATCGGGCCGATAAAAGACCAAACCAAAGCCAAACACCAACAAGAGTGGAAAGCATTGACAGGTCTAAAGCAATCAAAGCGTGCCATAGGAAATGTCAACTCAAGCTGGTCTATAAAACTCTGGACATTCAGCAGAAGACAACTCCAACACATAATGGGGGGCGTTTACAGGTCACTTTGGAACTAAACACCTACTAGCAAAGATGGGACTACAGGACAATAACGACAATGATTGTAGAATATGTGGCGAAGAGGTTAAAACAATGGAACACATTATGTGCGAATGTAATACCCTCGCCAGACTAAGAATGAAAGTCCTAGGCATCGGATACCCTGAACCAGGAGATTCAATCACCCAATCACCTAATTCATGAATGAGGTGGTAAAAGCGATGGAATAGTGCGAAGGAGGGTTAATTACAAAAAAGATCCACGATTTGTGTGTGTGTGTGTATCCACGAATGAGTCGGAGTGTATCCGTAGGGACCCCTAGACTAAGATAAGATAAGATAAGATAAGATGTGTTTTAATGTGTGTGTGTGATGTTATCATGGGAGGAAACAAGGGCGTAAGTTTGTACGAAAAAGCGGCCACCTGGTGGCCACCCGATGTCCCCTTAAGACAGACATGACGGGAGATTTGGCCGGCTCATTTTGAGCATCTTGGTTCCTGGGGATCCGAAACAGTTTACCTGTGAGCCATAAAGACTAACGTAAAACGTAAGTTAAAACCTAAACTAAAACCAGTATCGCACTAAAATAATACAGAAACACAAACATGTATAAAACAATACAAAATATATAATTTTTTGCCAATAATGAATGACATTAGCATAGTAAACGCATGTCATTTTTTAAATAATAAAGTTACATTCGTTATTTGAAATAATCTTAGAGAAAAGACAACCTTGTACCTGAAAAAAAGTCACAAAAAATAAAGGTATTTACTTACTTATTGTAAACACCAAATAGTTAGGGAGCTGGCGAGCAAAATTTCGATATGATCAGCACACAAGGCAGACGTTATTAATAGTGATATGTATGCCCTAAATAACATCAAGGACCTAGTCTGCCACAATGTAAATTTACAGCGTTTCAGAAATGTAAAAAAAAGGTGTGCTATAATTATGCCCACACGTCTGCTTCTGAGGCTGATGACCACAGTCATCCTGGAAACACAAATAATCGAAAAGGCAGACATCCAGGGCTCTGACTTTTGTAGTATTCAATTTTTTAATTTATTTTTATGATTTAAAAAATTGTATATGAATTGCACACTTGGCAGATTTGAATTGTTAGATCAAAAACAATGAGAAGAACCACGAAAAAATAGTCTGCCACCATGGCGGCGCTGCGTTGTAAACTTACAGCGTTTCAAAGATGTTAAAAAAAAGGTGTGCTATATTATGCGCACACGTCTGGCTCTTGGACTGATGTTTGAATTCCTTATGAAAACCAATAAAATCGATGAGGCAGACGTTCAGGCCTCTGATATTTCAAAGGCAGACCGTTTGATTTTTTTATTCTGAATTGTTTTTTTTTTTAATGAAGATAAATAGATTTATTAAAAATAGATTTTTCTTTATTCAATATTAATCGATTTTGATAAAAATAAATAATCGATTTTTGCGAAAAAAAATTTTTTTTCTATTATTTAAAACCCTACAAGCTTTTCATATTTCACAACAATATAAACAAACAAGATTATGCAATACCCGCTGTCCCTTGATTCCGTGAATTTCAAACAGTTATACAGCTGAAAATCAGTGAGCAAAGTGTCTGCCACATTTTTTTTCGAATCCACGGAGTCATAGTGAATCGAATGGGCGCAATGAGAACCGCATGCAAATGACTTAGTAGAGCTTTTTTTTACATTTTTACAACTCCGTCCCACGATAATGCAGAGTCCTGAATGTCTGCCTCTTCGATTTTCTTCGTTTCCAAGATGATTGCAACCATGAACTCCAGAAGCAGACCATGTGCAAATGATTTAATACCCCGATTTTTTTAAGCAACTTCAATCCGCTGTAACGCGAAAACGCAGCGACATAGGACCTTAATTGATTGAACCAAATCGATTCGTAATGATTTAAACTGCACTCCATCTCGACGTGAAACGTGTGCAAATCATATTCCGAAATGCTCGCCAGCTCCCTAACTAAAAGCTTAATAATGCTCTTCTACAAACATTTGTTTGGCGTCACCTGTTTGTGAGTGTCTGTGACATCATATCATGAATTTCGATCCATGCCCAGAGTTCGTTGTACGAATGCGCACGAGTAGAATGCGTTGTTTAATGGGGTTTTTAAAAATACAATTCCTTTACGGGCCTATTTATTTTAGTGCAACTAGATCAGATTGCCTTTTTCTTTTAAACCAAGCAAGTACTTTACCTAAAAGATCGTGTAGCCACTAGTTACTAAAAATTAAAAAAAAGACGATATTTGTTAATACTAACATTTACTTTTCGACAAATCCCATGAATTGCGAACGTTGATTATCGTAGCCATTTCTGCCAATTACCAGCACCAAGGGATACTGCGAAATAAATCATGATGCGATAAAATATTATGTCAAGAGTTGCCATGTATGACTAGATAAGCAAGGATTGAACCAACATACAATTTAAAAATTATTATTGTACAAAATAATAACTAGAAAACGAAAAACGTGGCGAAAAAAGTGAAAAAAAAAGAATACCAAACGATAATCTAATCACCATTATATTAAGAAAAAGAATTATTAGACCATTATGAAGGGCATCATATAAATACATTTGTAGTAAGCTGCCCGTGATTTGGTGAAATCTCCGTTTTTCATATAAATATTTAACTGACATTAGCATTAATCGGGTAGTATTTTAGTATGCTTCGAAACTGTATATTAGTTACTCACGTTTTTTTTTTGCAATTTTTTTTCTTTTCAAAAGACACTTTATTTGTTCGACCGATACAGATTGCGAGCTGACCATACTGCGTTTGCTATGAATTAGGTCAAAACTTATATCGATTAAGTTTGGCCGCCAAAAAGCTATCCTTGGAACTGATGAACAATACGTGACTTTTGCACTTAGGTTAGGACATGCACTGGCGACCAAAATAATGTTAAGACACGAATAAGTGCGATTTTTGTGAAATTGCGTTGCTATCGAGGGAAAAGAATTGATGTCATTAAAGGGAGGTCACATACGGCGATTTTTTGCAGCATTTTAGTAGCGATGCAGTCGCAAAAAGGCTGCGATACAGTCGCGATGCAGGCTATCGCTACTATCGCGGCACAGCATCGCTAAAGTCGTGACACAGTAAGTAAGTACCTAAGTAAATGCTTTATTGTACAAATATAGAGAAACAGACACAAATCACAAAAAATACGTCAAATATATGCACTAAGGCGAACTTAATAGAATAATATTGCAGTATACTTAATAATACAGTAGGTATAGCTGTAGTCGCGATACAGTATCGATACAGACGCGATGCAACATCCCTCCCCACTCCACATAATCGATGTCACGCGAAACAACCAATGATATTTTTAGAATTTTCGTTGGTTTATTCTATTTGCGCTAATATCAGATACAGCTTACCCGATACACTAAAAATTTTTTTAGTAACCTGTAACCAAAATGTTGATAACTGCTCACACAAAAATAGTGACTTGCAATTTATGCCTTATTAACAACGAAACAGAGTTTTATGTACTACTGGAAAAATTTTGTAAATGTAATCAAAGTTCCTTTACTGATAACGAAAATTTGCTTATTTTTCAAACAACTGAACTATATACTCGGGAGCAAAAATACTGGGTCACTTTTCACACAACTTTCTACGGGAAGTGACCCGGTTTTTTTGCTCCCGAGTATGGATTGGCTATATCTTTTTTTTAGTGTACGGATGCGGTTTTCACTGACGTGTTACGGTTTGCCTGGTGTATTTTATCAAAATTGACTCATAAATCATAATCAAATAATTTGAAACTTTTAAATTATGTACTTATGTTTGAAACCTTGTAGGTACTTAATTTTGGTACCAGAGGAGCGTACTCTGCCTTTCTGTATTTTCTAGGGTTTTGTAGCCTCTGGTTTATATTCCATCCAGTCTGTGAGTCTGTTTCAGTTTTGTACGTGTAAAAAAGCAAAATTTGAGTTTGTTCCCCATAACCGGCACTGGTAAAACCAATGTAGGATAATTCATTTGGACTAATTTAGGTTTAGGTGCATCGGGGGTGGCCCTTGGGTGGTGTTTATTTTACCTTGGAATGTCTAAAGAAATGATTTCTCTGTTCATTGCACGGTTAAGACGCTCACCTCATAGTATGTCGCCGTACTTGGGTTCCTAGGTGGAGGTTGATTGTAAAACAAGCGTAAAAGATTACAATTATTTATTAATCAAAATTATGCACACGTCTAGGGTCGTGGTTTCTAAGTTGCCCTACTTTTATACTTGTGAGCTTGGAGATTTAAAATTAACAAAGAGCCAGAGTAGCCAGAAGGACTTCCCTTGCATTCTGGTGTTGCAGGATCTGAGATAAATGGATGATGGCAGCTGGAGTCGCTGGTGGCTGTGGCGGTAGAGGTCACCGTAGACTGATGCGACTTCGGTCCGAAGAGGCCGTAGATAGATGTGTCATTTTTCTCAGCCCGAGCGTGGTAGCCTAGGTGATGGAGAGCAAATTAAAGTATTTGCCTCTGAGCTAGTGCTTCTACCGACGGATTAGGGGGATCAAGCTACTCGTGGTTCCCGCCAATCCGATGAAGAGCAAGAAAACTCGGAAGCGGTTATTACTAAAACAATTGTCAAGGGATAGTAAACAATAATATGGAGCTTTAAGATCAGGCAGCAGAATAGAGTTACTAAAATAAATAAATTATTATTTATAGCAAAAGAAAATAATTAAGAATTTAGGGTACCTAGATCTTTCCATTAAAAACTTCTAGAAACTGAGAGAGAATTCTACACAGAAATTAAGCAAGACAGGCGGAATTTCAAGTAAATCATTCTCACCCAAGAGGCTCTAGATGTAGATACTAATTAAAATTAAAAAAATTAAGTAAATTAGAAATTAAGCAGCACTTCTTCTTGGTGTCTTAGTATGATTTTCTTCATAAACGTTTTATACAATAAACGTTTCTTATTTCTTATTTCAGATGTTGTAAGAGGGCTTTGTCTAATTTGCTAGAGTTTTTATAAGTGTTGGGCGCAGCGAATATGGAGAGGGGATTGTTCCTCAAAACTTTCCATATACCTACTCTTGGAGCCGGATTTTGAGGGTAATGACAGCTGACCAATAGTGATGTAGATATGGGGTTATTAAGCATTACGCCTAGCGTGTAGCTATTCTTAAAAAGTTAGAGAATCCCAACCTGCTCTCCTATCCTGGAAGATTTAATTATTCCTGGCTGAAATTTAAGCTTTGGAAGGGCAGTTGATAACAGCGACATCTAGTGTCAGAAGCCGTAACTATTAGGCTGTCTGTACGATCTATTGAGGGGCGAACGCGTGTGAGCGTGCTGCGTTTATGTCAGGGACGTTTTTACTAATATAGTGTGCGGCACAATCCTGACATTGTGACAAGCGGTTAATTAGGAACACAGGCAGTGTAGGTAACTACAAAGACGCTCGCTGTGATAACAGCCGCACGTGTAGTCCTACCAGGGTTTTAATAGAGCTGTATCTTAGTCTTTTTACAATCACCATCGCTAGACAGTGGTCCCGTCAATGATTTATTTGTTTACAAAAGTATTACAGTGGATTGGAATATGTACAGTCATCAGCATAAATATATGATGGTGAACAGCACTGCAAAATTATTTGACGATACTACCACGGTAAAAATATGTGATGCTATGTAGCCGGCAAAAACATCCGTCACACCATATCAGCAAAAATATCGGATCGGGACGCTTAAAAATATGTGATTACCCAAAAAATCAATATTATGTGATCACTCGTCGCATAATTTTCTATCCGCTGTGAAAGCATAAGCATCGGATGATACGTAGGCCGCATATTTATCTGATGACATGTTGCAAAACCACGATTTTTTTATCAATTTGCAAAAATGAACCATTCTTGGTTGACATAGAGCAGTAAATTGTACCTATTAAATGATTTGACAATTCACGAAAAGAGTGCCGTATTGTCATTGTATTATGTCTGTCTCACATTTTACTCCATGACACTGACGGGTTCAAATTGCTTAATTGCGAAATTACCTATATGACGCTCTGAGAGGAGGTGTGAACTTTAATAGTATTTTATGCAACTGCCGTATAAGAGGGGTTTTTAAATGCGAATTAGTGTGTAGCGTATGAGCCGTAGGTTATGCTATGAAACAAGCCATGAGTGTTTTAAGACTAAGTTATACAACGTTGTGTACAACACTTTTTCTACAACTTTTTAAATTATCATCATCATCGTCATCATTAGCAACCGAAAGGCGATCATCGTTTGATCTAGGCCTATGTACTTTTAAATTAAATAGAAATCAACTCACATCTCACATCTCCAGCCTATATACGTCCCACTGCTGGACACAGGCCTCCTCTCAGAACGAGAGGGCTTGGGCTATAGTTGCCACGCGGGCCCAGTGCGGATTGGGAACTTCACACACACCATTGAATTGCTTCGCAGATGTGTGCAGGTTTCCTCACGATGCTTTCCTTCACCGACACGCTCATGGTAAATTTCAAATGTAATTTCGCACATAAATTCCCAAAAACTCAGAGGTGCGAGCCCGGGATTCGAACCCACGACCTTCTGCTTGAGAGGCCACAGGTCAAACCAATAGGCGACCACGGCTTTTTAACTACATTATTTAAAAAAAGGGAAAAAGAAATTAAAAAAAACAGCCAAGTGCGAGTCGGACTCTATAATTCTATGCCTAAAATGCACGTCGATTCGATAAGACGCCACCGAGACGCCGCCAGTCGCCAGTCGGATATCAAGATCGACTAATACCAGAATAAACTAAATAAAATATGCGTATTGAATATAATACATATACTTGTAATATATTTAGGCCGATTTTTTATAATGTGACAATGACGTTAATACGTTTTTTTTTAATGCTACCTATGTAAGAAGAAGGATTACCACCATAAAATCACATATCCAATTAAACGTCAGAATGAACTTTGGTTTTTAATTCATATTAAGTAACTTGCTTTTGCTCGCGACTTCGTTCGCGCAGAATCAAAATTTGCACTGAAACTTCTTCCTCCCATCGAAAATGAACGCGTTTCTTGTATGGACATCCACAGCTGCCATTATTTATATCCCGTCCTCTTGTTCTGTGAAAAATCCCTTCTTATAGTGCCAAAGATCCTCAAATAATATAGGTATCTGTGCGTGTATGTCAAATTTTATCAAAATCTGTTTAGCCGTTTTAGCGTGAAAGAGTAAGAAACAAACTCGCGCTCTCACAGACGTTAGCATTTATAATAAATATTATAAATAGTCTTATTCGTGTTATAGGCGATGAGGCTAGCAATCCATCACTATTTTTTTCCCTTTTCCACCTATACGCCCACAGTCATGCAAAATGTGGCCTTAAGGTTTTGTTACCTTAGGCTCTGTCTACCCCGTAAGGGATAAAGACGTGATATATGCAAAATAAGCAAGTCTTGCAACGCAGTTATTCTATTACGAAAAAGTTTTGAGATATAATGTTAAACCAAGTTGGTTATTTTATTCAGTACCATCGAACTCGATTTCTACCAACTTGCCTATTTTAAAACCGGATGGAAACACGTTTTACAGTTCTCAAACTTCGCGGCACTGCCGTGCACCCAGATTCTTGAATGCAAAAATGTGAGACAGAGATATACAATGACAATACGGCACTCTTTTCGTGAATTGTCAAAACACTTAATTCAATTTACGGCTCTATGTCAGCCACGGATGGCTCGTTTTTGCAAATTGATAACATATTCGTGGTTTTGCAACATGTCATCAGATATATATGCAGCGTACGTATCATCCGATGCTTATGCTGTCACAGCGGTTAGAAAATTATGCGATGGGTGGTCACATAATATTAATTTTTTGGGTAATCATATATTTTTAAGCGTCCCGATCCAATATTTTTGCTGATATGGTGTGACGGATGTTTTTGCCGGCTACATAGCATCACATATTTTTACCGCGGTAGTATCGTCAAATAATTTTGACCTCAATGCATGATCATTTATATTTGCAGCGCTGTTCACCATCATATATTTATGCTGGTGACTGTACCACCTTCTATCATGTTCGAATCGACTATCTATCATAATGGGTACAGATGGAAAAGCAACGAGAATGTTTATAGTTCAAGTAAAACACTTTAACTAGTTAGTAACTCTTTATTTTATCTTAAAATTATAATTATTTTGTACTATTATTAATCAACTTAAATCAAATTATACAAGAGAACGTTAAAGTCAGTAAAATTATTTATTCCAAATATTGTTGATTGGACATTTTATTCATGTTTGTTCCAACTTTGCTCAATACACTTTCATATATCAGAAGAATCACAACTTCAATAGGTAGTCAAGACAAGTAGGTGTATTAAAGTTTAATAATTTACTAGTAGGTACCTAACCACTTTCCGTAAAACTAAATTAAGATGGAACTACTTATCCATAACATTAATTGACGTCTTTGAGTACTATGGTTAGAGCGTACCTAATCTGCTCAAAGATGTTTAATGATCTTCACTAGCATGATGTATAGTCAACGTAGCCGTATGTCAAGGGCTTAATAGCGTGTTCCTATTATGTATATTTGGCCATTTTGGGTGTTACGATATACATGACGCTTACTATACCTTATCCATACAAAAGTTCCAAGCCCGTTGCAGCTTGTGTTAGTTTGTGTCTGGCGAAGGGAAATGTGACAAAAACTAACGTTAAAACAACAAGCATAAAAAGCATTTATCTACATCCATGTCATAACTTTCCTACAAAGATATGGCAATAGCCTACCTATATTAACCAGTTTACCGCCAAGCAGCTTTTAGAAATCTATATCTGTGGTTTCATGTTGATATTTACAAAGTATCAATATCGATACTTTGATTACATTTAAATTTCAAATGACTTTAAAAAAAAACATACTCATAGTCCATTCGTAATTGCTATTTTTCCGTATATGTTTATATATTTTTTAAACATTATAAATGTAACAGGAACAAAAAGTAAACTTACCTACCTAGGTACGTATTTTGTAGAAAACTTATGACATGTATGTACTTAGATAAAGCTATGTATTCGATTGCACATAATTAGGCATTAAAACACTAGTGTGAACTTATCATAATATTAATTGAAACCATACTCGTGTATCAATGCCTCTTTTTGCACCAGTCACAATAACTGCTTATTATGAATAAGGGCCGTAGTAAATAATGATTTCATCAAATAATCTTGGAAATGTTGGTAACGATAACTCAGCGAAGTGTCAACCAATTCTCGTATTAATGATTGACGTGTTTATGTCGGTGAATTTGATATTGTAACTACATTTTCACAATGTATCTATCATACATCGACTACTAAAGTTGCTTAACATAAAAATGTAGGTATTATAATTAATTCTATCCCGCAATTTCCAGTGGATGGCAAGTAATTAATCACATTGATCTTTTTACTTTAATAATGTGCTAACCTGTCCACACTGCATGTTCCTGATGTGTTGGAGATTCGCTTGTTCGTCGTTACTGTTACATTTAATTAGCTGTAGATTGTGTAACGAAGTACTGTTGTATAAAGTACTGACTATCGTTATTATGATCGAATACAAGAAAGAAATAACTTTGTGAACTTTGAACATGCCCTTATCAACAATACATAACTATACCCAAAAGACCCCGAAAGTGTTTTAAAATCTTTAAGTATAAATTTCGAAATAAAATCGTGGACCACGATAAATTTTATATCAAGTGGACGGTGACCGGCAAATAGCTCAATACTTATCATTAATTCGGATCTTCTCTTATACGAAATAATATTTTTAGTAAAATTAACAACTAAATTGCTTAAAATATGTCATTTGTAAACGTCTGCTAATGTGAGCGAGGATCGAAAACAAAGTGAACTTAAGTCTGTAATAGTGCGGCGTATTAAGTAATTTTAAACTTAACAAGGTTACGGCCACTCACTTGACTGCATACCGTAAATTTGTAACAATAAAAACATTCACAACTGCCAAGAGAAACATTACTGTTACAAAACTTTTTTTTAACTAAAAGTTGCTTATGATCAGTTCAAAACAAAAATTTCGCTAAACTAAGGAATGAACACTTCATGAGTTTAATTCATCCTTAATGAAACTTATTTAATTTTGGTCATAAGAATTAGTCTATACTTATTAAGTTAAAATTATCGCCCAACTGACATGTTAACATTTTAGATTAACAACAAAACGTCAAGACTGCGTTCTGCAGTTGGTTCTCGACATAACTGCGAAGTCTACTGACTATAATATCAATATGCTTATGCTGCTAGACTTTAAAAAATAACAAAAATCTTTCTCGGTACACTCAGCAGCGTATTAATATCGGCAAAAACAAAAAAATTCAATACAATGTCAACGGAACAGCATCTTCCATAGGCCATTTTGAATATTTCTTGTGAATAAATCTGCTGCTAAATGTACTAACATAGAAGTGCAACAAATATTCGGTTGCATTATACAGCTGGAATGAAATATACGTTTCTTGAATGTACTATGTACTGTAACATTTCGCTTTGCACTAATTTTACGATGTTTAGGTCGCATCACAGCACACAATACAGTACCCGCTTCCAGCACGGTGTAACCTTTCTCCTAGTTACTATAAAGTACGCTACCATCACAAACAATAACAGCATTAAGGCAATAATTTCAGTTAAACTTAGCGTCTACATCATTTAAAATTGTGCGGTTGGCATTTTAATATAAATATAATTTATATCTTAAAGCGTATCTTCTCACTGGTAGGTACGTTTTCAATATTTTCGATAGCACAAAACGGTTCTGCGAATAATCTACGATATGCTTAAATGTTATTTTCATCGATAAAATTTATGAGCACAATCAACGTATCAGTGACAAAATTTACATTAAGTAGGTATGTAAAATTAAAATAAAGACAATTTTAAGCTCTATTTTATAAGTCCTAAATACTAAAACAATTTTTCCTATTCATTTATCAATCGTTCTTATACTATTTCTTTTAGCGTCGCCATCACAATAATCAGTCTCAAAAACCCGGAACTATCCTTATTGTTCGAACATAAGAATCATTTCTTTATTATGCTTTCGAAGTCATAATCTGGTCCGTAGGCCTGCTTAGCCGTACGTCTAGTAAGGAACACTTTACCCTTTTTTATGTAGTCACCACACGCTTTATCTACTTCACACGGGACCTCCTCTAAATTGGGAATATCTGAACAATCATTTGTGCATACCCCGTTCTTTTTGCCACATTTTTCCACAAGTCCATTTACCTCGGCGACACCATTTTGTTTGGTCCCATTTCTCGCTCTCTCAAACTCTTTCTGGATCTCTTTCTCTGCAATTTTCTTCTTTTTGTAGCTTTTAGAATAGAAATTAAGGAAGAGAAAGAGGAAGATGGTTACATTGGTAGAGATAAAGTAGGTGAACCCGACTGCGAATTGACATCTTGGAGAGAAGTGAGTCCATAGGCAGTAGAGGAGCATTATCACAAATTGGACCTGTAAAAAAAGGATGATAAATTCAGTTCAGTCAAGTCAAAATTGGCTGATGCTGATATTTACTACTGTCTGTCCTAATTTTTTTTCGCTAAATTGGGAGTTCAGCATTAATTTAATGACAATGGCTATCTATTTTAGTTTATATTAGCGTTAATAAAAGTACCTTCATGCCACTGGCAGGGGCAGCTGAAAAGTGGTCGCTCTGCCCCAGTTAATAAAACAGCTAGTGTTCTTTAATTCCCAGTTAAGACGTCACTGCTGTTTTTAGGTCTATCCAAAGAAACTACACAAGGTGTTGGTTTTGAGTTATTCGCAGCCAGTGGTTTCCAGCAGCTAATGACTTCTCGGAATTGGAACTAAATCTTCAGTCCACCCCGCAGGTATCAACACTATGCACATGCAAAATGGCTAATGTTTTTGTGTTCATGACAGAAGTAGTTTGATGAAACTTACCAACTGCAGAGTAGTAACATACTTCTTCCACCACAGATACTTTTGGAATTGGGGCCCCAGCCCGGAGAGGAGGTAGTAGGTATACATGACGACGTGAACAGCAGAATTGAGAAGCGCGAGGATAGTGCCCTGGCCGCCAGCAGCGAATTTCAGGTAAGACCAGGAGTACAGTGCCATTATTGCATGGTGGTACACGTGGAGAAACGTCACCTGAGGGTTGAAGATATTTGACATTGCGTCCATAAATCTAGTGATGACCAATGATAATGCCTGATAATTATATAATTATATACTGTTTTATGATCATGAAGATTTTTATATAAATAAGTATATAAAATTTGCTACATAATGCAGTTGCTCAAACAAACTTGGGAATTTACCAAATTTACCTATGTATAATATTCCCACCCATACCCATTCTTCGAGTAGACAAATCTTAAGTGGTAAGCTTATTTGGTCTTCATACCTGTTTATTTTTCTTCCGCAACACAAAAAACACCGTATCTAAAAGTTCAGTGAATTTTGCAAAGAAGTACCACCAGCCCAAGTCCAATAACTGAAAAATAAATAACCAGTTTCGATTAATACATAAAATGTATAAAGCAAAATAGCTGACTCTTATGTTAATGTGACTGGTAACCTTTAGTCTTCTGCTAGCCCCGTAAGATTAGCGTCAATGCTACCAAAAGTTTTGATGCATTTCTCCCAGTCAAAGTATTATTTGTGGCTCCTGTGACAAAGTAAGCTCTAAACTTTAGACATTAAAGTTTTAGAGTCTAAAACGTCTTATGAGGCAGGTTTTAAAAATAATATATAAAATCAGGTTCCATATTAGCAGATAATGGAATTCTCACAGCAAAAACTGTAACATAACTTTAGTCTTTTATCGGCACTGCGATTAAGTAACCTCTTTCCAGTTACTGACTATTAAAATTTGTCTGTAACAGTCATAATGAAATTTGACTTCACTACATAGTATAAAACAAAGTCGCTTTTTCTGTCCCTATGTCGCTAAGTCCCTATGTATGCTTATATCTTCAAAACTACACAACGGATTTTGATGCGGTTTTTTTAATAGATAGAGTGATTATGTATAATTCTACGCAGATGAAGTCGCGGGCAGAAGCTAGTCTCTGTTAAAAGAGTTGTGACACCAGTATGAAGTAAATCGCATTAGCGTGACATCTGTTTATGACTTCAGTTTTCATAAGTTATTTCCGTGTATTAAAAATAAACAAAGTTCCAAGTTTTCCCATAAGATAGCGGTCTACATCCATTCGAAGCAACATGAGAAATCATTGCGTGTTAATTATAATTAGACTTATAGTCTGTTTCATTAAGGAAGGTATGGCTGAAACATTCACTTTGACAAGTCTAGAGGCGAGGCTTCTTTGTGACTTGTGTCACCCTGCATGTTCAACAATTATCGATTATATTTTAGTAGCTTCTAACAACAATTGGTTCCATAAAAATATTGACTTCATATCGCTATCGCTATCACAACATAGTATAAGACAAAGTCGCTTTCCGCTGTCTGTCCGTCCCTATGTGTGCTTAGATCTTTAAAACTACGCAACGGATTTTGATGCGATTTTATTAAATATATAGAGTGATTCATGAGGAAGGTTTATATGTATAATACGCAGAGGAAGTCGCGGGCAGAAACTAGTTAATTGATAAATGCCATATCGGTATTATAGTAATACTCATGTCAGTTTCCCAAGATGCCAATAATTATAATTATTATTTTACGCTTAATGCCAAGTCATGAATTTTAAACAAAAGGTTTTAAAATATTATTTAACTTTATATTGTAATTGAGTGTGTAACATGTAAAATAAATACTCACTCAATATTTTAGTAAGTGTCTGGATTTTCAAATATAAGCGATTTTAACCGATTATCGAATTATACATAATTACCTCTTAGTTTTAATGACCATACCACGTAACCTAGTAACGTCTCATAAATAATGACTTTTATTGAAAATGTGTACGTGAAAATTACGTAAACCCAAAAAAATCGCCGTGGTTCTTACCAAGTATTGGTTTATTTCTATCCAATTTAATTTTGTATTTATTTTGTTGTCAAATCCTTCGTGAACGCTAACAGTTACATTCTATGGATCTGTAAGCCATACCTTCCTTATTGAAACAGATCGTAATTATTTTGTGTCTTTTGTAATCCTTTGGAAGGAAATAAACAATGGTACCTTTCATAAAACGCTGACGCAATTTATTACTATAATTAAAGGATACTCATCAAAGAGGTTTAATTATACAGTTTTTTTAATAATTTTGCATAGACATAAATTATAGTAAAAGGAATTATAGTGAAGTGAGCGGATTGTCACACGCGTCCTTTAATGTATTGGCAGCAGAGTTTTATACTGCACCGATTGCAATTATTAATACCTAAGTAACAAACAACTAATAAAAACAAAACATTTATTGTTTACTTTTCTTCGAAAAACATTAACTGAACCACATAATTTCTTTGTATTATTAATTGTAAAACAACCATTCGATATTTTTACTCCTGTCATATACCCTTTCATTCTCCAAAAATACTTGATTATGTTCAAGTTCGAGGTGATAAATATTATATACATGTGATGACATACATTTTTATGGAACATAAAGATGCTGTAATCTAAAATGAAATATAAATGTTTTTATTATATTGTCTTGCATTTTATTTTGCTAGGAATAAGTGGATAAGCGTCCAATATCCATCTACTTGTCGATAATGATTTATCATTATTTCACTACCGCAATCAGTAATTTTTGTAGTTGTGTAAATCCTTTTTGCTCTGCATGATATCAATACTAAAAAGACCTGGTCGACAACAAAACATAATGTTCTATATCTCTGAAACTGCGGTATCAGCGTAATTCGTCCCATTCGTTTTTCGTTCATTTCTTATGTACGTCTCATTCTGTGTTCGTCACTCATTCTTTATTCGTCTCGATCGCTATATGTCCCTATCGTTTTAAGTACAATTATGTAACCTCTCTTTCTTAACAAGTCTTTTTCGTTTTTCGTCACGGTCTTCCTAGGACTATGTCTTTGTTTGTGTCTCTCTTTTTTGGTATCATTCGCACTTTATCTTTAGTCACTTTCGTTATTCGTCTCACTCTTTTTTTGTCTTTAATGGTAACTCGTTCCGTTCTTTTTTGGGCACGTTCGCTAATCGTCCCGTACTAGTAGGTCTTAGTTGCTATTCATATGTCCTCCGGATCGGAATTCATAAACAAATTGAAGTTTATATGTCCCGTACATATACAGAACGGAAAAAAATCACTCGGTCAATAAGATATAATTAAAAAAAAAAATAAGATTGACGGAAAAAGATAGTCAAATAGTGACCGAGACGCAAAACGAATGTAACGAACTTAGAATTAGACTGAAAATGAATGAGACTAATCACGAATGTGACTAATAACGAATCCATGAAAAAAAATGAAACGAATAAGTGAATGAGACAAAAATCGAAAGGGAATAAGAAAGAATGAGTCCTAGGAAGACCGTGACGAAAAACGAAAAAGACTTGTTAAGAAAGAGACAGGTTACATAATTGTACTTAAAACGATAGGGACATATAGCGATCGAGACGAATAAAGAATGAGTGACGAACACAGAATGAGACGTACATAAGAAATGAACGAAAAACGAATGGGACGAATTACGCTGATACCGAAACTGCTTGTTTTGCTATTCAGAATTCCTTTCTTTGCTAATGCAAGTGCCCCGCCAAGACGAAAAAAAGAAGGCGAGGCACTACCTACCGTTTCTCGAACCATGTCGTTGTATTTTCAAACCCTCCCAACATCGTCCTAGTTGATACCAGAGTTTTCCTTTATTTCGATAGGCACCTACTAAATTAATATGACTTAACTTCACTATATATCAGATATCAAAGTAAATTTCCATGCTGGTCTGGGAGCAAAGAAAAAACATAGAATGTACCAGTTGCTTCTCTTCCCACACAGATGGTAAAAACCCGTCGAGAAAATAGGCGAAAACCATAGGAATCATGTTAAAGGCGATGCAGCAACCCATCACTATTTTGATTCCATTTTCCGCCTTCACGTCCACAATCTTACTTAACTTGGCCTGTAGCTCTTGTCACCTTAGGCTCTGTTTACCCCGTAAGGGATAAAGACGTGACTTGTGTATGTGTATGTAATTAATTCGAATAATTTAGTTACTAGCAAAGTTATTGATTTTTGTCACTTCTTTGTCGTAAAACTGTTGTACACTACCTACACTTCAAATAAATTCTGATTTAGTTAAATGGACCCCTGATAAAATTAATTAGCAAAGTAATTTATGCAAAACTAATTGACTAATAAGAGAAGAGTTCACTCTAACTAATGGGTTAGGTATTTATTTGCTTTGTTCTAGTTCAGATATCTTATTTCTCTTGAAATGAAGAAAAAATTAAAATCTTAAATAACGGTAAATTACCTGTTTATTCTGCGTATTTGACGGATATCGGCATCCAGCATATAAGACGCCATCACGGAATATGTTCAAATTGAGGGCCTGAAAACACACATTGCACATAGAAAACTTATTAGTGTCACTTTCATAAGTACTTAAAGCACAAATTAGTATATCTTGTTTAATATAATAAAACTAAACTGAACTGATCGAGTGTTGCCATACATACTTCGGTGTATTTGTCAGCCTGTTTGTGAAGTGCTTTCCGCCGGCGTTCGTGTCGCCACAGTGTATGTGTTTTTTCTGTTTAGTTTTATAATTTTATCTGGGTCCCACTGAAAAACAGCGTTGCGGCTTGCCGCAACATTATGCTGAGTGGGGCCCATTTCACACCATATCGGTAGGAATAGTTTCCTTAGTATACAAATTATTTCTCCTTGTTTTATATCTACGTATATCGAATGTGTGTAAATAAATGTTTCTCTTTCTTTCTTTCTTTTAAATAAAATAAAGAGGATAAAATTAAGGAAAAAGTTTATATCAATTTGTCCTGTGATAATCCTACTAATATTACAAATTAGAAACGAAGATAGCTGGTACAGTCGCCAACCCATATGTCGTAGCGGGCGATCTCATCAAATATTTCGGAGCATCCTAAAATTTCAATAAACTTGTAACATTAAATAAGCTTAATAACAGCAAAAGACGAAATTCGTCATAAATATAAGTGCAGCGACCTTTCAATAAAATCGGGACGTCATTGATCGTCAAAGGTATCGACGCAGTCAGGCTGATCATAAAGATCAGAACATTTGTGGAAAATATGCCTTAACTTAGTAACAAACAGTTTAAATTACAGTGAATTATGCATGCAAACGAGTACACTATAATTAGGTGACATCTTTCATTTTGGAAGAACGTATGAGCCATATTTGTATTTTGTTTGAAATTCGAATCACTATTATACATGTAAGGTTTACTTTCCACAAATGTTCCGATATTTATGATCAACCCGACTGCGTCGATACCTTCGAAGATCTGTGCCTTCTAATATTTTTACCTCATTGAAAGCCCCGAATTTAATGAATAGTCCCTGCTCTTACATTATGACGAATTGCGTGTTCTGATGTTATTAACCTTATATAGTGAGACAAATTTATTGAAATTTAATGTTGCTCCGAAATATTTGAAGACCTCGCCCGCTACGATATATCTGATGACGACTGTACCTACCCTAGATTAAAACATGGGCTACTTTTTATCCCGGAAAATTGCGTAATTCCCGCGGGACAGCGATAAAATAGCTCTTGCAGACGAAGTTGCGGGCAACAGCTAGAGATTTATATTTTTACGTAGCTGTCTCACTGCTGTCTTGGAAAATATAGAAATCTATTTATTGCTTGGTTTACCTAAAAGTTTATGGATTATGTAGTGTATTTTATCTGTGTATCGATTCGTGAGTCATAGGCGGTTTTGGCTGAAAAGCAGTGCTGCAGGTGTCTAACACCTCAGCGTAATGCTGAGCCAGCGACCGTTTCACTTTAACGAAGACACACAACGCTGATGATCTATTTATCATGTCTGTGTTTTTTTTTTCTTGTTTATGTTCTATAAAATTGTGTATATTCTCTTATATTTGTGTGTCTTGCAAAAAGGAATAAAATGTCTTCTTTCTTCTTCTTTAAATGGATAAAAAAAGGGTTATTTATTTTCATTCGTTTCATCTTTTACAAAATTTCCCAGCTCAAAACTCCACATCGTCCTGCCATCACCTTTTTGGTCTGCCTCTGCTCCGGTACTCATCGCATGGAATCCATCAGTTGCGATTATTTATTAAATTTAATATTTGCCGCATATTATTTATGGAACCTTACACTGCGCGCGACCCGACATGCATTTGGCTGGTTTTTCATATCCCGTTTTTGTTACCACGATTTTATAGAGATTTAAAGAAAATCTTCTTTAGCGCATTCACTGCCGGTGGTCATTCGCAGGACGTCTTCAAATGAAAACTTACAATGTGTGTTCGAATGACTGCTACATTATGACAGTGGAACTGGATGAAAGTCTCGAAAATTTCCGGCAATGAGTGTGCTAACTGATTAACTATACCTTATAAACAATCATCACAGAGAACAGCACTTGCGTGGCATTGTAGTAGGTGATGAGTCTAGTGATCCTTAGCGGAGGTCGGTTCTTCATCACCCTGGGCCCCACTCGCACGAGGATCAGGTAGGCGATCACCACAGATAGAATGGGCATCGGACTGGACATCATAAACCATGAGTCCACCATGGCACCTGAAATACATATAATTTCTTTCTTAATTTTTTCATACTAGATACTAAATGGACCATTGCAAATGTCAAATAGTCAAATAATGATACCAGCTTTTATTGTTTAGTGGTGTACTCTAAACTATCAACAATGTTTGTGGATACAAGTGGTATGGCCATGTTATATTTTAAGAAAAAAAATACGATTATCATAATAAGGCAAATTTAAAGGTTTATTAGTTTATAACACTAGCTCACACATACAAAAATCTATAATACATTTAATTTATCGTTAACTTTCGATAGTGGTGGCACATCACTATTTTTGAATTGCAAAAAACAGGCAACACAGGAAATGTCATTTTAGTATCTAGTAAGAAAAAAATAGACTAGGCAGGAGTTTTCGGAAAGCATGTCATGTTAAAAACTTTACGATTGCTTATGTGTATAACTCTTTATGGTATGTAAAAAATGGAAAAATTGCCAGTAAACTTGCAGAACCCGACTTACCCTGCTTGAAAATGTTGGTACTAAACGTTACAAGATACCACATAAATTATTGTCAACTTACTTTTCCCCACTTTCAGCGAGTCCAGGTATCGGTCAACTTTTTCCAGATAGCTCATTTTGCCCCTTTTTGTCTGAAAAATAAATAATGCGGTCTTTGTATCTACAAAGGTATCAAACACCAAAATGTCATTAGTACGTCACACCGCGTGCGATAAAATATTTAACCCCAAAGTTTTTTTTGTAACCGGCCAGTATCGTGTGAACATTTTATAAAGAGAAAGAGGTTTTAGTATGTTCTTGGATAAATTATAATCTCATGTAATTTTAAACAGTCAGTCGATTTGATTAGATTTGATTTGCAAGCCTATTTTGCATAAAAATAAAGATTTAATAAATTATAACGCACAAAAACTTTTTTAGTGCCACAAATTAAGAGGTACCTTACATTTAATCTATATGTCAATGTAAAATTATATCTAAAACCATCAAATCCTGCTATCTTTTAACAGAAATCTTGCAGACTCTCACATTTCTTGAAGTTATTTTCGAGGAGAGGCATGCATGTCGCATGTCTCTAACTCCAGTGATTTAGGATGTGCGTTGTTTGTCAGTCAGTCAGTCAGTTACTCAGGCAGTCATGCATCATTAATTTGTACTAGGACGTGTGATAAATGGCGCAGTAATGTCTTGGGGCCTTACCAAGACGTCTTAACGCGATTCAATTCCGAGTCAGTTCAGGTTTTAGCTGTCATTTTTAGTATGGATCTGACAGCGAGCGAACCTAAACTGAATCGGAATTTAATCGCGTTACGACGTCTTGGTAACCCCCCTGGTCGTCGCTTGTGCTAGAAATTCAGTTAATTTGTATCATAGGCACTTGTGCTTTGTTTAACGTTGTTCTCATCTCAATTTTAGAACAATCTAACAAAAGGAATACTATCTACAATTTGGCTCGATGCCAATATTGATCGAAAACACTCTTTCGTTTCGGTGAAACCTTTATATGGACTACACATATTTCAATAATATCGTATTAAGCACTTGTTATTCATTGTTTAAATGTGACTTCTTTGGGACAAGTAACTGTCTTGTCATTTGTAATGTGAATGTTGCACCAAATTTGTCAATGTGTCATGTTTTGAGAGGGCTTTTGTTAATAAAACAAAGTAATATGTCACTTGACTTCAATGGGATCTTCTATTAGTCTATTACTTATAATTTGATTCACACGAGCGCTTTCAGTGAGAGTATTGTGTGTATATAAATAAGTAGGTACCGTAACAGTTTCTGCGTATCATAATTTCTTTACTTTTATTTTTTATCATAGGAACGTTATGCCAAATTTAACAATTCATATTGATTATAAAACCCACCAACTATTGGCAATTTCGTCGATATAACATACGCAAACGAAAAATAACACAGTTTAAGCGACACCCAGCAACGGTAATAGTTACGTAACAGCTGAGTCAGACAGGGCTGAAGCTTTAATGGGATTAGGGCAGAACTCTGGTGACGCTAGAATAAAATGTCTGGTGCCTAGATAGGACTGAAACCTAAGCAAGTAAAGTAATAAGTCTCACCAAATTAATTGAAATGTAGGATTTAAAATAAAACTGTCTGTTTGTTGAGAAGGGTTAGAGTGACTTAATTTCAGGTACTCTTGGACTTAATGTTTTCTTAGACGTTTATTGTGGCTTTTGCGGAAGAGTCCACTAGAAAATATGCATAGTTCAAGAGAATATGTAGAGATCACTTGGTTGTTAGAGATACACAGCTTTTTTGTTCTTATAAATGTAAATAATGGGTTCAGTTCAAATTATACTCATAGAAGAAACAAAGTATTTCATTATCAACATCATTATCAGTCATAGAGCGTTCAATGTTTGACATAGGCCTCCCCCATAAACCTCCAGTTGCCTCGGTTGGAAGCGGCTAGCATCCACCATGAACCCACGACTTTAACCCGGTCATTCGTCCATCTCTTAATTCACTTCTACTCTGACTATACTTCATTGAAAGATGTTTTATTTGCGCAACCGTTTCAAGATTAATTAGTTCTACAAGTTGTATTAATCTCCTCATCTGTTTCACCCTCAGATAATCTATCTATCTGTAATGAAACTCAATATTCGCTCTTTGTCTTGATAACAGCTCCGCCCCACTGTAAAAAAAATCGGGCGCCTATGGTTTAGAAATTAAGCTTTTATGCACATAAAATACAAAAACCATGGGTCCTCGTTTTTTTTGCAAAGGGGTGTACTTGTAAGTTTTTATACCGTAACAAATACTATTATTATAGTTTGCTCCCGATATGCGTCGCTAGAGCTTTCAATTTGCCCAAAGTAATTGACATGTTAAAGCGAACGCATTTATGACATTTTTGTAAGTATCAAAAACCTTCTTTTTTTCTCATTCATTCCTCTAGGGATAGGTCAACGAAAATGCATCAATACAGCCATCCCAGTTGTCAAAAACTTATACAAGCTAGAGGTTCCGTAATAAATACGCAGACGAACTTTTTTACAGCCGTCAGCTAAAACGTTGGCGTAACGTTTTCACAATGAGAGAACATGATTGAAGTGCAGGAAAAAAGTTTGCAGAATTTTCTTAATTCTACCAATGTGAAATTGTACGATGATGGAAGAATATACATATAGGATATACACATAAGTTTGTAACCTGGATAAACATTTATAATACCTTTTATCAAAATAAACATTTGGAAAACCAATATTTCGTTAACAAAGTCGCGGGCAACAGCTTGTCGTCTATTAAATACTAAATAATTTGCAAGAATATGAAAAACATTTTCAATATAATATTCAGTTAACTATAGCTGCTCTATTGATGAATCCACAGTTTTGACTTACTTTACCAGTGTTATTTGCGGCAATGCGGCAACAACGTGACCTACAAAATACTTTACATTGTCGATTATTAACTCATTTGGAAAGTATAATTAATATTATTTGTTAGCAAAATTTATAAGTAAACCTTTTGTTAAACCTATTTGGGGACAGTAATAGTACAGTGAAATAAACTGAATCGCGTACCACTGTGGAATCATTTCACTGTAAATGTCATAATTACTTATTATGCACCTGCCAAATGAATTATTGCATCCAAGAACCATTTTTTTACCCAGTGATCGATGACAATTACATTTTAATTAGAAGTTCGCAATAAAACATTATTTTAAAATCCTTTTTTTATTATTTAATTTTAAACCGAAATTATTGTCACCCTGTGCCTAGTCAGCTTCACTGACAGTAATTGACGTATGCATCTCAAGAAATGTAGGGTGACTATGCAATTAGTCGGTTTTATCACTTCTTTATTAATTAAATAATTTAGGAAATAATAAATAACTTTAATACGCGCATAAGTGAGATAAAATTGGTTCGTGTAGGTATACTAATTCAAAGTCACCGTGCATAATCCTACCACGTCATTTGACATATATTATACTTACAAAAAGGAAGTTCTGAATGAAGACGCTTTAAATAGACAGACTTACTTCCACATTTATATTATTGAATGCGGTACGTAGATATTCAAATCAATCCGTATTATAAAGGTCGCCTACTATACAAAATTCCCGATTGAATACAAAAGAACCTTGAGCAGGTAAGCCAAACAAATACAAATTAAAGTGCATTTTGCAGTTATTTTAAATCAGAAGTAGATTTGACAGCTGCAATCACTTGTCGACTTGAAGGGTTTTTGTTGTCTTCGCAAGTGATAGAGATGGGGTATTATAAAACGAATTTTCCTGTCTCGATAGATTCCAAAATATCTGAAAGAAATTATAATGCACTTTGTTTCAGAGTTAAAATTTGAAAAATAATAAAATGATTTTTTCAAGTTTTTGAATATATAACGAAATTATAAAAACAATTTATTGAAAGAACATTTCAATTACTTAATATTTCGTGAAATTAATTAGTTGTTAAGTGACCATTTATATTATGAAGAAATGTTTTAATATTTTTTTTGTTTCATAATTTTATAATTTATTTTGTATTTGTACTTCTACGCCAACATTTTCAGAATATAGATATGTTGATAAAGTTGAGGTAATAACTGTACCTATCGTATTTTAAACAATTAACCATTTCTATTATATTCCATTCCATTCTATTCTAAATATTACATCGTTTTATATTTAATCTGCTTTTTCAAATGTAGATCGCTGAACAATAAGAGCTAACTGTACTGACAAATAAAAATATCGGATAATTTTTCCATACAAAGTCTGTAAAAGTGACTTGTTATTTTTCGCTCGTCAGTGTGTATGCAAATTTTACTAACGCCACTTTCTACTTCAGTGCCAATCTTATCGACATAGTGGAGATTCTTGAATCGAATGTCATCGACATCACTAGTGGTTAGTTTTCTGAATAACAAGCCTTGGTTTTGACCTGAAGTTTGTAGGTCAGTTTCCCTTTAGGTATCAAGTTGTTATGTTGACATTATTGTCTGAGGAAGGCGTTTTGTCCGTCCGTCTTACTTTCCCTAAGACCATTAGGGCTTTGCTAGGTCAATCGTTCTTCGAATCAAAGGCAGAATTTCTGCAAACAGTTAACGGTGTTTCAACAATAGCAAAAACGATACGTAATCAAAATGGCACCCTCCACAATTTGCTTTGAAATTGCAGTGGTCACGCGCATAAATATTGATGCGAATGTAGGTATCTACAGATACACAGATTAGAGTTCAAGTGTTACTAAAGAATTATGGATTTTTTTTCTGAAAAAAAAAATATTTATGATATTATTATTAAAGCCTACTCTCGTAGTTCGGTCTCTTGATATTATTTCACTTTATAAGAACTTGAAACACAAAAATGATTTAACACTACTTAATAACGTTACAAAAGAAATAACGACAGAATTTTTAATGGGAAAAGTTCATTAACTTAAGGCGGTTTTATTAATTCAGAAACAACTGCATGGAAGTAAACATGATTTTTTTTTGATGTGCAGAACAAACTTGAGTCGTCATAGTTTTAACTAGACTATTTATAGCCAACTAACATGATGATATTTATGTATAATTGTGGTTAAAACTTCCAACTGTTCTTTCTCACAAGGTCAAAGCTAGGTAGGTAAAGCAAGGTAGCAGGGTGGACGACATATTGTAACCAAAATAAAGTTCAATGACGTACTTAGTGCCTATATGATAGCTTATTTATAGACGGAACTAATCACTAAGGGCTAATAATAATATGATTCAAACAATTTTCTTTACACTAGTACTTTGCTATTTCCCACCATAAAAATTATTTTCATTTAATGCTAACAAAACACCCTAAAAATTCAATTTAATAAATTGAAGCAAATACATTTTATTTATTCATTTCATACTTTCAAACTTTGATTATTCAGTAATGGATATTAACTTAAATTTTATACTATTTTTGGATACTCGTCTTGCACTGATGTGCTGGTGTCTATTACATGTATTTATCACTCTCTCTCTATCTAATGCTTAATTTAGAGGAAAAGCTGTATTTTTTCAAAGTGATGCCAGGCTCAATATATTGATAATAGCAGCCGTTGCAGATTCTATGACATTAAACATTGATACTATGTTAAAATATGTCGTTGGCGCTAGTTTCATAATACGTATTACATACATACATAAATCACGTCTTTGTCCCTTACGGGGTAGACATGGCCTAGGGTAACAAGACCATTAAAGGAAACGTTTAGTACGATTTCGAATTTCATAATTACGTTGCATTTTTTAAACCCTTTAAGCCAATAAAGTGGTTTATTAAAATGAGTATTAGATACCTAATCCCCTTAAAACCAAAGTTATTTTCAAAAATAGGTAAATAAAAGGAAGGTAACTGAGTAAGTATTATAAATAATAATCAAATTTTAGAGTTTCAACCTTTTTTGGCTGTTGGTGGCTGGCTGGCGATAATCCATTGTGATGCGCTCCGGCAAATTAAATCAAAGAAAAAGAATAATAAGGCGGCCGTCAATTGTTTTTTGAAAATGTACGGTGCGCGGTCGGCTTTTCACGCGGACTTATGTTTAAACTGTTGTAAATATTAATAATTAATGTGTTAGTGTTTGGTGCAGTAGTGTAAATAGTGAATATAACGTTACGGATATTTGTTGCGGGTGTCTAGACATTTTTGTTTAGCGGCGGCTGTGGCTAAAAGATTCTACGGACTCTACACAGCGTTGATCGAAGCCGGCTTCCTTAAGGTTTGTGACTCATGGGTTGATTGTTACTCCTAATACCGCACAAGGAACAACTAATCCATGGCCTTGGTAACAGCCACCATCCGTCCCAAAACTTCCGAAAACTATACTGTTTGTGATTGAAGTTTTAATTTATCTGTAGTACTTACCTACTCGAATTAATTAGTTTTATTATTTCGTGTAGTTCAAACAATAATGTTGTACCTATTTTCTATATTATTGAACTTCTCTTAATGAGCTATGACGGATTAAAGTCTATTTTTAGTAGCGAGTCATATGTTATACAAGGAATTGGCTCGCAAAATGAGGCCTGCTATTAATGTAATGTAGATGCTTTTGCAGGAAAAGGTCAACATACGCGTTGATTGTAACCTGGCTGTGATAGCTCATATTTAAAGTCTTCATCTTTTCATTTTAAAAAGAAACTGTAATTTCGGTTTTGATTTAAAATACCTTCTTTGTGTTAGGAATCACTGTTTTGGGGTGAAACGAAGCTTGATCGCTCATTAAAAATGTAGGTTAAGCACTAAGGCGCAGAACGAGTATTTTCGGCGTCGCGTGACTCCATCCATCAACCAATTGAAAAACAAATGTAGGAATAAGGAACAATCTGAGAAAACTGACTCAAACGACACAAACCGGGAATTCATTTGTTGTTATTGGGGTTTTTTGAAGCCACATTGATGGTGAACAGGTTTTACTCTCATTTGGTGGTAAATTGTACTCATAGCTCTTAGACGCCTGCAACACCTAAGGTTTTATTCGCGCATTGTTAACTTAGAGCTTGAGCTGTGGCAAAGGTAGCATAACAAAAATAATTTATCGAGACTTGCTTTAAATTATTTTCACGAGTTTTTTACCTTAGGCATTGTCTACCCCGTAAGGGATAAAGACGTGATTTATGTATGTATGTATTCACGATTTTTACCCCACCGTGTCCGGATTTAGAATATAAGAGAGACCCATCTCTTCCCGCAGGTGTCAAAGGTGAATGAAGAACCAGAGAGACCGAGAGAGGGTAGCTGCGCTTTCTACTGCCAACTGCGAACTCCGGACTATGATGTGGAAGGTAAAAAGTAACCACTACAATACTTTTCCAAGAAAGTTGTCGTAAAAGTTTAAAATCATTACGACTAACATGACAATGTGACGAATAAGAAGAGAAAAAACTGGCACGCTCACATTCAGAAAATACTCAACATCAGCATTATTAAACAGAGTGAAGTATGTATTATCAAATGAATCAAGAATTTTTACTTCTTGATTTTTTATGTTTACTTTTACGGTTATTATTTTAGGAATTAAATTCGATAATAATTCTTGATTCATTTGATAGTACCTATCTTTTGAAAAACAGCGCTTTCTCTCATCCCTGGTGAGCAGTAGATGTTCCACGGGAGTTTGTAATTGTGTCGTACATACACATCATTCAAACAGATGACGCTTACGCGTATCAAGGTCACGTGACAGCTAGTAACAGATAGAAAAATTCGAAGGCTTACCTGCCTGCTATGGGTGGTGTAGGGGTATAGCACGCGTCACGGAATGACGAGGATCCGGGTTCGATTCCCGGTCATAGCTTTACTTTTAAAAATTCGTCAAGAAATTTAGAGTGAAGTATGTATGTAACTCTGTATAATTGTAACCCTTCATCAGTAACCCAGTTTTTACATGAATGCAAATAGGCTGACGAATGGATTTCTAAATAGCTATAAATAATTAAACAATATTTAAATATTGTCTACACAATAGATTGGGGTTATTTGTAAGTACTTATTACGAAACAATGACGAAGACCTCAGTTTGTCTTTCGACGCATTTAGGTGACTTCTTATTAACATGTTCTAAACATCCCGTCTTAATTGAAAGACAAATATAAACAGTTAGATTAAAATATGGTTTCAAACTTAAAACTCTGTAAAAGCTAATCGAACAAAAGCAGGCAGTTTATTAAAAGGAAGTTATTTGTTTATTTTGACTTACGTTCCCGGATCAAATATTAAGCGTTTTACAAGGTTTTTTTATCGTTAACTTATCCTTTCACTAAAAAATTACAAAAAAGATGATGCTTAAAGTTATGAATTATCCGTTGCCGGCGACTCCGTCGTTGCAAAATTCTCTTATTGCTCTTCTGCGGTATCTATGCAATTTACCGGGATAAAAACTGTTTTATGTCCTTTCTCGGAACTAAAAGTATTGCTATACCTATCGCTTACTAAATTTCAACTAGTAACAGAGAGACAGACAAACTCTCGCATATAAAATATTAGTATGGACATTGAAAGACAGCATCAATGCCGAGTCCAGGTTGTTCAAAGTTGTTGCGATTGTGACCCTTCGTTGTAGCAATAATCGTAGGTATGTATTTTTTTTTATTTGCACTATCTTTTAAAGCGTTCCTTGCATGGGAAATAAAAAAATTGAATAGGTAGTTTAACACTAACTACATAGTATTGTTACCATTTATCGATTCCTTGTTGTTGTTAGCATTGCGGTTTGCGAGATGTAAGAGTAAATGGAACAGTTTTTATTCCTATTTAATTGGAATGCTGATGATGTCTCAAGCCAGTTTTATGAGCTGTTTGAATTCTCGAAGTTATGGGTGGTATTTTATTGCTGATAAGTTACAATCGACAGTATCATAAAATAAAATAATGAAAAGGGATTGTTGTGCTGAATCGACTGAAAACGATCGCTTGTTGTTGAGAAAGATCCGTCATTTTAATTTCTGTAATGGGACTTGTAGTTTAATTAAACTTTTCACTTAATAATTTCCGCTCTGCAAAATTATGATCTTGAGTAACTTTTAAAGTAAATTTTTTTAAGTCCTAAGCAAAATATTTTTATTGGCTGTAAATATTAATGAAAATATTTAATTTATGCGAACAGTAATATCATTAGTTCTACATAACCAAGTAAATGCTATGCTGCATGGGACCCAAGACTAAGTAAGTAGCATACAAATCTGACCAAAAACATAGACAAAGGACAGGAAAAATTTTGATTCTGTCTAGGCTGAAAGAGAAAGCGACGCAAGATTTCTTCAAGGTTAACACCGCCCTGTTGACGTAACAGGGTTTGCTAGGGGTGGCTATCAGGGACCTAGATTTTGCATGAGAATATCAACTGAATTCTTGATTTCATATCGCATGCTGACGGATACATTTTATTTACTTCAAACACATTTTCTTCATAAATTAAATATAACTTTTCATTTTGCTTTTGAACTTTGCTTATCTTAGTTCTGAAGCTAAATTATTTTGATTAGGTCGGTCTTTTTTGGTCTCAAATGTTATTTGGGATCTCACACATAAAGTATATCTGACGGTGTATTCTAAGTATATTTGGTACACTGTTTCTTAAAATTGATACGGAGTATTGCAGCTGGTGTTTGGATTAGTTTAACTGAAAATACATGTAAATGTTTTGCCGGATTTTTTAATCGTAGTTGACGAATGTTTTTTATATTGATCGATGTTCAAAGTGTACGGCGTCAAAGGGGTTACTTAAATTAGATTCGAAAATTCCATGGCAAATCTTTACACTTAAGTTCATGAGTGTTCAACCTAAGTAACCCAACCTGCCTAAATTTTGCAGAATAGTATAAAGACACCTTGTATATTATACGGTCAGATCTATGTCAGTCGCAAACTGTACCAGTGTGTTTTATTGCTGCGAAGACTTGCGTGTAATAAAAATGGGACGGCGTCGTTTCTAGGCGTAGACCTACTTTTTGCATCACAAGGTTTAGTACATGCTTGTAGATTATCGTTTGCTTCCCTTCCATACCCCTACCCTACCATACCCCTGGTACTAACTATACCAACCACCATAGTAGTGCTGGGATTTGAGAAATTGAAAAAATCCTATTCCTGCGTGCTTTGCCCTTCGGGCATAAGGAGTACCTAAACCTTACTAACCTAACCTACCTAATACTCGCAGCTTACAGCACTACGGTGGTATGGTTCAGTCCCACCCTACCACCCAGGGGTAGTGCCAGCGGTATGGTGGGTCTTTACCCGTTTGCTTATCTAAACAGGCCTTAAACAGATTTCTTATTACGACCCTGGTGGAGATCACTTTGAATCATACCCTATAACCAAAATATTTACAATGGTAAAGCTGCGTAACGCTTGCACGATAAAATGGTGAAGCGGCTACGTAGATTTTGCATTAAATCATTAGCATAGGGTAGTTGGTATAGTGAAATTATAATATTGTGGCAATTCATGATCATCATCTGCATAACATTTGCAAGACGTCCACTGCTGGGCATAGGTCGTCCCCACGACGATCAGTTTTGTATCTACTACCAGCAGCCAATAGCATATTCGATGTACTCCTTATACAGATTTCTTATGACCTTACAAGAGATTGCTATAATATATTTTCTGTCGGTCATTAAACCTAGGATTTGAGGTGCCGCAAACGTATTTAGGCGTACGGATGCCCATAAAATTGCGACAAGGAGCGCTTGTATTGTAGTAGATTGATGCTATAAGCCGGGAGAGCTTCTGTCAGCGCCTCATTTGGTACGGTAATAAAAATAAAAAACAATTTTCGACCATTTTGACTAAGAAAAAATCTAAATAAATTCGTGTTGCCATTACTTAGATCGGATTTACTATACATGAAATGAGACCAAAAACTTTTACAAGACTGTGTCTGCGGGTATCTGAGTAAAATGGTCACATTTGTGGCCCGTATAAAAATTGGTTGAGTACGGCTGGTAGGTACTGGCTAGTACAGTAGGTACAGTCTACCGATATAGACTACGAAAGCGTGTCATCCAAATTATTTTGTTCCCGTATTTCAGATGGTCAACTAAAGTTACGAATTCATAGGCAACGCTGTTGATACTCCAACTTTTAGGCATTTCGAGGAACTTATAAGTTTGATAACTCTGAGACGTTAACTTTAGTACACTGGAAAATAAACTTTTCTCTCTGGTCATAACCCATGCCTTTGCAATACCGTTTATGCATTCTACTAATACTTCCGTTCGTCGTTTTCGTCGATATTTTGAACTAATTCTGCGATCTCAACAGAGTCTTCATCGTTTATTTATATACCTAGCTGTCGCAATAAAGACAAAAACCTATGACGATTTGCGCCCTTTACTCGTATTCTTGCGTGCCCTTTCCTAATAACTTTCAGAGCTGGTAAGCTCTAGATATTCCAGTTCAACGTCTCACATTTGCATAACGTCGCAAAAGTAATATTTCAACGTCATTTTGTGACGTTGAATGATTATTTCAATTTTAATGCTAAATGTTTTAATGTTTTTTCATTTATTAGATAAATTGCGTCTAATACGGCATTTTATAATTAAACATAGAAATACCGTTAATTATTTTACGTTAACGTCAAAAAGAGATGATTTCACTAGGGGTTTTAAAAAGTCAATGCGGAATTTGTACGTTTATGCTCACAAACTTTTTAAAGTTTGACAAATGGATTTTTAATTTGCTTGGTTGTATTAAACGTCGAATGTAAATCTTATTAGAATAAACTTCTAATAAAGTTATAGTAACTACAATAATATTACAATACACAGTCATAATAGTTTAATGTTTTTTGTAATAGATTTAACCGACCTTTCTTTTCTAACTTACGTAAGTTTTCTTTGAATCCTAAATTCAATTAAACTCCAATACCATCTTTTTGCGCATTAAAATATCTAATTTAACTATAACTAACTCTTTACAAACGCACGTAAGAACTTAAATGTTTGTATTCTTAGTGAAATAATTTAAACAATCGAATAACTAATTCTAAATGTTTAAAAAAGTGAAACAAGTTACGGTAAGGTTTTTCACTGAACCACCTTTTTAGTTTAAATATACTTCTTTATTTATTATATGACAAAACTAACTTTTTCACTCACTTTTCATCGTCACGTAACAAAATTCGGAAAAGCTCAACATGAGAAAAAAACGTTACAAATTTGTCATACTGCACGTTTTCAGTTTATTTTTAATCATAAAGATAAATAAAGAGACTCACCGTTCAAATTTCGAATAATACAGCCGATGTCACTCTTCCCGATCAATTTAAACCGTGGTTAACAGCCAGACCGTGCGAATGGTGCGGTGTTTTAGTCGCCACTGCGGCAGTATCGACCGGCCGGCTTATAAAATAAGTGGATAGCACGCGAGGTAACATAGACATAGGTTCCTCAAGATTGTAGGTGATGTTCTAATTTTAAAAATACAAAATTATTTTAATATTCACTATGAAATCTCACAAAAGATGATAGCCGGTATTACAATAATTCCCATGAACCGGCATGGTTCCAAAATAGAACGCATAACGGGTTGTTAACAATGCTGTGATTGATTATCGTATGTTAATTTCGACATAATTTCGAGTACTACGCCAGAATATATTATTATGTATTCCTGTATGAAAAGTTAATTGATACAAAGAAATAGAGTTCTTTTTATGCCCATAATGTTGAAGTTGAAGTTTATATCAAAAACTTCAATCATTCGAATTCAAGGGTTCTTTAAATCGTCAGGAACTTCCAAAGTTTTGCGGGTGGTAGGGCCTTGTGCAAGGTCCGTCCGGATCGCTACCACCATCTTACTTGCTAATCCTGCCGCTAAGTAGCAGTGCTTGCACTGCTGTGTTCCGGTGTGGAGAGTGAGACAGCCGGGGAAATTACGGGCACAAGAGGCATTTCATCTTAGTCCTCTAGGTTGGCAACGCATCTGCAATCCCTCCGGGGTTGCGGGTGTCTATGGGCAGTGGTGATCACTTACCATCAGGTGACCCACTTGCTCGTTTGCCTTCCTATTCATATAAAAAAAAAAAAAAAAAAGTAATAAAACATATTATCACATCATGCCTGAAAAGGTAAATAATGTTGAAAGATTAGTCCCTTTTCGGATCAAACCTGAAAAGGAAATGATCCGATAATTCTCTATGCATTGTTTTACAAAAAACAATTTTTTGTACACTCACAGTCACCTCTTAGGAATCTTGGGCTATTTGCCGCATGTCTTTATTTAGCCATATAAAGCAAATCAGGAGTACGTCAGACACAAAGCTTGTAACAAATTACATTAAACATACATACATACATACACACTGTCACGCCTCTTTGCCACAGGGATAGGCAGAGACTACTTTGTTCTACTTGCTACGATCCTGACATACTTCTTTTATTACATTAAATGGCTAAATTAAAACAAGTAGCAAGTGGCTCAATATTCTTGGGGTGGCTGTACCTACTGCATACTATTTCTTTGAAAAACGAAAAATATATTTTTCAATACAGTTGCTCAAAAAGTGCTCTTTTTTTGGCTGTTTCATGGGCTGCATCATGCAGTACCAAGTAAACGTCGTGCGACAGCACTCAGCCTAACAAGTAATGCAAGTAGAACCCCGCGTGCGAAAGGTTTGTTTTGTGCACTAGTGCGATTTACTTTTCTATTTTTTTTTAATTTCTCTTCGTTCCAATTCACGACTACTTACCGAAGAGTTATTATAATGATAGTTTGTACCAAGACGTAATAAAACCAAAAACCTATTATTAATGTAAATATATCAAAATATTGAGGTTTTATATTTTATTACTAGCCTCTTCATCGTTAATTTTTGAATGAATTTCTAAAAACAGTTCTTATTAAGGTGTCTGAATGGAACGGAATAGCGTGGGAATAGCTGCCGAAACGCCTGTCAAAGTGGAGGATTTTTTCCAACTGCAAGCATAGTTTTTAAAGTTCTAAAGGCAACCAGTAGTTTTTGTGTTTATACAATTTTAATATTTCTATAGACAAATAATCGAACATAATGATACCAAGGTAATAATAGTAAAGTGTTATATATTATACAATTATTTTCTTCTTACAAAAATATGTATTGGAAAAAAATCGGTCATTGAGTTGGCTGAATAGCAAAAGCCATTGCCTTATGAGATATGAAAGCTAACAAAATCGCCTTTAATTTGTCCAAAATTTTCACTGTCGAAGTTAGAACTTACATTATTCTGTGATGTATTTTTTTTTTCGCAACTGTATTAAAAAAAGGTCGTTCGATACACGCGCGGAAATGTCATTCTTTTCGCACTAGCATCGAAATGTACTATTTTGCGGGTCAGTGAGTTTTGGGCTTTTTCCTTTACTTGTGAGGTCTTAGGTATATCTTGCCAAAGTAATTCTATGTCACTTTCCCAAAATTGTCGTAATAATTATATTTCTGAGTACTTTATACTAGTTTTAATTTGATACCTCCGCTCGTACAGAAGAAAAGGATCTTGACAGACATACGGACGAACGGAAGGACAACGAAGTAAACGTATGAACTAAAAAACGCGGGTCAGTGAGTTTTGGGCTTTTTCCTTTACTTGTGAGGTCTTAGGTATATCTTGCCAAAGTAATTCTATGTCACTTTCCCAAAATTGTCGTAATAATTATATTTCTGAGTACTTTATACTAGTTTTAATTTGATACCTCCGCTCGTACAGAAGAAAAGGATCTTGACAGACATACGGACGAACGGAAGGACAACGAAGTAAACGTATGAACTAAAAAAGGTGGTTTTCATATACAAAAAACAGTTTATGAAATAAACGATATTTTATATACCTACACGTCAGTATAGTGTTGGTCCAAATACCCTTGCAAAGTTTCGTACCATAGGTTAAATTATTGAACTTCTACCTAACGAACGCCCACGTTTACATGGCTTTTAGTGTTTTGTGTTTTGGTGTTTTTTTATGTACGCTCTATTGTTGCTTTCACTATCTGAAATTTGAAACTCACACTTTGTCGGGCCGTCGTTTAATGCTCCTCTCATCTACTCAAAGGTTAACTGGTAGAGACCTCTTATAGGGATAAGTTCGCTTTAATGTTATTTTTATTTTTTTGTGAATTAGATATGTTTCTTTATATTTGTACGATAAAGCATTTACTTACTTACATACTTACTGACTTAATTTTAGTACTACGTCCACAGTGTATTTCGATAAAGTTACCACTTTGTCTCTATTTTTTATAATGAATTAGAGTATCTAACTTTGTAGGGGTGTTCAGATCAACTAACCAGAAAATTAGAGTTCGTGAGATATCATTAATGTTTTTTATGTCACTCATTATACTTATGTTCAGAGTGCTGGGGGTAGGTATGTACCCTAATTTGCACATTGAAGTGTACCGGGATGAATACCGATGGTCGTGCGGGGCTATAGACGTTTTCTGAGCACGATGCTTGAAGCAGCCAGTCGGCAAGCAGCTAGTAGATGCACCCATCAGCGCTGTTCGGTCAGTATTATTTAGACGAATTTCATGGTTACACATTATTAACATTAACTTATTGATCCACTAGCTATTATTATGGGCTCCACTCGCGTAAACTATACAATATACAGTGTGTTTTATTCATAAGAACATAATATTCAAAGAGCTGAAAGTATAAGCCACCTACTTGTCGTTGACACTTTTGACAAGACCGCCAAAAATAATGACTTTGGTCTGTTTCAATAAGGAAGGTACAGCTGACAGACCCTTAGAATGTAACTGTTAGCGTTCACAAAAGTTTTGACAAAAAAAAACACAAAATTGAATTGCTTAGAAAAATATCATGCTAAATTTGGTCTCCAGGCCTTGTTACCTTAGGCTTTGTCTACCCCGTAAGGGATAAAGACGTGATTTATATATGTATGTTATGTACAGAAATAAATCAATGCTTAGTATTCTACATTAATAACGTTCTAAAAAGAACCACGGTGTTTTTTTATCGTTTACATACCTAATTTTCTCGTCCAATTTTCAATAAATGTCGAGACGTTGCTAGGTTGAGCGTTTTCCAGAAACTAGTCCACATGTACATTTTTTTCAGAATTAAAATATTTTGGATTTTTCTTACTCAGAATCGTTTACCCTATCGATTCTCATACAAGAAAAAATGTGTCCCAGATTTTACTATGGATTTTTTTCCTGTTCGTCACGTTACATACCTACCTATATTTAAAAAAGTGACGAATTGGAATGGAAGTTTTGGAACACATTTTTTCTTGTATAAGGATCGATAGGGTAAACGGTTCTGAGTAAGGAAAACCCTAGTAAAATCTGGAAAAGATGTTCATGTGGGCTTTTTTTTGGAAAACGTTCGGTTACGTTCTGTAGTAATTAAAACTAGAGACGCGACTATGTATAATCAGGTAATCGGTTAAAATCGCGTAAAATCGAAAAAGACAACCTTCTAAAACATTAAGAGAGTATTTATCTTTCTTTCACACTCACTACACAATGAAAATCGACTTAATTGGTAGTAATAATTAGATTCCTTAGAACGTCAAATTGTATAATTAAGTTTATTTAAAAAGAAATCTATAAAACCTAATTGTTGAATAAGCACGACCTGGGAAAAAGCGTAAAATAGAAATTATAATTATTGTCTATCTTGGGAAACAGACATCAGTATTATTACCAATGTGAAAATATCATTTATTTTCTAAATTAACATAGTAAATTAATGTAGTCGATATTTTTTGGAACTGATTGTTGTAAGTATGTGCTAAAATACAATCGATAATCGTTGAATATGCGGCGTGTCAATGAAACCTCACCTCTAGATTTGTCAAACTTTCCTAATTTAATTTATAAACATGTTTAAGACTAGGTATTTGATGTCCAAAAGGTGAACATAAAATTATGTGCAGTGATTTTTGATATTAGCCTGGTACAGTACCTTACAATGAATAATGCGATTCGTAAATGTGGTGAATAAGATATGTAGCGGGAAATTAATGTAATTTCGCTTATGTGTGCACTGGCTGGCTTTAAATTCAAACGCTTTTTATTGCAAAAAAAATTCAGAAGGTATTTAGTAAAATTTAATTAATTAAAATAGCTATTTGATTTTAAAATACATTTTGGTAGAACTTTGGCCGTTTTTTGACCAGTAAATTGCCATAAATCTTGTATTTTCCATTACTTATAACTAATAAATATTGCACTTAAGTAAACATATTTTTCTTTCAATAAATAATGCAAAAGAATCTTTGAGAGACAGCAAACGTGGACTTCGCATTGAATTGTGAATACAATTATGACAGCACAAAGATTAATAATAATTTTATGCACCTTCATGGTTAGAAAAGCGGAAAACCACATATATTTTTTCCTAGACAGTCCTGTCAGAGAACAGAACTGCATACCTACCTGTTTTTTGTGTTGCTTAGAACATATTTCAGACTAACCTATTTTATTAAATGTTTCTATATTCAATATCTCTGAAACTGTAAAACCTGCATTGGTCAAACCATTAGATTGCTCAACGTAAGAAGAAAAGCATCGATATCAAACAGGATTATTTTAGCACTCCAATACTTCAAGTTTGAAATTGGCGTTTTCCCTGAGTTCAACAGTGACTTTTATTTCGCATTTAAAGAAAAAATAAAACAAAAGTTACGTACATTGAGACATTCATATTTGATTATAATGTAAATGCGGACAGAAATAACTATCCCAGACTCCCAGTTCATCTCTTATTTTTTAAGTTGTCCAGCTGGTAGGCATTGCTGAGCCAGGAGTACATCTAGGTGCACGTGGGTCATGTGTTGAGATTGACGGTTATGACCAACGTCAAGACACCTGACTTCATAATAAATGCCTACTAGCGGGAGGGTCAAGTTATAATCACTACATAGTATAAAACAAAGTCGCTTTCTCTGTCCCTATGTCCCTATGTCCCAATGTCCCTATGTATGCTTATATCTTCAAGACTACACAACGGATTTTGATGCGTTTTTTTTTAATAGATAGAGTGATTCAAGAGGAAAGTTTTTATGTATGTTTCTGGGTGTTTCTATGAACCTTTCACAGCTAGCGACGTGTTGCCTTTATTGGAATACATTGAAATCAGTAGTGGCATTGATGCCTGTGCATTCGGCTACTCTGTCTCGGTGAAATTGACCCCACTGACGCGACTGATGCTTCTTTGCTACTAAACAATAGACTACCTTTATACCCTAAAATTTTTATAGATGACGTAATATACTCTTCTGTCATGTGTTTATTAATAAAATTATAATTCATTACATTATCAATAGTATTAAATGTTGAATCCACTTTCAACCTATACACCCACAATCTTGCTAAACGTTGCCTAGGCCTTTGTTACCTTTGGGTCTGTCTACGTGTAAGGGATGAAGACGTGATTTTGTGTGTGTATGTAGTATTATTTAATTCTAGAACATGACTATCCGACTCAAACATCGTGAGTCTTTTAATTTTAGCTATCAATACTTACTTAACATGACATTTAAAAAATTAAAATAATCAATTTAGCCGTTTAGTCTACTTTCTAAGATTTAGTCGAGCAAGGGCAGTCAAAACGAATTAGATTGTAATGTGTTAGGATAGGACAGGAAGCGACCAGTTTCGTTTCATTGGTCAAGATAACTAACTAGTCGAATATACAAACTCTATTCCGATTTAACATGTCCTATTCCTTCTTTAACTCCATTAAGTCCATTTTTATGGCCATTTTTATGGCCATTTTTATGGCCATTTTGAGCACCATTTTGAGTACCATTTTGGGCACCATTTTGAGTACCATTTTGTGTACCATTTTGAGCACCATTTTGAGCGCCATTTTTAGTACCATTTTGGGCACCATTTTGAGTACCATTTTGACCACCATTTTGAACACCGTTGTGAATTCCGTTTTGGACGTCATTTTCTTTCTTCACTTTATTAGGCTTAATGTAAGATTTTATGTAAAAATCTATAAACAGAACCAGCATGAACAAGTTCTGTGGTAGAAATACGGCAGCCGTCCAACGAGGATAGGCGCAATCCGTCTTAAACACCAATATCGACATGTGCACCACGAGCCAGAAGAACTGTAACTGGAAAAAAAACGAAAACTTCAGTTTCACTCAAAATTGTAAAAACCCGGTAAAGTGAGAATCAGACGACATACAAAGGATTCCGTACCACAGTACCGAAAAATCACGTTACTTGTATGGGATCCCCTTTCATTTAAAATTCAATTATTTATTATTACCTATTTGTTGTAACAGCGATTATTGTATATCGTTATACATGTAAATACCTCTTAGATTTGAAAAGTTACAGCCATGTTACACAAGGGCAGGCAGACAGACTGTGAAAGCGTAGAACTAGGGTGTGGTAGATAAAAATAAACTTGTGCATGCTTACAATTTGCAATTGTGTGATGTATTTCTTCCACCACATGGAGCTCTTTAAGCTCGGTTTGGCTACCGTCAGGAGATAATAACCGTACATAACGACGTGAACGAAGCTGTTTATCACCCCCACCAGGGTACCGTGACCTCCTGAAATAGAAAAACTTCTCATAATAATAACACAAAATTTAGCAAAACTTGAATAATCAATGTCAATGGACAAGGAAAAGTAAAGCTATGGCTGGGAATCGAACCCGGATCCTTATCAATCCGTGATGCGCGCTTTTACCCCTACATCACCCATAACAGTTGGGTAATTTTTCGATTTTGTCATATGTACCAGCTGTCATGTCATTTCTTCGTGAATATTGTCGCCAAGCGCCATCCTGTTTGAAATAATGTGTCTCTACGACACAATTACAAACTCCCGTGGAACATCTACATTCAATTTATCCTTACGTGTCTTATCTTAAAAAAAGACTTCTCGAAGACATTGTCACACTTTTCTCTCGAATTACAAGATAACCATCACTTAAAATGTTGTTGTGTACTTAAAGAAACTCACAAATTTTAAAAATCAACCAAGTAACTACTGAAAAATATAATTTATTTTCTTTCTTAAATAAGTTTGTTAAATAATCGAAGGAACGTATGAATTAGCTGCCTCGAAAATATCTGAAATTGCAATGTCTAGATTTTCTATGCATCGTATTGATGGGAAATGACAACTTATCGATGTGGGTGGGTAAATGTGGCAATTAACACCTAATGAAGAGATTTCGGGAAATGGTGAAATTAATCATGATAATTTTCTTGGAATTGGTGTAGTTCAATTCGATTCAATTTTTAGGAATGGGCTCCATCAAATTGGGTGTAGTTGATTTCAATATTTATTTTAAACCATGACGGACACGGACACTACGGACAGTGCGTTGGTGCCTTTGGCTACGCTAAACGTCATGTCGTATTGGGTACTTTATGTATATTTTATTGACATTTCCAATCACTAGTAATTGTCTATTATCACCTTCGATGTCACGTTTGTTTACATGATAAGACACGTAAGGATAAATTGAATATACTGTTCACCGAAGACCTGAGATGGCGCTGTTTTCAATTATAGATACTACCAAATGAATCGAGAATTTCGTTCCCGATTTTTGTATTTATTCATACGGTTAACCCGTTAGGAACACGAATATGTCCAGAAACCAATACCAATTTATGTATGCATATTTAAATTAACTTAAGTATGTGTACATATTTCTTCTTCTTCTCTCCTTAATGGCGGCCGTAAGGCTTGGGCCAATGTCAGTGCGGTAAAAATATAATTCAAAAATCTTGTGACAAAATGTCGGCAACGTTGTACGGCAATGGTCAAAGACCCCCTCCCCCCCTTGTCGGGCTCTTAGCCAACGGTCAATGATATCCCTCAGAAACTGCCGGGAAATCATTAGCCGATGCCCAGGGTGCACCGGACCAAGCACTGCTTTCCCCCCCGGGCGGATATGTGTATATTTTAGTCGTGCTATTGTTATGTCAATCGATCAATCAATTTACAGGTAGGTATTTTTGATAATAAAATGTTTCTTACAATTACTTTATAAAACTTTTTGAAATGGCTGCTATATTTTACCTGGGTAGTACGTCGTAGCTGCCCAAGTCAGCCCGACCATGCCGAAGTGATGATAGACGTGCAGAAAAGATATCTGATTGAACTTTTTACGTAATACGAAAAATACCTGAAAATAAAGAATGTTATAAAATAATACATTTTCCCACATTTAACCACACACACTCTATATTTAAGTAAATAAATATTGTTAGTAAATAATTCAGAAATTAATCAGAAAGAAGATGGATAACAAATTGAATGGTTTCAAATTTAGTAGTGTTTTAAATTTTTATTAAATAAGGGGTATCCGATCGAAACAGCAATCGTTTTCAGTTTAGTTTTTGGTATATTAGAACCAGTAAATTAAACATATTATGTCGTCTTAGAGGGTAGAAGAACAAATTCGGGATGACCAAACTTACAGTGTCCATGAGGTCAAGAATCTTGAGGAGATAGTAAGCGTACACGAGTGATGCTATCTTTAACGCATGATCAGTGTTAGAATAGTCGACTGGTTCACAAACCCACCGGTAGCGGAAAGCCCAGGCGTATATCAACGACTGGAAATAATTTAGAAATAAATTTAAAAGATACCTTATAGAAAAAAATTTTGAATATGCCTGAACTATAAAATAAACATTGTGGACAAAACGGAACAATATAATTAATCTGAACACACTCATTAAGTCATGTGTGTGCAATAGGGAGTTGCCAGGGTAAGGTGATGCAACCCAATATGTACGCGTTGTCTACCCTGGTGACTCGCCACTGCACGTTCTAGGGTGAAGGTCAATTGTTTGTTGGTGTGGCTGTTTCACCCCATCTCTCCAAGACATTGCACAGAGATGTGGGATTATTCCATCCGTGATGTCAACGTTAGGCAATAGGCACCGCAGACAGTCATATTCTGATCAGATTGCAGGCAGATAAAGTACGGAGTCAGGTATCCTGATATTATCTGACTCCACATGATGCCTATAAGCGAAATGGCCAAATTGTAAGCGACTCAGCACAGCTATGATTACCAGGTCAAGTTTCGTTTAGTGAATCAAGCCCCAGTTGTGTTGTTTTTACTGTCACCATTGATACTAGATCGATTTCCACTATTTACAATTTGGGGCTCTTTCACTCTTCAAAGCTAGAAATATTGTTTCTAAAAACAGTGTTTGCGCCTTTGGCCTCATTTGTTAGTCATCAAGTAATTTACTATAGCGAATTTTATACGCCCACAATCATGCTAAACGTGGCCTTTAGGTCTTGTTACCTTAGGTTCTGTCTACCCCGTATAGGATAAAAACGTGATTTGACGTGTGTGTGTGTGTGTGTGTGTGTGTGTGTGTGTGTGTGTGTGTGTGTGTGTGTGTGTGTGTGTGTGTGTGTGTGTGTGTGTGTGTGTGTGTGTGTGTGTATGTGTGTGTGTGTGTGTGGGTGGGTGGGTGGGTGGGTGGGTGTGGGTGTGTGTGTGTGTGTGTGTGTGTGTGTGTGTGTGTGCGTGCGTGCGTGCGTGCGCGTGCGCGTGTGCGTGTGTGTGTGTGTGTGTGTGTGAATTTTTGGTATTTAATATTGAATACCTACGTCGTTGTTCATAGGTGCATCGAATATAATTTGCGCTTTGGCATTTAACGCTGTGAATACCTACTCTTAACTATCTCGCCGCAACGTCAAATATAAGAGACGTCACCCATATGGTAGACTTTTTTTATTGCGATGCTTTAAATTGAACCTAAACCCCATTGAACGCAGGTTGCTTTTGCATTGAAGTAATGGACGTATATTTTGTATAGGTCGTTGGCGTTTGAACCTGCGGTGCTGATATTTTGTGTCGTTGGTGTCAAAAAGGTTATTACTGTACGAGTTTTACTGAAGAGGAATTTTTGAGGAATTTCTAGCTAATAAATACATTGCAGGTGGTAAGAGATTTCGTAGAAGGACTATCAGCATCACTATACCATCGTCTTATTTAGCTAATCCTGCCTAATCCTGCCGCCAAGCAGAGGTGCTTGAGCTGCTTTGTTCTGGCGTGGAGAGTATTTAAGACAATCAGTGAAATTTACTGGCACATGAGGTTATTTTATTTCAGCCCTCTAGTCTGGCAACGTAACTGCAATCCGCTAGTAGTGCTCAATTATACACGCTGACTTTGAATTAGGACAGGAACCATTTTTTCTTATTCAGTAATCGATGGCAATTTTATTATAATTAGAATTTCTTTCATTTAGGTACCTAAATGAAAGAAATTATAATTTATGTCACGAAGCGCGCCAAAACCAGTGAAAAGTGGATGTTATTGGACCTCACGCGACACTGGCGTCTCTAGTGGCAAATCCACACGCGATAGCCCCCAGTGTCACCCTCTGCCTATTACTACACTCCATAACATAACTGACGTATGCACCTCAAGAAATATAGGGTACATAATAATATTTTACCCCTTTGTTATTATTACGTAATTCAGGAATTAAAAATACTTTATCACACGCACAGTTTAACTTTGCCCAGAGAGTAAGATATTGGTTTGTGTATTCGAAGTCACCGTGTATACTATCAGGTGGCCCACTTGCTCGTTTGTCCAAGATGTTCTGCTTTTCTCTTACTGATTCCATTGCTGGTGGGAAAATATTACTACTAATTGTATCTATTATAGTAGAACCTATAGTTATAGTGGGAAGAGACTCCAAGGTCTGGAACATAAAGATAGACATAAAATGCAAATTTGGCCTTCATAGGTAAGTACGTACATAGTTTTGATATGGTGATATTTCCAGAATTTGGAGAATCTTTTGTGATCTTACTCTAAACAGCCAGTAAAGTTTAGATGACTAAGAAATAGATTTTTCTTACCTCAACAAAAAGTTTTGCACATGCAACGATCTGTACTGCATTGTACACTATGAGGACCTTACTCAAGTCGTATGCTGGTCGGTTTTTCATCCATTCAGGCCCCCATTTTAGCACGAACATGAGATAGAGGCCTAATAATGCAATACCTTGGTGAGGTTTTGCCACTAAAAACCAAGTGTTGGTTCTCGGGTCTGAAAAAATAAAGAGATGAGGTGAAAAAAAAAATACTTACCTCGTGATAATGTATTTATATTAATACATAATACATACACAAATCACGTCTTTATCCCTTCGGGGTAGACAAGGCCTAAGGTGACAATACTTGTTCACGTTTAGCAAGATTAATTAGGTAATATTAATAATAATATTACTTAAAATACACATTTTGTATTTCAATGTTGTTTTACATGTAAATATGCCCAGTGCTTCGCAAAATGGATCAATATTAATGTCCAAATTATTAAATAGAGGACATTAATTCGTTGCGTTGGAGTGTTGTGGCTGATACCTGCTATGACTTCGGGTGGAGGAATAATTATTCATTTATGTATGAACTAGACCACGATCAGAATGGAATTGAAAGATTGGTCATCACTACATAGTATTTAAAACAAAGTCTCTTTCCGCTGTCTGTCTGTCTATCTGTCCCTGTGTGTTTAGATCTTTAAAACTACGCAACGGTTTTTGATGCGGTTTTTTTTTATAATAGAGTGATTCAAGAGGAACACTTACACTTATGTGAAATTCTACGCAGACGAAGTCTCGGGCAAAAGCTAGCTAAATATATACAACAGTACATGTATGGAGTGTTCCCTTTAAATTTTTATTTGTATTTTAACTACGTGAGTAAACTGTGGTAGCCTAGTGGTTTGACCTATGACATCTCAAGCAGAGAGTCGTGGGTTCGAATTCAGGGCACCTCTGAGTTTTTCGAACTTTATGTGCGAAAATTACATTTGAAATTTACCATGGGCTTTTCGGTGAAGGAAAACATCGTGAGGAAACCTGCATACAGCTGTGAAGCAATTCAAAAATGTGTTTGAAGTTCCCAATCCGCAATGCGTGGGAACTATAACCCAAGCCCTCTCATTCTGAGAGGAGGCCTGTGCCCAGCAGTGGGACGTATATAGGCTAGAGATGACATTTTAACTAGGTACAAAAATATACTCAACGGCACTAAAATGTGGTCTAGTCTCCATACAAAATTACTGATTTTAAAAAAGTTTCCTTTTACTACATAGTTTTCGAGTAAAAGACCTGTTCCGTTTTTGTCATGTAGGTACCTATCTTTAATTTGAAATATTCTTTCAAAATAAAATATAAAGACAAAGGATATTTCTTTTGGAAAATCCCAATGTGAACTGTAGGTACTTACTTTTCACAAGAACTGCGGCTAGCAACATCATTATCAAATAAGGACTATTACGAACTGTGGGGTGATGCCGCCTTGCCGTGTACGCGTGTGTGCGTCTCTACCAGATTGCACTTATGTGCGTGCAACTGTACAGTCAGCGTCATATAGTATAAAATATCCAACGTGACCAAAAAGTTCGACACACCATATTTTTATGTGTACCTACCGACCATTTGACCGACTTGGATGCTTCCAACTATGACCGTACTCCCACGGCGAGACGTAGTCTAAACCGACGTGGTTTGGCCATGCTCGCAGTAGTACTGAGCATCGTCTTTTTATTGAAGTAGATGTGAATTTTAAGTTAAAGTGATTTAAAAAAAGGTTAATAATATTGCAGCGTCAACAATGTTGCCAATATTGCTGCGTGCCATGGTGTCGGTAATTCTGCTAACTATATCGATTGGTAGGATATTGAAGTTCACCTTTCTACCTATACGCCCTCATCACAATTATGCACATGCTAAACGTGGCCTTTAACTATTGTTACATTAGGCTCTGTCTACCCCTTTAGGGATAAAAACGTGATTTATGTATGTATCTTTAATTAATTAGTTTTAATTTGAATTGAATAAAACGATCCATCTTAGATTATGCACAACTTTACTGTATTTGACATGACTTTTGTTGAAATTATTAAATTAGTCGGCTGGATAGCGTATTTAGTGTTCCGTATTCTGTACGTCTGCCAAGGAATGATGAATTAGGTACACCTTTCCAAGGAGTTAGACAAATGAAAAACTTTGCAAAGAATGTCCCCGCGACGTAATGAATTAGAGACGCTTTATCTGCTATTAGAAATGTTAAAGATAACAGATATTCGTACTCAATGTGTCTTCGTTGTATTAGATATTAAAAATCTTATGATTATTGAGACTAGAGATTGTTTTCCATAAACTTAAAAGTTGCAATTTTTATTTTCTACAAATCTTTTGTTCATCATATTCTTGAAGGAAAAGCACTTTCGTCTATGCTCCAAAAACTGGATTGCCTAGTCTAGTAGTTAGAGAACCAGACTGGCTTGAAGTCTGAAGTTTGAACCCCGGTCGAGGCAGATATATATCTAAGATAAGTACAAATAATTATACTTACTTCCTGGTGTTTAATGTCATAAGTGCACATTTAATTAAGCCAAAATGTTTATCTATGACCTAGTGCCCAAATTACCTATACAATTAATTTGGGATTATTTTATCGGGTGATATTTCTTTATTAAATAGCCTGTTCAATCCCAATTTTTTAGCTTGTTCCTAAATAATTGCTTATATTAATAAAAGCTTGTTTTTAAATAATATGTAGGTAAAAGTTGCGTACTCTTTTCTTTTGTAGTAAATAATAAAGAATTCCGTTTATTTTTTGCTTTTTAGTTTTTCATTTTTGTTTTTTTTTTCAGTCAGTTTAAAAAAATGTTTGTTTATAAATTATATTTTAAACGTAGAGACAGGACGTAAAGTTCCTAGGTTACTTACCTATTATTTAAAACCATAATTTCAGTCAGCCTTGTCAGTCATCAGGTTGACGCAATGAATCAGACAGACAAGTTGTCATACAGTGTTTCTAATAAAAAAGTCGTACTTCACAGACACGTAGGTAAACACGTAAACTTCATAATCACGTTTTGAGAGATGTATTGCATATTTATGGTTTTTAATGGATTAAACTGATAGGTACAATAGCTGAAACGGCGTACCTATGAAATTTTTCACTTCGAGGGGACTTTTTCATTTCTTTAGCTGCTCAGAAATGCATACCTCGTCATCAGTCTAGGGAGACATACAGTATGTAGGTATACGGAACGCGAAATGCGCAGCCGCCTTGAATTTAATTTAAAATTTGTGGATTCAAATCCTGACAGTTTGGACACATTAAATTGTATTTCAAAGAAGACACTCTCTGCCGTGCTGAAGCAAAAAAGCGGTCAACTGACAAAATCAAGTTTTGAGTTAGAGCCAAAAAACGCGGCAATTTTTTTAAAATTAATGCTGGTTGATATCTATAAATCTTTTGTAATGTTATCATATACTAAAAGATAAATAATTTTTTCAGTTTTAATTATGAAATAGTTGCTTCTATTTTATATTAATATTTAATTTAAACCTGGATGGGAGTGTTATAAAAGGAGAAGAGTGTGTGTTAAAAAGATGGAAGGAATATTTTGAAAGTTTGTTTGAAAGAGCAGAAAAATTAGTGCACGTACCGGCTCATGCCGGAGAGATGAATGAAAGTAGTCAGGAAAATGAGATAGGTATGGATGAAATTGTGAACGCCATGAAAAGAATGAAGTTAGGAAAGTCTGCGGGGTATGATAGGGTGTCGGTCGAAATGCTGAGAGCTGGTGAAGGCGTGGTAGCTAGTCAGTTGTGTCACCTTTTCAGCTCGTGTTGGACGAATGGTCGGGTACCGGAGGATTGGTGCAAGGCCGTGATTGTGCAGTTGTATAAGGGAAAGGGGTCACAACTAGACTGCAAAAACTACCGCGGAATAAGCCTTCTCAGCGTCGTCGGCAAACTGTACGCAAAGGTACTGATTGAAAGAGTTATGAAAGAGACCGATGAGAAAATATGGGATGTACAAGCGGGTTTTAGAAAGGGAATGGGATGCACAGATCAAGTCTTCTCCTTGCGGTGTATAAGCGAAAAGTATATGGCCAAGGGCCAGAAAATATACTGCTTATTCGTTGACTTGGAGGAGGCTTACGACAGAGTGATGAGGAATGAGTTGTGGTCAGTATTATCCATGCATGGGGCGCACAGTAATCTGATACGAGCACTAAAATCTCTCTATGAGGATTCTAGTGCTTGTGTGAGGATAAACGGGGCGTACACGGAATGGTTTAGCATTGAAAAAGGTGTTAGACAAGGTGTGTTGCGTCACCGTGGCTGTTCAACCTATTCATGGATACATGCCTGAGTGATTTGAAAGGGAATGACTGTGGAATAAGAATGAGTGGGTTAACCATCAAACGCCTCCTATAAGTACGCCGACGACCAAGAGTTGTTGGCATCGTCGGAGGAGGAGTTGCTGATGATGGGTATGAATTTTAATGTAAGCAAGACGAAAGTTATGCTGTTTGAAAAAGACGACAGTATGACAGAACGTGAGATTGTGATTGCGGGTAAGAAAGTCGAACAGGTAAAAGAGTTTGTATATCTGGGTTCGACGTTTACGAAAGATGGGATGTGTGAAAGTGATATTGAAAGAAGAGTGAATGCAGGAAACATGGTCAATGGGGCGCTGCGCGCCTTTGTGAGCAGTGAGAAGGTGTCGAAGAAGGCGCGTCTGGCTGTCCACAGAGGGGTGCTCGTTCCAACATTAATGTACGGTAGCGAAACTTGGGTATGGCAAAAGAAGCAAGAAAGTAGAATAAATGCAGTAGAAATGAGAGCGTTAAGGAGTATGGAAGGTGTATCACTGAAAGATAGAATCAGGAACAGTGTGATAAGGAAACGTGCTGGTGTGAAAGAGGATATAGTGACTAGGATAGAAAAAAGTATGCTTAGTTGGTTTGGGCATGTAGAGCGGCTGGATGAAAGTAGACTAACTAAACAGATCTATATGGGGAGTGTGAATGGTAACGTTGGGAGGGGAAGGCCTAGACGGACGTTCCGAGACCAAATAGGAGACGTGTTGGAAAAAGGTCAGGTCAGGAGTACCCGAAACCGACGAGCATGTATAAAGAGATTGATGAATGTGGATGAAGCGAAAGAAGTATGTCAGGATCGTAGCAAGTGGAACAAAGTAGTCTCTGCCTAACCCTGTGGGAAAGAGGCGTGACGGTATGTACCCCAAAATCGTTTGTTTTCCTTTCTGGTTATGTAAAATAATTCGAATTTTATTTTCAAAACAGTACAAAACAGCGGTCATAGACGCTTAACTGCTTTAAAATCATGTTTTTTTTTAATAACTACGTGGAGATGGCCTTAATATAGGAAATTAACTACGACCACATAACTAGAAAGCAGTTTTTGGATTTAGCGTCTTTTGAATTTTGTCTAATAAGTGTATTTGTTCATTGACTTCAAGATTAAAAAGCGGCTATCGGTACATTGCTGCCATTTTAACAAATTCACTGTTTCCTGTTTAATTTATCATTCATGACCACATTTTATCGTGTGCATTTTACTTAATTAGATGCATATAAGTTGTTGTGTACTAAGCTACAAAAGTTACTATAGTTTTTAACTATCCTATGGGAACTCTTTTATTTTCCGGGATTAATAGTATCTTAAACGTTGATCGATTGATCAGGTATATAAAGTACCACCATGCAAAAATTCATTTAAATTTGTTCGACAGTTTCGGAAATTAGCCTGTACAAACAGACAGAGAAACAAAAAACATAAATATCTGGATGTGTTCTATTTCACTTCGTACATGTCTCTAGACTCGGTTTTTGGTACATGAGATGGCGCATGTCGATTTGTTCGGTAAAATATCGGAACCAGCGGGGGCGAGGAAGAGGGAGGCGAGCGTAGTTAGCCGCTTCGTAGTCATATAGTATTACGGGATAATCGCTTTTTAGCTATGGAAACAGTTAAAAAAAAAAACATTTACTTAGCGTAAGGGTTAAAACGACATTAAACCTTAGGTTTTCAAATAAAATCATGGTACCAATGAATACAATTGTATAGTCGCCTGTTAGTTACAGCTTTGCTAGATAATTAATTTGAACGATTCCAAGTTAAATGGCATTCAAAGTTGTTTAGTTGCGCTTTAGTGTATCTAAAACTGATAAACGCTTTAAAGTTTGGTAAATGCCGTAAAAATTAGAAAACAATCCAAACATTAAACTACCTACTTTAGCAGCTTTATAGTCCTGTATTGCGGCTTAGTTGCCTTCAAGTATCGAAAAGTATTTTTTTTCTGCTCATAACTGCTATTTTTGGAAAAATATTTTTGACACTGTCAGGGATAGAATAACCATTCCTAGACAGATCGATAGAGTTTTTTTGCTGTGTAGGATGGCGTTAAAATGTGTAAATTGACCCGATGTCACTAAGCCGCCTTTTAGTTTGAGCACGGCAGCTCTGTATTCAATACTTCGATGAAATTGCACAAGGAAAACATTTTGTTTAAGGTAAACAAACTTGTGACCACAAAAATACTTTGCTGCTCAAAATAAACTTACCCGTCAAGTCTTCAAAGACGTATTTGTAGCCATGCCACGCGGTCCTCAAAAGTAGCGCCATTTTAAAATATCTTCAATATTTACTGATTTTTACGTGTTTTGGATTCAACCGAGAAATGCTAACTGCGAACTGCCAGCGAATCGTCTTAGACCACAAGCAAGGTGAACTTAGCGGTTAACTTGCATCACGGGCCTGAGGAAACCTGCCTATTCAAAAACTATAATCACACTGAACTTACAACATTGATTGTAATTAAATCAGTGGTGGAGTGATTAACCACATTAGCATTTGATTACCGCCCGTCATTGTGGTATTTTTATAAGTTTGGAACAAACACGGGGCGTGTACAGTACAAGTACATATATTATTTAGACTGCGATCCCACTGTAAAAATCTAAACCGATTTGTTTGTCCACCGAAATAGCCTCAAAAACCGGATCATACAACTCTGCAGGATTTCTTAGCTACCCTTGCAAAAAACATTTTTTTTCTAATTATTTTTAAATATAAAAATATGTATTTCATCATACGTTTGTGGTAAGTTTAAAAAGAGGAGTGTCATATTAAAAATATAGATCTATATCGTGGGTATCCAATACGAGCAGAGAATTGAACCAGACAGGGTTTAGTGGCGTAATCATTAATTAACGGCATACAATACAATACAATACAATAACTCTTTATTGAACACCACATAATATAACAACCAAAACAGAAAAAGGTATACAGAATATTACAAGGTAACAATAGGCGGCCTTATCGCTACAGAGCGATCTCTACCAGCCAACCATAATGGACTGGAGAACAGAACAGATCTGGCATATTTTAAGTTACACTTAACTAAAAGCCTGTAATTATTTGGAATATTTCGGAGCAGCAATGGAACGCAAACATCACGTAACTATTAGAACAGGATATTCAAACAGCTGACAAGTAACTATCAACGAGCCTTACTTAACATTAATATTGACTTTACATTGCGGGCTGAATTATTTGGTATGGCAAATTTTAACGTTGTAATTTTAAAGTACTTTATTAATTTCCGATTTAATAATAGATTATCAATTACAATAAAATGTATAAAAGATACCTATATCTAAGATAATTAAAAATTTGCACTAACTTCAAGCACCACCACTTTAGCACGGCACTAGGTTTTTCGGTATTATTTTTAATCATCTATAAGCTATAAAATAGCCGTAGGTACATTAATAATTAGTCGTAATTCCTCACGTGTACCTTAGAAATTCCATTTACTCACGTACTCACCTGTACCGCTATGAAATGACGGCATAGCGCTCAGAGTTAATTTGTGATATAGTAACAGCCTTCTAAGCGTTATTCATGCTGGTTCATTTCACAGGTTTTTTTTCCATGGGCTTGTAGTCTATATGTGTACATTGTATCATAAAAGCTCGTACATGAAATTGTACAAATTAAACGAGGGCGCCACTTTCTACGTGACTGACACAATTTTGACGTAAAATGCTCGAACTTGAAAACTATTTTGTACGGAAATATTTAGTTTTTCTTTCACCTGTTTTCTATTTCGTAATGTGATAGTCTACTCTTATTTTGTTGCTAGCGGCATCGCCTATACATGATTCCTATGCCCATTCCCTTGATGGGCTTTTACCATCTGCGCGAGAAGAGAAGCAATTGGTACATTCTCTGTTTTTCCTTTACTCCCAGACCAGCATGAAAGCAATAACAATAGGGGATAACTATACTTAAATAATTCAGTACAAACGAATATTAGTAATCATTGACACACAATACAGGCCTAGCTAGGTTGGCTAAAAAGATACAATTGAATTTGTAAGGCATGTCGACATTGTAATATTAATGCAGTGACATTTGAACTGAACAATCACGTGGAAATACTCGTGAATTAATACTTGTAGGACTTTGTTGTTTATACAATAGCGTTGCAAACTAGCTAATGGGTCACCTAATTGTAAATTAGCACTACAATTCATTGACACCTGCAATACAAGAGCCAGAGTCTAGAGTACTAAATATAACAAACACCTTATTTAATTTAAAGTGGAAGTTTTCGAAGAAGCATGCACCAGATTATTTTACAATATTATTATAATTATCATTACTAGAAACATCTGACTTGATACTTTAAACTAAATTAAATAATATAATAATAATAAATAAGAAATTGCTTCTGCGATAATAATGGCCGCCAGGGGTGCTTGTCTGTGAAGTGATCGCAGCGCTCGGAAGGCACTCATAGCCTGGCCCGTTTGCTAGCATTATACGAAGTCAGATGTCTTGACGAGGTCGTGCGTTGGCGTTTACAAAAAGACACCTAATTCCGTATAATACCTACGAGCGGAAGGGACCGAGTTAAGATTGTCGCCCGGGCACCGCAGCGGCTCCTTCACAGACGAGGTTTGATTGGAGTATCACGTAGCTGATTACTCCGCAAAATAAAATTCAAAGTAAAAACACACAATAAGCGAGGTTCTTGCCTCACCCTTTCTCATTTTCTAAGTTTTTGCGATTTTCTAACGCTTGCAATAAAATTTCTAAACGACACTGAAAACTATAATACATTAAAAAATTCGAAAAGTAAAGCTATGGCCGGGAATCGAACCCGGAACCTCATTATTCCGTGATGCGTGCCATACCGCTACACCACATTTAGCAGGTGAGTAAGCCTTCGAGCTATCACGTGACCTTGTTACTAATTGCTTGTTAATTTAATTTCTAACGGTTAAAACCGTAAAAGTAAACAAAAAATCAAAAAGTTCTTGTAATTGTTAGTTTAGTTCTTGATTCATTTGACAGTACTTGTAATAAAGATAAAATCTACTTACGCGACACACTTTAGAGGGCTCTTAGTATAAGTTCATGACTATTTACTTCGTTGAGCTTAGTTATTTTTTGCTCATCATTCTTTATCAGGGGAAGGCGTTCATAAAATGTTAACCGCCGTTTAAGTAGAAATGGGAGGAAAAACGAATATTAACAGTTGTTTACCTTCCGAAACGGACACAATGTGAACTGTGTTCATTAAAAATTCTAAAGAGTAGCTAACTAACTAGCAATGATATCATTATTAATTCATGATCCATGATCTCTGTCGTTAACTTGTAATTGTCAAAGTACAAAGTCAATTTCCAATTCTTGAGGCCATTGAACTTTCGGGTGTTGATGGAAATGTTGGAATAATGAAACACTTTTAAACAATTATGTATTGGCGTACACAACGTGGCTTTAAATATTAAATAAAACCCAGATATTTAGAAAAAATAAGTTTACTGTACACGAGAGTACATGACAGTAGTAAAGATAAAAGGGTAATAAATATTGACATGCCGGCGCTGTACCAATTGTACGAACGCCTGCTTAGATTAAATAGCACATTAGCACAAACTCCTGCGGACTTCAGGAACATCATGGGCTCCGCAGAGCCGAGACACTTACTATTTATTCATTGTTTAATAGTGTAAATTGTATAGTATGATATGATTTTGTACATACATGGTATAAATATAAATATGACGAAATTATTAAGTTTATTCTCAAACGAATAAGTTATTACATTGGAATAAAATAAATTAAAGATTTAACTATAAAGTTTATCGCTATTTTCAAATAATTTTTTTTCTACACGAATCTCAAAATTGACATCGAAATGTAATCGAGAAGAAGAATGAGCTTGATAGACAAGTTTAATTTCGTGTGCTGAAAGTGCCATGTTTATTACTGTTAGCGAAAATTAACTTGATGCAGGCGTAATTAGCCTAATTAGGTAATACTAAAAGCGTTTCCGCATCGTGTCCGAATCGAATCGGATTTTTTTAAACTAAAAAAACTTACCTAACCAAATCTAAATATCGCTAGAGCATTGAACTGCTAATTATATTATAATTAAAACAAATGAATATAATTATACCTGTCTAGTTATTGACGAAGGTTTCTTAAAAATGTAATAAGCTGTTTGTATTAATATTTTTTGAACAGTATGAATTGATAAGATTCATTTGGCTGGTAAATACCAGGAACAAATGTTACTTGTCCTATTTTCTCGAATTGGACACGATGATTCTGCTAAATTGTACTCGCAATAAAAATAAACAATACAATACTCTTTATTGAACACCACAAATCAGTACAAAACAATAAAAAAAATCAAATATCTGTTAGTTAATTACGTATATATTTCACGTTGTTGATTTCTCGGCATTCTTAAGCAGGGTAATGCGACTTCTCAGGCGGGGTAGTGACCTTCCTAATGACTTTAAAATTGTTCACAATTGAACGTAAAGTACAATTGAGCAAATCTATTTTTATTAGTTTAGCGTATAAAATATCCCATCAAAACATAAAATATGGAATGATAGCCAAGTTCAATATCTATAGATATAATAATACTGAAGAGGGTCGAAAGTCTGTACATGGAAGATATTTAAAAATAATTGACTGGGGATATTTAGAATCGATAACAGAACCCGTTCCAACAGTTTTTAGAATTTTTGCCTGTTTATCTGTTTTGTGTGTATATTTGCGAGCGCATCACATGAAAACGGCTGAACGGATTTTGATGCAAACTTTACTAATCTGTTGAGAAAATCACCGGCCAGGTTAAAGGTGACTTTTTATCCCGGAAAATTGCATAGTTCCCACGGGATAGAGATAAGCACGTCAAAGATCGCAACTGCCTGGAGTCGCAACGTAAATAAATGTTGCTTTAGTATCATAGAGATGCACTATAAGGAGGGATTTTCCGAAATCCCCACGGGATAGGGAATAAATGGGGTTTGTAAGTCTACTGAAAAATCTTCATAACTTTTACTAGAGTCTTGAAATTTGGCACACAAGTAGGGAATCATAGCTGATGAAAATTAATTTCAAGATAGCGCGGGATAAGGAGAAAAAAGGGATTTATATTTTAAAATCTTCTTATCTCCGTAAATATTACTACTACAATCTTTAAATTTGGCATACCAGTAGGTAATTATGATATATGAAAACTGATTTGACTTGACGAAGTCGCGGGCAAAAGCTAGTTAAAAATATCTATCTTTATTGACTTAGCCGACATAGAATTGATTCAAAGTTTTATGGGTGCCAAGTTCTGAGTAGAAAATCCTGCATTTATTTCACCTGAGATGTAATAAAATTTAAAGATTAATTTGACTTAGCTAGTTTTTACCAATAAACGAAAGTTTAGAAAAGTAACATTGACAAATATATTGAAGCCTGTAAGATAAACTAGCTCATACTTAAGCATAAGTATGTTATATTGTCTTAATGCCTTTTCATTTACAAAATCAATTGACACTAATAATCCTGTCATAGTTAAATAAAAATATCCTCTCACCATTATTTTAATTTGATGACTAAACTTAAAAGCTATCTTATAACTACATCAACGTATCACAAAATAATAAACATAAAAAATTGTATTTTTGCTAGCATTCTTTTGATTTCCCATTACTAATATTTGTTCCACGATCGATATACTTTTGAGTGTCTCCATTGACAGCCTCAACATTTTTAACATCACCGTTTACAGCGACTTCCTTTTTAACACTACCATTTTGAACTCTCTCGATGTTTGATTTGACATAGTTCACATAATAGAATTTACCAAACATGTACAAAAAGAGACCTGCGTTGAGAGACAGCAAGAAGTTTATAAACTTGGGATAATTACAGTCGCAGAACATTACTGAAAAATTGTGATAGAAGATAATGCAGAACTGGATCTGAAATTTGAAATATATCATGATCAGAATAAAAAAGATAAATAAAATAATGAAAAAGAAAAAGCATTGAATCCAATTAAAATTTTACGGGTAAGTGACAATAAGTTAATTGATTAGATTTTAATATCGTCATACATTTTTAGTGAAATTTGAAATGTATAAGGAAGGGATTTAAATCGTGGAGCCTAGTAGACGTCACGTTCTTGACGTGTCGTGTCAGATAATTTAGTGACTCAAAAGAATGTTTCGGACAAAAAAATAGAGACAACTCTCAAATAACAAAAATAAGGTATCAGTGAAATGAAATAATGCTCACCAACTGCAAAGAAGTAACATGTTTCTTCCACCACAGGTATTTTTGGTATCGAGGCCCCAGTCCAGAGATGAGGTAATACGTATACATGATGATGTGGATGAACGAATTAATAACGCCTAGAAGAGTCCCATGACCACCTGGAAGATACAACACGAAATGTGCTTTATTGAATACCACAAATCAGTATCTACTGTAGGATTACAAAAGTAAAACAAACAAGGCAAATACAGGCGGCCTTATTTTGTCTTGGTCTAAAACGTTTGACGTTAAATTTGTATGAAAAGGCTAATTTTCGCTTGTAATCTATCTTTTCACATATCGCGCTGCAATGTACCTAGTGAAAATGTGCTGAAGTAGAAATGCGAGAGTGGAAGAAAATTACAGGTCCAACATCTATACTCGAGAGCAAAGAAACCGGGTCACTTCCCGTAGAAAGTTGTATGAAAAGAGACCCGGTTTCTTTGCTCCCGAGTATAGTAGACAAGTTAGTTTGAGCTGTAACTTATATGGGGCGTGGGTCGTGGTCCACCTAGTTTGGCCCACCCGGAAAAAAGCTGTCATTAGTTCGAGTCTCTGATTTTGGAGTATGTATGTATGTAAGCTCTTTATTCTACAAAATAAACATAGAATAAATACAATTGACAAACACTGAGATACATGCACAAAAGCGGACTTATCCCTTTAAGGGATTATTATTTTAATACAAAAATAGGTGGGTTAGGTCAGTACCTTAATTTTCCCGAAGGGCAACATGCCCAGAAAAAGTGGACAAACTGTAGGTGGACCACGGGCAATGACTGGTTTTTATTACTTTCAAATGGAAGGTGTATTTTCGAGTGTTAATTTCAAAATTCAGGCAAATTGGGAATGACACGTAACATAATAGTACCAAGCCATACTACGTTTTTGCCTCTTTTTCTTGCCACTTCTCATGCCACTCGTCGCGTGGAGTGTATGACATTATTAGATAGTATTAAAAATTTGACAATTTATCAAATGATCAGCCCTGTTTCATTTACTGGCTTACTTACCTGGTAAGAACTTCACTCCAATCCAGGCACAGATTGGCATCATGAAGTGATGATACAGGTGCAGAAATGAAATTTGCCGGTTCTTTTTTCGCAGCACAAAGAAGACTGTGTCCAGCAGTTCGATAACCTTAGCCATGAAGTACCACCATACTGCTGCTGCCATCTGTAAATGCAATTATTAAAAATGGTTACTTAGAGGACCGGATCCGAACAGAACCTGGCGGGAGCTCGGGCGGGACCAGATAACTTATGGTTACAGAATTTGATTACGAAGCTTGAGGTCCCGGATTCGATCCCCAGTCGCGGCAGATTATTTTATGAAAATTACGAATGGTTGTTCTTGAGTCTTCATTCAAGACTTTTATGTTTTATGGACCTATTTAATTATGTATTTATCTTCAAATATGTTTTTCTGTTACCTACCTAGTACGCATAGTATCTATAAGCTTTGCTTACTTTGGGAGTAGGTCAATTGATGTCAATTGTCCCACGATATTTATTTTATATAAGTACCTATTTATATTTATTTAACTATTCCCATACAAAATACGTACTTTATTAACTGTCTAGCTCTTTCCTGCAACCTCGTCTGCGCAGAATTCCCCCTCGCGATCCCTCGGGAACTATGGTATTTTCCGGGGTAAAAACTATTCTATGTCTTTCCCCGGTACTTAAATTATCTATAAAGCAAATTCCAACTAAATCGGTTCAGCGCACCGGTTCAAGTGTGTAAAGGCAACAGACAGACAGCCAGATAGACATTATAGATAGAATATTAGTAGGGATCTAAATAATAAACAACTTTATTGGAATAAACATAACATTGCAAATATAGATGAAAACAAATTATTTAATTAAATTAAAAACTAAACTAAATCTTATCTAAATAAAACAATTAAAAAAGGAGAGGCCCTCGTGGCATAGCACCACAGGGATTTTAGGCGATATAAAAACATGCCTACCCGTTTTGCCTTAGGATTGTCCGAATAGTCCACTGGTTGGCAAGAAAAATTGTAGTCATTCCACCACCCGGAAACTAAACCCTGAAATAAACAGAAATAAAAGGAGGTCAAAATTAAACCACAGTTGAAAAAATGGGTTTTTACATACATACATACCTACATACATAAATCACGTCTTTCTCCCTTACGGGGTAGGTAGACAGAACCTAAGGTAACAAGACCTATAGACCACGTTTAGCATTATTGTGGGTGTATGGATGGAAAGGGGAATGAAAATAGTGATGGGTTGCTAGCTACATGGGTTTTTATATCCCATAATGTCCTGTAAGGGATAAACACGTGATTTATGTTTGTATATGTAATTTGAAAAGCATTTTCCTTTAACGCAACAACTACTATGACAAAACTCACAGGCACTTCGTTATCGATGTTGCCTTAAAGATAAAGGAGAAAGAAAAACTACACGGAGAAAAAGTACCTAATGTAAACAAAATTATCGCCCCAACCATTATAAAAAAATAGTACTTCATTTTGGCGTTGACAACTGATTTTGAAGCTAGAGAAGGGTCAGATTCTTTGAGCCGTTACATAAATGATGAATACGAATGAATGTAGAAGTGTACTTATCCGTTGCAAACAGCCAGATTTACGAAAATGAATACATTATGTTAATTCAAAACAACCACACACCAATAATAGGCATCTTTTGAAGTAGTTACGTACGTAATTACAGTCAATCACTAGGTAGATAGTATAAAACAAAGTCGCTTTCTCTGTCCCTATGTCCCTATGTATGATTATATCTTCAAAACTACACAACGGATTTTGATGCGGTTTTTTTAAATATATAGATTGATTCAAGAGGAAGGTTTTTATGTATAACTAGCTGTGGCCCGCAACTTCGTCTGCATAGAATTCGTTTCGCTATCCCGCAGGAATTACGCAATTTTCCGGGATAAAAAGTAGCCTATGTGTTATTCCAGACTATAATCTATCTATGTTCCAAATTTCATCCAGATCTCTCCAGCCGTTCTGGCGTGAAAGAGTAACAAACATCCAAACATACTCACAAACTTTCACATTTATAATATTAGTAGGACTAGCTGACCCGGCGAACTTTGTTCCGCCTTAAATTTGAAAAATTCCTTTGTAAGTGCATCTTTACACTAATCAAGGAATAATGTGTAGGCATGCTAAATTTTATGTCTGTAGCTTTATTAGTACGACATTTCGGAATTTTCCAATCCCGTGGGAAAATCGGGATAAAAAGTATCCTATGTCCGTCTCCTGGTTCTAAGCTACCTCCCTACCAATTTTCAGTACCCTACGGTTCAGCCGTTCTCGGGTTATAAATAGTGTAACTAACACGACTTTCTTTTATATATATAGATTATATAGATATAAGATATATAGAATATGGATTCTACGCAGACGAAGTCGCGGGCAGAAGCTAGTAAGTTATAAAAGAAATTTAGGTATTTTCAATTTATTATACTGTCTCGATCTTCACTTAACTCATGCGCATTATTAATTTATTTTATGTATTTAGTCATTATTTTAGTACCTACTGAATATAAAAAAAAACATAAACAAAATTGATATTTAGGTACTCATTGGTCATTGGTATTATAATTGTATTGTATTATTTTGTATCAAGTGGTGTTAAAAACTGCTTCCTAATAATATAATTTATATCGTTTCGAATCAAAACACTGTCTTGGACAGACAACAAACAATGAAAATGGTTACCACCTCACCTCGTAAACCAAAAACATACTGGCCAGCACTTGGATAATATTGTACGCCACAATTGTGTTCTTGAGGTCGTATGGCTTCCGGTCCCTCATGTAGCTAGGACCCACTGAGGTGCAGAAGTAGATGTAGGTGGCAAGGATAGTGAGAAGGGGACCTGGTCCGGACATTAGAGTCCAGTCTTCCGTCCGGGGATCTGAAAAAGTAGGAAAATCAACGATGTAGTGGGGTAAAAAAAAAATTAAAATAACCTACATTTACTACTTCATCAAAACTCCATAAACGGGGGCTCAAAGCAAAAGGATGTCAAGACCAAACATAACTATCGTTGTATACTTCGTCGTTGGGTGTCGTATTTCGTCGGTTCCGGGGCAAACTACCGAATCCAACACCGGAGATGACGACGCAGCGGAGCCACAACGTTTCGTCCCCTAAATAACATTTATTATATTTTTTGAATTTTATAGCGCATTGGTTTCGACTGTAATGCTGTAATTTTTTTATCGACTAAATAAATAAATAAATAAATAATACTTAACGTAGCTTTGACTTTAATCATTAAAAAGCAACGGTACCTGCTGAGCTTTTAGATTAGAACTAGCGTTTGATTAAGAACAGAAAAATTTCAAAATTGCACTGCTCTACCGTATCCGTAATAAAACCTGAACAATTTGCAATGATCACTGTTATTATCAAACCATCAGTCAGTTTTGGTGCAACAAAGTTGATACCAAAGTTATTGCAGCTTCTTTCTCAACACTCATTAACTCTAAGGTCGGGAGCAAAAACAGCGAAAACAATTCATTTAAGTGTACCGCATAAATTTTAATGGATAGGTAGGTGACGTTTCGAGGAACCGTGAGATTTATATCTGTGGTTTTGTAAGATTGTACACTTACATTTTTTTGCATTTGACTTAATGCGAGTGTATCATTAAAACGCACACGTAAAGAACTGAACGTTTCTAAGGTACCGTTCAAATGATAGATTCCATTTTATAATTTACTTAATAATTATATTACACGTCAAAACATCGCAAATTTGCAAAGGGATCGTCAATAAAAATAATAAAAGAACATATTATCAAAATCTATCGAGTATATATCGAGTATTAAAATAAAATCGCACTGTAAAATAGATACAATCGAAATGATAATAAGTATTATCACAAGGAATAGTGGATATTTGGTGGGTATTATAAAATTAGTATATATTGTTTTATGTTATCCAAGATATTACTGCGAGTGTGAAACTAGTTGACTCACTATGATATTAGTGATGACAGATTTAGCTCACATATGAAAAACCTAATAGGTACTAACCGAAACGGTCATTTAACTACTGTACGTCTAGTGTAAGTTTTGCAACAAATTTCCGTTTACTTTTCGAAATAGTTAAACGAGCTAACTCATAACGATACGTTTCTTTTCACCGTCACAATAGTATGCGCTCGAACGCTGTTACGTTGTCACGTCGCGGCGCGTATTCCATACAAATTCGGTGAGTTCGTTTCACTTCGCGTTGCGTTTCTCACAGATGTCACTGTTCACTTCGACTGCGTAAGTTCCTCGCGAGTATAAGTTCCAACTGTCACTTTCGTGACAGTTAACGTTCGTGAACGCAGTAGTAAAGTGAGTCACTATGTTTTTACCTAGTGAGAACGCTCTCACTCCTCATATTCAGCAAAAATAAGGTTCAAGTTTCTTTAGCAAATTTATTAACGGTCTAAACGCGGCGCACCAAAGTGCTTGCGATCTTGTATCTCTTTCTTACACATTGTGATGGCTCGCAAATGCGTAAAGGAGGTTAATTAAGGAACTAAGCACTTTTTGGATATATATTTTAAGTCCTTTTTACAAACTACCTAGTTACTTACATATTTTAGATGTAGGAAGCGTTATGCGCGCACACGAATACGTGTGAACTAAAACGACTTACCGAGCTAACTCCTTAAAATTAAAGCCCAAACGTTCTTAATTACAATTAAATAAAAAGGAAAAAGGAAAAAAGGAAGGGCTCTGTCTACTCCATAAGGGATATAGACGTGATATGTGTATGTGTGTGTATGTAAAAAGGAAAAAAAAAACAAAAAGCAAAAATGACGCGTCCCGAACCCGGGGTTTGAACGCGGAAATGAAGAGATGCGTACTCAATTTAGACCACCGGGCCATCCGTTGGACCACGGCCACTTTGGAAGACTAATTGAATTTGTTAATTGGTATCCGCTACTCTAGTGTCATCTTTGGATATTTATCAAAATTACCCTTTAATAACATAATAATAAGAGCCACGTTGGTCGTTGCTGTGAATGACACCTTCTATACTTACAACTGGGTAAATATATTTATACTAAAAAATATGTGTAGCAACCGCGCTGTGTGTGTGCTATTGAAATAAGGCGTCAAATGTGAATGATGATTATGATAAAGTTTACGTACATACTTAACTCAGACCCGTCTCAGAACTAGTGAGAAGGCTCTCCCTTATCATAATTTAGTAAAAATAAGGTTCAAGTTTCTTTAGCAAATTTATTAACGATGCTGCGCTGTGGACTTGTAGTCTAAAAGCGACGAACCAAAATGATCTACAAGTAGGAGGTTAATAAGGAAGAAGGCACTTTTTTGAACATTTATTTTAAGAGCTTTATACAAACTACTTGCCTACCTACATTATATTTTACATTTTGTAGCTCAGCTTAATGCGTGTGAAACAAAAAAACATATTAATAATAATAGGCCCTTACAAATATTGACACATTTACTGTTTTTATGTTACCTAATTGCTACTTCAATAAATGCTACAACACATAGATTATTATTTTTTACTTGTAAAATAAATTATATTTATTCGTTTTAAAGGGTGGGTAGGCTTTGAAAGTGAAAGTCACATATTTGTTTAATTATTTATTAAAAATAAAAATATAAGTACCTATCTACTTTTTTCTTAGCCTTTTTTGGTTTTGAATTAATGCTTGTTTAAAGCAATTTACCTACAGGCAGTTATTTTCACAATTCATGCAAGTTTTACTTTAATTCTACACTTAGTACTCTTCATCAGTCCCATACTGAGTTACTTCTTAATTGAACGGAATAATATTTTCATCCTATATGCCTAACAAGAATTCACAGCAACCTTTGAACAACCTGGCTAGGCTCTTCTTGAGAACTAAGATGGCTGAATTCCAAGGTAATTTTGATAATGCAGATATGAGGAATCCATCAGTATCTTTGATTGCTGCAGACTTCAATGCCTTGAAGAACTTTGTTTCAAAGGCTCTTGAGTGCTGCACCAACAGGTGAGCTGCTTATCTCGGTAGGTGGACCAACAAGAGGTGAGGTTGAGGCGGAAAATGTTGCTGATTCATGGATCATTCCTGAGGCTCTCGCTGATATATGAGAAAACTGTTGTGCTGGCAGTGGATATTTGCAAGTGCCTGGTGAAGTGCCATGTGTCTGATACCGATGTGAGCAGGAGCTTCTGAACTGGGCGTCCTCAGACCGGCAAGAAGCGGCCCATCTTGGTCCACTTCAAAGATGTCACACTCCTGGTTTGGGTGTAGCAGTAACAGAGTTTCTGACCAAACCCCGTTACTACGCATTCATGGCTGCGAGGAAAACGTTCGAAGTGGACAAATGTTGGATGAGAGATGGTGTCGTCATCGTGCTAGTACTGGATAGTGGCGGCGAGAAGCATCGCATCGTATCACTCGCCAAGCTACACGGGATTCCGAATGTCATGCCCGGGGCAGTGGGCTCGCGGTCATGCCTGCAGAGGCTGTTAACACTATAATAAAGAGTACTAGCGTATTGCTGCGCAGCGGAAGCGGCCCAAGAGAGGCAGGAAGGCCGCGGCATAATTATGTTACACTTCACTTATTTGTCACATTTTTCTTCATGTACTTTCGAGTATTTCATAATATGTAACTGCCTCCTGTATTTGAGCATATTGTTTTGTATTCTTTACCCACTTCTTCTTGTTACTTTCGCTCTAATACCTCCAAAATATGGTTCTTGTTCTTGCCGGCATTGTTGCATTGCGACATGGCATGAGATGAGTGACGTTTGTCTGGCTGACAGTTGCTGGGTTTGACGTTTCGATCCATTTGAACGTTAAGTAAATGGACGCTGTTATGCAGTACTGTGTCAACCCACAAAATGTCAAACATCGAGATATTGATACCATCCGCTTCCTTAGGTAATAAACTAAATCTTTCAAAAATGTTTTAAGTGACTCAAATCAATTTAGTACTGAATAATTCAAAAAAACTGTTGACGCATTGCCAAAATCCTGTACGGGATAATCTACAATACTGTATCAAGTGCCTTAACACAAATATTCGTGGGTAATTGTTTCATCTGTTTTGATAAAAATGAGTTATGAGGCTTGACACATTATTGCTTAATTTGTGTGGATATTTGCCCGAGTGGCAGTAACGGACGTTGGCTTAAATAATTAATTAATACAGTGTTTTAATGGCTAGTTGGATAAATACTAGGTATTTAAAAAATCAATTTGGATGACATGGTCTACTGCACACATTGAAGGAGAGTTCAAATTTTGCGTATTTTACTGGGTTTTATCAAACCACTTGTAAGGTTAACCTTCAAATTTTAAGAACTTATCTTAATTTTAAAACTTTTTTTACATTCATAAATTGTAAACGTCATTGATTAACGTTTGGTATTCAATATTCTAAATAATCGATTGGTTAGATTCATCAGATCATATTCAAATAGTACTTTGTATCGAATTTTGCAATAATGTTTCAAGGTATTAAAATGAATCAGGTCATATTCAAGAACTTTTTCTAATTTTGCAATAATGACGTGTCACGAGACAAATAATTATGTCATATAATATTGCTGATTCGACATTTTTCTAAAACCGAATATGCGATTTATTAAATAGGTAATTGTATTTATTTCCAATATTTACAAATGCTTAACATCTTCACAGATCACTTAACTATTATAATACATTTATGAAATCGTCGATTTATATTATCAGAGGCCCCATTTTGAGAAATATGTTGATGTCATATTTAAACACGATTTTCTTAAAATGGACATCTTGAGGGTTGGTGTAGTATTGCATAACAGCGTCCAACTTTACGATTGTCGCAGGGAGCTGTCGAATGCGACGAACGTATGTTCACAAAACCGTCATACTCACCGCGTTTCGAAAAACTATTTCGAATGAGTTTCCTCACATCGATTAACGTTACGTTTTTAAGGTTTTTTTTAATTCAAAATGGCTGCCGCTACAGCTGTCAAAGCAAACAGACTAAAGAATTAAATTGTTGGAGAAATTACAGTGAAAAGTGATATTATGATTGATCCTTCCTGCTCTACGCCATTCTAAGCCGCGGAAATCTATTAGTAATCTAAAAACTACGAAAAAATTATCAAATTCTTCGGCCGAAATACCAGGACTTTGTTTCATTTCTAACTATGGCGTTCTTACGGACGAACAGGAATTTCGCCAAGGATGCTTAAGATCTTCTTCCATTCAGTACTAGTCTCCGCTAGATGCGAAGCTGACAGCAATAGCAAGGATATGTGCGGAAATGTGACATGAAATGGATTTCGTAACCCTGTAGTCTACTAGGAGTCTTAGAACCGGAGATCAGGTTTAATATAGCTAAAACTGGTGAGACTATTTGATTACTGGGGTTATTCCCCTTTTTTTTTCAATTTATGTTAAAATTATATTTCTGCATCTGGTTGGCAGTTGGCAAAGGGCCCTAGTAGTTGCGCTGTTCCCATTTGCAAGCAGCCACTCTTGACCATTAGTTTAATAGAAATAGGTAATTAAAATTGAAGTTTCATTTTAATTAATTTATTGAATACCCAATAGGTTTTCCAAGCATTACCTTCTATCAATTTCCAAGTTGTTAAGTGCTGAGAAATAACCTTGCAGAGGTCTATTTCAATCACCGAAAAACATTTACCTTGCTATTCCGCTACTCTACTAGTATTTTTTTTTAGGAGAAGGCTGCATGAAAACAACACTAGCAAGAAGTGTTAACATAATCTGATGATGATGATGATGATATCCTGAGGTCCCACAGCAAGGTTAATGAAGGATTTGAAGTAGGAACTTCCAATCATTGCAGTCCTGTGCTTTGGTTTCTAGATCTTGATGGCTAATTATATTATTGACATAAATACAATGTATTTGTATTTAAGTTCTTTGTGTTATCAGGGAAATGGGACACACATTAGTAACTAAACTGTGTAGATTTATAGAAAATCTTTTGCAAACAGTTGAACTAGTTTTGATAATACATGTCTAAGACCCACCCACTGTTAGAAAACCTGCATTCAAATAAAAAAACTGAAACCGAATAGGTTCACCCATAGAAGTAAATAATGAAGTCTAGTAACTAAATCCAGAATACTTCTACTTCATGTGTTTCTGTTACAATACATGCTCGCATTGGATGGTCTCAATGGGGTGAAAAATTTTAAACAGCAATGTTTTATCATTGTAACCTAACCACATACTATTTCTGGCACATTGTAATTTTGTTTATATTTATACTACCTACTTAAATAACATTTACAATTATGATACCAATCAGATAAAATTGTCATTTCCATTTTTCAATCCCTTAGCAAGTGGCCTGCTTTGCTCGACTAATAGATAATCCGGCCCTATAGGTACCTATAAAGTTAGATATGTTGTGTTGTAAGAAATAAATAAATAAATGTCATGTCATGAGGAAATTAATTATGGGTCGCCTCAATTTTTTTTTACATTTGAACTGGAAATAAACAACACTACAGTAGAACCCTCCAATAAGTTAAGATAGATATGTTATGATTTTTTTTAAAAGAAAAACATTTTTAATGCAAACTTTTTTACTCATTGTTGACTGTAGTACTTGCATTTTTATCCTAAGCGTGTGTACCAAATGTTGAAGATTTCCCTCTTGCGGAGGCGGTCCTGGTTTAGAAAATTTCAGCTGAATTGCTTGAAGACATCTGCTTCAATTGAAAATTGAGTTGCAAGATTCCACCCATACAACCATACATAGGTACATATATTGCAAATTAATTAAAAACTTGTACCTATTCCCAGTCCACCCCCAATCATGCTAAACGTGGCCTTTTTGTCTTGTTACGTTAGGCTGTCTACCCCATAAGGGATAAAGACGTGATTTATATGTGTGGTTGTACCTAATAAAAAATGATGAATGAATTTATTGGCATGACATGAATACCTACTGTGTTGTAATGTGTATTATGTCATTATTATTATTCCTTATAGATTTGGATGAGGCACATGGCAACATGGCATAAATGTATGACAGGTATATAACTCAAGTGTTTTTTTTCATAGGAATATTATGTAAACTCAAACCATTTTAATAGTAAGGGTATGACATTGTAACTAACAAATCATAATGGATGCTGACTTTGGTCTGAATAAAAAGGATTTTGTTTTTAGTTCAATTCTTTTAATTTTTCTATATTTTATGTCGCAGGGATTTAAAATATACTACTAGATTGTCAATGCAAGATCTCACAGCAGTTAGTATTCTAAAATTTCTAAATATATCAAGCACCATGAAAGCAATAACTAAATGTTATTCAATATGTCCATGCATGTATGTATAGATGTCAAGAATATAAAGTGCACAATATGTGGTCTTATCGCTTAATAGCAATCACTATCAGACAACCAATAAGACAGAAATCCCAGACTTCCCATACAAAATTGGCTCTTGTCTGTTTCGTGGCAAATAAATAGAGATGGAATCTAAGATAACAGAAACTTAACATAGTGTGGTGAATCAAGCCCCAAAAGTCATAATGATTGTCCTTTTAAATTAAATGTACCATCACTATGATATTTACTGTAAAAATGTTTCACAGTGAGTCAGGAATTGGTTCCATAGTACACAGAGAAGAGCAAAACAAACAAAACTTAATTAAAGCACACGGTTAAATAAAAATAGGCAACAACATTTATTTTGGTGTGGGTATTATTTTAACATTGCTAATTTACTGCAGTGGCATATAAATGGGGTTGCAGGATGGGCAAAATGCTATTGGTCCTCAACTCTCAACTCTCCACCTGATAAATATGTATAGCATGGGCCTCAGTCATAGTTATGAAATGTTATTGCAATTTTTATGCCAGCTTTGATCTGAACGATTTGATGAACATCTCAATGTCTAAAATAATCTGAAACAAAATCCATAAAATAATTAGTTCAATGAAAATCTTCTTTGTACAACTTGCAGGCATTTTCGGAAACGTTCATTAGCTCTAATAGGCAACTTAGAACTCGTATAACTTTTTTGAGTTGTTTGTAAAGATATTACTTAAACTATGTAAAATGTCATGCTACCTACATGTGGCCTTTAGGTCTTCTTACCCTTAGCTTTGTCTTTTCCGTAAGGACGTGATTAATGTATGCATGTATGTAAGTATGTTATTCTCCTATAAAACAGTAGTTGATGTAGTCACATCAAAACAACTTCTTTTCTGAGTTTGGTAATTGAATTGAATAAGTACCTATACTCTAAAGGAACTGATTGATCAAGTTCTGTTTTTTTAAAGAAAATAAGGCATCAGCCAACACACAAACCTTTTCTTTGAGGTTAGTTCTGCGACGATGCAGCCGAGCCATTTTGTTGTTCAACTCTGTACGATTGTCATCTTTATTCTGTTTGTTAGGTATGCTTCCTTTTATTGTACTATTTATCCCAGTACAACAAAATAATTCTCTTCTTCTTCTTCTTTTCTAATATGGCCCCATCGAACCATGCGATGATTTCGCCAATGTCAAGGTAATAAATACAGTATTCAAAAATCTTGTGACAAAAATGTCGGCAACGTTGTACGGTAGAACATGGTCATAAGACCCCCCCCCCCCCCCCCCTGTCGGGCTCTTAGCCAACGGATAATGATATCCCTCGGAGACCGCCAGGAAATCATTATCCGGTGCCCAGGGTGCACCGGAACAAGCACTGCACTTCCCCTCGGACGGATCCAAAAACGAACCGCAGCTCTTGATCACACGTGGAGGTAACCCGACTCGCACCCCAATAATTCTCACATTCTCATTTATTAAACGTCAGACGTCAAAATATTTCAAAAGTGTTGCTAGCGCCCAATTTTCAATTGCCGTGTTCAATGAAGATCTTTCTTGAAGGATTTAAAGTTCGGATATTACGGTGTACATTATCGCTTACTAATAGCTTTTAATTACTATTGGCTCAGTATAGATTTATATTAGATTTATTTATTTACTCAACAAAAAATAAATTGTATAAAAACATCCATGCTGGTCTGGGGGCAAAGAAAAACAAAGAATGTACCAGTTGCTTCTCTTCCCGCGCAGATGGTAAAAGTCCATCAAGGGAATGGGCGAAAATCATAGAAATTATGGTATAGGCGATGCGGCTAGCAACCCATCACTTTTTTGGTTCCACTTTCTACCTATACGCCCACAGTGTCTTGCTAAACGTTGCCTGTAGGTCTACAACCTTAAGCTCTATCTATCCCGTAAGGGATAAAGACGTGATTTGTGTATGTACCTATGTATAAAAACATGCTTGTCACAAACATAAGTATTTCTGATGAAATCGTCAAAATTAATAATAACAAGAACCTACTCAAGTATTTATAGCGGAAGCCATGAGCCAATCTGATACAGTTTTTTCCCTGGTTGAACTAGAGACATCACGATTTGCAGTACCTAGTAGACTAAATTCAAAAACAAAGATAAAAAAAACCACAGCGCACGTTAGAATTATTAGAATTAATATAAATTATTAACAAAAATGCCGTGATAGTCTAATGGTTTGACCTGTGGCCTCTCTAGCAGAGAGTCGTAGAATGAAATCCTGAGCTTTTCGGAATTTAAGTGCAAAATTACATTTGAAATTTGCCATGAGTTTTCCGGTGAAGAAAACATCCTGAGGAAACCTTGCACACATCTGCGAAGAAATTCAATGGTGTGTGTGAAGTTCCCAATCCGCACTGGGCCCTCGTGGGAACTATAGCCCAAGCTCTTCAATATTAATGGATGGAATTACGGGATTTTATCTATAAACAAAATCAGTGACGACATCATGTACTGAAAAATTGTTGCGAATTCGGAATAACAGGGCTTTTCGGTGAAGAAAAATATCCTGAGTTTCGAATCCGCACTGGGCCCTATTCTATAGCGAAATTCCTTTCGTTTTGAGAGGCCTGTGCCCGCAGTGGGAGGTATATAGGCTGGAAGATGATAATTATTATTATAACAAATATAAATTAATATACTAACATTAATTATAATATTGTACTTTTGAAATGGACATACCGTTAAGAAATTTCTAAATGTCTGTGAAAATCAGAACACATAGAAAAATCCGAAAAGTAAAGCTATGGCCGGGAATCGAACCCGGATCCTCGTCATTCCGTGACGCGTGCTATACCACTACACCACCCATAGCAGGTGGGCAGTCTCCGAATTTTTCTACCTGTACCGACCGTCACGTGACCTTTGTTACTATGCGAATTTTTTGTCGCTAAGCGTCATCTGTTTGAATGATGTGTCTGTACGACACAATTACAAACCGTACCCCGATACCGTTAAGACTCATAAAAATCATATTTTTTTATACAAGGAAAGCAAACGAGCAAGTGAGTCACCTGATGGTAAGCAAGCAAGTAATTTTATCCCAATTTTTGGTTTACATTTAGATTTCTTTTTTTGCTTAGCATAATACGTTATAAATAAAAATAGCACAGTTTTAAACAAACGTTTCTAATTTCTAATTATGAAATCACGGTAATTGCTTTAGAATTGGCAACACTGATTGGAACTTAACATAGCCTGTCGAGTAAACGCGCTCGATGAGTTCCGCGTTAACGTATTCGAAGGTGAGCGCGTTCACGAAAACTTATACTCGCGGTCTTTGTTGTGCAAACTTTCCGCTGGAGGCGCTGTTCACGTTTTCATAGTAATTGCTATTTTAACGCAAACGCGTGCGAGACGTATTTTGGGACTGAAAACTTACACTAAGCATACTGGCCAAATAGAACCGTCTCCACGCGAGAACGTCTCGCCATTGACCAATGTTTGTTAGCTTTACTTAAATTTACTCATATTCTAGAAATTATATCAAGAAGTAATTAATTGAATCAGTAATCCAAAAAGGCGAACCCGGTGTCCAAAGCGGTAGCCTCGGACCACGAATCAGTGCAGAACCAAATTGGTTCAATTTATTATGCTCTTTAAAAACAATTGTATATAATTTACACTCTTAAAAATCACTATGAACCTACCATATAATATTTCGTACGAGATGCAGGAAAAGGTAATTTTACAGTTAGTACCTAAATGAGAATTTTTCAATTGCGAGATTCCACATAGCAGCGGCAAATATTCCATACAATCTCACGATAAAAAGTATTTCGATTACGCCAAATATAACCCAGAGCCGTAAGACACACACTGTGTCTTAAAATCAAAACGGTAACTTCAGTAGATGTTTGCGTACTAACCAGTCCAATTATTAATTAAAAACCCTTCTATTTTAGGATCAAAAATGTATTTTATTGCATAGCTCGATATACAAAATGATGAAACCCAAACACCTACTAGACAGCGGCGTTGAGCGAGGCTAAGGAAATAAAGTAATCCTGTTGGCGGATTTTTTCCTCGCACATTTCTGGCGAATGCGCAAGCATTAGTCTGTCTAGGTTCTGCCAATGACTGCAGGCCCTATGATGTCAACAATAATAAAGCGGCATTTGAATATTGAAACAAAAAAAAAAACAACTGATTTTAGTTGCTCAATTAAATGTGGAGGTCGCTAGTGTCGAAATGGTTCATGTTATTCGTGTAACCCTTTAAGCTGACCTCGTTGGAATCACGATTCCTATCCGTTTGATGCACAATTATTGTGTTATTAATGCCCTTATTGTATAATCCACTTACTCAAAATGGTAATTGGTCTCAAAGTGTATAAAATTTGAGGTGAAAAGGTGAGTCTCAGTGATTAATTCATCATAATCATCACTACATAGTATAAAACAAAGTCGCTTTCTCTGTCCCCATGTCCCTATGTCCCTATGTCCCTTTGTATGCTTATATCTTCAAAACTACACAACGGATTTTGATGCGGTTCTTTTAAATAGATAGAGTGATTCAAGAGGAAGATTTTTATGTATAATTCTACGCAGACAAAGTCGCGGGCAGAAGCTAGTTATTTCATAAAAGTCATTTCAATTTCATGAAATAATGAATTAATTTCAATTTCACAGAGCCTTTTTTTCCTTGTTAAAAACAAGGCCATGAGATAGCTCTCACTTAGTCTTCTTACTTTATTAATGTCACTTGGTGTAGCTATATTTTTCATTGAAAAATATATCATTAAGAGCTGCTGTGATGCCACATACACGTAGTACTAGAATACATTCTGTTTCTATGTAAGTGGCAAAAATCATCAATGCGATTCATTTTATAATGTTCATTACCGAATCAAACGCAAAATATTTTGCAAAGAGCTCTTTTTACGCTCTTTGCACGTGCTTTTTAATGTGACGATACCAAGACATTAATTTCAACCGAAGTGATCAGACGGATTCTGCACGTGCCCGCTCCGTTCTGCTTCTATGTCATGTATATTTATGTAAACGAGTCTCCTATTAGACGTGCAAAAATAATAATATAAATACTAACTCCAATGTACGCGGAAGATATACTCAACTTGTTCACTATGATGATAATTGTCATCAAGCGGCGTGATGTGCGCTCCCATCGACAATAATAATAAATAGTCATTGAACAGATCTCGCAAATAAGACATAAAAAAAACTTGTCACCATTGCTAACCAACTTAAATAAAACTTAATCGCACTATTATTTTTTCCAAAAACGAATTAGGCATGTGCAGTTAAATTTAGATCGTTATCGATGTGTCAATGTTGTGATCGATACTTTTACCTACAGACTTAAAAATGAAGTTCTTAATTCCGTTGAATTTTTGGGTTTCGTATCTCTAAAGGATAAGAAACTGACAAAGATCTTGTCGAACCACTGTAATTTCAGTTAAATTAAATTGTTTACCACAAAAATTGCTGAGCCGTTATCACACAAGGTCGTAGACATCTAGAACTATAGAGAAATCATGGTGGTTCATTTGTATAAAAAAGACAGTTTTGCGGCAATGTCTTTGAAACTATATTTTAGAGCTGCATTATTTAAACTATTATTGAGGCTGGTGAAATGGAATAAATTTAAGTACCTATATGCAAGAAAACTGATTTTGTTCAATGGTATGGTTCATAGATATAGCAATTTCAATTTAATTCGTATCTGAAGTCAGTTAATCGTTCTCCATTAAGAAAAAGTTTTTTTATTTTATCACACGAAAACTCTTTTACGAATTAATGAACCGAAAAGTATACGAAAACTAAATAAGTATAGATGGACGTGCAGGTAAAGGCAAAATAATTATGTAAAAATTGAAACGAAACAGCTTTCTAAAAAAACCAGAGAAATTTGTACTGCAAAATTGTAGTTTTATGTTGATGTAATTAAATTAATAATTCAATATTGCATTTCATCGATACTTAGGTACCATTATTTTTATCGACATAAAATCACTACGATAAAAAGTTTTTGTAGCATAACCAAAAAAGTGTGAGCTCAAAGCCCGGATATTAATGCTAGTTCTTAACTATGTATTTGATTACATAAAAAACCATTGCGGTGATTTGTAGATCTTTGATTACATAAAGACTTTTTAGATTTTTTTTTACCATGAAAAGTTAATCATGAATAATGACAGCTTATCTGAATTAGTAAACTAGTCCGAACATTACAACCGTACCTATGTGTGAGAGTGTGTTAGAACTTATGTTGGTTATTCTTTGGCAACTTCCTAGAAAATTATCATGCAGGTACATCGCCTACGTGAAACAAAATGGACTTTAGTAGAAAATAGTAAATAAAATTTAACCTAGTGGTATCAATGTGACGTGTCCAACCGTGCCAACCAGACTTAAAAATAATGAATTTTATGAAAGTGAATGGAACTGATAAGTAACTATTTATTTTTTAATTATTGTACACGGCTGTCACACTTTTATTCACAATTACATTCTATCAAACCAGCCAAGCAAAATGCTAACACGTTTACGAGTGCGTATGCGACTAAGAAAATATGTAAAAACAAATGTCGATGATCTGCTAATTAATCCTATATAACCTTTATTTTTAATCGGCTGTTGCCCGCGACTCCGTCTGCGCAGAATTCGCGTATCGCTATCCCGCGTTAAGTACGTAATTTTCTGGGATAAAAGCTACTATATTGTCCTTCCCCAGGACTGAAACTATTTCTATACCAAATTCCAAGTAAATCGGTAGGAATTAGTAGAGATTATACGAAATTTTTAATATAATTAATTTTCAATCAATATACCTAACGCATAATCCTACTTATCCTACTTAATATTATAAACGCGAAAGTTTGTAAGTATGGATGGATGGATGGATGTATGTTTGTTACTCTTTCACGCCAGAACAGCTAAACGGATCTTGATGAAATGTGGAACATAGATAGATTATTGTCTGGAATAACACATACTTTTAATTCCTGCGGGATAGCGATAAACTAATTCTATGCACACGAAGTTGTGGGCAACAGCTAGTAGTGAAATAATTGTCAACAATAAAGATGACGTCAGGTAAATAATGGGTATACTCAACCACTTGAGTATCGTTAAGGTAAATATTGTATACCTAGTTAACTAAGCAAATGAGGATTTGGCGTTCATCAAACAGCACTGGATTATTTTGCTTCTTTGCAAAAAACAGTGCGCGCCTTATTAACGATTTCTTACATGTCAATCCAAAGCTGATTGCTTATTAATTATCTGAAATAGTAGATTGATGAACAAGGGTTGAAATGGGTAATTTCACCCGAGTTGAACACTATATTTTTCATTTCAAATATGAGAAAAGTAAAAGAAGGTATTATGACAAATTTCACTAACGTCGCACGGTCGCACTTAATATTTGTTACGTTTGTCTTTCTTTTCCCGCTCTTTTTTCTATGGCGCGATTTGTGCGCAGTGCGATTTCTTCTGCGCACCAATGGCTGCCGGCTAGTTTTTTTTAAACTTGCAGACACGGAGGTCGCTATCAATTAATTATAGACTTATATTTCAAGCTAAAGAAATTACCACACGTAATAATTCCTAATTCTCGTCGTATGCGCTTGCATAATCTTATATAGCGTGAATGTTATTTAAAAAAAGACTATTTATTTAGCCTTTTACAATTGAAAAGGAACTATTTGTATAGATGACTATATAAAACATAGATTACATGGCTGTATACGTATTTCCATTGCTATGTACACTCATTTGGATTAGCTATGAAGAGTTGTTTTTTTTTTCAAATTACTGTCAGCCCAAGGGTCGCGATGAGTCACTTTCAACCCTCTATCCAGATAATGAATGACTATCTTTCAGAGTATGAGAAAATTGAAAATTATATTCTCAAACCCCTTAAAATGACTTTGGGAACGAAAGATTTTTTTCTGAAAACTAACACGATATTAACAGATGATTCATACTTTAGATACATTTCGAAACGTTTATAAGTTAGAATCAAAAGATGTAGTAGGTAATAAAGAATCATAATTCATGAAACTTTTATTACTTTCAACACAATATAATTGAAATTGTATTTTTAAGCTTCTTTGTAATTTTATTTACTGTAAAAACAAAAACTTATCGTTTGCGTACATGATGAGCAAATAAAATTTAAGTAAAATATTTTATTCTGTTCTTTAATTTCACATACACTACACACAAAAATCTGACGGGTCCGGTAAGTGCGTTAAGTCGCACACACACACAAACAAATAAACAAAAGAATACGAAGTTCAAGTTCAAGTGTATTTTGCGCCGCGACACGCGAGTTGAGGTCATTACCGGCTATATTATAGAAGTTATTTAGTTATACATCATAGTATAAGTAGGTATGGTCCGAAGAAGCTTAGCACGCGAAATATCTTAATATACTGTAAATCTGTCAGATATTTTATTAGGTAAGAATAAAATATATATTTCTTTTCATAATCGTATACACTTATCTTACTTGCTGAGTTAGGACCATTTTGTGACAATTTATTTTTATTGTTTTAAGAGTGTTTAATTTATTTTGTTTGATGTTTTGTGATTGTCATAAATAAACTTTTTTTATCTTTTCTTTCTTCTTCTTTCTTTATGCCCTATTTAACATGGAATAAGACAGAAGGAAAAATGGTTCTTCATAGTACAATTTCAAAATGTCATTTATAAAACAACATTTTCTGATTTTCAGTCCCCAAACCCAGTAGGTATAAAATAAAATATCGAATATTAAAATATTTTCACCTAATTTATCAACTGATCATTTTAGTGAATTTAATATCATAGTGCAACAGTGTACATAGTGCAAAAACCAAGTTGTAGCTTACAATAACTACAGAAAGTTTCCGTATAAAACACCTAAAAATGCCGAGGTAAAATAACGTTGTTAATAAATGTGTCATTTATGTCACTGTGAACAGTTTCCTTTAACCTTTCACGACGTGTCAAATAATATAAATAACGTCATGAAAGGTTTCCAATCACTCATTTTAGATTCTAATGTATCCCGAATAGACCATAGAGTTACAAGTTTTTTTTACTTACCACTATTTCGTTCCATAAATCTCTTGTAGGAGTCGATTATCGACATGTTGAATTGAGGATTTGACATTCCTGTAATAAAGGAAATAAAAATATTAATTAATTACCATTGAAATAATCGATAAGGTAGGAATAGTGCTGGACCATATTTATAACCATAAAAAAACGAAAATATTAAATAATAGATCTCATTATTCACTATACTTAGAAAATAGCCAAAATCAACAACTTTAACTTGATCGTAATGCCCCTTATAAAACCCTTCCACGCGGTTTTTCTGCCCTATAATTTTATTTACTTTTTTTTTTATATATATGTATAGGAAGGCAAACGAGCAAGTGGGTCACCTGATGGTAAGTGATCACCACTGCCCATAGACACCCGCAACCCCGGAGGGATTGCAAACTTACTCGCAAATGTGATGAAAAACATTGTATGTTTCACGGGCAGTACGGGAATCACGAACCTCGACTAAGAAATACTACTAGAGGCTCGATCGTAATTCCTTACTTACCGCCCTTAATACACAATGTACTAAACACTAAACTATCTAAGCCAAAAATATTATCAAACCTCGTGCTCGCGCACTGTTTTGGCAACAATTTATCTTTGGTAGACTCTCACTGAACAGCGACGGCTACCATCGTTACGAATACCAGTGTTTTATTAACATGTTAAGACTACTGTAAGTGTTCAATTTGGTTGTTTCGTTATCTTTTAGAATCTTCCATAACTCGATTTGTAATATTATCTGTCAAATCGAATTCTAGTTACATTTCGTTATTGTCTCTTTATCGTTCCGCAAATATGGTAGAAATGTAGGTAGGTGAATTCTACGCAGTTTACTGAAAAATAAGGTTTGCACATCAAGGAAAAAAATAACGTTTTTTTGAGGTTACATAGTGATACTACGGTTCTTAAATATTGTAAATGGTCTCTTGTGCCCCACATCTCCGCCTAATGTGGACGTATAAGTACATTAATTGTGACAATACCCAAAAGAGTCAGGGGCTTAATGCATATTTAGAATAAAAACACGTACTGGCCCCTACAAGACACTAAACTTAGTAAGACTTTTTACGTCGTCTCCATCGCCTATGTGGTTCCCAGTGACTTGCACCATACTATGTGTGAAAGTTTCTACATTCCCAACAAACACATAATTGTCGGAAATTTTGATTAGTATATCAAACAATACGCTATTTTCTCACGAATCCGAAGTTGCCTAAGTACCTGATTGATCTATACTGAAGCCAATTAAATTTATAACCAATGTCTTTACTTTAACAGTACACTATTGTTTATCGGCCTACTTTTTATAAGCTTTATATTAACTTGCAACGTATGTAATATGTTTGTCCAGGTGGAATCATCCGACTCAATTTTGAAGCAGATATCTTCAACCGATTTAGCTGAATTTTTGCATACTTATGTAAGTCAGATGACAATACAATAATCTGTTAGTGGAGTTCTGGACTTGAAATTCGAGTTTGACTGGAGTTGAAATTTGGTACACATATGTATGGCGGATGACAATGCAAGTACAGTCAGCAAATAGTACAGCCAGAAAAAAAAACTTGTATTAAAATCGATTTTTTTGTCAGAAATTTATTCAATATGATTTTATACGGGACCTTGAATCTAGTACCTATGTAATTGTTGATTGAAGTCAGATTCTGTAAATATGTCGTAGGTTCCCAAAATTATACCCAAGCCAAGGCCATGACATTTGTCGTGAACTCCTTGCCTTTTGATACTTTTATATATTTTTCTAATTGATTTCGTTTTTTCCATCATTATTGTCAGTTCAAATTGAAGACCAGTAATAAGAAATAAGAAACGTTTATTGTGTATATCAAAACCGTGACCTACAGTAAAATTGTGATAATATTTATGATTTTTATGAGTTTCAATTGCTTGTCCATTTCTCTGGTAACGATTTCTCTCATACATAGTTATTAACGAGTTATTAGGAGTTGTTCAGTTTGTGTTTTTGCATGAATTTCTAATTTCCCTTGTCCATAAACTCATTACACATAGGTAGACGTTATTGTAATACAGTCCATATCGTACGCTTAAGATTAATGACAGTTTTGCGGGACATACTTACTTTTTCTCTTTTCAAATTAGACTTCCACTTAGGTTTGCGGGTGGTAGGGCCTTGTGCAAGGTCCGTCCGGATCGCTACCACCATCTTACTCGCTAATCCTGCCGCTAAGTAGCAGTGCTTGCACTGCTGTGTTCCGGTGTGGAGAGTAAGACAGCCGGGGAAATTACGGGCACAAGAGGCATTGCATCTTAGTCCTCTAGGTTGGCAACGCATCTGCAATCCCTCCGGGGTTGCGGGTGTCTATGGGCCGTGGTGATCACTTACCATCAGGTGACTCACTTGCTCGTTTGCCTTACTATTCATATAAAAAAAAAAAAAAAAAAAAAAAGGAAACTTAATTACACTTGTTATTTATCGTCTTTTTTAAAAGTCATTTAGAAAAATTTTCGAGTGCAGCTCACAGATAATTTATTGTCCATTTTTAAAACGAGCAAACAATCTACGTTCATAAATGGTTATAATTGACAGATTTCGACATAGGGGAGCTTCAGCGTTCATCTACATTTTTATTTGTTTTTAAGATAATTATTTCTGCTATTCCTAGTGAAAATTTCAAATGTCTCCGCATCTGACAAATTAACCTCAAAGACCTCAAAGCCGGTAGAACTAATAATAGGCACCCTGTTGGCACGCCTTGGGCCTAAAACCCTAAAAACAACAAATTATAAAACTGACAAACTAAAATACAGCTGACATTGAACAGCAGATCCAAGAGTACTAATAGCCTTGATAGCCTCGAGTGCCACATTAAGGTTGACCCAACTTAAGACGCGACACACATTGCCCCCTGTTTTGGCAGTCGATTATGAGTCGTATGTCACTGACACGTAACGGTTATGACATCGAGAATTTGTAATGGATTGTGTTTATAAACGTACAAGTAATAAATTCTTGAATTTATTGTAGAGTGCAAGTACTTATTTTAATAACTACTATATTGAGAAAAAAGTTAGTATGTCTATGTGTATATAGGTTTGGGTACACTAAAGCGTGTATTAAAGAACGTCATGGTAGGGAGCACAATAAATATAAGAGATGCATTACATCATTTAAAATTACTACGAGTGAGTCTATTACGCACCTACAGGCATCCTGCCGCATTGTTCCACGTCATAGCCTGCATATACTTGAGATAATCACTAAAATAAAATATGCCTCCTCTGTAGATACCTACTGGATAAGGCTGCTATACACCGGAGTCGTGATTAGCTTAGCTTATGTAGCTCTTGGCTTCGGCCTCGTGTAATAATAACATATTATAGTTATGATAAAGACAGGTAGTTGATCCTTCATCATAATCATATCAGACGCAGGACGACCACTGTTGGATATATGATAGGCCTTCCCCATAGGCCTCAGTAAGTTCCCTATCTCGTGGCAATGGGAGCTTATCGCATGCGAATTTGCCACTTGAAGCGTTAGTGTAGCGTGAGGTCCAATAACATTCACTTTTCACAGGTTTTGGCGGGCTTCGTAACATAAATCATAATTTCTTTGATTTACCTGTTGAAAAGTGATACCTATTCTTCGTGAAATTATCGCAAATATGGATTATTTGGCGATGAACGTAAACGCTTTAAAAGCAGATTTTTTTTCCAAACAAAACAGAACTGCACAACATTAGACATGATTCAAGATTAAACCTTTGTTGCGGCGCCGATCTTATAAATTCGCCACTGGACCTTAGTCAACAGTGGCGCCATATGGTGAGCAAAGAAACGATAGTCGGCATTACGGAAAAACCGTCTTTAGGACGCGTTTACACTACAAAAAATCTTCAGTCTAAATGTCAGCTTTCTAGACTTAGTAGTTTTGAATTCAGTCAGGACAAACGATAAGTCATACAGACATATTAGAAAATAGATAGATATCCACTATGTACAATCGATTATTCATAATAGCTTAGCTTTATCTTTGCCACGAGTACTAAACTGAAGTACCTAAGCTTTGAAATGCCTTTGCTTTGCAGCTGAGTACATCTTTGGTGGCAAAACAACCTTAGCGCAGCACGTGTGATGCGCTAACCGTAGTTTATTCATGTACACACTTAACGTTCAATTGTTCGCAATCTTTAGTAGCTATCTAAACACTATTATAAGCAAAACTAACATAACATACCAGACGAGCATTCTAATTAGGTCCTTGAAAGGATATTTTAAACTAAAACAATTCGAGGGATTGGTTCTAAGTCTAAGGAACCAACCCTCTTTTACAACAGATGGGATTCGAACCAACTTATTTGACTTTTAGGAACAATCTATGATTTTTGTACTTAGAAACTCAAATTCTGATCTACCTAGACTATACTACTAGAATTAAACTTTTTTTTATTTCTAAAAGACATTGAAAATAAGTAGGTACACAGAAAAATCCGAAAAGTAAAGCTATGGCCGGGAATCGAACCCGAATCCTCATCATTCCGAAATGCGTGCTACACCACCCGTAGCATGAAGGTATTAAGTCTAATCACATTTATGTTTTTTTTTCCAGCAAATTGAATCAATTCAGACTCAGTTCAAGTTTTAGGTGTCATTTTTAGTATGGATCTGACAGCGAGCGAACCTAAACTGAATCGGAATTGAATAGCATTAAGACGTCATGGTAACCCCAGCTCTTAATTTAAGACATCTAAATAAGTCATTACATCGGCAAAGTGCGTCACCTATCAAGTACATAAAGCCTTTAACAAACAAGCAGATAGGTACATCAAACAATGAAGAATGGCCAGTTGACGTAGAATTAAGTAAATTGCCTAATGATTGTTTTGGTAAGACTGATTACACTACCTACGAGTAGGGTGTTTAATTGAGTACCTTATTGGAAGGTTTCGAGAATCTTTAAAACTGTTACCATCTACTTCACCTACACAGATAGAAATTGTGTACTACGTACAAAAACCGGCTAAATGCGATTCGGACTGAAATTGGCAAGTGGATATTGTAATCCAGTGTTAGCAACTCTGTTCCTAAGCAAAACGTGAGTGTGAGATTTTTTATATTGGTTAATCACATAGATAGGCAGAAATAAAAAATAGATTTTTAGATTTATTTCATTACTTGTGCTTTAAAAGCTACCTTCATAACAAAGTTTATGTTTCTAGGACAACAGCTGGAAGTACCTCATAAGTTTTCACATGACTGCAGTTTGTATAAAAAACCTTTTGTTTTTAGACTTGGAGGGTTGATTTGTTCACAGCTTCAAGGGACTGCAGATTATTTACATTTTGTTGTATAATGTGGTGTCTTATTCCTCCGAGAATGTGGTTTAAGTTGGGTTTAAGACAACAAATTAAAAAACGTTGTCATGCATTCAGCAGTCATGAATTACAGACAGAAAATTCTGGTGCAAAAAAGTATGTCAGTATTTGTACACTGTTGTACTTTTAACTAATAATGACAATTGCAGTCATCGTTTTATGACTAAAAGAAATATGACTGAGGCAGAGGTGAGCCTTATTATCCGAACCTATCTGTGCATCGTAGATAAGACAACAGGAATCCATTGTTAATGATGTTGCAAAGGTTTAATTGCACTTGATAAGACTTAATAAGGTGGGATAATTTAATTGGGTATGAAATAATGCTGGCACAATCCGTTAACACACGAGTCATACTAGATGGCGGAAAACACGTCGTTTTAGACTTAAGATTACAGATTTAAATGAACTGAGATGTATCAAAAATAATCTAAGCGCTTCTTAATTTACACTAAAACCTGATTAACGGGCCTGCGGATCACCTAATGTTAAGTGGTCACCGCCGCTGATGGACAGTAACTTTGGGATGGCTTACAGAAAGTGGCACACTAGTCTTGTAAAGGCACCCATGTTTTACCAAGTCGGGTAAAAATCATTCTCAACCGGGCAAGAACCATTGCTTAAACGGCACAGTGAAGGAGCATCATCAATTGAAGTAATATTGATGGAAAATTCTTTTCAGTCTAAAATTTTGCAGAAACATTGTACCATAATCTGGGTCAAGTACTGATGAATTTTACTTATGATGAATTTTACACAAATCCATGAAGCCATTTTATGCGTAATTAAAACACAAACAAATAGCATTATATATTTTGAACCATTATGTATTTTAACCCATTATACATTTTAAACTTTATATATATTCTGATCCGCACCCCACAAACAAACAACCCATTTGCACATTTTATAATATCAGTAGGTATTTACCTAACTACTACTAATATACATATAATAATATATATAATATATATAATAATATACTACATTGTATACAATTTTAAGGACTACCTGGTTACTGTAAACAGTATTCACATGCGGAAACCAACTGCATTAAACTTGAATACTTATACAGTTCTAAAACAGGCCTGGTGAACGTAGTTGTCCCCCAAAGTCCAAAAACAATAATCCTGCTGCTAATTTGAATAGTTCTTAAAAAAATTGGCGCAAAATGCAAGTTGTTGAACAAGGTTCCGTAACAAAAGAACAGCTTTATTTGCAAAAGTGATTTTGAGAAAAAAAACATCTTCCAATTAATCTTTCTTATTGAAGTAGGTACTTCATTTTGTGTCGACAATATAGCATTGCCATCTGAGCTATTTGAATGTACCAAATTTAAAAACAGACGGGCCATTGAGAGAGATGTCTGCTTGACATCCCAACAGTTATCTTTACTTTGCTATCTCCGCGATAGCGCGATCGAGTTACAAGATTTAATTAGAGGTACTTTCATTGTTTGTTACTTAGCTGGATATTTTTACAAGTGAACCTAAATTAACGATATTAATGATTAAAAAAACGTACCTACTATTCCAGACAGCGCTAGAAAGTTTGAACCTATAAGGTATATATAAAGTAATTATAATTAAGAATTTCTTTTAGATACATACATAAATCACGTCTTTATCCCTTACGGGGTAGACAGAGGCTAAGGTAACAAGACCTAAAGACCACGTTTAGCATGATTGTGGGCGTATGGATGGAAAGGGGTTTTAGATAATGTCTTATATTATATTAGTGAAAACTGTAATCAATCTTCAAAAATGTCCTGCTTATTGTTCATTTATAGCAGCATTTATAGCATTTTATTGAACTCTAAACTTATTTTATAATAACTTGTAAAAACCGGTAGATCTACCTGATAAATTGAAGCGTGTCGAAAAGCGAAATGATTTTACCTGTACGGAACCCTATAAAATAAACATTCTCTATACTACAGGAATAACATGACTGTAGCATGACCAACAGGAAAAGATCGGTTGGAAACATGAGTCAAAGACACTAGATAGATACACACCAATAAAACGTGTTAATAAAAAATATCAAAAGTTACTTTTACTTCAGTATTCTTTCTTTAATTGTTGACATGCCATGACAACTTTGTGAAATGTAAGGTGTAAATTGAGCTTTATTCACTTTCTACAATTATTGTCATTCCTACTCCTAGAAAGTGAGTCAAACGAAAGCTTGACAGAAGAACCGCAAAAATTTAATTAGATTCATAAGTTAGACCACGATGTTGAACTCAAGGTTGATTTTATTACAAAACGGAGTAGGTCTTGTAATTTTGCTAGATTATGGTACCTAGACGCATGTAAAATATATAAGCGGTATAATAATATACTCACGAGCAAAAATAAAGGGTCGCTTTTCACAGGACTTTGTATGAAAAGTGACCCGTTATTTTTGCTCGTCAGTGTATATGCTGCGAAAGTAAGTAGGTATAAGATGCGTGGATCATATTCTGCTCCTTTGAGAAAAGGGAATAGCAGTCACTAGGTACTTACCTTTAAGTTTTAGAGTTACTTCCCAAATATTATCAAAATAATTAATTCCTGGGCAAATAGGTATAAATGCTAAAAATTAGGCGAGCTGTAGAGGAGAACAATACAGATACCTAGCTGGGTAACCAGACAGCCTTTTTGTTTCAAGCTAAAACGGAGAAGCTTCGCTCGCGCTACGCGTTCGCTCAGTCAACTAAGGTAAAAAATCATTATTATTATTATTACATCGTAAGTAAATGCTTATGTAAATTTTATTTACACTTACGTAAGTGACGATAGCTTAGTCTCCGTGCTTCTAACATTCCTATTTGCGTGACTAATACTAGTTAAACGTTGATGCATGTTCGATAGAAGATCGAAACCAAAAAGGTTTTTGCGGGTGGTAGGGCCTTGTGCAAGGTCCGTCCGGATCGCTACCACCATCTTACTCGCTAATCCTGCCGCTAAGTAGCAGTGCTTGCACTGCTGTGTTCCGGTGTGGAGAGTAAGACAGCCGGGGAAATTACGGGCACAAGAGGCATTGCATCTTAGTCCTCTAGGTTGGCAACGCATCTGCAATCCCTCCGGGGTTGCGGGTGTCTATGGGCAGTGGTGATCACTTACCATCAGGTGACCCACTTGCTCGTTTGCCTTCCTATTCATATATAAAAAAAAAAAAAAAAAAAAAAGGAGCAACTACACCATGGCTAAGGTGGTCGCTGAACTTGTTTCAAAATACTTCAAAATTCAAAATTTATTGTTGCAAATTGGCCGACAAGGGCTCTTTTACAAATGCGGCTGTATACCGCATTTCTTCCACTGTTGCGGTTACCGCGAGATGCATACAGCGATCGACTTAGCGTAATCGCTCCTTTAGTTACAGAGCCTCTACAGTAGTGTAGGTTTGACAGCAAAATGTGGCATTTGCGTAAGTACACCTATACGGCCACAACAGAACTAACGACGTTAGCGCGTTATACGTAAACGCGTTCGACACGTTTGCGTTAAAACAACAAAATATATTGTGTGAATAGTTTGTTGTCGATGCATGTCGCTAGAACGCGCAGCCAATTTGGGCATTCTATGTTAGTCAATTATATTAAAATTTAATTATAGACATTGCTAAAGAGTGAAATATGCACTTAAAATAATGCTTCACATACTTGGTTTTCCTTAGCATGTTTTATGGAAAAACAGTTATAAAAAATAAATAATAACAAGCTACAATTAATAATTCCTGGAATAATAAAATAATATGTTTTATTATGCTTTTCTATTTTCCAGTTACCGATTTTTAAAAAGTGTTTTTCGATAAATAGACGCGTCAGAATGTCAGAAGTATAGGGTCAGTCCAATTTGACCGCTATTGAGCGCAGGTTACAGTTATTGAGATGAGATGTTGACGTGAACACTTTTGACACGGATTTGTGCCGCCTGATGAATTAATCCTGACTAATATTATAAATGCGAAAGTAACTCTATCTGTCTGATACCTTCCATTGCCGTGCCCGGGCGATGGACCCATCACATCATTCCTCGGTGCCACCGCAATGTATAGTGTATTGCAAAACCGGGTTTAATAACGGCACGATTAGATTAGATTATTTATTCATTCAATAAAGCGTTTTCACAACAAACATTGTTTACATATTAAATGCGGTTCGTATCGTAAATAACTAGTTATACGCTGCTTAGAATAATCACTACATAGTATAAAACTAAGTCGCTTTCCACTGTCTGTCGGTCCCTATGTATGCTTAGATCTTTAAAAGTACGCAATAGATTTTGATGCGGTTTATTTTAATAGATAGAGTGGATTCAAGAGGAAGGTTTATAATATACTAGCTGTTGCCCGCAACATCGTCTGCATAGAATTCGTTTATCGCTATCCCGCAAGAACTACGCAATTTTCCGGGATAAAAAGTATCATATGTGTTATTCCAGACTATAATCTATCTATGTTCCAAATTTCATCCAGATCTGTCCAGCCGTTCTGGCGTGAAAGAGTAACAAACATCCATACTCACAAACTTTCACATTTATAATATTAGTAGGATGTTCTACGCAGACGAAGTCGCGGGCATAAGCTAGTACATTATAAATTTTATGTTGTGTTTGCTTGCAGCAATAATTAATCATCGTGTCCCCTGATGCGTGAAGGTTATGTACAGTCAAGTGTAATAATATGTATCTAGTCAAAGTCTCAAAAATAAGTATCATGCGCTCTTAAACCGGCGTAATAAGGTCGTGGGACATATTTTTGAGAAGTTCATATCGATACTTATTTTTGCACTTGACCGTACAAGCTGTTGCCAGCGACTTTGTTTGTGAAGAATTCGTTTTATCGTTATTCCGCAAAACTATGCAATTTCCCGGGAGTCGAAACTATCTCCGTAGGTATCAACATTTGTCTACATCGGTTTAGCAGTTTAAGAGTGAAGAGGTAACAGTTAGACAAAGTTACTTTCGCAATTTTTAAAATATTTGTAGGGAGATGAACAGAGATTATTGCAAAGACAAATGAATACAATATCTAGAGACAGTAATAATATTATCTTATGGAATGATTCTGAAAAGAGGCATGTGCTCAGCTGCCGGCTAGAGATGATGACGGTGATGACTTGATGAGATATTTCCGTTTACTTAATCAGGTGTGAAAATTTCCACGAGCAAAGACGTATGGCAGGTACATGTGTGGTATTGCGCATTTATAAGCATCTATGAATGAATTTTAGGTGGTTATAATGACTGCTCGATATTTATTTGTGTAAATAAAGTGATTGAAAACCGGATAGTTGTGTGTATTTTTAATTTTGCTACATTTCGTTTCAGCTCTATAAATAAAAAATAGGTGTTAAAATAACTTTTAGGGAAAAAAATTAAACCCGCTTTATGCTGACGGTACTTCAGTACCAGTTTAACTTTTATCCAAGCCAATTTGACAGCTAGTGGTTAAAATTGTGGCGCACTTTTGTGTCTATCTTTTGAATCTAGTAATCGTTGTGTACAAGAAGTGGGTAAAATTTCACTGACATAAATTGGTTACGTACACGATGTACCTAGGTACGTGTACGTACGTGTACGTACTAGATTCTGGGACCGATTGAACAAACAAAATAAACCTATTTCATACCCTGTAATTCATTAAGTACTTCTTAAAAAAGGGAACACGAAGTAAAACGATTATGAGAACGGCAGTGACGCTCTAGTAATGACGTCTCGTTGCCACCAGTTGAATACGCAACCCTAAAAACCATAGTTGACGATTGCGCTTTAACTAAACAACAATAATCATCTTGTTAGTAAACTATAGTTTACTTGCGCTAGGTTGAGTCATATTAACCATAAATATTTTCCATTTATTATCTGTAATTAATATTCATTAATAGCAGACCTAAGTGACGCACAAATCTTTTGAGAAAAAATCTTGTTGACATTGTTATAAACAACGTCTACAACTGATTTCATTCTACGTCAAAGCTTTTCTATTTATAAAACAAGAAACAAATCTACTTATTTATAAATGTCGTTTTATTACAGTTTACCTATTTAGACTTATTCCTCGGACCCTATTTGTAGTTAACGAGTATAAATTAACCAACTATCATAAAATTAACCAAAAAAGTATAGGTACTATGATTAAAAATTAACTATCTCTTGCTTGACTTTGTGAAGGGGCAATCAAAGTGCAGCAATCACCGTGGAGGTTTCGTAACATTGCACTTTACGGGATAATTCCTCTATGGCAAGTGTAGGTACCGCGCGCATAAATAAACGAGTGGAAAAAGGCTGTGCGTGCAAGCCATTCGTTAATCTAATTCCCACGATAACAGTTTATTGAGAGAAAACCAGCCACTTATTAAAAAAAGAAGGTATAGCTCAATAATTATTATGCATAATTTGTAATAAATGCTGATTTTACCCTTCTGTTTAGAAACGTCTGAACTCATTTAAGGCACAATAAAAAAAACCATACCACTGACACTACCCCTGGGGGTAGGTTGGGACTGAGCCATACCACCATAGTAGTGCTGGGACTTGAGAAACCCCGTATGATGTTTAAGAGCGAAAGGGTCAAGTTATGATTGCCGACCTTTGAACACGCTCCTAAAAATATTAATCGTAAAACTAAAGACTTATAATAGGAATATAATTTAAAAAAATGAAACAAATAAAGTAAGTTAAAATTTGACCAAAAAGTGGTTGGACAAAAATCTTACTTTAAATTTAAAGCCAGAGCTGACACCTAAATGTCTGTAATTTAAATGTTTTAGTTTCATAATAATCAGGCACACTGGATTCTAAAAAATAAAATATTACAACTATGAAAAAATTGGCTAAAGTTTAGCCAAAACTTATGCATCATTCACAGACTTGGTTGTTAATGAGATTTCAATTGTCCATGAAGTCATAACTAGATAGTCTTTTAGAATTAAACACGAACACTTTTTCTGTAACAAAGTTTTTAAAGCCACATAGCATACCTATTCGTTAACATTCTCTATTTATTAATTGCTTGTTCAGTCAAGGGCGAAAATATATCAGTATCACTTTTTGTTTTTTTTCAACTATGAACTCACCTTCATTATAAATCACTAGCTGACCCGGCGAACTTTGTTCCGCCTTAAATTTGAAAAAATCCTTTAGTGCATCTTTATACTAATCAAGGAATAATGTGTAGGCATGGTAAATTTAATGTCTGTAGCTTTATTAGTACAACAGTTCGGAATTTTTCAATCCCGTGGGAAAATCGGGATAAAAAGTACCCTATGCCCGTCTCCTGGTTCTAAGCTACCTCCCTACCAATTTTCAGCCAAATCGGTTCAGCCGTTCTCGAGTTATAAATAGTCGTATTTTTATCCCGTGGGAAATTTGAAAAATTCCTTTGTAAGTGCATCTTTATACTAATCAAGGAATAATGTGTAGGCATGCTAAATTTAATGTCTGTAGCTTTATTAGTACAACATTTCGGAATTTTCCAATCCCGTGGGAAAATCGGAATAAAAAGTATCCTATGTCCGTCTTTTGGTTCTAAGCTACCTACCTACCAATTTTCAGCCAAATCGGTTCAGCCGTTCTCGAGTTATAAATAGTGTAACTAACACTACTTTCTTTTGTATATATAGATTATTAACTGTAGTTTCGATGCTAAATGCAAAATTAGCCTTGAAAAGTAAATTTTGAACCCGAACGACATTATCGACGAAGTTGCATTGCCCATGGTCATGGATAGACATACAAACTTTTTGTACTCGACACATACCTACTTGATCCGTATAAAACAAAATTAAAATATGAGTACTATCCTTATGTTATGTATCAGATAATAAATGTAGTCGATTAGGTTTAAAAATAACCTAATTAACTCTAATGCACAAACAAATATTAGCTATCTTATTTCAATCTTTTGCTTTAATCATGTCTGTGCCGCACAGTAGGTAAAGTATCCACATTTCTATTATTTATCATTACCAAAAAATAAGTTCAAGTAGTTCTTGTAAACATGTGATATTGATGGATCAATACTACCCGCTTTTCTTTTTTTATGATTCAAGCAGCACGGAAGGTAGTACATTGTTTACGAGCATAACCTATGCGATTAAACCACAAATGTGCAAGGATCTTTACGTACTTAAATATTAAAAATGGAACCTCAAAAAAAACTTTCAAACTTTTAAATCTAACTCTTGTTTACCTATATAGTTTCAAGTTTTATATATATTTTTTTAAATTAAAGATTGAGTATCTAAATTTCTAAATGTCGGTGAAAATTAGAACACATAGAAAAATCCGAAAAGTAAAGCTATGGCCGGGAATCGAACCCGGATCCTCGTCATTCCGTGACGTGTGCTATACCCCTACACCACCCATAGCAGGTATTGAGTATCTGTTAAAAATTTGCTAGTACCAATAATAATGTTCTATTATGAATCGGAATATGTTTCGTTAATTTAGTGGAAATAAAAGGTAGAAAATAATATTAAAAATGAAAATATTTATAAATATATTATAAATATTACCATCCATTGCTAAATTGCACTGCCACAATCCAAAAATATTTTTCCGAACACTCACAGCAATAAAAATACACAACACTTTCACTGTTCAATATAAATAAGAGCGAAAATCAATTTCAAAAACGAATCCAATTTTTTACTTCTATTTTCAAAAAATATTGTTCTTAGTCGGGCTAGGACGAGCGATCGCGACACGGGATTGGTTCAAAATGCAACGGCTGTGCGTGTACCGCTCCTAATAAGCACTCACACGCAGTTATGAGATAAAAGTATTGTACACAGATTCCGTTTTTTTAATGTCCCTCGGCAGACATCGTTCTTCCAAATGTGTTCAATTGGAGTGAAGTCCGGATGGTATGGCAGCAATTGTAGAATGTTATGGCAATGTTTTTCCACTATGCGGTCAATGGCAAATTGTGCAATTGATTGAAACCCCGACAGCAATGAAAACACGACGTTTGATGAGTACTTTTAAAACATCATGTACTTCCGATTTCAGTTTATGATATTTGTGAATGGTTTTTGACATACCTATTTTGTATTTTACCAATCAAAATAATAAAACTAAATCGAATTTGTCCCTAAGGCGCCTCCCAAAGTGGCACAATTTTTTAAGTACCTAATTTATGTTATCTACACACACACACACACACACAAATCATGTCTTTATCCCTTACGGGGTAGACAGAGCCTAAGGTAACAGATAAGATAAGATTGTGGGCGTATAGTATAGGTGAAAAATGAAATCAAAATAGTGATAGGTTGCTAGCCTCATCGCCTATAACATGATTCCTATGATTTTCGCCCATTCACTCGATGGGCTTTGACTATCTGTGCGGGTAGAGAAGCAACGGGTACATTCTATGTTTTTTCTTTGCTCCCAGACCAGCATGGAAGAATTATGTTATCTATCAGGTTCAATATTCAGCGTTTTTATTGTGATTTTTTCGTAACTATCCTGTTAGAAAAAATTGTAAATAGAAAACACTAAAATTTTTGGAATACATTAATTCATTAATCGTTATTCTTCCGTTGTGGAAGTACTTGTCCAGTAAAATTGTTAGAGGATATTAATTTTAATCAGCCCGTGCATAAAATTTCGTCCTTGGGATTTATTTTTATCTCCACCACATTGGTCGTCCTAGCGACGTTTTTAGTTATGGTTTTTCAAATTACCTTATTTCATAATATAATTATGTTTCATATTTTTGAATAGTGCAAAAAGCCTCATTTTTGGGACATTGAAAAGGTTGAACAATAAATGTATTATTTTTTATAAATGTTATTATACTTTGAAATATGATTGTTGCGGACTGGCAATAAACTGAAAAATAAAGTAATGTCAGTGTCTAATGAAAAAATGGTTTTTGTAGAATGACTTGTAAATGAGGTACTAAATAAACGTATTTTAATCCGAAAAGCCGCGCTGCTTATTTTACAATGATTTTATAAGGACTTCTATTGTATAGGAACAAAAATATATAAATAGATTAGGTATTAATTCATTCAATTTAACAAATATTTATTCCAACTCTAAGAGGTAGACTGTACCTATATGGAACACACTCAAAACAAAAAAAAAACAGGAGCAACGGTGTTGGAACGGAGCGGGAAATTTTTAACTTTTTTGTGAAAAACTGTTGTAATATTGTTGACGTTGTCATGTAATTTTAATTTCACTATTATAATTAAATACATTATGTCTCCGTAGTTTTCTGTTTTATTTTTGAGAAAATCATTTCAACCATTAAGTGCCATATTACTTACTAGTCTCTTCAATAATGTACTATTTTTAATATTAAATGCAATTCGCAACCAATCTCAGTTTTTCACTTTTCACACTTCACCTAAACAGGATTTTCCTTGCAGGTCTAAACTGGGATTTATAAAACAAATATTTATAAATATGCCTGCGACTTCGTCTGCGTAGAATACATATAAACATTCCTCTTGAATAACTGTTAAAATAACCCCACCAAATCCGTTGCGTAGTTTTAAAGATCTAAGCATACATAGGGGCAGACAGACAGACAGTGGAAAGTGACTTTGTTTTATACTATGCATTGATTGAAACTTCCAAAGGTTGTATACACACTCTGCCAAACTCTATCCAACTAATTCAAGAATTAAATAAGTATTGATTAGACAAAGGGAGTCGCAGATAACAAGCAGCACAAGCAAATAACCTGCCTTTGAGGAGGAGCCTTGTTCAAATATGTAGGTAAATAGTTTTGTTAATGATAATACATCTGCCGTCAAATGCCATACAGATAAGAATTTCAAAACCGATGCTTCCCTAAATGTCCCGAGAATAACACACAAAATGTTTCCGAGATCGATCCCTGCATACCTACTCTAGTAGCTTGAGTTAGTATCACAGCTTACAGACGCTCGCAACGCTTTAATTAGCATAAACGTTACCAAATCTGCAGGAGAAACCATCTATCCCGCAGTGAGAAAATGAAAACTCAACAAGTGCTTCACACTTAAGTGACTAACCCAATTATAAACGTCAATAACTTACCCTTCTGTGAAAAGTAAGATTAAAGAGATCAATACAAAATACATACTCTTTATGTAACGTATGTCTTATAACGTAAATGTAAAATCATTCAATTGTTTAGTCACCTTAGGCTCTGTCTACCCCGTAAGGGAGAAAGCCGTGATTTATGTAAGTATGTATGTATGTTTCGTATTTTAATTTTACCGTTGAAACTCAAGTGACAAATCAATGAAGCGAGTGAAGTTAGTGTACTTAATTATGATTACGTGAGTTTAACTATAAGCGTGAAACAACAACGAAAGTTTTTGTCAACTTCGTTGACCGAGATCGAAAACTGCACTATGGATATTGAAAGCGGCAGTTTATTTGTTTATTTGGATTGTGTGGAGTACCGATTCACGTGTAACATTGCGTAGGTCTATGTCAAACTGGATGGATAACCTTACTTCGACAGTACTCCACGAAATAATGAGGTCCCGTACCGTACATTATACTCGTATTTCTATCTCTTTCGCACTATAAAAACTCTTCACTTTTCATGCTTATAATAATAATATTTGGCTGCGTATGAAATTACTTTTTTATACTTTAGTGAATAAAATAAAATCTTTGTCTTAAACCAAGGCAATTGAGCGCCAACAATAAAATTACAAACACTAGAATTTTATACAATATTTATTTTATTAGATATTATTTATTTCTAGTTCTATATTCACCTTTGCCTGCAGCTCGGGCGGGTTTCAAACGTTTCGGGTAAAATGTTGAGATGTCTGCACTTCTTGATGCATAATACTATTGTTTATCCATAAAACAATACCCTAATTATTATTATCTAAGCGCAGAATATACAAGCAACGCTGCTCTTACTAATGTTACACAAAATTAACTCGCTTACAAAACTGTCTCCACCTGTACCTTCCAGTCACAGTGTTCGTCTAAAATAAGTCCAAGGAAATTAATTACCTATATCTACGGCAATTAGTGTGCATGACGCCTCAAGTAGGTTTAATGCTTCTAAGGTGCCTCGTGCGTAAACCTGCACACAACAGAGAAGTATTTAATTGAATGGAATATGTTAATTTCTCGAGTGATGAATAATTGTCCATTATATTGTTTCTGCACCACACTGCTAGTGCTAGGTAATAAAAAGATTACCATAGGTATAGTATTATTGTAGGTAGATTTGATATGATGTAACTATTTTATTTTGTAAACTAGTTTCTGCCCACGACTTCGTCCGGGTAGAATTAGCAATTCACATGTTTATCGCTATCCCGCGGGAACTATGCAATTTTCCGGGATAAAAAGTAGCCTAGCCGATGATTTTCTCAACAGATTAGTAAATTTTGCATAAAAATCTGTTCAGGCATTTAAACAGACAAAAATTCTAAGTTGGAACGTGTTCTGTTATCGATTCTAAGTATCCCCAGTCAATTTATTTTAAATATCTTCCATGTACAGACTTTCGACCCTCTTCAGCTTTATTATTATTACTTAGTTTTACTTAAGATAATTTAGCCTAAGTACACAATGAGTATCTTATAATAGGAACTATTAATTACTTATAGATAATAAAACTTTTTATGATCAGGTACGTGACTAATATTGTGACTATTTGTGACATAAAAACCAAACCGTTTTTATAAATTGACGAACTCTTGATTATCCGTATACCTAAACATAATTTGCTTAATAATTGCTTTACCACACAATACATTTTTTATTCTTATGTAGGCACTAGATTCGAGTGAGCAGAGTTATATCTTTGGTTTGTTAGTTTTATTTATTTGCTTGTGCGTTTGGATTTGCGCAGAATGAAGATGTGCCTAAGCGACGCCTTTACCTCATACGTCTTGCTCTCTTAACTCTACTACTTTTGGACCTTTTTGTTTTATAGGACCAACTTAAAATTAGGTAGAAGTATAATAAAACAATTCAAAATATATACGATTAACTCTAAATCTAGGGTAGGTACGTATCATATCATACCATAATATATAAAATTAAAATACATACGTTTATAAAATATAAAGTTGATAAACCGAAAATAATAAAATATAATGTATTAGAATTTTGAATGTGAACATTTATGTAAGGGTTTCCGTTTGACATTGGGGGTGTTTTGCAAGTTTTCATTTAAAATCATATTTTTTGTGAGATATTCTGTCTAAATTTGTCAGCTCGTTTTGACGTTCAGCGACATTGACAACTGCATTCACAGTCAAAATATTTAAGCACAGGCTTTGTTTGTCAATTAATGTAATTATTTTTTCAACACAGTTGCTCGTAAATTGAGTCTTATTGCACCGCATTTAAACTCGTAATACAGCTTATTACGCACAAGTGCTGTAATAATATTACCGCACGAGTGCGGTAATATAAACTTTTTTTAATCTCAGCAAACGGTTCAGTATCAATAGGAACAAGGAATATTTTCGTGAATATTAAACTATTTTAGTTTAAAGATGATAAATAAACATTTAATTTCGACAAATTATTCATTTTTATCTAAAAAGGGACCATAATTCGCATATTTAAGACATTGATTAATTATTTTATAATAATTTTAATATTAGGCTGTTTAGCAGTCTGTTGTCAGTGTCTTCGCCACGCGCGTGCTAAGTGCACAGCGCGCATGCGCGAGTGCTGCGTGCGGATTGGCGCGGAGAAATAATATCTGCCGCCATTTTTCACTGATATTGTAGATTCAGACTTTGTTATTTTATTACTTTAAAAATTACTAGTTCAATTAATAAAGAAATGTAGTGTCCGTCGCTGGAAATACTAAAATATGTTCGGACAATGTTCGGACAGTTATATCAGTAAGAAATCCAAGGTGTTAATTACCAAATGATAAACTAAAGTTCTAAAGCAGCTCCAGGTAAGCAATGTCTGGTAACAAAGGTAAACTAAAGTTCTTAAAGTCCTTTTATTAACTAAATTTTATTTATTTTTCCTCGCAAATCGCACCTCTATTGCAACAACGACGTAAATGCAAAATTTTCAATAAACGACTTAATGATAGGAAACGGTCCGAAATCGATCGAACTTTTTGGTGCTACATTGACTTTCAAGTTTTTCCCGCAAAATTCCACCAGAGGGCGTTGCGTCTTTGTTCTTTTGAGCGGCTATTGAAACCAACAATGACTTATTGGTCAGTTGTTCGCGGGGAGGGGAGAAAGTCAGTTGTCCCGCAGCTGTACATCGACGCAAAGGTAATTACGCCTCACTTTTTTGCGATTTAAAGAACAACATTGACATAAAGGTCTTATACGTCATTTTTAGCGTGTCACTGATGTATATTTAGATAAAATATTCTTTGCAATATTGACGTTTGTCGCAATTAAGACATTGTTGTTCCCAAGTAAAATGTATGTTTATCAATACGATATTGACTTATCTGTGTTAAACGTCACTTTAACATTTTACTAACATAAAATTAAGAAATATTTAGTGTAATATCGACGTTTGTAGCAATAAGGTCATTGTTGTTCCCAAATGATATTGTGTCTGTTTTGTTATATTGTTACACTTTATTACTTGAAATCTACTATTTAGGTAGTTACTTTGATATGCCAATTAAAAGTGTTCCTTATAGCGATTGTTCGTTTTAAAAGAAATAAAGAATATTAATGCAGAACTGAAGTTTTATTTCTCTATGAATTTATCGTTGGGTTGTTTTGCTTATAATTAGTTGGTAAAACTGCTGTTTATAATAAAAATATGTTACTTACGTTATATTTTAACTGCATATTTATTTAAACAATATTATTACAATGCTGGTTTAAGTTTTGATTTTAGTTAATAATAAATGTTAAGCATTTATGTCGTTATTGCTTGTCAAAAGTTGAATATTTTTAAATATGTTCGATGAACAACGACTTAAATGTAGGTACCTTCAAAATAAAATGACAATAACCAAAAAAATAAAAGATTTAAAAAAATTAAATAAAACTATAAAAAAGGCTTATATAATAATGTACTATTTTATGATTCAAACTATTACTAAACACCTAACGAAAAAATTTTACGGTGATTACAGTGAAATAAAATTTTCAAATGCATTTTCTCAAAAAACACAAAACTTGCATTTACGTCGTTGTTGTAATAGAGGTGCGAAATGTGTTGAAAAACGTCGTATGCGACGCGTGTGCTTTGGTAATTACACATCTCGGCTCTCTTACCCGCGCTCGCTCGCGCTCGCGCGTACAATACGCCTCATGTGTAATTACCAACATAGCACACTTGTATCATAATGTACTATAACGTTTTTTCAAGTGTAAGAAACAAAGCAGTGACGTCATTTCGCTAATACTTGACGTTTGTAACATACGCCCTTTCTACTCGAGCAACGATTTCAATGACCACGAAAATACAAGGTTTCACGAATATAAAAAATATGGGTGTCTTAAAATTGTGCGCTTTTTTGAGCCAGACAATAAAAATTAGCACTAAAAAAATGAAGTCTTGTCAATTATGTAAAACGTACTTAATTTATTCTAACTACCTAATATATTTTACGACTGTATTTTTTTTTAATACACATTGTGAACTTAAGTATTTTAACTATAGGAATTTCGGCCATCATGTAAAACGTACTTTATGAATTTTGATTGTTATTTATTTTATATATTTTCAACGTATACATTGTAAACTTCTAGATTTTAAGTTTATGCATTATGATACGTACCCGTTGTAAATACATGTCATCTATGCAGATGCCAGCAGGGTCCACTGGACCGTACTCACCGCATCAATCGCTTGATTTACAGTGCTTACCTAGGATGTAAAACGAGTGTTGATATTGAATTTATTATTAATCAGAATTGCAAATCTGCGTATTTGTTTACAAGGCAAAGCAAAATAAGCGCATCTTTGTCCTGAATAGGAAGAGGAAAACATGCTATCAGAAATAGGTAAATTAATCTGCTATAATGACGCATTTGAGCGTGTCCCTAACTTTTTTTTTCCGATTTGTGACAAATCATCACGCTTCGACCAATATTAGAAAAGTTACCTAGTTCTTCATATACAGCGTATAAAATTTATATTCACCAACGTCACTATAGTCTGTCCAATCATTTATTTTCTCGATGACAGCTCCCGTAGAATGTAACTGCGCTTTTTACGCAAAAATTAACTTTTAAATGCGGGGTATAAAAAATATGACGACTGCCTAATTTTGTTCCTTGATCCCATATAATATGCATCTAAGACAAATTGAGTCCAGATATGCAGTAATATCTTTTTAAAGTACGATAAACAAAAAACGTTTTAATAAAGTTACATTCTATGGAAATGCAAATAGTGATGTTATGATTGAAATATCGATATTGTATCGGTATTACATATATTGAACTAGATGTGTTCCTGCGACTTTGTACACGTTGTAATTTTTTACCGGGATAAATAAAAGCCTATGTTACTCAGGAATAATGTCGTAGCATTTTAATGGTGAAATATATTTTGTTTTTCCAGTAGTTTTTACTTTATTCATTACAAACATACTGTCATTCGGCCATTTCGCACGCTTAGTAATAAATTAGCATTCAAGTCGGTTGTTTTATTGGCTCCATAGCTGAATACTTCTCAACTACTCGTATATATAATAAAATTGGATCGATATCGTATCTACTGATCACTTATTAGGTCACAACACTATAACTATCAAACTACATCTGTCATCGAGAAAATAAATGGTTGGAAAGACTATATCTGGGAAGCTAGAATTATCTATAAAAAACAGCAAAACAGCTAGAATAGAAACATGCAAGTGTAGCAGTAGTGCTAAGCTTCTAACTGTAAGATTAGTAGTTCTAGTGTAAGATTTTGACACAAAATATGCCTCGTAGTTCGCGTTAAGCTTTCAATAATTAAATACTCACGGAATCCCTACTAATATTATAAATGCGAAAGTAACTCTGTCTGTCTGTCACGTTTTCACTTTTAATGAAATTTGATACAGAGATAGTTTTAGTCCCGGGGAAGGACATGGGATCGTTTTTATCCTTAAACATTGTATTGTTCCCGCGGGATAGCGATAAGCAAGTTCTGCGCTAACGGAGTCGCGGGCGACCGCTAGTATGGAATAAAGAGGACTATTTATAATGGCTGACTAGTTAATACCTAACGATAATGATGGTGATGGCTGATTGGATCTTCATAAAAATGAAACACAATAATTCTTGAAGGGAGTCCTGTCCAATCATATAAAACCGGCGACCGCGTAGAAGATCAATTTAAACACCTTACTCGACCGCAATACTTAATGCTCACAAAAGTGCATTATCTGATATTTTATAAATGCAGCCTTCAAATGCGAATGTACTGTAATAGTGGTGTTTGGCAACAACTAAGGCCGCCGAAATGTGCAAGTAATGTCCACAAACAAGTTTTACAAAGGCCCTGAAGTTGCGCAACATCGCTGAAGCTGATAATAATTGTATTATTTATTTATTTATTTATATAGCCTTTTTATAAACTTCTAACTCTAACTTTTCTCTTTTTCTCTTTTTTTTTCTTTTTTTTTCTTTTTTTTTTCTTCTTTTTTTTCTTTTTTTTTTCTTCTAACTTTTTATAACTTCTTTTTTTTTTTCGGAATAATTGTATTAAGCACGTTAAAATGATTGACCAATCTTTAGTATGAATTAGAAAATAACACCACATAATATTTGGGGCAGAAAAACGGAGTACCTGGTACATTAAATTTATACCCGCTTTCATGATGAAACATCTGTCCAATAAATATAGTTAACTAATTGGCTCGCAACTTTACCCCCGTTAAGAACTTAGTTTCCTATCCCGTGGGAAATAATTCGTTGTTAGTACGCCGCATAAGAAAATTTTAGTCCACGGATTAGATTTTCTAGTCATTGAAAAATACGAAATAAAAAAGTTTATTTTGCAAATAGGCCGCCAAGGCCTCTTTGGCTTGGAAAAAAGTTTTGTTTTTCAAAACAAATGCATATACCATATAGGTAACTAATTAAATCTTTTACTTAATCTTATCGTGAAGCAAAGAGAGAGAAAAAAAACAAACAATAATAGAAATTATGAAATTAATACATTTTCATTTCAAGTAAATAACCGGCATAAGCTTTTGGATTCCGAATGCAAGCTTACGTCTGCCGCCCCCAATGTTGGCTCTGACGCACTCATGTCCTGCCCTGAAGTCAGAGCGGTACAGAGGGCATTTGTTATTGCTTTCCTCCCCAAGGGCTCACTTTGGGAACGAACGTTTTAGAAACTTCGACGTTGCTAGCCTGCAATTAGAAACGATGTCACATAACAACTTTTTAACCAGCGTTGTAAAGTTACAGATGGCGATAGTTTAATATATTTACCTTGCTACTCCTCTGTTTTATTTTGTATGAGTTCAGTCAGACGTGCGCCACGCAGCCGGCATCGTTTCTTCATTTTATTTGTAGGCTCACCAACAGATGAAGATTGGCGTTTCTAGCGTGAAATACTTACATTTTGTTTAAGAAGAACCTATTAGTATTTGAATGGGCTACTTTGAGTTTGAGATCAAATAAAGTATTTGTGTCAAGAATGAATGACCGCTGCCTAGATTAACTGAGGTTAGTTTTAACTGCAATTTTAATACTCTTCCATGAGATGCGGTTAGTTAGTGGCCTCTAAGTTTATAATAATACTGTAAGAAGTGTTGTTATACTTTCAGCACATAGACATCTTATAAGTAAGGTAAATTTATCATCATCCTAAGCAGTGTAAGTTAAATATTTTTTCATTTCTCATACTCTGAAACTAGGTCATTGATTATCTGTATAGCGGGTTGAAAGTGACTTATCGCGACCCTTGGGTTAAAAGTAATTTCAGAAAAAAAAACTCAATCCTTCATAGCTAATCCAAATGAGGTACCTACATAGCAATGAAAATACGCATACAGCCATGTAATCTATGTTTTATGTAATCATCTTTACAAATAGTTCTTTTGTAAGTGTAAAAGGCTATTTTTTTTTAAATAACTTTCACGCTATGTAAGCTTATATTATGCACGCGTATACAACGAGAATTAGGAATCATTACGTTTGGTATTTTTTTAGCTTGAAATATAAGTCGACAATTAATTGATAGCAACCTCCGTGTCTGCAAGTTTAAAAAAAAATACCCGGCAGCCATTGGTGCGCAGAAGAAATGCGCAACGCGCGCAAATCGTGCGATAGAAAAAAGAGCGGGAAAAGAAAGACAAACGTAACAAGTATTAAGTGCTACCGCGCGACGTTAGTGAAATTTGTCATAATACCTTCTTTTACTTTCTTCATATTCGAAATGAAAAGTAGAGAGTTCAACTCGGGTGAAATTACCTATTTCACCCTCGAACTATTGGCGCTCTCATCTCGTTCGAGCGCCAGAAATATCTCAGATGAAATGGGTCAATTTCACCCGAGTTTAACACTAAGACATAAATATTACTTATTTCTTATTTCGTGTTTCCTGTTCGAATTGATGGTTTTTATCGCCTTGTTTTCATATGGACGTACTAACTCGAATTCCTTTATCGGTATCTTGTAGAGGAACTGTGCAATTGTCTAGGATAAAAAGTATCTTATGTGTGTCAGTATTTGAATGAAATTTGGGCCAAAGTGACCCAGATTCTTTGCTCCCAAGTAGGTATAGTTTAGTTCAATGCATAAATAAAAAGATGATTAATTAAATAAACTAACTGAATAAAATAAAATGATTGATGTTATATCGTCTTTATTATTCATTTTCAAAACTGAAATGATGACCAAATTTTTAAGCGTAGGTAATATTTTTGCTAGTCATCTTCCTCTCACTGGAGTCATTGGCCAATAGACATGTAGGTGGCCTTGCCACTAAGCAGTGTTACTCCTACAAAGTTTAAAAAAATCATTAAGTATACCTAACTCTAAGCCAAGTGTTTTCATAATACTCGTACCTACACCTGGTTTGTTTTTCATTATGTAGGTACTGTTAGTTATTAATTTTGTCTGGATTATGTTGCACTTTCTTTACTATTTTTAAGGCAACTTCAATGTTATAATTGTTAAAACTGTCAGTAATTAAAATCAAAAGTGAAATTGCAATGTGTTTAAAAGAAATCGAATATAAGTCAATAACTACATCATGTTTTCACTTCTGTAGTTTTAATAAGTTTTCATTTAACTATTTTTGTAACGGCAACATTGCGCTCGTAGGTGGCCGGGAAAGGACTTGGTGCCAGCCATTAGGTCGAAGCGGCAGACGAAAGGGGTCTTTGGTGAAGTAAAGTTCTGTTACTCCCTTCTATTATTTAGAAAGAAAGAAAGAAAGAAAATACATTTATTTGACGCATAGGACAACAACAGCCCCAACTAAAAATAAACAAAACAAAATAAAAAGGAAAAATAACAATTAGTGTGTCGCTGTCCAACGTCAAAAAGGTTGCAGCTCAGCATAATGCTGCGACGGGAGTCGCAACGCTGGTTTTCTGCCGCAACACTTTTGAGTGACGATGACGACGGAAAATCTACTATAAAGTAATATAACAATGACGCATTCTTACATAAAAGCACTAAACCTACACCGTTAAATTATCCCTCCCTTACAATACCTAAACAGGGGCCTTACCATGATGATGATGTCTTATTTATTATTATATGGCATACTAGCTTCTGCCTGCGACTACGTCTGCGTAGAATTATACATAATATATAAAACTTCCTCTTGAATCACTATATCTATAAAAAAAACATATTCTAATCCGTTGCGTAGTTTTATAGATCTAAGCATACATAGGGCACACAGACAGACAGCGGAAAACGACTATATTTTATACTATGTAGTGATTTATCTTTGATTCAATTCCGAACCAAAGTTGGATCGCTCAGTGTCAGATTTATGCTAGAAGTATCCAAAATGACCGTTAAAACGTAAAATTGTTATGGTAAGGCCCCGCAGCACATTGATTTGGATCAAACCTTTCCAAATCATCAATAATGTTTGAATCGTTGGTTTCTATGAAAACGTCTGATTTTTGGTAGTTCCTAAGAAGTTGTACATTTATGGGCTGAGTTTGCGGGAAAGAGCAAGTTATGTATAATGCATTACTGCTCTGCTGCTGGTCTGCCAGTTTGAACAAGCTGTAAGTGAAAAGATCACTGGTAATTGCGTGGTCATGCTGTGATACGATCAACCTCTAAGGTTACTATTAGCGCCATCTTTGGCGTAAACTCCACAACGTGTACACGACACGTACGATGTCACGACCAATGCCACAGCAACTTTGTCTTTATTAAGCTCATAAATAGTTCTGCAGAGAATTAAGAGATGGCGCTAAAAATAGAACCTCGTGACTTCTAACGACAGATTCTAATAAGTTAATTCAGAATTATGCTTTCCTAATTAATACCTTGTACTTGTTAATACCTACACGGAATTTAATTATTCTCCACCATGCTTGGAAATGTGTGCCTTAAGAGTACTGTAGCAAAACTAGTACACGAAGTTCCTCGGACACAAATATAAAGTTAAAATCATTACTGCACAGTTGCAGCGACAGGGGAATCTGTATGAAGTTCCATTATTGCACAGTTTTTATTTTTTTAAAAGATATGCAGTTTGACTAAAAGCACTCACCGCAAACAGCCAAACGCTCGTACAATCATAATTATTATAATTATAGATTATTTAGTGTTTAAAACTGTCTCAAATCGTTTTTTTTTAACTGAAGATCAGAATCTGTGGAAAAAAAGCACTTAATTAATTTGACTGATTTTAAAATCCAATGCTATTTGAAATAGCTTCATAACACTTAATTTCACTTATAAGTTTGATATGATTAATTACCTACAATTTTATAGTTAACGGAATTTGACTTCCTAATAAAAATATTAGAAAAAAAAAATAGAAATTACAAGTACTGTTGCGGGAGTAAAAAATTTGCGTCGGTTTTAATTCAATTTCAAATCAGTGGAATAATGTCAAAAACTTATTTTATTTCCTCGCATTGTTAGACAAATCACAAAGTAAACATAATATGTTTATCATATTATGACTCGGGGGAAACGGCAATTCGTAGATTCGTATTTATTAACGGACTCTGCTACGCTTCGTCCGTCAAATTATCAATTCATCCACGAATTGCCACTTCCCGGCCTCTGCAGTAATGAACTTTTTACTTTCCGATTTTTTTATTTTGGCCGACGGTTCTTTTTTTTCAGAAAAATGTAAAATTTGCTCAATCTATTGAAACAGGCGTTACCTACTCCACGGAAGTGACGAATAATTAGCTGATTAGTACGGTACAATTTTTTTCGTACTACTCCGACCTAGTTGTATGGGCGAAGCACTCATCACATTTCTGAATTTCCACGTGTTCTAGTTTCAGAAAGTACACGTAATAATATTATTTAGTTTGTAAATAGATTTATATTATTATGTATAATAGTTCACTCAAAGGTTGACTGGAAGAGATCCCTTATAGGGATAAGTCCGCCTTTGTGCATGTATCTCAGTGTTTGTCAATTGTATTTGTCTTGTTAATTTTGAACAATAAAGAGTTTACATACATACATAATAGTTTAAGATATTTGAAATAAATTACGTACCTACCTAAACGAAGTTCTACCCAAAGATTTAAATTGAATTGAAAAAAATCAGTTTCAATTTAAATGACAGCTTCGTAAATCTTGTGCAAATAAGTTTCGCAGCTAATTTAATCTGGGCCAAGTTGATTTTTTTAGAAAGACCGCGCAGCGGCCATTAAGCTTAACTAAGTTACCTCGTTACGAAGGTATAAGTGCACTTATTATAAAACCCTGAAAGTTGTCTATTGTACAGTCAGCGTTATATAGTCCGAAGCATCCCAGTCGGCCAAATAGTTCGGTAGGTACACCATAGATATAGAATGGTGTGTCGAACTTTTTGGTCACCTTTGAATCCTTTACTGAGTCTATTGCTGACCTGGAGCTACGACGACTCTGAGCAAGTTTTTGGTGTCGTGAGTTAGCATACTTTCACTCATTCGCGCGTACACACGCACGCGCACTCCCTCACTCACACACACACACACATGCGCACAGACGCACATTTGCAGCTATTTATTTATGTATTTATTAATATATACATACATACATACATACATACCGTTACGCCTCTTTACCACAGCGGTAGGCAGAGACTACTTTGTTTCACATGCTACGATCCTGACATACTTCTTTCGCTTCATCCACATTCATCAATCTCTTCATACATGCTCGTCGGTTTCGGGTACTCCTGACCTGACCTTTTTCCAAAACGTCTCTTATTTGACCTCGGAACGTCCGTCTAGGCCTGCCCCTCCCAACGTAACCATTCACACTCCCTATCTGTTTATCTAATCCCTATCTGTTTACCTAATCCCTATCTATCTGTTTAGTTAGTCTAGTCATCCATCCCCTCAACGTGACCAAACCAACTAAGCATACTTTTTTCTATGCTAGTCACTATATCCTCTTTCACACCAACACGTTCCCTTATCACACTATTCCTTATTCTATCTTTCAGTGATACACCTTCCATACTTCTTAACGCTCTCATTTCTACTGCATTTATTCTACTTTTATGCTTCTTTTTGCCATACCCAAGTTTCGCTGCCGTACATTAATGTTGGAACAAGCACTCCTTTGTGAACAGCCAGACGTGAACGCAGCGCCCCATGCACCATGCACCTGCACCATGTTTCCTGCATTCACGCTTCTTTCGATTCTATTTTAGTTTATTATGGAAAATAATTATTTTAATGCCTTCATATGTACCTTGGATGGAAAAGCCGCCTTAACGCCATGAACGAGTTTGAGCCGAGCTTAATCAAAGCTGCCCAAAGTTAATATGAAAGTTGTGCCTGACGTATGACCAATAGAAGCGGGGACGACGGCCCATCCGTCACTGACTGCAAAGGGATTCCTTGGTAAAGATTTGATATATAAGTGTTTTTGTAATTTGTCATTATTAATCAGCTTTCGTTATCGTTTATGCTACAACATGACTATAATCCGTTACAATACAACGAATAAAAAAAATGAGCACACATCATTATTGCATTACATATAATAATTATGTGTATTAAGAAGTTGTATTCATTTTCTGTGAGTTTTGCTTTAATTAATGCCAATTTAGTAATAAAATTAACTAATTAATTTTTAATAGTGCACATACGTTGGGAGGGGAAGGCCTAGACGGACGTTCTGAGACCAAATAGGAGACGTTTTGGAAAAAGGTCACGTCAGGAGTACCCGGAACCGACGAGCATGTATGAAGAGATTGATGAATGTGGATGAAGCGAAAGAAGTATGTCAGGAATCTTAGCAAGTGGAACAAAGTAGTCTCTACCTACCCTTGTGGGAAAGACGCGTGACGGTATGTATGTATGTAAATAATGTATTACTGTCAACACCTACCCCTCTTCTGAGAAAGATGTGTGTTTATCTATAGCAAAAATTGTGCTGTAATAGGGAATATTCATGATTTTTTTCACGGATTTCATTAAAAACTCATTCGGTATTTGTAATAAAAAATATTAAAAAAAATTTTAATAACTATAAAAAAACCTGAGATATAAGCTAGTCTGTCTAATGAATCGTGGCAATCGCCTTTTTTCCAAATTCTTCATATGGCAACAATTTTATCTATCAAGATTTTTAATATGGAGTTTATTATGGGCGCTGTGACATAATTATGACGTCACATGTCATATCGTATCTCTCTTTCTAATCGCTGACATTTCCGTCATCCTTTTAATGATATTTTCATATTTATTAAGAAATGTGATATTTTTTAATGTAGGTATATTCCCTATTGTTGCTATTTTGATAGGCAAAAATTTTTTCTAATAAATGATGATTATGTAGTAGTTATTAGTAATTGGCGATGAGGCTAGCAACCCATCACTATTTTGATTCCATTTTCCACCTATACTCCCACAATCTTGCTAAATGTGGCCTGTAGGTACCTGTTACCTTAGGCTCTGTCTACCCCGTAAGGGATAAAGACGTGATTTGTGTATGTGTATGTATTAGCAATATTACGTTTTAGTCAATTTGATGTTCAAATTATCGATATTAGGTCAAAAAATGTAATATGCTTTTTATATGTAAGTAAGGAAATGCTTTATTGTACAAATACAAAGAAACAGACACAAATCACCTAAAATAAAAAAAAAAACAAAAAAAATCCTCAGCAAAAAAAATTGGACAATCAACAATATGCGACACTACAGTTACCCCCTTATTTCATTAAATCTCAAGTGATGATGTGCATGTTACACAGTCAGTGGTCGAAACTTCCGTTTAGATATAATATACAAACGTAGGACCTCATTCTTCCAGCATTCTGTCTGATAATACTTAGCGTTTTAATTGTAACTTGACGTACCTAATAAACAAAAAGGTTGAAATAGCTATTCAACTGAAATTCTCTAAACGTAGAAACGATATAGGATCTACATGGAATTCAAGTTGCCGTTTTAGCAGAAGTAATTTCAGGTGATTATCTCTAAATTAAATACACAGAGCTGCCGATCAATAACTTTGACAGATTTGACTAACAACAACTTTGGTAAAACAAACACCGTATTCAATTAGCCACCTGACAGAAAATTAATCGTCTCTTATCACTGTCAAAAATGGCCGCTGAATAATGAAAGTTTTATAGCGTTGCTGAAACCAGCTTACTGATGATGACCGAGTTCAGAGGTGCTAGAGCTGTCATTAATCTACAGACGGGGAACGTTGGGACACCGTTGCGGCGAAGAAACAGTTTTGGGTGTTAATTTAAAGCGGTGGCTCATTACACTGTAGAAATAAAGTGCCTAATCATTTTTAGCCATGCAGGAAATGGAGGATTTATGTTTGTATGTAATGACTATCGAAATCAATTATATTCTTCACTACTACCACTACTATACTACAAGTAATATAAAAGATAGAGAGAACACTGTGTCAAACTAACAAACAGACAAACAGCGAAGCTTTATAGCAATAGAATAGATCCAGTTCTCATCTATCGGGGTATGGAAATGTAGCTGTGAAAATATTATTTTTTTATCATGAAAGCTAATAAATATTCTTATCACTGCCTACTTCAAAAACCACTTGCCAAGGGTGGTGTCGACATTTTGAGAGCATTTAATGAAGTCACCAAGTTTCTAAGCGCTACTATCCACTAGCTATCTGGGGCATAGTGCTAAACTTACTTCAGCTACTATCTAATTTAGTGCATGGTACTGCCTGACACAGTAAATGTTGTAAAAGTGGTAAGAATAACGCTCATGGAAATGAAGCTCAATTTTCAAGAACCCCCATATCATGGATGAATGGTCCAGAGATGAGACTGCATACATAGGTACACTCATGGACCCCCAGGGGTCCACGGATCACAGGTTAAGAAACACTGTCATACAGGATTTATCCGATAGAGTGCTAAGACGGGCTATTCAATTCTGAAACACGCTAGTGGTTGGTCGCTTTTGTAGGTGGATTTGTTTGGACACTAGCACAAGTTTTTAGAGTTTTTCTTTGTCACCTACTCGAAACATGACCAATTTTTGTATTTGAGTTATATTAAAATGCTTGTTTATATTTTTTTACCTAGTTTTAGTTTACGTTTAATTCAGATTACTCTTATTTACTATTAGTTAATATGTTATTGTCGACCTTGTTCTTTGTTCCTGTATTGTTTTGTACGGATTTGTGGTGTTCAATAAAGATTATTTGTATTGTATTGTATGCTAATTATTTTATTTAAGACTAATTGTAATGTTTTAATATGGTTTGCTTGTTTTGTTAAAATATCTTACTACTATTTTATTCATGAAAAAACAGATTAATTTTACTTACTATGCCACGCAACGGCTAACTGTTTGTGCTATCGTGTCTATCGAACTAATTTTTTTCAAGCAAGTTGTATGACATTTTAGAAATGTTCTTAAAACAAGTTAAATCTCATGATTTCTTTCATCAGGCTTCTAATGATGATTACAATATATTAATAATAATATAATATAGTTGTAATATATAATAATTATAGTTATCCATTTTAACTCTTGAATGACATATTTGCTCTTTTTCTTACCTACTGTTTGAATATACTGGCTGTGTCGAAACTAGCTTGCTGTAACAAGTTATTGTTGGGTAGTTCAGTATCCGATATGAGCTTCTAAACATTCATATTTCAAAAGACTTTCCAGTCAGGTCGCATTTTTTCACTGTGATTTTATTGACCTTTTAATGAATATTTACATATAATTTCTACGTGTTAAAAAAAACTATTAGGGAATTTAATAACGCAAACTAAAACTTTTCACTGAATTTAAAAACCACTTTCCTAATAATCCTTATCGGCAGTCGGGTTAACATCAAATAAAATGTGCTTCTTTTACCGAAACCGACGAGCATGTATGAAGAGATTAATGAATGTGGATGAAGTAAAAGAAGTATGTCAGGATCGTAGCAAGTGGAACAAAGTAGTCTCTGCCTACCCCTGTGGGAAAGAGGCGTGACGGTATGTATGTATGTATGTGTATGTATGTATGTGCTTTTATTAATTAGCAAAGATACATAAATACGAAATGTTAATCTTTATCAACGTACTTCAAGAATAAATGTGATATTATTAATTCCACTGTGTTTCGTCCGTTTGTTCCGCTGTTCTTTTCGCCGGGTGCTTATGAATTTCAGTGTAGGTATCTAAATTTTTCGCATTGGACAGTTGGTTTCATAAGTCAAACCAGTCTAGATAATTAACGCTGGCAGTCAGTTCAGTGTAATCTAGACATGCAGGAGCGTGTTAGCCAAGTTCAAAGTAAAAAGAACTGGCGACGCAGCCACGTGTGTATAATATTTACACGAACCTATTCAACCTGTATACATAAAATTTGGCACGTTTATTCAAATCAATTCTTTTGTTGTTATGTTTTTGATGGAATAAAAATGACCTGATTTCTCGTAAGACTGAAGAATTGCGAGGTCGCTTTGAATTCTTTAAACATGACTTCTGTTTACGACTGACATTTTCTTCTTTGAGCAACTTCTATGTACATATATATATATATATATATATATATATATACACATACTCGGGAGCAAAGAAACCGGGTCTCTTTTCATAGAACTTTCTACGGGAAGTGACCCGGCTTCTTTGCTCTCGAGTATAATAATAAAATCACTAAGCAAAAGCGCTTATATTATTGTGTTTGTTTTGACAAATTGTTAAAAAATGCAGCTGGAGACAGATGTGGGCTTTAGAAAGAACCCATCTTTTGTTAAGTGCCATTAACTCAAAAGAAAAAACAATTAAATATTTACATGACAATAACATTGCCATTAAAAGTAGAAAACCACGCGAGATGAGAACGTTTCTAAAATTTCACCGCAACTTCGGATATGTGTAACGAGGCTCTGAGAAACGGTGAACATTGCTAACAACCGGGAACACTCGAACTCCGGCACGAGCATGGCTTTGAAACTAATACTTGTACCGTAAATTATTTCAAGTCCCGTTTTGCAGTTGCTCTTCCTTTTTGTTTACAGCAATATTTTTATAATATGCAGTACAAGATAACGTTGAAGTAATGGCGCAGTTCAAACGGTTTTAAAACGTTTGATAATAGAGTAAGGATATCATCAAAATCGACACATAATTTTATTATGTTCACAAACTACCTACAGCCAGCACGAAGCCGATTGCTGGTCAAGTAATAATTAATAATTAATTATAAATAAAATCCCACCAAAAACATTCTGTAAAAAACTAGCCAAGTCTCGATGGAGCTGCTTGTTTGACTCTAAAAAGTAATGAAATCTAGACAAAGTCGTTCCAAGTCTAAGGTTGCTTACTGCGATTTCTTTATTATTATAGTTAATGTTGTGTGACTTGACCGTTGAAGGGTACACAAGGGTACAAAACCAGGTTCATTTTCCATCGTCAATGGGTAGCGGTTCTGGCGACAGATTGGTGCAATGGTGTCATGGAGCACTGGAGATGTACGCGCATAACATCCAAACGACTGCACCGAATTGGATAATTATTTTTTAGTTGTGTTTGTTACTGTTTGGACAAGGTTTAGATAAAATAAATTTATGAAAAAAAATGCAGCGAGGATGAAGCCCCGGGCAACAGCTAGGTACGTAATTATATTTATTTATTATTAATTTTATAATCTTATAATTATGACCGTGAAACTGTTCAACGTGTTCATATACCTATATAGTCAGTAGACAACCGGGAAGTTATTAAAAACACGCGTTTTCTTATTCAAAACTATGCACGTTGACATTTTCTTGGCCCCCGAAAGCAAATTTGTTAGTATAGGTAGTTCCCCCAGAGTTGATGTCAAAGATTACACAACTACCTACCTACATGAAGTACTGATTGCAAAAACAGTGAATGCCTAAAATGAATGGATGAATGTAAATAATAATATGAACAAAAACACTTACATATCGTCGGGGATAGTGCAATACCGCGTAACTAGCACTGGTAAATACTGCGTATCTGCACAACACCCATTGGGAAAATCCGCGTAACTGGCATCGGTTAATACCACGTATCTAACAAAATGTAGCCAAATTAAGATTTCCCGCCAACGAACGTAAAATCCTGATTAGGTTATATCAGTTTAAACCAGAATAAAGTTGGGTGTTGTGTAAATATGCAGTATTTACTAGTGCTAGTTACGTGGTTTTGCATTATGGGTGTTGTGTACGAAGTGGGTCCATATTGGCTAAACTAAAGTTCATCACCCGAAAATGATTATCATAACGATCGGTTCGACTAATGATCACTTTTCCTAAAATTTTGTTTCTTAAAGTTTGTATTCCTAAAATTGGTTTTACTATTAACGTAGTCCATAATACTCAGTTTTCCTGCAATTTTATTTACTAACTTCACTTGAGAATTTATGTAAACTCCTACATTTTTTTTTCATAACATTCTTAAACATAAGTTTTTTATAATATTATTACTCCTATTATTAATAGGCAGTGCTGTATGTATAATTTGCTTTTTTAGTTCGTTTGTTTCTTAGTGTGACATACTTTCCGGTAGGTATTTGATGTCACTGTTCTGGTAGCAGTTCTTTTCATTAGGGTTGCAGTTCTAACCTAACCTAACCTACTGGGGCCTTACCATAACATCCCAATGCGACCCAATTCCGACCCAGTTCATTGCATTCCTAGTGCGTCAAGTGTCTATATTGGGCATATTTAACTTCAACCTTATGAATCAACTTCACTATCACTACATAGTATAAAACAAAGTCGCTTTCTCTGTCCCCATGTCCCTTTGTATGCTTATATCTTCAAAACTACACAACAAATTTTGATGGGGTTTTTTTTAATAGATAGAGTGATTCAAGAGGAAGGTTTTTATGTATGATTCTACGCAGACGAAGTCGCGGGCAGAAGCTAGTTATGAATCACTACATAGTATAAAACAAACTCGCTTTCTCTGTCCCCATGTCCCTATGTCCCTTTGTATGCTTATATCTTCAAAACTACACAACGGATTTTGATGCGGTTTTTTTAAATAGATAGAGTGATTCAAGAGGAAGGTTTTTATGTATGATTCTACGCAGACGTAGTCGCGGGCGGAAGCTAGTTATGAATAAAAACAAATCTACATAAAATAAATATGATGATGAATAATAGTGTAAAAGATGGTTATGTAGAAAAAATATAGGAAAACAAATAGTATATGATGATATGATGGATGTTTATTGCAACGGACATTATGAAATCGAATGATTAGGAATGCAGATCATTATGAACAGAGTAGTTATGGGCAGTGATTATTAGGAAATATTTTTTTAGGAAAAACATTTTCGGACTTCCAATAATCGACCTTAAAAAATTTGTTCAACTTTGGCGCACCCGTACGAAGTATTTACCAGTTTTTTTTTCTTTTTTTAAGTAAATTTTATTTACTTTATAATAATTATAATCATAGCAAGATTTTAAAACGGACTAAAACAAAACTGACTTATATCATATGACTCACCAAATAATTCTGCGCGAGCTGTAGTTTTTACCATTATTTGCTTAAATCATTTACTTTGCAGGATAAAATTATCTAAAAAGAACTTAACGTTTGTTTCGCTTAAATAACGTGGCAGTCAACGAAAATGTATTATTATATTTTATTATTATTTTTAAAGTTATTTAGGAAAATCAATTTAAATAAAAATGAATCGTCAAAACAAAATAGGTATATGTACATACATACGCATAGCTTCCGAATGACTGCACCAAATTGGATAATAATATTTTAATTGTTGTTGTTATTTATCAGGATAGGTTTGTATAAAAATGACATTGTAAAAAAGAAACCGGAAAGGGGGTTAAGCTGCAGGTAATTGCTACCTAGTTCATTTCTAAATTATGGTCTTCATCATCACCATATATCAACCGAAAAACGCCCGCTGCACTCGCCGCGCATATTAGGCCTTCCCCAGGGATCTTTACGACAACCGGTTTTGTGCTATCTGCAATCTATCGTCCGTCTCGCGGGAGATCTCAATAGAAGCATTTCGCCTTCTGGTACGCGGTCGCCTCTCTAGAGCCTTAAGGCCCCAATGGCCTTTAGTTCGCGAAGCAATGTGCCTGCCCCCTGCCACTTAAGGTGTGCAATTTGACAAACTTTGCCGAAAATTTAAATTGTTAAAAAAATATTATGTCTTTGCGATTTTTACAATGACAGCACTTTAATTTTTGATATGTCTCATGGGTTTTTATAGTATTCACAACCTTTTTTTATATTCTCATGGGGGACTGCTGTTTTCAAATTTGATTTATTTACTTTGTTCTGGTCATAAAAATGCATAAATCCCACAACAACAATATACACAAATCACGTTTTTATCCCTTACGGGGTAGATAGAGTCCAAGGTGACAAGACCTACAGGCCACGTTTAGCAAGATTATGGGCGTATAGTTGGAAAATGAAATCAAAATAGTGTTGGGTTGCTAGCTGCATCGCCTATAATAACATGACTTCTAAGACCCTCGCCCATTCCCGCGATGGGCTCCCACCATCTGCGCGGGAAGAGAAGCAACTGGTAAATTCTATGTTTTTTCTCTACTCCCAAACCAGCATGTAAGAAATAAATACGGTACCTACAAATTTTCAACTTAACCAGTTTAGTAGATTCGGAACTAATTGTTTGTAACAGAGACATACACAAACAATACTAATAAGTGTACAAGAAACATACAAGAAACTTGTTTTTTCGGTGCATTCGTAGAGTACCTACGTAAGTATCCTTCATGTGCGAATCCTACTAGCATTTGGTGGTTTTTTCTGTGGCATTTTTGATTCATTTGATAGTACCTAAACACAGTTTACAAATAGTGACCTTACATAACTGGCTTCAAACACGATACATTTTTTTACCGGAGAATTTGATGGCGTCGGCTATTATAAAAAATGATGGCGTTTGTCCCATCGAGGGCGAGGAAACAATTAGTTAAATCGATTATTTTCTCATAGATCTTTACACACATGAAAAATAATAATTTCAGCTCATCTTTTTCGAACAAGAGTACCATAATAATACGTAACCATGAAGTCACGTCTCACGTCACTGTGTTTTTGAATTGCATTATTATGAAGGACTGTGCATGAATATTTAATTTATTAGCTTCCGAAAAATCCCAGAAAACAGTCGTGTAATACTGAAATTACTAAAGGTGTCATTTGCCAATAATAATATTATGTTGTGGAAATTATTATTCATTGCTGTATGTGCCTGGTCGATGTACTACAGATGGAAAAGGCGCAGATTACATAAAATATATAACGAGTTACCAACACCGGGAATCAAAGCGTATCCATTTATTGGACATGCATATTTATTTGGAAGAAATAGTGAAGGTACATGCTTCGCACTTAAAAGATTGTTAAATAGTTCAATTAGGTACCTAAATTAAAATACACGGTACATAAATTTCGATTGCCAAAAGATTCACTTTACTTAATGATTTTTTTTCCAAATAGAGGCAAAATATTTTTCATAATAATTATAACAAGTTTTTGTTGTTTTATTTCAGTTTTATGTTAAATTTTAAATATTTTAGTCTAAGGTTTACTATATAGAAGAGTCAATAATGTACTAACATTAATTATAAATTATGATGCTTTATGTAAAATCAACAAAAAGTGTAAAAACTGAAATGTCTTTAGCATGCTAATTATCTAATTACCGACGGTAAGAACATAAAAAATATTTAAGCCAACTTTTTTTCAGATCGAATGAATTTCTTCAAAATTCTTGGATATAAAGCGAATGAACAAGGTGGACTCACAAGTGTGTGGATAGCAAATAAGTTGTTCATTAGTAAGTGTTTACTATTAAATCTGTATTTAATAAAAATAACAATAGTAAAGTTTAGTCCTTGTTTTTTATAACGAGAATGTCTTGTATATTTATTTATTTCTGAGATCTCGGGATCAAATGTGTTGACTTTAAAAAATGTTAGGGTGCTACTTAATGGGGACTATCGTTTCTTTGCTCACCAGTTGGCGTCACTGTTGACTAAGTCCAGAGGTATAGCTGTCAAAAGGGACTTTATAAGATCGGCGCCGAAACAAAGTTTTAAATCTTGAATCTCACTAAGTTTATTAATTATGAATAACTATTATCATTAATATATCGAGTAGCTATGCCGCAATGTTGTGCAGCTCCGTTTTGTTCGAAAAAAAAACCGCTTTCAAAGCGTTCACATTCATCGCCAAATAATCCATTATTTGCGATAATTTCACGAAGGAGATCACTTATCAACAGGTAAATGAAAGAAATTAAAATTTAGGTCACGAAGCCCGCCAAAACCAGTGAGAAGTGAATGTTATTGGACCGCACGCGACACAAGCGCCTCTAGTGGTAAATTCACACGTGATAGCCCCCATTGTATATTTACAGAGGCTTACGTTGGATAGTTCTACCGTGACAGAACCTTTTTTTTTTATAGTGTGGAAAATACGCCTTATGCATCCGCCCGGTACGGGTTTACCGGGGGTATGTGGGACTCTCCCGCGACGGCAGGCATACCCACTAAAAACCACACGGATTCCCTATTCAGTCGTATGTGAGGCGTTACGGGAGCACTCGGTGTCACCGCGACGCCCCACGACCACCCCGGGATGGGGTTCTCTCTTTGCGGCACCTGTGCAACGCAGGTTTGGGAAGACCCGCCCTCCCCCGCTGGTGCCGCTTTGATTTTTTATAGAGGTTGTCTCCTCGTGGCCCCCGTCTTGAATAAGACAGCGGCCCACGTTCCCGGCGTCTACGGGCCGGGGTTACGTGTCGACCGACAGTGGCCGAAGCCACGCCGCTCCGCGATCCCGTCCCTTACGGGGTGCACCGCTCCGACGGCAGGCTTGTGCCCGCCGACCCTCATTTACTCCTCGCGGCCCCCAGTCTCGAAAAGGACAAGCGGCCCACGTTCCGACCCCACGGGCCGGGTTACGTGTTGACCGGCAGTGACCGAAGTCACTCCGCTCCGCGATCGCAACCCGTAGGTCGCACCGCTCCGACGGTGAACTTTCGCCCCCGTCCAATAAGGCTTGCCCTCACCTTTCTCTGCAGGTACTTGGCTCAGGTTCGCCTCCATCAAAAAGGCGCCCAGAGGCGCCGCCCTCACTGCAGGTCCATTTCTGGACCCGCTGGCTCAGATCCCCCCACATTACCACCCCTCCCCCCCCAGTCGGATATTAGCCAACAGTTAACTAACTTACAAAATAAATTAATTAACCGTTGTTGCCCAGGGTGCACCGGCGTAAGCGTTACCCTTCCCCCCCCGTGAGGCCAAGAGCCTCTGTTATAAGGGAACTGTAACGCTAGAGCTCTCGAGGAGGTTTCCGACGTCGCAACCCACCGTGACAGAACCTTTTTTTTTTTAACGTATGGAAAATGCGCCTTATGCATTCCCGCGCTCGGGGCAGCAACGGGGGTATGACGGGCTCTCCAGCTCGCCGCTGCCTTCCCTGTGGAAGGAGGGGAGAGGCCTACCGTCTAAACTAAAAGCACACACGTTCCCTCCTGGCCATGAACTGTGGGCGTTACGGGAGCACTATGGTGTCACCGCGACGCCCACTGGCCGCCCCGGGATGAGGCAGATGGCAACGGCACCGTTGAGTGCGGGTTCCGGATTCCCCGCTCTTCCCCGCGATCGCATCCCTTGCGGGACGCACCGCTTCGACGGCAAGCTTTCGCCTGCCGCCAGCATGGGGCTCGCCCTTCCGTTCCCTGCCCGGGGCGAACAGCAGGTACAAGGTTGGGCTCACCCCCGTCCCTCCCCATACGAGGCGTTTGGCGCCTCCAGGTTTGTTGCAGAGCTGCGGTCTTTTCACCTCCTGGCACCGCCGCGCGGCACCAGTGGCTATTCAGCCGCAGATGCAGAGCAGCTCCCCGGCAGCTACCGCACATCCCGTCTTCCCTTAGGCTCCCCCCCTCAGAGAACGCAGGGCCTGCCGGTAACCGCAAAGCGATATCTACCTTTCACCAGCTCCAGGCCGAGTGACCAGCTCGACCGGAGGGGCTACTCGGTAGGGGCTCAGTTCAGCCAGGCAGTACCCAGCGCTTCTGCCCCTCTTCTCCCCAAGGCTCCCCTTCCCCCCCAAAAGGCGTTTGGTGCCTTCAGGCCTGGTGCAGAGCTACGCCTCCTTTCACCATCTGGCACCGGCCGAGCCCCGACCCGCACCAGTGGCTACTCGGCCGCAGATTCAGAGCAGCTTCCCGTCAGCTACCGCCCGCCTTTCCCCACCTATACTTATTCCCTCCCATAATATAAAAGGGCTTTCGCCCGTCCCTCGACATTTAATAATTACATAAAAATAATAATTCCTGGTTACCTTGCGAGCCAAGTCAAGGTATTTGCTGGGTTTGTCCTTCTCGGCTTTCACGAGGTTCTCGTCATGGGGAATGGTGATTTCAACAAGCACTGCCCGGCGCTGGGATCGGCCTATTAGCACGATATCAGGCTTATTGGCGACAATAGTCCCGTCCGTGATAACAGATCTATCTCAGCAGAGCGTGGCACGACCATTTTCGAGAACGGGCGAGGGTGTGTACATGTTGTGAAGTTGCTGATGAATAATCCTGGCTACTAGGTTGTATCTGTGTAAGTACTCGCTGTTAGCCAGATGAGAACAACCGGAGATAATATGCCTGAGTGACTCTCTGGGGCGGCAGCATGCCCAACATATGTCGACCGTACCGTCCTTGAAGGAAATAGTCCCTGAGATTGCATACCTCGCGGTTACGGAGGTTTTTGGCGTTCAGAAGGCCTCGGGTCCCACACTTCCGCGGGATATAAAGTCTCATAACAAACGAACGTGGATAAAACATGCGATGCATTGTCAGCATAATGACGGACCCTTCTATCAGTAAATGAGCCGCTGCTCATTTACTGATAGAAGGGTCCGTCATGCCGCATCATGAGCCAGGAGTTGACGGCGCGCACCCTGTTGCCACCTGACAAAAGACAGTTAAGTACTTTAGTCAGGCGACTAAAGAAGCGCTCCCTTACCGCCTGTTTGATGTCACTGTCCACGATACCCAACGAATGGGTTGCTAAACACATTGGCATAATACCATGACATGATTCCTAAGATTCTTGTATATTCATTTGAAGAGTTTTAGGACCTTTCAATAATCTCACTTTTAAATAATAAATGTTATCTGTAACAGATGTGTGCGATCCTGTCACAGCCGGATTTATTCTCAAGCGTTGCTTAGACAAAGATGATACCATAATGAGAATCTTCCGCACTTTATCGGGTAACGGAAGCGCATTTGCTCCAGGTAAGTACAGTTTTAAAATGTGGAAAAATATGTCCAAAGAGCTTCGAAAATAAGCAGTTCAAGTGCAAATTTGAACGGGCACAAAATAATCATACAAAAAGGCTAAAAAAACATGATAAACCACCGGAAACTGCGATAATGATGACTGATGGTGATGATATACCTATACGAACCGCATCATATTATCGGTACCTATAAAAAGTATCCTAAATGTTAATTTGTACTTAAACAATCTATATGACAAAAAAACAACTAAAGACAAAAACGTGTACTTAATAAATATATTTGCATTAAAGTATGTATGTATGTATGTATGTAAACTCTTTATTGTGCAAAATAAACAAGACAAATACAATTGACAAACACTGAGATACATGCACAAAGGCGGACTTATCCCTTTAAGGGATCTCTTCCAGTCAACCTTTGAGTGGATGAAAGGAGTATTATATTAGGGATGGACGAGTGAGTTTAAAAATTGCAAACACTGAGAGCCACAATACATAACTTTACCGAATATAATACATAAACTCCTAAAACCTACCAGTCAATAAACTACTAAGTATATGTAGTTGAAATTAATATCAAATACTGAAGTTTCCGATCCCTTGGAGCTGTGACAAAATCAATCCGCTAAGCTCTACTCAATCAAAAGGCACGGTCATTGGAAAAGGTCTTACCATATACAAATTGTAGTGCTATGAAAACCTGAAGGGGTTTTCCAGTAGTCTCAGAAATTAGAAACTTGATCATTCATCTAATTTTTTTTTTATGTGTTTCTGTCTATGTATGTACCTATGTAACCAATATAAATTGATCTCACTCTACATTTTGCTTAGTGGCAAGGAAAAATGGCTAACACAGGTTTTTTTTATAATCTCTCCAAAGAAAAAATTATTTTATGAAATGGGGTGACAGCACCTCAAGGATATTAGTACGGAACCCTCTGCGCGCGAGGCCATTTTGTACTTGACCGGTTTTTTTCTATGATAGCGGTGGTTTTTTTATTATCTTTTGTACGGTCCCTCAGTGAACATCTGGCGGCCGCGGCGAAAAATTATCGCTTCGGTCTTTCGTTTTAAGAACATGCAAGGCTTTGTGCAGGAATTTGCCAAGCAAGCCTCGATCATGACGGAACTACTGGAGCAGCAAATTGGCAAAAGCGAAGTTTCTATGTGGAGTTATTATAATACTTATAGCTTTGACGGCATTTTCAGTAAGACTATTATTTATTTACTTGATCTACTATTTATTTATTTTTTTCTTCAGAAATACCTACATGAAAGTTTTGTAGACGTTTAGAATATCCCAGAAATATGAAGGGACTTTTTGTCTAGTCGCACAAACGTAATTATGCAGAGTGGCCAGTGGCAGATGTCAGATTTAAAAAATATTTAAAAAAATTAGGTACAACATATAAGGCAACACTATGTCTATTTAAAGATAACTAGCTGTTGCCCGCGGGGCTTCGCCCCCGCTGCAATTTTTTTTTCAAAATGTTATATTATACAAACTGTCCGAATAGTAACAAACACAGCTAAAAAATAATTAGGTATCCAATTCGGTGCAGTCGTTTGGAAGTTATGCGCGTACATACATTTCGGCGATTCATTTTTATTTAGGTATATAGAAGATTTAATTAATGTGACTTCATTCCAAATATTTAAAAGTGAAGTGAATCAGGTAGTCAAACGTTAGTTGCGGAATAAACGGATTCCTAGAAATCAAGACATTTGTCAATTTCACTCTTTTTTTCTCATCCGTGACTAAGATACCTAACTGCTGTTGCCAAAACTCATGCCATTTCCATTTCGTTTTCGATCCATGTCCCCAAGTCCATGTTATTATTAGAACCTCCTGTATTTGTACCTATATCAAACTTTGAAGCATTAAATACTTTTTTGAAATAAACAAACATGGCAAATCAATTATGACATAATAGAGCCCAATAAAAAAGAAATTAAAAGTTGACGCAAGTCATTCATTGTAAACAAAGAAATCGTAAAATATTTTTTGTATTTTGTATAATTATCTTAATACGTAAGTGTTGCGGATAAAATCTGGTAGACTCAAAACAGATATTTTCTCATGCTGAACAACTTACAACATGTTTCAGTCCAATACATGTATTTTTATTGTGTCATCTTACGTTTTGACGTATGACACATGACACGGGTCACATTATGCTGGCTGGTTAGGTAGCGCACAGTAGTTCATTAAAATTCATTTTTTAGTGGTTTTTCGTAAAAAAATCTAAAAACGAAGAGCAGTTTGCAACTCTCCAGCATGAGACGAATCTAATGACATATAATTTATCAAAATCGGACCATAACTGTAGATCTGATGGCTTGTACAAAAATCGGCCTCGCGTATTATATATATAGATAAGGAATGTGGATTTTACTTTTTAAATATAACATTTCATTTGCGTTATGTATCGATGATTTGACGAAAATCTCTCCAATTTTTATGATTGTTTGCAATGTCGACCTGGGAAAATCTAAGACCGAGCGTTTATGGGTGGAAAGTCATGGAGTTTTGAGTATTATATTACTTGACGCTTTCCATGTTTTATTTAGTTGGGACCGTAGGTCGCAGGTCCGGTCCTGGCTTATTTTGCAGACCTGTAGAACTAAATCGTACTAACCAGCTCTCAATCAGTCAGTTGACGATCCATCACAAATACGCCGTACATTAAAGCGAACATAAAACTTACGCCTAGCGATAATAATGAGCGAAAAACCGTTAGTTAAGTACGCCAGCGATTCATTTTGACTTAAAAATCCGCAATCCTCGCCGTACTAAAACCCTGCATCTCTATTACACGTTGCGTTCGTAAATTATTTGAATTTGAAATCGGAATTCTGCCACTAGCCAACCTGCCAAATAACACCCATTTGCTGTTTAAATCTTAACACTGGAAATATTCTTAATAACTATCAAAGTTTTATTTTCAGAAAACAGTTTAGACATTGATTTCAACTCCCAAACTAACCGAACTCATCCATACTTGGAAGCATTCGAAAAAGTGAGCACACTGTTAGGGTTGCGAGTGGTTAGCCCGTGGTTATATTGGGACCCGGTTTACAAGCTGTTCCCTGCTTGGCAGGAATTAAAATATTGGAGAGGTGTGACATATGATCTTATAGATAATGTAAGTATTTAACTTACCTGTGGCCAGTTTCTCGAAGCTAGATACAAGTTAAAATTTCACAAGTCTAAACTAGCAACATTGGCCCAATCAACCAATCAGTAGTTGAGATTTGACCAATGTTGTTCGTTTATATAGACTTAAAGATATTTATTTTGTGTTTGTTAAGAAGAGAGGCGCGAATATGTGTCACCCGTAACCATAGTAGAGGAACTTAGCAATTAGAGCCGTGGTCATTCTTTTAATGCTACTCGTTCGTAAGTTATCACGTAAACAAACGTCGACAGTCACTAGCACGGATACAAATACAACGCCAATAAGTAACATTTGTAAGTCTCCGTAAGTTATAATTAAATAATGATTAAACTTTTATTATGGCGTGCTGTTGAATTAGATGGTGTGGGTGGAACATCAAAAAAAAGTTATAACTGAAGCGAATTACATATTTTATTGGTAAGTTACAATGACATAATTTTTCTATTGAAATCCATTGAAAATGTTTGGAGAAGTGGTTTTAAAACAAATTTGACAACATTTCTGCTCTAATTGGTTAGTTTCTCTAGTTTCTCTATTGGTTAATGCAACTAGGAACAAAATAAAATTTAAGTATATGGAATTCACACAGCAAATCATTGGCAACCGACTGAAACAAAACGTCAGTAGTGTTTATATAATATGTCAGGTCAACTGTCAGCCACATTGTTTTGTTTGTCATCGCTGCTCGCGTATTTTTTTCCTTAATTTCTTTAGATATCGATTTAAGTTAGTGTTAATTGCAAAAAGCAATTAAACAACATCTAAGTAGAAATATTTTATGAAAATACCCCCGAGAAGACGGTTTATAAAATATGTGGAAATAGGTCTTGAGGGAAAATTACGAAAAACGGTCATTTATGGCGAAATTTCCCTTGGATAAAGACCAGTAAATTACCTTCGTTACTTTTAGCCATATTTTCTAGCACCAGGTAATATATAAAGAAAGAAAATAACATATTTTATATCCATTTTCATTGTGCACTAGGGATGTCCTATCATTATCGATAACTACAGGCTTATTTGTTTATTATTTAATTGCGAATAATTACATAACAGAAGTGGGATTGCGTGGCAACTTGTATTTACTAATTGAAGGGGCAAGTAGATGAAGGGGGTATGTCACAAAAGCTTTATTTTGAGTAATCCGGGGTTTAGTCTTTTTAGATTATAGAAAATTAAATAGACTAGATACATTGTTCTAACTTTTACGAAATCGTGCCTAATGAAAAACCAAACACATTTATTACATTTTGTCTTGAAAATATGCATTTGGGTAGATATATTTACAAAAAAATGTACATAACACCTTCTTTCTCATTTTGCTTGTGGCGTGAATAAAAGAAGTTTAAAGTATAAAGGTGTTTAGTACAAAAGAAAATTATTTATTCTGAATTCTGAAGTATTTATAAACTACTTTTAACACGAAAAAGTCGTTTTATTGATGCTCGTAGTTTCGCAAATGATCCCGTTAAAACATGGATGAATATATTATAATTTAAATATAACACCCTCTTTCAATAATAAACACCAAAAACTATGGATGAGGGAGTTATGTTCGTACTTAACACTTTCTTCTGTTACACGCACCCAATATTTGTAGCCACGTCGGGGGCTATTTGCTCTTAGCGCGTTTATTCACGCCAACATTAAGATGATGCTGTACATAACACCTTTATCTTTTGAGTTGAAAGCCCTTAAAGCCCAAAAATACAAAAACTCAAAGTGTGATGCCGTGCATTAGGTCCTAACACCTTCATTTATGTCATAAAATGGAAAAACGTAAAAATGTGACATACCCCCTTCATCCACTCACCCCTTCAATTATTCCATGCATTTACTGTTTAAAGACATTGTAACTTATTTTAGAGTTTAAGATAAAGACCCTAGGCTCTGTCTACCCCGTAAGGGATAAATACGTGATTTATATATGTATGTATTTATGTATGAAAATATATCTGTTTTAATGATAAAACATCTGTTGCAACGATGGGTCAAACGTATTGGAAAAGAAGATTTAATATTATGTTCCCACATTAAAATTACATACATTGAAATATATTATGATGAACAAGAGTATCGCAAAATCATAATTAAAAAAAAACAGTTGAAAAAGTTTATTTTGACTCTGGTTTTACATTTGAGTGCAACGATGTATTAGTCCGTTAAATGAATTATCCTCTAAAATTATCAAATGATTTAAATGTGGAATCGATCCTAACTGTATTTCTAATACAAAAATTGTTGACGTGAGCCTATATTTCAACCCTCACCATTTTATCGATATCGATACAAAACGCAAGCGTATAACATACCGCACAATTTTAGACTGTACTGCTTTTGGCGTACATTTTGGTATTGATTTGCCGTGTAAACCTTGTGTCAACTGATTCTATTCGTTAGTATGGAAGTCCCTTCTTCACACTGAATCGACTGGACGGATTTGGATCAAATTTATAACGAAGATAGTCTGGATTAAAACATAGGTTTATTTTTAACGAGGAGAATTGCATAATTCCCGCGGAACAGTGATAAATATGTCAAAAGTCGTAGCTACCTGGAGTCGCAACACGAATAATTATTGCAGAACATAACATCAACATCGGTTCTTAAGTCTAATTCTACGCGAACGAAATCGCGGGGCGAAGCTAGTAATTGTTATAAAATGTCATGAGATTTTAATTATGATCTTTCAGTATTCCCGTGGATGTGCTCATTAAGTACAAAGATTGATTGTGTGGGAACTGAGATGAAATTAGTTTGTTTAAAAATGCGTTAAAATGGATAGGAATAGATAGGTTTTTTTTTCATTTAAGTAGTTACAATATTTCATTTCAGTTTTTTTTTGGTTTATTATAAATAAAATAAATTATTTTACAGCTCGTTAGACTCAAGCGTAAAGAATTGGCAGCGCTCAAATCAAGAAACGGTAAGAAGCCACAATAAAGCCTGACTGTTATATTTTCTTAAACAGACTGAGATGCATCTCAGAGTAGACCCCATCCTAAGCCACAATGCGGTGACTGTTGTACTTACAACATAAGAAAGATTTACATTTTACTACCCTGTTCCATCTATATCCGTACCGATACATTATTATCCCCCTGATAGAGATATGTGAATATTTTCCCTTTCTTCTCCACTGGTAGGGATATCATTCCATTATATTTCTACTAAAATCTGCTGCGGTAAGGACTTGTAATTTTTTTTCAACCATTCATATTTTTTCTGAAGGCAACGAGAATCGCAAAGATTTCTAAGGTAAAACAAATAGGTACGGAACATAATAATTTTAAGCCAAAACCAGATGTTGTAAAACTTAAGTATGTGGTTCTCTATGGAACTATTGGGATCATTTGTTTGACATTTACAGAATATAATGGAACTCCTGGCACATGCTGCTTTGTATGTTTACTTGGAAGTTAGGCTGAAAAGTTTTAAGCCAAGATAGAAAAAAACGATTAAGAAAAATAATTTATATTTATTTTTCGACATAGTCTCCTCCTAATTCAATGGTTTTTTTTTTTATAATTATTTTAGACCGTTAAAATAGTACTCCTTATTTTGGCCATCAAAATGTTCCAGTGCAGCGGCTTTCGTGTCATCATCACTTCCAAATCGCTTCTCCCTTCTCTTTCTTCAAATTGCTGAATAGGAAATAGTCACTCTTCCTTTTCGGTATCACTCTTGACAGAGTGGTCGTGGTCATCACTTCAGGTATTGGTGGCAAGCTTCACAACACGCCGCCACTCCTCTCTGATGGCCGCCTTCCTCACTAGTCACTAAGGGCCAGGATCTTGGCTGTAGAGTGGGTGATTAATATCTTCTAAGCCAGTTTCTTTTAGAGCAAGCTTTGCAACACGAGCAGTGTGAACGGGTGCGTTGTCTTACAAAAATAAAACGCCTTTGCTGAGTTTGCCCCTTCTTTTCTCAACTACGGCTTGTCGTATTTTTCTTAATAGATCGGCATAATAAACTGCATTTATTGAAAACCCTTCCGCAAAATACTCTATTAGAGAATACAGTCCAAAAATACAGTGGCCATTAGCTTAGAAGCCTACATTTGCACTTTAAATTTCTTTGGTGGCCTTTCACCCTTGTCAATCCACTTCATAGATTCCGACTTACTCTCCGGATCATCCCGTCTGATCCCTGTTTCATTAACAGTACTATACGGAAACAAGCTTCATCTAAATCGTCTTCGCATAATTCTAAAAATGCCTGACAAGTTTCAACAAGACGTTCTTTATCGAACGCTGTCAGCATTTTCGGCTCCCAACGATGTTTTCATATGCAAATGTTGATGCAAAATATCTCCAACTCTTTCTTTACTAATGCCTAAGGTTTGAGCTATATGCCAAATCTTAACTCTTCGATCATCTAATACTATTTTTTTTACTTTTTCTATGTTTTCCTCTATCACAACCGATATTGGTCGCCCTGAGCTAGAGTCGTCTTCAATCGATTCTCGTTCAATTTTAAATAGTCGACTCCACTTTTTGACAGTGCCACAAGAAGGTCCAGATAGATGCACCGTAAACAGCAGCCATTTCCTCAAAAATACATTGCGGTGTTTTGTCACCTTTTTGTGAGGAACTTAATTACAGCACGGTGCTCAATTTTTACTATATTCGTCGATAATTCACACATGGTAACCTTTATAGTTGAATATCTCGAAACACTAAAACAAATGTGTTTTTTTTTAATAGTGCTACAAAGAATACTGGCCAGTATCACTACAGCATATGAAACCTCAAGTATCTTAGGCTTAAAACTTTTCAGCCGCCCCTGGTATTCTTGTTACTCAGCTTCCAACGCTCATCATTACATATTCCTGTTTTTCAATAGACGTTCAGATCAAAATAGCGTGGTATTTTAATAAGACCAACATTATTTACAAACAATTACTATTTGTTTGTCAAACAGAGTTTGTACAAAGCAAGACCATTTTGGACATGCTCATAAAGTACTCTGGCAAAGAAATGGACTTTACAAATGTTGAAATTCGGGAAGAGATTACAGTTCTTATAGCGGCTGCGAGCGACACTACAGCTATCAGCATTGGGTTCACCGCGGTTATGCTATCCAGGTATCCCGAAGTGCAAGACAAAGTGTACCAAGAGTGAGTACTTTTACGCAATTAACCAGTTTAATAGACTCGCTTATAGATTCAATAAAAATAAAAATCAAAATATATTTTTCAATACAGTTGCTCAAAAAGTGCCCGTTTTTTTGGAAGTTCGTTTTTGCGCACTAGTGCGATATACTTTTCTATTTTTTAATTTGTACTTGTTCCAATTCACGACTACTTACCGAAGAGTTATTGTAATGTTAGTTTGTACCAAGACGTAATAAAACTAAAAACCTATTATTAATGTAAAAATATCGAAATATTGTGATTTTTCCTATATTTTTATTACTAGCCTCTTCAGCACTATTTTTAAAATATTGAATTCCTAAATACATTAAGGTGTCTGAATGGAACGGAATAGCGTGGGAATACCTGCCGAAACGCCTAACAAAGTGGAGGCGTTTTTACAACTGCAAGCATAGTTGTTTGTAAGGTTGTACAGGCAACAGTAGTTTTTGTGTTTATACAATTTAAATATTTCTTTCTATACACAAATAATTTTAAATAAGTTTTTTTTTCAAACTGCCAGTTGTACTGAGTTGTCAAATCAAAACCACTATCCTTATAAAATAATTTTGAACAAATTTTGTACTGACGAATTGCTTTACCTGAAACTTTTAGTGCACCCTATGTATACTTTGCTGCAGGTTGGAGGAAGTAATTGGAAATACCGACCGACCCGTAACGGCGGCAGACTTGCCAAAATGTATATATTTGGAAGCCGTTGTGAAAGAAACCTTAAGACTGTATCCCCCAGTTCCAGTCTTCGTCAGAGAAATCTTAAATGATTGCGAACTACGTAAGCATTTTTATTATTAAAGCAGTACAGGATAAGTGGTCTGTTTAGGTACCTAAAGGTTTTAGATTTTATTACAATTGCCCCCAAGTGACCACCCACTATCGCGGTTCTCTTCTTCTACGTGCTCCGCTAGTCTCATTGACATATTCTGTTCATTCTCACCCAGCCAGTAGTCAGAGCTATATACAGGTATTGCCACAAGCAAAATTAAGGAATAATGTTTTACCCCGGGGGCATTCATTGATTCTCCGAAAGATGTGCAAGGACCTTCTCAGCTGCATGTAGAAATGGAAAAATTCCCAGTATACACATTATTTTCTAGTGAACTGATAATGACTAACGTACCAGATTTCCAAACAAACCACATTGTTATTACGTGGCATACAGCATAGCATGAAAGAGTTTTAGTAGCCACACATCATAATCTTCATCACACGGTAGCTGTACATCCCGTAGCATCAGTAGCCTCTCACCCACCATTGTAAACTAACGTGTAATGAAAAGAAGTGAGTGGAATTAAGCTGAAAGATGATTAAAGCTAAAACTAATTTAATAATAATAATAACAACTGTGTTACGGTATATTAAATTATTTGTATGACATACCATCTCATTCTTCATATAACTTTTTTTCACCTCGTGCCTACCGAGTTAAATGCGTAGTTAAATTGGCTACAATAAACTTTTTACATCAAGAAAATATCTTCATTCGTTTAGGACCTATTGCAATTTTAGTAATCGACCCTTTATTTTTCTTGTCAGTGTAAAAACGATTGAATATAATATAAAATAATTTGTAATGACGGAGGATTTCTGACTTGTTTGCAGCAAATGGCACGACACTGGTAAATGGGGTGGGAGTTGGTTTTAACGTCTATGGAATCCATCGCAACCCCAAGTACTGGGGCGATGATGCTGAGAAGTTCCGACCTGAACGCTTCCTCGAGGGTCCCCTGCGACATCCAGTTCAGTTCATTCCCTTTGGCTACTCAGTGCGAAATTGTATCGGTAAGTATCTAGTTCTTGTTTAGTAGAAGTGAGATGCCGTGAGTAGTGTACAGCGAAAACTATTAGCTTAGTACACAGGTAAGTAACAATTAGATTAGAATAGAAAAGTTACTAAAAAATACACCCAGTGGCACAAATTGGCCCAGTCTCCATACAAAATTACCTGTATTTCATAAAATATCATTTTCCCGCCGAGTGTTTAAGTGTAAGACTTTCAAATTCTATGTTTTAGATCGTCCCTAAAAAAAGAGGATGCGCTATCTTGGCATTATTTTATTTTCATTGGAAGTCGAACAATGTAATATAGTAAATAAAGAATCTTAACTTTCCCATATATAATACAGTGTGTCCCACGAATAAGCCACATTAGGGAAATAGTAGTTTATGTGGCTGTATCATACTGAAGGGAATTAAAATAAGGATGTTGGGTTTATGAAACGCTTCGAAGGAGAGTCTCATAATAAGATCACATTAGTGTTTCAATGCTTAATTATGTACAGTTACATACATTGCTTTATTTAAACACATAATTATAAGCTCTCTATGATGTGTTTAGGATTCCGCATGTTACGTTACGACTGTTATTGCAACAGTCAGGTTGTCGCGGGCGCAACAGAAAATAATGTTACCTACGTATTTTGATGTGAAAACATTTATTGTAGAAAACTTATGATATGAATGTAGATAAAGTTATGTATGGGACTACATAATTAGGCATTATGCACCAGCCACATAAACAACTATTATAATCATAGCAATTTCTGTGTTCCAGGTGGGACGTACGCGATGATGTCTATAAAAACGGCGCTGGCCACGATGCTGCGGCGATATCGGCTGCTGCCGCCTGCGAGTCTTGACCCCCAACAGATAAAAGAACCATTACGAGTTACTTTTAATATTATGATGAAACATGTTGGTGATTTTAGCCTAAAATTGGAAAATAGAAAATAATCTTAAGTAGATATTTAGAGGTGCCTTTAAAATGTACTTATAAGGAATTATATCAGATTTCTCGAAATTCCCTCTGGATGGGGAATTAAAATTTATATTTTCACTTCAAAGTGGCCCAACAACTATTATTATCATTAGAGTTATCAACTTTAGTATGGCAAATAGATAACTAAAACATGTAATATTTTCCGTGGAATAAGGAATTAAAGGTATTATTGTTTTTACTTTAAAATGGCCCTGTTTCCATAGATATTTTCAGCACGCCAGTAGATGCATTTTTTTCAGGATTTGCCGAAATTTTCACAGAATAATAATTAAAGAAAACTATTTTAATAAGCTGAGTAGTTGACTTCGAATTGAACATACAAATTTCCTCTATTTGTTCCATGGGAATTTAAAGAAAAACCTCAGCATTAAGTGATTTCCAAAAATTTCACAGCGTAATGAAAAAGAGAATCAATATTGTTACAAAATTGTCATTGCTGATTACTTGATACCGGTAATGATGATGGTTGTTTGGATGCTTATTTTGACACAAAAATGTTGATGGGTGTTGTTTTCAGGTAATTAGGTGGCTCTGAGCACGGATCTGGCATAATTTTTGGATCCAAGATGGTGGATGACATTTTGTGTTTTTTGAAAAAATGGTGATTGGGTATAATTTTCGGGTGATTTTGTGGCTCTTAGCCCAAATTTGGCATTATTTATGTTTTAATTAACAATATATAGGCCCAAGGCCAATGGTGAACACCTTTCAACTGATGATGATGACGATGATGATAATTTTAAAGAAGTCTTAGAAAAAGTACCTATAGTATGGAACGTTGCATAAAAGAGTCAAAAAATGCTCGTGGCGTCTTTTCTTCTACGCTCACATCGTAACCCACACCATTCGCCTTTTTTGACCCTTCTATAAACTGTTGCTTAAAATACTATAATTCTTATCTATAATACTTAGCTTGCTTAGGTAATAAAGCTGAGGGGGTCGAAAGTTGGGTGGGGATGATTAGATTTGGGGTTTGCATATGTAACAGTAAAGTTGTGTTCATTAAACTTTTATAATGATCCCGTAGAGGGATCGAAGCGCGTCAGTGTTTGTGTGGTGTAAAGGATAATTAAGTTGGTGGGATTTATATGTGTTTTATTGGCAGTAGAGGAGGGAGGGTTGCATGAAAAACATTATATATTTCACACAAGCTTGGTTATCTTGCACGTGAATAGCGGAGTAGCAAGGTACATATTTTTTTGTTCATTGATGATTAGAATGTTAGCGTGTTCTGTTATCGAACACGTTCCAACGGCTTGTAGAATTTTCGTCTGTTTATCTGTTTGTCTGCATATTGGCACGCGCGTCACGTGAAAATCTGCTGATCGGATTTTCATGCAAATTTGAGTAATTTGTCTAGAAAATCCCTGGCCAGGTTATAGTTCACGTTTTATCCCGGAAAATTACATAATTTTCGCGGGGAAGCGATAAACACAGAAGTCAAGCTGCCTAGAGTCGCAACGTAGATAAATATTGCTTGAGTATCATTAGAGGAGCACTGTTGCCACTGGCAACACCAATTAAGATTTGACAGGATATAAGGGCGAGGTGGGGAACGTCCGGCCGCCATCTTGCATTGTATACTTCACTTCTAAACGGACACGAACAATGCGACATACAAAAAAAAGTAATTTCTATAATAATTTTATTTAATAAGAAATCTAGTAATTGCGGTAAAGTTTGGGCCATTACTAATTTAATTAGTGCTCCAAACATAATGGTGACCCCGACGTGATCAAGATGCGCTCGGATTAACATCAAGACAAGCACGCGACACGGCGTGTTCTCTTCTGTGCTTCTCTGGCGACGGCAGCGGCTGGATCTTGCTGGAATATCTACACTAGACAAGCTTACATGGTGACAAAAAGGCTGTGGTTTGTGTTGTCTTTTTGGTCATGCTCTAAAGGGAAGTACGCCCAGTTTTGGTTTTAATTTTAACTTCATTACTTGTAAACTGATAAGTGCGAAAGAGTGTCGTGTTCATAATTGCTTCTTTTGTCAGCATTGGCATATGAACTTGTGCCTACGCACCGCAGCCGTACCTTTGTGCTACTATTTACTTTGTCTTGATGTTTCTGCATCTCAAACTCTCTTACTTAACTGACATTGTGTCAGACAAATACCTATAGGTGGGAAAAAAAAAAAATACTCTTTCTTATATATAGTTCGAAGTCCTAGGTTTGATATAAGCCCTAGGTTGCCTACTATTTTTAACTAATTCTTACTTAGCAACCTACATCTAACTTCGCAACTAAAAGGACTTCTCTTTCTACTAAAACTACTGAGACTGTTACTTACTCTAAAAAGTACCGAAACCGATACTTACTAACTCTAACTAATCTATATCGTAGTGTAAACTAAATAAAACCCAGTGCCTTCTGTCTTGAAAGTTTGAAACTAACCTGTACTTTAAGGGCATTGTTTTTCTTTCGTAATTTGTTCGAATACTAATTTGCAACCTTTTTTCTAACTGGTTTTGCGCACTTTACGCAGCTTTTGCACCCTGCTTAGCATATTAACGGAACATTCCAGGGTCGTCTTAATCCGGGATTCCGCCGGAACGTGGTTGGTACCTAACTGCCTACACTACACGCGAAAACCTGCGCGTGACCTCGCATGACCTGAGTTGCACGCGAACAGCTGTTTTGCTGAGCCGGCGCCATTTTGTTGTGACTTCGTGAAGTTGCGGCCCGGCCCTTTAAGGTTGGATCTTTTATTTTATTCTGTGCGTGCGGCCTGTTCAGTGAAAATTTATTGTGTTGTGATAAAAGTGTTTCGCGTGTGTTTACTTCGGAAATTAAAAATAAAATACTTGCTGAATTCTTGTCATTATGGCAGACTTACAAAAGTTAATACAAAAACGCGGATCTATGAAAGCTAGAATTACAGTGTTCACTAAATATTTAGATACTCTGAAGGCAATCGATAAGAACTCTTTTACTAAACAGGCGATCGCCGAACTTGAATTAAAATTGTCAAGATTTCGTGAGTTATTTAATCAGTTTGACGAATTAAAAATCACAATCGAAAGCACGACACCCAATGTTGAGGAAGCGTTGAGTGAACATGAATCAATTGAAAATGACTTTTGTACTCTCATTTCTATGGCTCAGTGCCTTCTCGACCAATTTGTGGCTGGAAATATACCTGAAGAAACTCAAAGTTCTGCCTCAACATCGGGTGCAAACAATCTAAACTGCAATATAAAATTGCCTACTATACAATTACCAACCTTTGATGGAAGCTATATCAAATGGATGGAGTTTAAAGACACCTTTGATTCTCTGATAAATAAAAATGAGACCATACCTGAAATAAATAAATTTCACTATCTCCGGTCATCACTTGAGGCTGGAGCGGCTAATGTCATAAAGTCACTTGAATTCACATCAAACAACTATAATTTGGCTTGGAAACTTTTATGTGAGCGCTATGATAATACCAGGATATTAATAAATAACCACTTAAAAGCATTGTTTAACTTTGAAAGCATGAGCAAAGAATCACATAAGTCGCTTCGGTTTATGATAGACTACTACTCTAAAAATCTTCGGGCTTTAAATGCTTTAGATGAGCCCACATGCCACTGGGATACTATCATCATTCATTTAATGTCATCCAAGCTGGATGGTGCTACTAGTCGTAGATGGGAGGAACAAAAAAACTTAAAAACCTCTCCGTCTCTTGAAGAATTCTACTCTTTTCTGCGCAACCGTGCAGATGTCTTGGAAACTTTGCAATTCAGTAAAACTGAAGCGCCTAAACCTGAAAGGCACTTTCAAGGAAATTTTAAAGAAAACAACAAATATGTGAAAGCTTTTGTAACCTCAACTGATGACAGAAACTGTGTAGTGTGCATGAAAAATCATTTGGTGTACAAATGTGATCAATTCAAGGCCTTGTCTGTGGAAGCTAGATTCCAATTGGTTTCAAAACACAATCTGTGTCAAAATTGTCTGCGCCCTGGCCATCATTCTTCAAACTGCAAGCATAATGCTTGCAAATTCTGCAACAAAAAGCACAACTTACTATTACACAAACAGTCCTATCCCACTAATAGTGGTAACTTACATGCAGGTAACTCGAATGAAAATTATACTTCAACAGCAGCTCCTCAGACAGCAGCTCCTGCTCATACTTTAGCGCGACCCACAACGGTTCCTAATGCTGCACCTATTCTTACTAGTCCTGGTCATACTACTCAATCTCACCCGGTCTCTCTCTCTGCTGTCATGCCTGGACAGGTTCTTCTTTGCACTGCTGAAGTGGACTTGATAGATACTAGAACAAATGAAACTCACCTTGTTAAGGCTCTTCTGGACGTAGGAAGCCAGTCTTCTTTCATATCTGAAAAAGTTCAAAGAAAAATGAATCTTGTGTGTTCTCAAACCGATCCAATTGCTATATCTGGAATAAACAATAGCTTAACTAAAACTACTAAACTTTGTGATGTTCAACTGAAGTCTCGGGTAAATTCTTTCACAACAAATGTTTCTTGTCTGGTCATTCCGGAAATCACGGGTCAGTTGCCTAGTGTAAAAGTTGATACTTCTCGTCTCAATCTTCCTTTCTCTATTAAGCTAGCAGACCCTAGCTTCTACTGTCCTTCTGACATTCATATTTTGTTAGGAGCTGATATCTTTTGGGAACTTGTTGGTTCCAATCAAATCAGATTGGGTAAAAACAAACCTATTCTTCAGGAATCCAAACTAGGCTGGCTTGTGTCTGGTCCTACAGGGCAGATTTCTAACTCTGCTACTCGCTGTAACTTTTCTAGGGAAATTAGAGAATCTCTGACTAAATTCTGGGAGGTAGAGGACATACCACTTACTTCAGATGTACCAAAACTTACTAAAGATGAAGAATATTGTGAAACCCACTTTCTTGAAAATACTGTTCGGCTAAGTGATGGCCGTTTCTGTGTCAAGTTACCCCTTCGTGAGGCCCCCGAGGCTGCTCTAGGCGAATCTTATCACATTGCCAAGAGGCGTTTTCTTAATCTTGAAAGGAAATTAAATAAATCGAATAGAATGAATGACTATGCTGCCTTTATCAAGGAGTATGAAAGTCTAGGACATTTGACTGAAATAAATCGTCCCGTATTTGGATACTTCATACCTCATCATGCGGTGATCCGTGAAGACAGTGAAACTACTCCCTTAAGAGTAGTTTTCGATGCTTCTTGTAAGACTACTTCTCAAAAATCTTTAAATGACATTCAGATGGTAGGGCCTGTGGTGCAAGATGACTTGTTCTCTATATTACTAAGATTCCGTAAAAATGCTTTTGTAGTCACAGGCGACATTGAAAAAATGTATAGACAAGTCCTTGTTCATGAGTCTCAGCGTCACTTACAACTGATTCTCTGGAGAGACAATGAAAGGCAACCACTTAAAGTCTTACAGTTAAACACTGTTACATATGGGACCGCTTCTGCCCCTTACTTGAGTACCAGGTGCCTTGAACAACTGGCGGCTGAGTGTCAAGATCATATGGTTGCTAATACACTGAGGCATCATTTTTATGTTGATGACCTTAGCACTGGATCAAACTCAAAATCTGAATTAAAGACAACTATAAAAGGTGTAATAGAAAAACTTTCTGAAGGCTGCTTTCCTCTGCGAAAATTTCGCACTAATTGTCCAGATATCTTGGATAACATTTCCTCTACTACACAAGTTCAGGACTTCTGCAAAGAGTCCTCTGTACTGGGACTGAAATGGGCACCCAAAATAGACACTCTGCAATTCTCTGTCAAAAATCATGACATTACTAAAATTACAAAACGCTCTATCCTGTCTAACTCTTGTAAAATCTTTGACCCTCTGGGCCTTCTGTCAGCTTGCACCATCTTTCACAAAATAATATTGCAGAAATTGTGGCTACTAAAAACTGACTGGGATGATGCTGTCCCAGAAGACATTAAAAATACATGGATTGAGTTTCATAAAAATACTAAATACCTGTCTGACATTAAATTACCAAGGCATGTTCTCTGTAGCTCTCCTAGGAATATTGAAGCTCACTGTTTTACAGATGCATCTCAGGATGCTTATGCCGCATGCATTTATCTTAAATCTACCAATGAGTCTGGTGACGTTGCTGTTAATCTTCTCTGCGCCAAAACGAAAGTAGCTCCATTAAAATCTGAAACAATACCTCGATTGGAATTATTGGGAGCTTTACTAGGTGCTCGTTTGTATACTAAGGTTGTAAAATCACTAAATTTAGATCTCTCTCGATCTGTGTTCTGGACTGATTCCACAATTCTTTTAGGGTGGTTACACACTCAACCTAAAACACTTAAAACTTATGTATGCAATCGAATTGATGAAATTCGTGACTTGACTGACAAAAATGCATGGCGTCATGTACGTTCAGAGCTCAATCCAGCTGATATGGCATCAAGAGGCATTCAGCCTCATCTACTCTCTAACAACAACTTCTGGTGGCATGGCCCTGCATTCCTGGAGAAACCTGAGAATGAGTGGCCAGCTTATAAATATGTTCCTGAAGTCCTACCTGAAACAAAAAAGGCATTAGCTGCACAAATTGTACCTAATCCAGTCATACCTTTTAAAAAATATTCCAAACTTGACAAACTTCAAAGAATATTTGCTTATGTACTAAGATTTATTAATAACAGTAAAAATACTTCTGCAAAGTTCGATGGTGAACTCACTTGCTCTGAATTAAGTAATTCTCTCATCTTGCTCGCTCAAGCTTCTCAAAAGGAATCCTTTGCTAAGGACATAGCTTCACTTGAAACAGAGAGATGTTTAAATAAAAAATCTTCTATAATTTCACTAAATCCATTCTTGGAGAACGGTATATTACGTGTCGGCGGCAGGATAGGAAATGCTGCTCATTGTTCATACGACAAAAAATATCCTATTTTGCTGAATCGTAATCATACATTCACAAAACTTTTATTTGAAAAAGAGCATAAGCGCCTTCTACATTGTGGTCCGCAGCTACTACTCAATTCTATTCGTGATCAATTTTGGCCAATCGGTGGCATGATATTAGCTAATTCAACTGTCAGAAAATGTATTACTTGTCAAAGATTTCAGTGTAAGGCTATGTCCCCACTAATGGGAAATTTACCACAACCTCGTGTTACTCCTGCGCCACCATTTGAAACTTGTGGCACCGATTTTGCTGGTCCATTTCAGATAATTAACAAAAAAGGTAGAGGAGCTAAGTCATCGAAATGTTACTTATGTATATTCGTCTGTTTTTCAAGTAAGGCAGTACACTTAGAAGTAGTTAGTGACCTAAGTACGAACGCGTTCATTCTGTGCCTTCGCAGATTTATCTCAAGGCGAGGCAAACCTAACACTATTTACTGCGATAACGGCAAGAATTTTGTAGGCGCAAATAATGAGCTGAACAGGCTGTTACACTCTACTAAAGGGCCGGTCAGTAGTTTCGCGTGCAATGAAGGAATAACTTTTAAATTCTCACCTGTGTATGCACCACACTTTGGCGGCATCTGGGAAGCGGGCGTTAAATCAGCTAAATTTCACCTAAAACGCATCGCAGGAAACACCAGCTTGACCTTCGAAGAGTTGTATACGTTATTTTCACAAATTGAAGCAGTTATGAACTCGAGACCTCTTACTGCAATGTCAGCTGATCCTTCTGATCTTACTCCTATTACCCCTGGGCACTTCCTGGTGGGTCGGCCGTTGACCTCACTACCTTCACCTGTTACCGAGCGAGTCAGCATAAACCGGTACCAACTGATTGAGCGCCTACGACAGCACTTCTGGTCCCGTTGGACAAAGGACTATCTCTCGACGCTACAGCAGCGTGTCAAATGGAAGGTTGATAAACCCAACCCCAAGATTGGGGACCTCGTACTGATCATGGACGATCAGCTACCGCCCATGAAGTGGCTTCTGGGACGGATCACTACACTGCACCCTGGTCCAGATGGCATCTGCAGAGTCGTCGACGTCCGCACTAAAGGCGGAGTTATAAGAAGATCCATGTCAAGAATCTGTGCTCTGGAACTCCTTGAAAGACAGGCTTTCAATGGGGGGGAGCATGTTGCCACTGGCAACACCAATTAAGATTTGACAGGATATAAGGGCGAGGTGGGGAACGTCCGGCCGCCATCTTGCATTGTATACTTCACTTCTAAACGGACACGAACAATGCGACATACAAAAAAAAGTAATTTCTATAATAATTTTATTTAATAAGAAATCTAGTAATTGCGGTAAAGTTTGGGCCATTACTAATTTAATTAGTGCTCCAAACAGCACTATAGTAACGTTAGAACTAGGCTAAAGTACCTCCCACCAATTTTCAGCCAAATCGGTTCAGCCGTTCTTGAGTCTACCCCGTAAGGGAGAAAGACGTGATTTATGTATGTATGTATGTATGTATGTTCTTGAGTTATAAATAGTGTAACTAACGCGACTTTCTTTTATATATACAGATTAGTTATGTAGTCGATATTTTTAAGGAACAGATTGTTGTCAGTACTAAAATATAATAGATAATCGTGGAATATGCAGGGTGTCACAAGTCACAATGAAGCCACTCCCCTAGATTTGTCAAAGTGAATGGGTCAGCCATACCTTCCTTATTGAAACAGACTGTAGGATATAAATTTCCGGGAATGAAATCCTTTTTGTTTGGGAATCAATATTAGGTATCTGTAAAGATTACCAGTTTTGTATAATACCTAAATATCGAAAGCCGAGCTATTTTAAAAATTAATTTATGAGTGTTTTCGTCTATTGGTTACCATTTAATTTTCTCCATGTAGCTTTCTATTTTCTGAATTGTTCGTTAAAAAATTTAACAAAAAAATTCAGGAGTAATAATAATCTGGGTTAATAAAACGTCGCTGTACTGTATTTGTATTGTGTAGTTTGATTCGGCTAGGTGAATATTTAACTTGATTAAGTATATAATCCATATGGCAAAACAGTCGAGAAGTAAAAAAAAAACAATCTTAATAATGCTCAGGGAACAAAATAAAAAATAGTATACATATCTGCTAAGATGTTCTATAATAGTACTTAAGCTATAACATTCCAAAAAATAATTGTAAGAGTTTTCATAAGTTCCTGTGGTTTCCTTGCCAGCTCCAAGCGCGCTCCGTTGCTACAATTTGCTATGATTTTGCATACGGCTCTTTCCGATACTCTTATGCCTTTGTTTTTTCAAATAAAGTCGGCTGAAGTTCTTATCGTGGAGACGTTGAAACTACAATACATCGAGACTTTCGTTTGACTATGGCAAAGTTAAGTTGGTAAATTGTAAAGTGTGTATTACACGATAAATGCTAGTGTTGCGGGAAGAAACGGTTCGTAGCGGTAAATGGAGCGTTTAAGCATGAACGCGTGGCGCAAGTTTATCGCTTGAATATGATTTGAGGTGTTGATATAGCCCAGATATCGCTTGAAACGATGTTATTTATGATTTAACACCCCAGCCTACTAAAATTCAAGCGTTATGAACTTGTTTTTCACGACTTTTATTATGTCTGTAAAACCTGTAGAAAGAATGTAATGGTGCTGCATATCGTGCGAACAAATATAATAATACATGAATAGTACATTATGATACAAGTGTGCTATGTTGGTAATTACACACGAGGCGTATTGTACGCGCGAGCGCGAGCGAGCGCGGGTAAGAGAGCCGAGATGTGTAATTACCAAAGCACACGCGTCGCATACGACGTTTTTCAACACATTTGCGAGGAAAAATAAATAAAATTTAGTTAATAAAAGGACTTTAAGAATTTTAGTTTACCTTTGTTACCAGACATTGCTTACCTGGAGCTGCTTTAGAACTTTACTTTATCATTTGGTAACTAACACCTTGGATTTCTTACTGATATAACTGTCCGAACATTGTCCGAACATATTTTAGTACCTATTTCCAGCGACAGACACTACATTTCTTTATTAATTGAACTAGTAATTTTTAAAGTAATAAAATAACAAAGTCTGAATCAACAATATCAGTGAAAAATGGCGGCAGATATTATTTCTCCGCGCCAATCCGCACGCAGCACTCGCGCATGCGCGCTGTGCACTTAGCACGCGCGTGGCGAAGACACTGACAACAGACTGTTTAACAGCCTAATATTAAAATTATAATAAAATAATTAATCAATGTCTTAAATATGCAAATTATGGTCCCTTTTTAGATAAAAATGAATAATTTGTCGAAATTAAATGTTTATTTACCATCTTTAAACTAAAATAGTTTAATATTCACGAAAATATTCCTTGTTCCTATTGATACTGAACCGTTTGCTGAGATTAAAAAAAAGTTTATATTACCGCACTCGCGCAACGATAATTCACTGGGGTATATAACCATAGCTATAGAAGCTGCCATATCCTGCTGCTGTATCTTCCATGCTGATCTGGGAGCAAAGAAAAAACATAGAATGTACCAGTTGCTTCTCTACCCGCGCAGATGGTAAAAGCCCATCGAGGGAATAGGCGACATAGGAATCATGTTATAGGCGATGAGGCTAGCAACCCATCACTATTTTGATTCCATTTCCCACCTATACGCCCACAATCTTGCTAAATGTGGCCTGTAGGTACCTGTTACCTCAGGCTCTGTCTACCCCGTAAGGGATAAGGACGTGATTTGTGTATGTGTATGTATGTATGTATAGAAGCTAAAAAAGATGTTAAAAAGAAAATAGCAGTAATTAAAAAAAAAAACACTCCTTAAAAAATAATAAATTATTCCTATGTCTCTCGAAAGGTTGTGCGCCTGACTTTACTTAGGGTCGTATTCGTAGTAGTAATAAAAATGGCGTCTACGCCCAGTCATTCGTAACTCACACTCGGTCTCACTCGCACTCGTTACGTCTTGGGTGGGCAGCGCGGGGCGGGAGAGCGCCGCCTGCGCCGCGCGCCTTTGTCGGCATTTTCAAAGCGCGCCCCGCCGCCGCGACCATAAGCATGGCATGATGATAAATGCACTCGCAAAATCAACAATAAAATATCACATTAGTAACTTCAGCAAAAAATGCGTTTATTAGAATAAATCCAATCTAACCGTACAATTAAGCTAGGTTATCCTGATTTTTTTATCGAAAGAAGTTAAGTAAAACAATAGTAACATAATTAATCGCAAAAAATTACTTCCATGAATTACGAAAGGAGGTGCCTACTTCGCACATTTTCGGGAAATGCCGCAGGCAACACTTACTCTGACGGAATAAATGAAAATAGGGCGGAGCGTCGGCCATGTTTGACTACTTTTTGAAAACCAGTACGAATAGAGGCTTACGGTATCAAAAGAGTTCAATAAACTTAACGTTATCAGCTGCTGTTCAGGTGTAGTGAACATTTGCGCTGAAGAACGTTTTTTACTTTGAAATTTTGAATGCCGATATTTCGGTGTTCAAGAGGTGCTAATTTTTTTAAATATTTTTTTTAGCCTCTATTCTATAGGTATGGTTGTATACCCCAGTGAATTATCTTACGGGGTGTCTGTTACACTCTGTATATACTGCTACTGATTTTCACACACACACACACACACGCACACTCAAATGGTAAAAACTGGAACTTGGTCATTGCAGTGTGTAAGGCGCCTAAGGGCTTGCCGTACCTAACCGGGTGAAATTTGTTTTATTTCAAAGACTGAGACCTCAAAGGACATTATTGGATTTTTCTTTCCCGAGCTTTAGGTTAGAGGTAGAGACTGCGTTCCCGTGCCCTGTAGTAGAGCGACTTGCGTTAATGTCGACGATTATTGACTTGATTAATGCTTTTAGGCAAAATGTATTCATTTTAAACTAGATAATCTATATCTATACTAATATTATAAAGAGGAAAGATTTGTACCTATTTTTGTATGTTTGTAATGAATAGGCTCAAAAAGTACTGGGCCGATCTGGATGAAATTTAGAACATAGATAGATTATAGTCTGGAATAACACATAGGCTACTTTTTATCCCGGAAAATTGCGTGATTCCCGCGGGATAGCGATAAACGAATTCTACGCAGACGAAGTTGCGGGCAACTGCTAGTAATAGGTACATAATAATATGATACACTCGTGTCTTGTTAATTCACACGACTAGTCTTGTATTTTGTTCCTTTCATTGTTGCACAAAACAACTATTAATAAAATTTAAACAAAAACCGACTTCAAGTATACAATTATACTACGTTTTTTTATCGCAAAATCCTTTCACGATATAAATAAGAGATAATAAATTACAAACCGATTTATTTACTTTTAAAAATTAGTATTCCTAATGTCTCTTGTCCTCTCAATGAAACGACAGAAGGTCACTTTACTCGACCTTAAAAGACTTCAATTTGGCTAATTAATTTAAAGCCTTTTTTAAGTTAATAAAAGAAAAGATAAGAATAGATGCTTACAGCCAGCAGGCTCGTAGAAATACATAGTACCTACGGACACCAAATTTCCTTTGACATCTGAACTCCCGAGAGCCATTAAGAGAGCGCTTTAAAGAGATAGAAATTCTCACAGTAGCTTCGCAGTACATACACGATGTGATTATGTACACACACAAGAATTTCAATTCCTTTAACCCGTCGAGCGTCCCGTGTGCACAGGGCGCATAACGTTGTGCGCATACCCGTGCACACAGGACGCTCGACGGGTTAAGAAAGTGTCAGACATCCATGATATCAACACTCGTAATAAACACAAGCTTTTTATTGCTAAATTTCGTCTACGGCAAGTAAGTAAATCTTTCCTGGGAAACTGTGTCAGGTTCTACAACAAATTGCCTGTAGATGCGTGGAAATTGCTATATGTGTTATTCAAGAAATACATAAAGAACCGCTCTTAAAGAAAGCATATTACACAGTTGATGAATACATGTGTGATGATAACATGACATGGCCATGTTTGGCAAAATTACCGTAAGAATCCAGTGTTTTTGTAAGTAATCCTGTAGTGTATGTGTGTTTGTGTGTATGTATGTGTGTATGTGTGTAGTGTCTAGATACGGTCTCTGGCCCTGTTGATACCGTTAGCTGTTTAGGTTAGCTGATCTTGATTAATTAAGATTTTTATTAAGATTAAAATTTGTATAGTTATTATCAATTATGAATATCAAGATGGTATTATCAATATGAATATTGTACCTATTTTAATTAGCTTTGTTGTTTATCTAAATAATATTTTTATTTTTCATAATTATTATTGTTTACAATGACTTAATTTAAACTAGGTAGATATATTGTTAAGCTTATGGTTTTCATTTTGTCACAGGCGACATTGAAAAAATGTATAGACAAGTCCTTGTTCATGAGTCTCAGCGTCACTTACAACTGATTCTCTGGAGAGACAATAAAAGGCAACCACTTAAAGTCTTACTCATCAAATCAAATCAAACTCAAAATCAGGACTTCTGCAAAGAGTCCTCTGTACTGGGACTGAAATGGGCACCTAAAATAGCCACTCTGCAATTCTCTGTCAAAAATAATGACATTACTAAAATTACAAATGCTCTATCCTGTTTAACTCTTGCAAAATCTTTGACCCTGTGGATCTTCTGTCAGCTTGCACCATCTTTCACAAAATAATATTGCAGAAATTGTGGCTACTAAAAACTGACTGGGATGATGCTGTCCCAGAAGACATTGAAAAATCATGGGTTGAGTTTCATAAAAATACTAAATACCTACTTTACTGATATTAAATTACCAAGGCATGTTCTCTGTAGCTCTCCTAGGAATATAGAAGCTCACTGTTTTACAGATGCATCTCAGGATTCTTATGCCGCATGCATTTATCTTAAAGCTACCAATGAGTCTGGTGACATTGCTGTTAATCTTCTCTGCGCTAAAACGAAAGTAGCTCCATTAAAATCTGAAACAATACCTCGATAGGAATTGTTGGGAGCTTTACTAGGTGGTCGTTTGTACACTAAGGTTGTAAAATCAATAAATTTAGATCTCTCTCGATCTGTGTTCTGGACTGATTCCACAATTCTTTTAGGGTGGTTATACACTCAACCTAAAACACTTAAAACTTATGTATGCAATTGAATTGATGAAATTCGTGATTTGACTGACAAAAATGCATGGCGTCATGTACGTTCAGAGCTCAATCCAGCTGATATGGCATCAAGGGGCATTCAGCCTCATCTACTCTCTAAAAACAACTTCTGGAGGCATGGCCCTGCATTCCTGGAGAAACCTGAGAATGAGTGGCCAGCTTTTAAATATGTTCCTGAAGTCCTATCTGAAACAAAAAAGGCATTAGCTGCACAAATTGCACCTAATCCAGTCATACCTTTTGAAAAATATTCCAAACATGACAAACTTCAAAGAATATTTGCTTATGTACTAAGATTCATTAATAACAGTAAAAATACTTCTGCAAAGTTCGATGGTGAACTCACTTGCTCCGAATTAAGTAACTCTCTCATCTTGCTCGCTCAAGCTTCTCAAAAGGAATCCTTTGCTAAAGACATAGCTTCACTTGAAACAGAGAGAGATGTTTAAATAAAAAATCTTCTATAATTTCACTATATCCATTCTTGGAGAAACGGTATACTACGCGTCGGCGGCAGGATAGGAAATGCTGCTCACTGTTCATACGACAAAAATATCCTATTTTGCTGAATTGTAATCATACATTCACCAAACTTTTATTTATAAAAGAGCATAAGCGTCTTCTATATTGTGGCCCGCAGCTACTACTCAATTCTATTCGTGATCAATTTTGGCCAATCGGTGGCATGATATTAGCTAATTCGACTGTCAGGAAATGTATTACTTGTCAAAGATTTCAGTGCACGGCTATGTCCCCACTAATGGGTAATTTACCACAACCTCGTGTTGCTCCTGCGCCACCATTTGAAACTTGTGGCACCGATTTTGCTGGTCCATTCCACTTAATTAACAAAAAAAGTAGAGGAGCTAAATCATCGTAATGTTACTTATGTATATTCGTCTGTTTTTCAAGTAAGGCAGTACCCTTAGAAATAGTTAGTGACCTAAGTACGGACGCGTTCATTCTGTGCCTTCGCAGATTTATCTCATGGCGAGGCAAACCTAACACTATTTACTGCGATAGTGGCAAGAATTTTGTAGGCGCAAATAATGAGCTGAACAGGCTGTTACACAGTACTAAAGGGCCGGTCAGTAGTTTTGCGTTCAATGAAGGAATAACTTTTAAATTCTCACCTGTGTACGCACCACACTTTGGCGGCATCTGGGAAGCGGGCGTTAAATCAGCTAAATTTCACCTTAAACGTATCGCTGGAAACACCGGCTTCACCTTCGACGAGTTGTACACGTTATTTTCACAAATTGAAGCAGTTATGAACTTGAGACCTCTTACTGCAATGTCAGCTGATCCTTTTGATCTTACTCCTATTACCCCTGGGCACTTCCTGGTGGGTCGGCCGTTGACCTCACTACCTTCACCTGTTACCGAGCAGCATAAACCGGTACCAACTGATTGAGCGCCTACGACAGCACTTCTGGTCCCGTTGGACAAAGGACTATCTCTCGACGCTACAACAGCATGTCAAATGGAAGGTTGATAAACCCAACCTCAAGATTGGGGACCTCGTACTGATCATGGACGATTAGCTACCGCCCATGAAGTGGCTTCTGAGACGGATCACTACACTGCACCCTGGTCCAGATGGCATCTGCAAAGTCGTCAATGTCCGCACTAAAGGCGGAGTTATAAGAAGATCCATGTCAAGAATCTGTGCTCTGGAACTCCTTGAAAGACAGGCTTTCAATGGGGGGGAGCAAGTTGCCACTAGCAACACCAATTAAAACTTGACAGGACACAGGGGCGAGGTGGGGAACGTCCGGCCGCCATCTTATATAAATAAAATAATAAATAAAATAACAATAAAAAAGCCTTTTATTTCCTGCTAGGTTAACATGCAAATTTCTAATATAATAAATTTAACAATTAAATAGGTTTATGTTATTCAATATCATGTCCTTATTAACTTAAATTATTACAATTTATTAGGTATTACAATTTATTATTACTATTATTATTTTTATCAATTCATTAATTCATCAATTACTCAGTTTAATTTATTATATCTTTGATTTATTCTTATAATTATTAGTCAACAGGAACCCCTTTTAGGTGAAGGCCTTATTAACCTACGTAATTTGAATTATGCATGATCTCTGACCTTCTGAGGTAATCACCTAATCAAATTCGTCGTAACTCATTTCCTTCAACACGTGCGTTTGGGCCGGCGCTGCTACCAGTACCTTTTAGACTAGATTAGATTAAAATCAACAAATTATTGCTTATATAATATTTAGATTACATTAGATTTGTTTATTAAATTTTGAAAATTACTACATCCATGTGTCAAAAACGAGTAACTCACACAAGAAAACCAAGTTCAAATTAAAAAAATATTTTAAGAGATTTCAGTTTTAATGCAATGCCATCAATTGCGTTAATTCATCCAATTTATTCATGATGTGGTAAACGCAATGGAGTAATACACAAAAGATTCCTGCCACCACTTTTATTAACTGCGACCACTTTTATTAACGTGTGCGAAATGCACCCGTTCGAGGCAATAGAAGTAAATGGGAATCACTCAAGTTGGGCAGACCTACCAAAAATTAACCCCGCACGTTCCCTTTAGTTTAGGCCATTAATGGCATGCTCCGAAAGGACACCTTGCTGTGATTAAAAACTTGTTTTGTACAGTTACAAGGGCGGCACAGTTTTGATATCTAAAATGTACTTTGAGAGAACTTGGCGTCTGCCGAAACATTGCCGATGCTCGGCTACACTCGGCCTACGTTCTGATTGGTGTCGACTTGCCGAGTAGGCAAAGACATAATGATATATGAGCTGAAAAACTAATTCAAAGTTTTCATTCATTTGCTATCATGGTATAAGAATATAATAATGTTATCACGATTTTTTGCCCCTAATAATAGAAACCAAAACAAATACAATATATGTACACGTTACTTGCTAGTGAAGCTAATTAAAGGGTGATGAAACTCAATTTTTTACTAATACATACTTACATACACATAATAGGTAATAATCAGTTTTTTGACTTAGAGGCTATGCTCATTTCTAACAGAGCAATCAAGTGCCACTCCGTTATAGTTGTTCCAATCATTTATTTTCTCGATGACAGATGTAGTTTGATAGTTATAGTGTTGTGACCTAATAAGTGATCAGTAGATACGATATCGATCCAATTTTATATATATACGAGTAGTTGAGAAGTATTCAGCTATGGAGCCAATAAAACAACCGACTTGAATGCTAATTTATTACTAAGCGTGCAAAATGGCCGAATGACAACATATCTTTGTAATGAATAAACTAAAAACTACTGGACAAACAATAGTTATGCAAGGCTGCAAAGTGTTTGTTTGGCGCGAGTGCCTGAATTGAAACCCGAGCAAGCGAAGGATTCTATGATTCTATGAGAAGAATCCTGAGCGTCGCGTGGGTTTCAAGGCACAAGATACTAAACAACTTTGCTCCCGAGCGAAACACACAATTTTTCACCTCACGAGAAAAATGGTGGATGAAAGAAAAACAGTCTAATAGTAAATCAGTTTTTTTATTCTTTTTCTTCTAAATAAAAAAGGTAAAAGGATCTAAGCCCATACAGCCTAATCTAATAAGTAAAACTATTTTTTCTGATTGTTCTATCACATTAATTTCTTGTGTATTATACTGTTTTATCATAAACCAAACAATAATTTTGGTCAACTTTTCGGTTTCCCGATGAGCAATCTCTAAAAACTTTTATTTTTTTTCTAATCATAGATATATTTTTAAAAAGAAAGTTAAAAAATCGCACTAACTAGACTGAATTAAAAAAAAATGGGGCGCGTTCTGAATTTGCATCATAATATCTGTTTTTTCCTGCTTGGTTGCTATTTTTGTGGCTAACCACAAATTAAATACATACATACATACCGTCACGCCTCTTTCCCACAGGGGTAGGCAGAGACTACTTTATTCCACTTGCTACGATCCTGACATATTTCTTTCGCTTCATCCACAGTCATCAATCTCTTCATACATGCTCGTCGGTTTCGGGTACTCCTGACCTGACCTTTTTCCAAAACGTCTCCTATTTGGTCTCGGAACGTCTGTCTAGGCCTTCCCCTCCCAACGCAACCATTCGCACTCCCCATATAGATCTGTTTAGTTAGTCTACTTTCATCCATCCGCTCTACATGCCCAAACCAACTAAGCATACTTTTTTCTATCCTAGTCACTATATCCTCTTTCACACCAGCACGTTCCCTTATCAGACTGTTCCTTATTCTATCTTTCGTCCATCGGTGTAGTTACCAGCCTTCTCGGCATCATACCGGTCATTTCTCTTTACCTTAGTAATGACATAGGGTCCTAGGTATTTAGGCTTCAATTTCAGGCCAGGGCCAAATTGAGTGCGCTGTATCGCTACCAGGTCTCCTTCGGTATATTTTCGGCTCTCTTTGCGTTTCTTGTTATATGTTCGCGTGTTCTCTTCTTGTATGTGTAATATTTGCTGTTTAGCCCGTTCCCTGAGCTCATCTCTATTCTGAGCATAGCTGTCTCTGTCTTCTTGTAGTAGTAGTTGATAGATCTCTATGTCTTCTTTCATTTTCATTTTCTTTCCTACTAAGAGCTCAAAAGGCGTCGTATTTATACTGCGTTGAAACGTGCTATTAAGTGCTTTCTGCACTCTTCCCACATGTTTATACCAAAGTGTTGAGTTTTCTAAGCATAGCTTTGTTAAAACTGGAATAATAGTTCTGTGAATTCTTTCCACTTGACCATTGCCTCTTGGTATCCCTGTAGTTATGTGTAAAAGCTGTATTCCTTCGTCTTCGCAGTACTTAGTAAACTCATTACTAGTAAAGGCAGTACCTCTGTCTGTGATGATTCTTTCTGGGTTACCAAAAGTTTGTTGATAGATTTCCATTTTATTCAGCGCTTCTCTTGTAGATGTCGTCTTCGTCGGGAATAGCCAAACAAACTTCGTAAACGCGTCAACTACTGTTAATATATAATTATACTGCTTCTGTGTGGCCGTCAACGGTCCTATGTGGTCTAAATGGAGCGTATGCAGTGGTGTGTCACCTTTTTCTATGGGCTGCAGGAAACCCTCCTGTTTGCCCAGCTTCCTGTTAGCTAGCAGGCATGGGATACATGTTGCTATGTAGTCGTCGACTTTCTTCGCTAAATTATGTATATAAAAATCTTTACTAATCAACTCCATTGTTTTCTTTTTAGCAAAATGGCCGTTCTCGTGAGCCCTTTTAATTATCTCCATTTCCATCTTCTGAGGAATGATTAAACATTGATCGGGTCCCTTGTAAAGTAAGCCTTGATTTAAAGTAAAGTCTTTATATGGTCCATTTTTAAGTGTTTCTGTGATTGCTCTCAATCTGTCGTCAGTTTCTTGAGCGCGCCTTATATCGTCGTGTAGACTCGATGTTATGACCATTGTCATTATACAAGGCGGGTTCCTGCTTAACGCGTCAGCGTGTTTCATCTTGGACCCTTCGCGATGTCTCACTTCAAAGTCATAGTCTTGGAGTAACATAATCCAACGTGCAACTCTTGTTGACATAGTTAAATCCTTTTTATTCATTGTCAGCTGGAACGCTCTGCAGTCCGTGATAATGGTGAATTTCTTACCATGTAGGTAATGGCGAAATTTTTTGACTCCTTCGATCACAGCTAAAGCCTCCAGTTCGTAGCTGCTGTATCTACTTTCAGCATTTGATGTTTTTCTGCTCATATAATATACTGGGTGGAGTTCTCCGTCATTGCCCTTCTGCATTAATATGGCTGAATATGCTACTTGCGAAGCGTCTGTGTGCAGTTCGGTTTCTGCTTGTGGCTCATAAATTTTTAACACAGGTTTCGACGTCAATTTCTCCTTTAGCGTCTTGAAAGCTGCTCGTTGTTCGTTGTTAAATGTAAAATTGACATCTTTTTTCATTAAATCTGTAAGTGGACGTGCAATCGTGGCATAATTAAAAATAAATTTTCTAAAATATGAGCTTAATCCAAGAAAGCTTTGTAGTTGCTTCTGATTTCTAGGTTCAGGGAATTTCATAACTGCTTCAGTTTTTCCGGGTGATGGCATCACTACACCTTTCTGAATGACATGCCCTAAATATTCAATACTCGAAGTAATCAGATGTGCTTTTTTCCAATTAATTTCTAATCCATACTCAGAGGCAATCTTCAACACTTTCTTCAGTTTGTGGAGTCCGTCTTGTTCATTTTCAGCTGGAATCAAAATATCATCAATAAATATTATGATATAACCATTCGTTATCAGTTCACTGAATATAATTGTAATTAATCTCATAAAAAGGTTAGGACAGATTGAGAGACCCATTGGCGCCTTGGTAAATTCATATTGGCCATTATGTGTGACAAATGACGTATATTTGATAGATTCCTCACTGACTTTTACATGAAAAAATCCATTCTTCAGGTCAATGACACTAAAAGTCTTAGCATTGCACAATTTGTCAATACAGTCGTCAATCAGTGGCAAAGGAAAAACATCTTTGACTATTTTCTGGTTTAACTTCCTATAGTCTATACATACTCGCAACGACCCGTCTTTTTTACGAACTAGTACTAAAGGACTTGCATATTCAGAGGTACTCACTCGTATAATTCCTTTGTCTAACCACTCAGCTACCTGTTGTTCCACCTCCAGCTGTTCCTTGAGCGATATTCTTCGCGGACGCTGCATGACCGGAACGTCATCCTTCAAAATGATTTTCATTTGGATTGGGGCTTCCTTGGCCTGGTATGGCCTGTAAGCCTCGACCAGCTGCTGCACTTCCTCCCGTACCATCGGATCCTTGATGTGATCTGTGGAAGGCACACACACTTCGTCGTACTCACTTAACATACATTCCAACCATTCGTCGTCTCGCGGTCGTAACCATACAGTACTTCCACTCATAAACATTGTCACATTCTTTAAAAAGTCGTTTCCGAGAATTATTTTAAAAGGCATACAGTTTTTAGGCACTATATAAAACAAAACCTCATTGTAAATACGTTAGTCAATTGATACCGAAGTTGTTATTGTCCCAATAGATTTCACTTTAGCTCCGCCTAAGCCGAATAAGGTTATGTCCATGTTTTTGTTACACCGTCGCAAACTTAACTCATCACAAAACTTGTCCGATACAAAATTAACGTCGCTGCCAGAATCAATTAACGCGTCCGTCGTTTTGTTGTTGATTTTAACCATTTTCACAGGTTTTAACTTCTTATTGCCGCCGGTACCGATGTCACAATGTTTTGTTTTTGTTACTTCGTACGTCCTGAAGTCAGCTTCGTTTGACGTAAGGCCGAAGCAGGCGCCGCCATTATACATTTCGGATGCCATCTTGCCGCTGGAACCAATCGCTGCGCTGCTATGGACCTCGCATTCAGCATTCGTCGCGTACTTCACATCGCTCGATGCGAAGAAAACTCCGTCGTGAAGTTGTTCGCTCTGAACATCGTCGCTAGTGGCGCCGCCCTCGGTATGTGTGGCCGTGTTGAAAAATGCTTGCTTGCTGGAGCCGGGTGGTACCGATGTGTTCCGATTGTGACCCGATGATGACGATCGCGCTACTTCGGGCTTGCTGGGATCCGGCTTCGGGATATATCGGGATGCCGTCGTAGACGTCGTTTTTTTCACAGGGCACTCGATCGAAATATGGCCGAAGTTGTTACAATTGAAACATTTTCGACCTGGTTTCGTACAGGGTGATGAAACATGGTTCATTTCTCCACAGTTATAACAGCGCTTCGCCGTAGATTGCCGCTCGGCGCCAGATATGGTTGATGAATGCTGCGATTGTGTGGCAAATCGCGTCTTTCTGTGTTCTTCACTACGACTTTCCATTAGATTATTCTTGTAATTCTCGTACAGCTTGAACTTCTCTTTCAGCTCGGAGTAGGTAGTGGCGCCGTAAAGTAGTGTTTTGTTAGTTTCATGATCAACTATACCGTCAATTATGTACTGAATCGCGACGTAATCGGCGAGTCTTCCTCTTTTTCCTAATTCTTTCATTTCTAGCATGTACGCGTAGCACGTCTCGTCCTTGCGTTTATTCCTTCGTGCCATCAACTCGTGTATTTCTTTAGTGTTCGTCGTGTCTGGGAATTCTTTAAGAACAGCGGCTTTCAGCTCGTCGTAGGTTTTGAAAGCTTTCTCCGTGCGCAATCACATGGCCGCAGTACCCGTTAAACAGCGTCTCGCAATCAAAAGCTTTTGCTGCGGCGTGAGGCCAAAAATTTCGGCGTTGTCGTCCACGTCCTGTGCCCATTTTGCTGCAGAATAGGTTTTGTCTGTGCCGGTGAACTTCGGGATGGCGTCATCAAGTAGTAGAAGGTTAAGTGAATGCTTGTCCGTCATAACTTCGTCGTCTTCTTCGTCGTAATATTCACTATCGCTTCTTTCGTCAGGATTCGTCTTCTCGAAGCTACTTGATATTCGGCGTGCACACTCAGACCACTTTTGCGGCGAGCACCCCTTCGAGGTTAGGTTAGCCTTACCTCATGGTTTCATACAGCTTCTTCTTCTTCCGATCTTTGTCAAATCCCGAACGAGCCCCCAAAATGTGGGATGTTGACAAAGAAAGGAAACCACTTGCTTTTAATACTTATTTTATTTTAATTATAAGTCTACCAGCACACCGCACAGCTCGTGATCACCGCCATTCTGTCCTCTTTCCCTCTCGCACACCCTCTCTCTCTCTCTCTCTCTCACTCGCTGGCGTTTAGTTCCACAGTGATACACCTTCCATACTTCTTAACGCTCTCATTTCTACTGCATTTATTCTACTTTCATGCTTCTTTTGCCATACCCAAGTCTCGCTACCGTACATTAATGTTGGAATAAGCACCCCTCTGTGAACAGCCAGACGCGCCTTCTTCGACACCTTCTCACTGCTCACAAAGGCGCGCAGTGCCCCATTTACCATGTTTCCTGCATTCACTCTTCTTTCAATATCACTTTCACACTTCCCATCTTTCGTAAACGCCGAACCCAGATATACAAACTCTTTTACCTGTTCGACTTTCTTATCCGCAATCACAATCTCACATTCAGTCATACTATAGTCTTTTTCAAACACCATAACTTTCGTCTTGCTTACATTAACATTCATACCTTTCGTTTCCAATGCACCACATAAAATGTTAGTCATCATCTGCAACTCCTCCTCCGACGATGCCAACAATACTTGGTCGTCGGCGTATAGGAGGCATTTTACAAATTAAAATAATTAATAAAAACCAATATCGTTTTTTCTTTTAGCAACGAAAGTTAGCAAATCTTGAAAATAACTTAGGAAGTAACGGATTTTAAAATAAATTAATACTGGATACCGGATCGCGTTTCTGAACGTGACATTATGTTTTTTTTATCGGATGAAAAAGTTAGGGGTCTGATAACAAGTTCGACATTTGAAGTTCGTATTATTCCGTCCTTCTCATTCACCTAATTAAGTACTATTCGTATAAGCGAGACGACAACATACGAAGTTCAAAGTTCTAATTTCTAAGTATATGAGTAGGTGGGCAATTGTGGTCATCGTCACGTTCGAATTTCAAAAACCTTTTCCACGCAAGCGGGGAAAAAGCACTTTTCCACGCTGATTTTGAAGGAGAAAGACAGCCTTTTCGAGCAAGTGAGGTGAAATAGTACATTGTTGTAGAGGCTGGAAAGTGAGCAATAGATGGACGAGTGAGTTCGAGGGCCGAGCCGCAGGTGAGGCCCTCGAAGAGAGACGAGTCCATCTATTGCACTTTTGGCCGAGACATTACATAGTGCTTTTCACGACTACTGCGAGGAAATAAAAAACATGAACGTAAATACAACAGTAAAGTTTCACTCTCCCGCCATATTTTACTTAAAAAAAAAAACGAGAGCGCTCTAGTGGCCAGTCACGCAAAGGCTTTTTTTGTTATGTTATTTTACTAAGCAAAGCGCTTCGGAGTGCTTATTAAACACACCCATAATCGCTTATACTTTTAATATGACGTGACAAGGACGGACTGACGTCCTCTGACTTTAAGACAGGACTTAAACATTAAAGACAAAACAATTTACATAAGACGTGGCTGTATGGATCTAGTTTCCTTTGCCTCTCCCTGATGGGATAAACCTTGAAAAAATTTAATATGCAGCACACGACGTGTTCTGATTGGTCGATTTTGTGTAATAGCATCACAAATTGTGTTCTGATTGGTGGAATCAGGGATCAGCATGCCGATGTGATTGGACGACTTTGGTCTTTGAAACTGTCCAACAATGTTATTGTTGGCCTGTTTGAATTCATAGTTGACTTGTTCATTCAACCTACAACTATACTTTGTTTTGACCATCTTATGCCACATTTCCGAGCAGTGGCGTGAAAAAAATATTTCACCATTAAAATGCTACATTATTCCTGAGTAACATAGGCTATTTTTTATCCCGGTAAAAAATTACAACGTGTACAAAGTCGCAGGAACACATCTAGTTCAATATATACAATACCGATACAATACAATCATAACATCACTATTTGCATTCCCATAGAATGTAACTTTATTAAAACGTTTATTGTTTATCGTACTTTAAAAAGATATTACTGCATATATGGACTCAATTTGTCTTAGATGCATATTATATGGGATCAAGGAACAAAATTAGGCAGTCGTCATATTTTTTATACCTCGCGTTTAAAAGTTAATTTTTGCGTAAAAAGCGCAGTTACATTCTACGGGAGCTGTCATCGAGAAAATAAATGATTGGACAGACTATATGAGCACGTTAGCTACATAGTCTCACCGGTACCTACTTACTGTTCCTTATGTGAATAAACTATAGATTCATTCCTTCGATAGAGTGCGGTGTCCTATGTTATTTGCTTACATAAATCTGATCGAGTTCCGTTCCCATTATTCACAGTTTGGGATGGCTTGGGTTAAACAGATCTAAAGCACGCTGGAAGAAATTTGCTGCAACTGCCTCAATTTTATCTTTGTCACACAAATGGGCTAGACGTTGTTCGATTTCTGTCCTTTTCTGAAACATAACGGGAATAAAGGGTAGTTACGAGTATTAAAGATTGAAGTAAATCGAAATGGGCCACACTGCCGCCTGGAAATTATTATTTACGTACACACATATACAAATCGCGTCTTTATCCCATACGGGGTAGACAGAGCCTAATGTAACAAGACCAGAAGGCCACATTTCGCACCTTGTAAATCAAACCGTCACTATACGAAATTGCGATATTTTGAGCTATCAACGCCACCTAGCCATTCAAGTTGCAAAGCGTGCAATGCAAAGACACCCGTCGCTCTAACTCCATTTAGCTGCCGCAGAGGGCACTAGTGTCGTTTAGGATATTGGATTGGATGCGCGAGTGCGGCATGGGAACAGCGACATATTGTCATTAGTCGTTAGGATGCCAAACGTAATACACCGAAATTTGTGCGGAAGTCTGTCATTTTTGGTTTAGCGACGGTTTTCGGTGAAATTGATCGGTAAGTACGATTTTAATTTACGGAATAATGTATCTATGAATAATGTGTCACTCTTGATTTGATTCAGACTCAACATGTTGATTTAACTAAAAGCAATAGAGTATTTTTTTGTTTCGTAACGTTTTAGTATTTGATAATATTCCTAAATGGAACAATTGATAGAAATCAATAATGTGTCACTTTCATTTTTTAACCTACACCTTAGGCTCTGTCTGCCCCGTAAGGGATAGGTACAAACGTGATTTGTGTGTGATCATAACAAAGTTATTACTTAAAGCAACAGTGTCTTTTTCATTTTAGAGTCAGTTTTTGACAAGTATTTCTTAGTTTCAGTTGAAAGTAAAATGGCATAATGTGCTTAATAACATTTTTGCATTTTATTTAGTACCATAATGCGGTCTCCGTTCAATTTCGTTCGTTCGTTCCGTCGCTTCCGAAATTAAGCACCTCGCTCTATCCATTACGCTTCTGTTAAATCTCTCTGCAACAGCATTTAATTCGTGAGTATACGCAGGACACGGATTTATATATATCCCTCCCTTTATGTTTCGCCAATCTGTAAAAATCTTTATTTATATATTCTCTTCCTCTATCACATCGCAGTTCCTTTATTCTCTTCCCTGTTATGTTTTCAACTAAATTCATGTATGCTTCGAAACACTCTAACACTTCACTTTTATGTTTAATACAATACACCTTCGCAATTCTACTAAAATCATCAATAAAAGAAACAAAATATCGTTCACCTTCAACACCTGTAGGATTCAACGGTCCATTCACATCTGTATGCACTATCTCTAAAATATCATTTGCACGATGCCGATTATTTTCAAAAGGTAAATTATACATTTTATTCGTTAAACAAATCTCACACAGTGTGAACTCATTATCAATCCTTCCTGGTAAACCATGTAATACCTTCTGTTGGCACATTTTATTTAAATTCATAAAGTTAGTATGTCCAAGAATTCTATGCCACTTTTCTTTTTCAGTCATTTTATTACTTGGGTATGTTTTTACAACTGTATCACCTACTTTTCCATTCAATATAAACAACTTATTTTTCCTCTCAGCGATAGCTAATAACTCATTACTAGACCCATTAAAAATCTTAGCTCCATTATTGTTAAAAATTACATAACCATTATAACTCGTAATCGAAGATACACTCAATAAGTTTCGTTTCATACTCGATACCTACATAGTATACATTTCTAATCTTTATTTTCACCAATTTATCGTTCACATAAAAGTACATTAAAATATTTACCATCTTATTAGCTTTTAATGAAAAAACATCTCCTACTTTAATATCAATCGGATATTCCAAATTTCTACACTCTATAAAATAGTCATCACTGTTTACTATATGGTCAGAACACCCACTATCTAATAACCATGTCAAATTCTCTCTATTAGTATAATCTTCACCCACCGGATCTCTCGCAGAAGTCATCACCTCGACATTAAAAAACTCTTCTTCCCTCGTATCATCCTGGGGCGTATTATAATTACATTCTTGCCTCGTACCTCGTGCTGTACCTGAAAAATTACCTCTACCTCTTGCCATCATTCTCATATTGCCTCTGGTTTCTCTATAATTCTGTCCTCTCCAGTTGTAATTTCTTGTCATGTTACTATTTCCTCTAAAATTGTAGTTTCCTCGCCATCTTGGCATATTTCGATCTTTTTCTTCGCTCCTTGGACAATCTCTTTGGTAATGTCCGGGCTCATTACATCCATAGCATCTCATTCTCAACTGTAACATTTTCTTCGGTATATTAAAAGTTTCCATTCCTTTAGTCTCATTTTCCTCCTTTTTCTTGTAGTTCAATAATAGCTTTGACTTAACATATTTAACCAACTTGTCCTTCGCTGGCAATGCATCAACAATATCTACTAAATGCGCGTAACTTTCTGGTAAGCATAACAATAAATAATTCAATTTGTCATCTTCAGTCATCTCTCCTCCAGTATTTTTAATTCGTTCACATTCTTTTCAAACTCGTTCAAAAACTCTACCGGGCTATCTTCATCCACCATTTTCAATTTCAATAATTTTCGTTTGCACAACAACTTATTAGCGGTCGACTATTACTTGATATATTGTATCAAATTTTTTAATCAGCTTCCATGCACTCGATTACGATATAATAATTTCTAACTGACTGTCCGTGACACCAGGAGTGTCACGGACAGTATAATTAGATAATATAAGTCTTTGCCTTCAAATCCATTTTTGTCCATTCATTTTCCTTAATATTTTCCGGTCTTATCTCATTTGCTATTACCTCATAACATCCCTTCCTCCTTAGTTTCAGTCTAAATCTCCATTTATCGTAATTATTTCCGTCAAATATTTTCATAGAACAATCTTCCGTTACGTTCGCCATACTTCAAAAATATCTTCTCACCTTATTTCTTTAAACTAAATTATTCCGCCGTCAGTCTTACAGTCTTCAGTCTATTTTATTTTTCCAACGCTTTCAACGCTCAACGCTCTGCTACCATGTTGAAATACTATTTTATAATTAATATTATAATTTATTCTGGTACAACTTAAAAACATGACAACCACAAACATGACAACCAAAAAACAATCATAGACAATCTCAACTAAACAAGGAACCATACAAAGAGGTGCAACATCACTATATTCTAACAGCTTTTTGACTTTTTACGTTGAAAGACAATTTTCGTCTAGTATTTGGGAAAGATAGAGGAGTCTGGCAAATGAAAGATGAGAATGAAAAAATGGCGGCAAATTCAAAAATCAATGTGTGGTATCCCTGACGTATAGTGCTAAACATAGTTTTGATACTTGTGAATAATATCGGAAAGTTTCAACAAAGAAGAAGCAATATGCGTAAAACATAACTATCACTGTTTTATGAATAATTAAGTACATTAATTACTTTATATTCTACTTAGCAATACTTCACTTTTGAAAATAACAAATAGGAAAGAAGATGTGTTTTTCTGTTTTTTTTTTTGTGCTGGAAAGTGCAAAATCAATATGGGATGGTAAAAATTAAAGTCAGTTTATTGTTTAATCATTATAATCAAAATCAGCCTCCAAAAATTCATACAACGACCCTTCAGAGCTACTTGTGTCATTGTCACTTCCTACGTTTATTATAAATGGTTCTAACTCATTTTCTATTATACGATCTCTTTCCTTGTACTTGTTTTCTATATTAATGACCATGGTCAGTCCTAGTTTTCCAATCTGAGGCAGTTATGCTTGCCAATGACTCCTCAATAAGTTTCTCTGTGTCTGCTGCAGATAAACCAATATTTTTTTGCAATTTTGCGTTTCGTCGAACTCCATAATATAAGCTCTATGGGGTTCAGGTCGCAGTGGTATGGAGGAAATCGTAATACTTCATGGCCATTCTGCTGGAGTATATCATCAGCCTCATATATTGGGTCTGGTTTGTGCTCGTCTATTAAACATAACAATTCCGCTTTGGTATGAAATTCTTCAAACGCTATATTATTCTCATCAAGCCATTTTTTGAGTTCGGCTTTGACGTTTGATGATGTAAGGGCTTTATTTTTCTTAACAGTGTGGTAACTAGCACTATCCATCACTATTATACTGGGCTTGGTCAAGTTTTTGAACTAACCATTTGTTAAATTTTTGCGAGTTCATGTCGTGGTGATAGTCAGCATTTTTGGATTTTGTACTAAAAACCAAAAGTGCATTAGGTACAAAACCGTTTTCATGCCCCAGCATGCACAATGATGTACCTTTTTCCAGATGAAATATTTTCCACTGCACCAATCTTGTTGATGGACCCTGCCATGATTTTTTAGACCTATAGTTTTTATGAACATAGGTCTCATCAAGGTAAACAATTTGCTTACTTTCGGCTCTTTTAGTGGCAATTGTACGAAGGAACCTATACCTCCAAGCAGCAATATCATGACGCTCTATTAACAATGACCGTTCATTTTTGTTCTTTTTGCATTCATAGCCATTGGATAACAGGATTTGTCTGAGAGTTTCACGACAGCCATGAAAACCAATACTTGTTTGTAAATGTGTCAATAATAGGCTTCTTAATGTTGGAATTTCTTTTTTTACACTATAAAACTCATTCACTTTGTTGCGTATCGCAGCCATATCAAAGCTATCTAAATTCGATACTGTCGGCTCGTGAGGACGTTTCTGGCCTGGAGTGTTCCATGGACCTTCATTGATTCTCCCCTCATGTTTAATCCTGTTAAGTGTTGATACACTTACTTCTACAAAACAGAAAAATAATAATTTATAGGTACCATAAATACTAACATTTAATTACACCACAAGAGTATCGGCAGACAATATACATACCAGTGTAAGAAGCAATTTCTTCTATATATTGATTTTGCGTTTTTATTATTGCTTTTTCCTCCAATTGCTGTAACTTTTCTACGTTATTATTAATAATATCGACTCCTTCTACGTCCGCCAGCCCTTCCATGAACACAAGAATTAAAAATATTAACTGACAACATGATTATGTACACGTAATTTCATTAATTAAATGAATAAAATTTCTTGGCTATACTCGAGTATTAAAATTATCATGTCATACTAACCTAAAAAATGCGTTATCATTTGTAAACACTTTTTTTCTGCTTGAAAACAATGGTTTTTTCCTCTTGTTTTTCTTTGAATTTACATATCGTAGTAAACAGCAGGTTACGCACATTACTTTTTAATAGTTTTTTTTTCATGACAAACACTTAAAAAGGTAGCAAATACCGCGAGCAAGCTTCAGTCTCAAGACGAATAAAATGACGTTTGACGTGGGTTGACAATTGACTTTTTTGTTGCCATGTAAAAAGTTCTTAAGAAAACTCATTCTCATCCTTCATTTGCCAGACTCTAGTAAAGCAGATCTGGCTTTAAGGGTAAAATCAGAAGAAGACTATAGAACTCACTCGAAGGAAAAGGAGCTCAGCAGAGAAGAGAAAAGTAAAGATAAAAAGCTTATAGACGAAAATCACATTGTGGCCAGTGCCGAAAGGGGACGTATCTACTTTTTATTATAAATCCAGATTGAATTGTTTAAACTGAAGTAACCGTTTTGTGATTTTAGAGTAAGATAAATGAAAAATATGTTATTAGGTATAGTCGACAGAGAAAGTGCTTTAATAATAATAATAATAATAATAATAATAATAATAATAATCATTTATTTATTGTCCAGAACTAAACTTTACCATTTTATTAAATATATTTTTTACTGAGACTGCTAAAGTTACATAATTATGTGATGCTGATGCTGATGGTGATAGCTGATGAAGCTACATATGTGATTTTAATTTATGTTACTTTGAAAAGAAACGATTGTAATTTTTTTTGGAATTCTTATATTTTCATGGGAATATTGTTGCTATTTTTGTTTTTTTGAGAGTCAAAGAGTCATTTAAGTACGATTTTCTTTAATAAAAAGGCATATTGTAAGTTTACGGTACATTACAACGACAATTCTTCATAAATAGTAATTAAGGACACACTAGAAGTTCACGTCTGAATTATAATTTTTTATTATTTTCTTACTTCATAAACTCTGTTATTTTTTAAACTTTGGTGGAATTATTTTTACTAAATGTGTTACCAAAACTTAATAAATATTCTCTAAAATTAAATAAGATCTTTTGTTTACAATTACTTGCTAAAATAATCAGTTTTTCCTATGAAGACATCCTAAAAGAAAAACTATAGTGTTATTTTTACTTCCAACCCAAATGATACAAACTGGTAAAATAAACAGAAAACTGGCGTTTAGTGAGAATAAACGGAAAAATGACACTATATTTTTTTTATTTCGATTCTTTACATTATTTAATACATTTAATAGACCCAATCAATTTTTAGTAGAAAGCTAGTACATAAAAGTAGCTAATAAAATTAATGAACTCGTATTTTTCTTTAAAATAACTACCTACCTAATTTAAAAATGTTTCTTGTTTTTTGAAGTTTTAAATGTCTGGTTGCCAAAAAATGCTTTTTTTGGTTAGTGATGGTTTGATTTTCAGGATGCGACTAAGATTTAGATTTTTTTATTATAGGCGTAAAGGTGGAAAAGGGGAATCAAAATAGTGATGGGTTGCAAGCCGCATCGCCTAGACCATGATTTCTAAGATTTTAGCCCATTCCCTTCATATTGTTTATAGTCTATAGTCTGATTTTTATAAGTATGATAATACTAATATGACGGCCTCAAAAATATGAAATATCACCATGATATATTGCAGCGATAATTATGTTCAATCAGTGATCAGTTGATTAGCAAAAAATCACAACTCCAATTTACGTTGTTTATTAAATTATGTCTTGTTAAACAAAGAGAAACTATGTGAGCCTAGAAAAGTCGGTATTACGGGCCTATTTAGTCGCCGTATCTAGTATTAACGCTAGAGTAGGTAGCAGTGCGTTTTAAATCTGTATGTATTATTGGTCGGCGAGCCCATTTGTGTGGCCTAAGATCACCCATAACTTACTCTGACGTGCGATTCATCAACATTCGCCTGGCGTATAATTTATTGTGCTTGACCGTAACTAACTGAACAAAATGTTGAACATATCTATTCTGATACATTGAAATTTGACAATCAATATGAAAATTATGATGAGTTATTTTCACAACCCGTTTTCGATACTAATAAGCGCACATATAATTTTTAACGCCCAAAAATTGGAATAAAAAAAACACAAAATGATAATGTTGCCGAATTTCATATCAAAAATTTTAACTATGTGAAAAACATGGCGCTATCAAATTACCATTCTAGAGAATAAACAACTAAAAAGTTAAAACAGATACTTACTAATCATTTTGAATTTTGTCATTTTGTTTGTTTGTTAGTCATTTTAAACTATATACCTCCATTCTCCATTCCATTCAACTCTATACTACCATTGTTTTTTATAATTAGATCACCGTCATGAAAGCAATAGTCGTCAATGCTAATAAATAAAATCCTACTTGACATGCGTACATTTCATTTGCATAATGAGTAGTATTAGTTCCAAAAACAGGTCATCGGTTGCGGTCCACCTGCCTTGTTCACCTGGGTGGTCACCGGATATCGGCAAGAAAAAGTGCCCGTGGTCCACCCAGGTGAACTAGGCAGGTGGACCACGATCGAAGACTGCCAAAAACTACACAATAGGTATTCATCAATATTTAGTTAAAAAAAACTTTCTTGTAGAATCTAGATGATTACAGAAATCACTGAGACTCGTACAATTTTTACTCGTACCTACCCTTGTAAGTCCAAACTTTTTTAACAGGCGGAGTGCTTAAAACCGAGACGGCAAGTTCTTATTTTGCAGTTTTGGGCATAATTTAAGCATATTTTAAGTTACTGTTCTATTGAACAATTTGTACTGATTAGTTACACAGAAAGCAGTTATTCGTTCTATTTCGACACCTCCTAAGTATACTGAGGCAAGTGACCATTTTGACATTTTCGGTTTTTTACATAATTTTGACTAAAATACTAATATCTACTTGCCACAAAAATTTCATGGTAAAATTCCTGTTTGTTTCGAAAATAAAGTGACGTATATAAATGTATACAACACAATTTTGTAAATCAGTACGTTGTATACTGAGGCAAGTCGCTTGCACCACTGTACGCGGTACAGATATTGTGGAGGGGCGGCACAAGCGTGGTGTAACCTGACGTTGCCTCAGTATACGCGAGAGACCAACGACGCGGCGTACGTCAAATATACCTTTTACGATAGAAATTAAATTATTTTGTCTAAGATACAACCACTTATTTTCTAATGCACTGTGATTTCCGTAAAATTAATGATTATTATACTTGTAACCTTGCAAAATGAAGCTTTTCTTGACAAGTTATTCAACTGACCTTAAAAAATTGATACAAATTAAAAAAAACTGTCTTAATCGTTTCTCTCTTAATTATAATGGCACTAGAATATTTATCATTTTATATCAAAATCACAATTATGAGTAAAAGCTTTTATTCCAAATTGACAAGGTACTATTATTTTTCTTTAGTCATCGTTTTTTGTGACCAACCTGTTGTAAAATTAAGTGTGTTGAGATGGTATTATACCACTTCGACAAAGATTTATTTATTTATTTATTTATTCATTGTCAAGTCATGTACATACATATGAAGATGGTAACGTTGTTCTAAGTCAGTCCATGACGCCCTGCAAGGGCACACAATAGTAGTTAATATCTAAATCTAGGATTGTAATATAACGTCAAAACATGCCTTCAAATTAATTAAGTACATTAAAGCTATACATTGATATTATCAAATTCATTAATGTTATTCTATTCTAGTTATCCATTATAGTTATCATTAATGATCTTAAGATCTTTAAATTTTTGTTTGTCAATTGGCAAACGTTCGTGGTACGCTACTTTAATGTTTCTTAAGCCAATTATGAGGTCATTGTTATGTACTTCCAACAAGCGTACATACATGTACATGAGAAATACAATCCGGTTACGGTTTTGCCCTCCACAATTGTGGTATAATATAATACCATCGCAACACACTGAATTTTACAACAGATTGATCACAAAAAACGATGACTAAAGGAAATAGTACCTTGTCAATTCGGAATAAAGGCACTTACTCGTAATTGTGATTTTGATATTAAATGATAAATATTCTGCGATAATAACTGTAATATTGCGATAAGTAGTTTTGACAATTTAATTTTTGCCAAATAAAAATTTGGGAAACAAAATTTGCGATGTGATGCCTTGGGGAACATTCTTTGCCAAACATTAGTAATCCCTCATATTGTAATTTTTAAATAAATATTTTTTAATTTTAGAAGTTATGAATAAAGGTGCAATGATAAATCCTAACTAAGGCGTTAAAAATAAGGAATGAATCCTTGCTAATGATAAATCGAACCTTTAGAAGAAGCGACTTAAGTTTTTATATTTTTTATAAGTACTTAATAGTACAGTCTCAATAATTAAGAAAAGAAGATTATTTTGGATAGATTTATGTTGATTTTTAAACTAAAACGAATATTGCTCAAACTGTGGTTGTTGAATAAGTTACTTTTAGGAATGATGGAACTATGATTAAAAGATTTACGAACATAATAGAAACAGATTTTATTTGAAATTTACGTTTGTTCATTAAAAAAAAACTTTTTTCTATTATCATTAATAAAAAAATATATATAATTTCCCGTTTTAAACAGCAAAACATTAAATATGTTTAACAGTATACAGGTGTAAGCGACCTTAATTTAAGCGTATACTGGTGCAAGTGACTAATATGTCGACCAAATAATGATAAAGGGCATTTGAGCATGAGCTAAGTATTTATTTTTAAACAGTATGGATTTATGTAACATATTTATCTAATTATTAAATGAAAAATAGAAAAAAATAACAATTAACTTAGTACGGTGTATACTGGATCAAGGGGTAGTTGCCTCAGTATACCACAAATCAGAACACGTAAAATACGCGTACACTAGTGTATCTACCATTTTCTCAAAAACCAACATTAATTTCAGAATTCCATATATGTAGTCTGAAAAGAGGTACTTTTGTTCCAGCGAATCCAAAGTTTTATGGAATTGACTTTACAGATTAAAAAGTTACAAATGATTTTACCTTTGCACGGCTCTCCTGTAAAATCAAGATTTTGCAGTTGCCTCAGTATACTTAGGAGGTGTCGATTTGTACCCTGAAGCACAGTCTAGAATTGCAAAAATGCAATTCTTATTATTCTGCGGCGCTGGGTTGACGACTTCTCACTCGGTCGAAACTAGGTAGCAGGTTTTTGCATGCGGCTAAATTACGAGTTTTTAACCGACGAAATTAATGGTGGAGGTTCTCAATTGGACGCGTATACTACGTGTTACAAAACACCCCCTAAATAATATAATAGAATATCAAAGCCGAAATTATTGTCAACCCTAGAAAACTGTCATGTCTGGCAAACATATTGTTTTGACCGTTCTCTGCCTAACTACGTATTTTAATAATCGTACCTACTTTAATAGTTTTTCATTGACAAAATGTTTACTAACCTCAATACTGTGCCTCCAGTGAATACAACTCAAAAAGTGATTTTTTTCAGGAGAGCGATTTTACTTTTGAAAATATACCCTTCAGCGTAGAAGGCATACAAACGAACTCAAACCTGATAAAAAATAAATGAGTGCCAATAGCCACTCTCTTTATTCAAAAACTAGCTGCTGCCTGTCTAACTTATGACTAAAAACTACCTACTTACTACTATGGGTAAAAGATTTTTCAAAATCGGTTCAGTAGATCCAAAGATTACCCCCTACAGCCTCACAAACTGGCCACTTCCACTAAAGTTGTTCCAATCATTTATTTTCTCGATGACAGATGTAGTTTGATAGTTATAGCGTTGTCACCTTATAAGTAATCAGTAGATACAATATCGATACAATTTTATATATACGAGTAGTTAAGAAGTATTTAGCTATGGAACGAATAAAACAACCAACTTACTTGAATGCTAATTTATTACTAAGCGTGCAAAATGGCCGAATGTCAGTTGCACGAATCACATTTTGATTAAAATTAATAAATAAAAATTACCTGTCATTATAATTATTTCATTTCATTGTCGATTACCTATCTATACTTATATTACTTATATTATAAAGAGGAAGGATTTGTATGTTTGTAATGAATAAACTAAAACTACTGGACAAACAAAACATATTTCACCTTTAGAATGCTACATTATTCCTGAGTAACATAGGCTATTTTTTATCCCGGTAAAAAATTACAAGGCGAACAAAGTCGCGGGAACACATCTAGGTAGTTCAATATACACAATACCGATACAATATCGATATTTCAATCATAACATCACTATTTGTATTCCCATAGAATGTAACTTTATTAAAACGTTGATTGTTTATCGTACTTTAAAAAGATATTACTGCATATACCTATGGACTCAATTTGTCTTAGATGAATATTATATGGGATCAAGGAACAAAATTAGGCAGTTGTCATATTTTTTATATATCGTATTTAAAAGTTAATTTTTGCGTAAAAAGCGCAGTTACATTCTACGGGAGCTGTCATCGAGAAAATAAATGATTGGAAATACTATAGGTACTTCCATACTGGTCTAGGAGCAAAGAAAAAACATATAATGTACCAGTTGCTTCTCTTCCCGCGCAGATGGTAAAAGTTTATCGAGTTCTCACACCGGATTGAGGCAACGCCGGAGAGTTTTTAGTTTGGGTATACCCTTAGATATATAGATTAGGTATACCTATAGACATCCATAAAGATTACCTTCCGTTAGGAAAAAAAAAGGTTGTGACCACGCAGTAAGGATAAGGACGTGATTTATGTAACCTCACAAAGTTACAAACTTTATCTCTTTATAATAGTAGTATAGACTAATTAAAAGTCGTGATTTTGAAACATTCTCTACTCGTATATTTCGCGCCCTTTGATTGGAATGCAGCCAAGTGATTGATGAATGAACGTCGCCCCTTTCAAATGACTTAGGAATGATCGATGCAACATCTGCGCAATATATCGCCAAGTCAACGTAGTTAGTCATAGTTCAATGGCGTTACATAGTTACTGATACGTACAAAGAAATATATTTTATAAACAATACTAAAAACTGAAACACATCCGCACATAATAATCCTTTCACATAAGTATTCAGTTCACATATTTAGTCAATAATATGACATACAGATTAAACAATATAAATTGTTAAAATAGGAAGCACAAGTCCACAATCAATCATTTAAAATAAATACAACTGAATCGCAAACAATAGTTAAAATGAAATGTCAAAAATAAATTTGTAATGTCCAGTAAAATTAAATAAGTTAGAGAAGTCATGAAACAAATCCATTAATAAACATTATAAAACATCACGCGTACAGCCCACACCCTCAGTACTCCATAAATTCCTTAACAGAATAGAAGCACTGTTCTTGTAGCCATTTGAGCAATTTATTTCTGAACTCATTAAATGGCAGATCCTGAAATTGTCTTGGTAACTGATTGAAAGTACGGATCGCCATCAGAAAACAATTATTTTTAAACAGTTTGGTGTTTGCTCTAGGTAGTGACTACTTGTAAGGGTAACGAGTGGGATAAGCCCTCGCGTCATTAGTCTGACTAAATAGTTCTGGGTGTGCCTTTATAAAGACACACAACTCAAATACGTACAATGATGGTATCGTCAATAGCTTCAATTCTCTAAAAAATGGCTTACAAGTAGTGAAACGTGGAACATCACAGATGCTCCGAATGCATTGTTTTTGTGTAATAAAGACTCGATTAATATGTGCTGAATGCCCCCATATCCGAATTCCATGTCTGAGGATGAAGCATACGTAGCCGTGGTAAGCTTGAATTGCTGATTGTTTGTTAGCTACTTTGCACAAGCGCCATAGAGCATAAGCAAAGCTATTGCAGATTTTATCAATATGAGGTTTCCATGAGCATATTATGTCATCCGCGATCATTCCCAGGAAAGTAGTTTGGTTGGCTTCAGCTATTATATTGTCATCATACTTCAATATCAAATGTTGTTTTTTACCTCTATTTGTGTGAAATTGTATATATGTGGTTTTACTTATATTGACCTTTAAATGATTACATTTTTAACCATTTGATTATTTGAAATATTGTATCATTTATGGCATTATTGTATTCTGAATTATTCATAGAGCAATCCTTTGGTATAACAACGGATATATCATCGACAAACAACGTGTAGGCATGGTCGGTTACATCTGGTAAGTCGTTAATATAAATAAGAAAGAGAAGGGCTCCTAAGATACTGCCCTGTGGAACGCCTACCCTGTTATACTTGCATGATGTTTTTGTGCGATTTGATTCCAAACTTTCGGATAAGTGATTTCTACTTGTTGTGATCTGTCGGATAAATAACTTTTTAGCCACTCATTTGCCTTGCCTCGAATTCCATATTACTCACACTTCACGAGGAGTAGGTCGTGTAAAACAAAGTCAAATGCCTTACTCAAGTCGAAAAATAATTAACTGTAGTACATGGGACCTGCCTCCCAAACATAATGTAGCCAATATTTAGGTAACTTTTTATTGGTTAACTACATAGAAGAGAGATATAAAAATATTCTGAATTTAGTATTTGTTGTTATTGTGGCAACATTGGTCGGTTTTTTAAAGCAGGGCTCACAAGCTTTTCCGTGGTGGGGAAGCAAAGTCGAAATTGGTAACAGGCATTTTTGTCAAGAAAACAATGTTTACGGAAAAGTAATATGACTTGCCCAGGTTCTAGGCTCATGATGACGGTCTTCATTTTTAAGTTTTTGACCGGAGCATTTTGATCTTAATGTGACGTGTTTTGGCTATTACTGATGAACTATGAACTATAAGTAACAATGTTACAAACAAATTAGTAATAAGAATTAATTAAATTAAATACAAACATACTCGTAAAATAACAACTAAGTTTAAATTTCGATGAGGAGAACCATAAAGCAACATTTACACTACTTCGTTCACCTATTGCAGTAGCCGAACTTATTTCAAACTCATACTTCAACCAAACGGACATCGTCTTCACATCAGTCTGTCCATCTGTTACGTCGCGTAATAAGGCGATTGCAGATGGACAGACTACTAAGTAATTTGGGTAGTTGTGGTTATATCCGCACGGTAGGCTGTACATACGGAGATCGATGTAATATAATAAAATTGCCCCTTAACACGTAACGTTGACGCATGTTATTGTGTTTTGAGGGAATTCTTTGCACCACTGTGCTCGATGTATAATTATTAGTTTCCGGAAAATCGCAGAAGGCAGTCGTGTGATACTGAAGTTACTCAAGTGTCATAACCAGTATGTTTTGGCAATTATTACTCATTACAATATGCATCTGGTTGATATACTACAGATGGGGAAGGCGCAGAATATATAAACTGTACAACGAGCTACCAAAACTGGGCTCAAAATGGTATCCAGTTGTTGGGCATGCATATTTATTTGGAAATAGTAATGAAGGTACATACTTTGGTTTTATATCATAAAGCGGCAGAAAACAACCATACCGGGCGTGCTTTGTAGCTAGAAGATTGTTAAATATATTCATACATACGCAAATCAAGGCTGTATCCCTTACGGGGTAGACAGAGTCTATGGTAATATATTCAATTCAATGCAATTTGATAACTTATAATTTTAATTAAATGTGGCAGTGACAATTGAGACATTCTTATTAATTAACAAATGTTGACCACCAAAAAGCGGCATAAAAGGAATTGCTGACCATTTCTGTGACTGTCTTCGTATTATTTTCCCAAATAGAGGCATACACTTTGTTTGTTTAGTGTAAAAAGATGCTTTTGTTGTTTTATATGTGAAAATTGGTGTGAAAATTTGCAGAGGACATTAAAACGACTGAAAATTTCACTAAAAAAATGTCAATACGTAACTAGTTACAAAATAAATATGATTTTTACACCAGCCGTCAGATCAAGTAACGGTTCACGGTATTAGAGTTTTCTCAAACATGCTATGTAATGTTTATGTTGTGTTCCTTAAAATAGGCTTCAAAATACAACGTTGCAGGCCTAGGCCTGCAAGACGACAGTCTTTTGTTTCAATGCAAAACGTCAATTTTTTTTAAGGATACGATGTGTCAGGCTATAATATCCACAATAAAGGCCTCTATACACGACCTGAAATTAAGAATCTGAATTTCTATGGTTCATTTATTAGTTAGTGAATAAATTGTCAGGACTATGAATATTCTAAATGTAGATAAATATATAAATATTGCCGACGTGTTTTACGTCAAATTTTGAAATTTGAATTTACATAATAGAGTATTAAATAGGCTAAAGTTCGTGTATAATGGTCTTAAGAGTGTCATCTCAAACACATCTATTTTGTGACCAAAGACTAAAGACTAAAAAAAGTTTTAGTGGGAAAATTGACATGTCAGTTGTCACTTGTCATTTGAAACGTTTCATTCAGAAACGTGATCTGTGATTTTTTATTTTAGCAGTCCCTTATATCTCATGTTGTACAACTTAATTTTTTTGAGATTATTTTGACGTTTTTAAAATCCACATTAGAAAGACATAAACACTTATTATATGCAGTCGAGGAAACTGAATCACGTACCAGGGTGGAACCTTTTCGTAACCAATTTCGCTATGATTTGTTTGGCAGATGTATGGGATGTCAACATGACATTAGTAGCGCAAAGGTTCCACCCTGGTACGTGATTCGGTTTTCTTGACTGTGTGATGGTACCTAGTTATAATTTAAGTCTGTACAATTTTAGTTGTCCTCGGCGTGAAAGAACTTGCCAGCCTCGTATGCCTATCCGGCCTCGGTACGCTCGGCTGTCTAGGCCTACTTGGCCATCAAGGCTTGCCAGCTTCGTATTCCTATCCGGCCTCGCTACGCTCGGCCGTTTATACATACTCAGCTTGCAAGCCCTTCTTTCTCGGCCTCTGTAGTAATGTTCTATTTCTTTTTGGGATTTTTGATGTGACACATTAAAATGGTGAGGATTAACAAGAAGTTAAAAGTGCATCTTTTTTTCAGAGCGGATGAATTTCTTCAAAATAATGGGGAAAAAAGCATATGAACTTGGTGGCCTCACAAGTTTTTGGATGGCGCAGAAGTTGTACGTCGGTAAGTATCTATTTAGTCTCTTACGTACATACATACATACATACCGTCACGCCTTTTTTCCACAGGGGCCATTCATCCATATTCATCAATCTATTCATAAATGCTCGTTGGTTTCGGGTACTCTAGACCTGACATTTTCCCAAAACGTCCCCAATTTGGTCACGGAACGTCCCAACGTTAGTCTCTTAATTTAGAAAAAATAGGAATGCAAGAGATACAACCCGACTTTATACCCTCCGACAGGCAAAAACGAATTGCACTAATATCCGCAATGGGATTGGCAAATAAATACCGTTCACTTTTTATGATACTTTTAGAAAAGCTAATAGACTACAGGCCCATGACCAAAAAATGTGGGTCATATGAACCACCAGGTGACGTATATAGGACGATATAAGAGCATAAAATAATAAGATTCAGCACTATGCCGTCACTTGTAAGCTGTCCAACTGAGTGCTGGTGAGAATTCAAAAGTGCAACCCTCAATTTTTTCCCCTTGTCGCATGATTTTTGTACGGCGTTGCAGAATAATGGATTAGAAGCTGTATTGAAACAGTATGAAACTGATGCCGTACAAATGGTGCGCCACAAAGTCGGTAATTTTTTTTGATTTTCTGACAATTTCCAGGGTAAATTTGGTCATTTCATTCTGTCAAGTCAAGCATCACTCGACTTTTTATGCGTGAGTTATCCGTTTATGTGTAATCAGTAGTTTAAGAATTATAATTAGTCAAAGTTTCTTAATTTTGTCACTCACTCACTGACTTAACAACCATCAAAATGTTAAGGTACTTCTAGCAGACATCGAAACTTCAAATTTAGAATGCAATTAGTGTTTAGTGTATAAATCAATAAAAAACTAAAATATTACATAATGTCGGTCCAGTTTTCTTGATACACCAACGGCATAAATAACTTTGTAATCCCATATAAACGTATAGGAAATATATAGGATTACAAAGTAACATTGCAGCGAATGAATCAGTGTACCTGTATTATGTATAATACAAGCTTTTATTTAACTTGCAATGTATGTATGTATGTATAAGTGTGTGTATGTATATATATATTATGTAAGTATATTTGCCCGGGTAAAATCTTGCGACTCAATTTTGGAGCAGATATCTTCAACCGATTGAGCTGAAATTTTGCATACTTGTGTAAGTCGAATGACAATACAATAATCTGGTAGTAGAGTTCTGATGATCCAGCCAGGATCGTCTCCGCAGGAGGAAACTCTTCAACGGTTGGTCCGATTGACTTAAAATTTGGTACATATAATGTAGGACAGATGACAATGCGAGTACAGTTAGCAAAAAGTACAGTCAGAAAAAAAAGCTAGTATTAAAAATGAAATTTTTGATAGAAACTTATATAATGGAATAATAGGAGTAGATAGGTACCGGAACGGAAAAAATAGGACTATCTACAAAAAGAAATGAGATCCCATCAAAAACAAAACTTGTAAAAAAAACTAAGTGTCGCAACTCAGTTCTTCTACCGTAAAAAGTTGTGAGATCCATGTAATACCAAGTCGGTTTATTTATTCAGTCCCTACTAAAGAGACCTCCTGTCTTAAGTTATTACGTAATTAGCTAACCTACCAACATATAAAAATATTATATTTAAATAATTTATCATTATCTTCAACAGTTGTGTGTGATCCCGACTCGGCCGAAGTGGTTCTTAAGTATTGCCCAGACAAAGACGATACCACAATGAGAATTTTGCGCGCCTTCACGGCTAACGGCAGCATATTCGCTCCAGGTTAGTACAGCTTAAAAAATGCTAGAAAAACGACCCAAGAATCTCTTGTAAAAAGTCTAAGCGCAAGTCGGTTAAAAAATTACAAAAGACCATGTAAGGAAATTGTTAATAAACGAACTATTCCTCGTAACTCTACGCTTAACGCTCTACGATTATGGCTTTCACTATATGGATATTTTAAACTCACTCTTTGTCGGTCTCTCGCTTAATGCTCTTCTCATTTACTCAAAGGTTAACTGGTAGAGATCCCTTATAGGGATAAGTTCGCCTTTGTGCATATATTTAAGTTCTTTATTTGGTGAATTGTCTCTGCTTCTTTATATTTGTACAATAAAGCATTTACTTACTTACTTACTTAAATGTACCAGAATTTAGAACTATTCTGTAAACGATGAAAACGATTTTTTTTGTTTATTGCTGGCAGCTTCTCCGATATTATTGGTTGGCTGTTTTATACCAAATATTAATGAATATAAAGTATTTTCTGTATGTCATATTGTCAAATGGTATGTAAATCTCATGTTTTAAGCCAGATTTAGCTACTAAATCGAGTTTAAATGTTTCCAGCAAGGTGGTCATTATGTATTAGAAAGCTGGTATTTGGCATAGGTTTGCTTATGAATCAATACCTTTTCATACTCACCATGTATGAATTAATGGAAGTAGAATAGAAAAGTATAATCAAAATTACTGAGAGGCAAATTACATTTTACAAAGAACAGTTTCATGACGTGTCAAGTTTGTCACATTCTAGGCAATTTTTAAGATTATGTAAATTAAACCTGCTTTACTAAACAACGTCGCCAGCAAGTATCTAACGAAAACGGAGATACAGTTCCGTTGACTTCCCATAATATACAGAATACACTGCTCCAAGCTTCCGCGCTTCACTGTCATAGGTACCCGCTTCACTGTAATAGGTACCCGCTTCACTGTCATAGGTACCCGCTTCACTGTAATAGGTACCCGCTTCACTGTTATAGGTACCCGCTTCACTGTAATAGGTACCCGCTTCACTGTCATAGGTATCCGCTTCACTGTAATAGGTACCCGCTTCACTGTTATAGGTACCCGCTTCACTGTAATAGGTACCCGCTTCACTGTTGTAGGTACCCGCTTCACTGTAATACAAGCGAAATATTAATTCATGTTAAACAAGGTAAGCATAACACACCACAATACATGTCATGTGTTTTACTCGTAAAATCACTCGTTTGTTCGTAGGTTTGTTTGTATTCCCATCTATCACAGCCTATTTGCTCTGGATAAATAAAATAGTTAATACTACATTCAATTCAAAACACCCATGCTCGGGTCACAGAAACGCATGTACTTAAGTGCAGTTTAAATTGTGTGTTAGGTCATCGGTTTACTTGATTAGTACCTGTGTACGGAACCTTCGCTGCGTAAGTCCAACTCGCACAGATTGTTAAATCATGACGTATTTTTTATATGTTTTAGTGAACATTTGGCGGCCTCGCCGCAAAATTCTGGCTCCGGTCTTCAGTTTAAAGAACCTCCAAGGCTTTGTACGCACATTTGCAGAGGAAGCTACAATCATGACGAATCTATTGGAGCAGCAAGTTGGCAAAAGCGAAGTTTCTATGTGGAATTTTTTCAATACATATACTTTTGACGCAATTAGCAGTAAGACTTTTAATTTCTATAAATATTTGCTATTTACTATTTCTTTTGCAAACTGTTGTGCCCGTGCCTTGATAGTTATCTCGTGGCAAAAGCAAAAAAATTGTTGCATACTTGTGTAGCTCAATATCTTATTGCTTGTATTTTGAACGCTCTGTCAAATTTTTCCTAATAGCTTAAATAACTTTAATTTTCAGAAAACAGTTTAGGCATTGAATTAAATTCACAAAGTAACCAATATCATCCATTCTTGCAAGCATTCGAGGAGGTGTCTAGACTTTTTTCAACGCGAATCGTTAGGCCGTGGTTATATTGGGACCCAATTTATAAACTGTTCCCAGATTTTAAGAAACTGATGTATTGGAAAAAAATAGCATACGATTTTATTGATGATGTGAGTAGTTGATTATATATTTAGGTGTATATTTTGTATTATAATTTATGTATTGCATGTCACATTGCATCCAACATGGATACTTACACATAAAAATAGATAGGCTAGCGTTTGACCCCAGTCACGCCTGATGGTAAGCAAAGATATGCCTAAGATAGAGCACACGTCACGTGATTAATACGGTATCCATTCACCCTAGATTTGAAAACGATCAGATTGTCCCATCCATTCCATTTATTCCAATCCGTAGCATAAACTTACCTACACGTGGGGTGAAGCTCTGTTACGGCCCCGCAATCAGTGGGCATTTTTGTTTTGAATTGACAAAACAAATACATATATTATGACGATTACACATGGGTTATCCGTAGACCATGTGTAATTTAAATATTGTTTGTTTTATAATGGGTACAGTAAAGGTATTTATTATTTTAAACCATTAAACAGTGCCTAAAACGATATAACAAATATAACAAGGCAATGTAGACACAATAGGTGGTCTCGTCACTTAAAAGCGAAGTAATTGAAATATTTTATTATATAAGTATTACTCGAAGTACCTTTATGTTCTTTGAATAAATTACTTTTCAGCTAATTAAACTCAAACGAGAAGAAATGGCAGCGATGAAACTTAAAAACGGTGAGAAAAATAAAATAAAATATTGATATCAATTTCTTTTTCTTGAAAAGACTACAGTACTATGCACCACAGAATGGACCCCATCTTAGGCTGTATAAGTATAAAATTTATAGAGTTCAAAGAGCTATGATTCATCTTCATGTAACACATCGTTACAAACCAGTGTGGTTTCTAAAAAAAACAATAGGTACTATTATTTACGTATTATACTTTATTTCTTTAACAGATTACGTACAAAATAAGACCTTTCTCGACATGCTTATTGAGTACTCAAGCAAAGAAAAAGGTTATACAGATGTGGAACTACGGGAAGAGGTTACAGTCATTATGGCAGCTGGGAGCGACACTTCAGCTGTCGCTACTGGTTACACCGCGGTTATGCTATCCAGGTATCCAGAAGTACAAGAAAAGGTGTATCAAGAGTAAGTACATTCATGCATCCTACCTGGTTTTAAATGATTTGAAAGTGAAAGTATGAAAATGTATTAAGGAACTGCCGAGCGCAGCATCACTTGCCGCTGCGTCAGTGACGCCAGAGCCGCTTGCTCGGAAGCCTAGCTTCAGAGACGGCCACAGACTGGGGATAAAGTGACAAGAGCTCGGCAGGGCAGCCAAAGCCAAATAGCTGTGTCGCTGACGTGATTGATAAAATAATTCAAGTTCAATATGCTTCTATGATTTAAATTATTGTATTTATTACTAAACAACACAACACAATTATCATTAGGTATAGGCAATGCCCAATACGATAAAGTAGTAACAAAAATACAGTAATAAAATATTACTATTTATTACTGTATTTTTCCTATTGGTATAACCTAACTATTAGGATAACAAATTTTGTACAATGCTAGACTTGCGAATTCGTTCAGAGCGCAACAGAATATGTCTGTCCTCTGCAATAAGGTTGAGAGTGTGAGTGTGAGTGTGTATGTATTCCTTACTCTAATACGTTAGATTGAAATTAAAATTTATGGTTTAATATCTTGTCTACTATTGATTTCTCATTTTAAAATTATTAAGTTAAGATTAATACCTACTACAATTTTAATGCACCAAATCGAATCATTTTCCGAAAAATTTCATCTAAATGCCTAAAATAATTTCATATACATAATATACATACACACATCACGTCTTTATCCCTAACAGGATAGAGCTTAGCGTACCTACAAACTTCATCTACAATTTGTATATATAAAAAAACTTTGTTATAGATTAATGGATGTATTTGGAAATACCGACCGTCCTGTAACGGCAGCAGATTTGCCGAAACTTGTGTATTTAGAAGCCGTTGTGAAGGAAACCTTAAGACAGTATCCCCCAGTTCCTGTTTTCGTCAGGGAAATCTTCAATGATTGTAAACTACGTAAGCATTTTCACTACAAAAAAATACTATTTATTTAGGATCATTCGCCTTTTATAGTATCACACTGCTGAGCGAACCCTTCTCCTTAGTCCTCCATATAAGCATCCAATTCGTCCCGCCATCGTCTTCTTGGTTTGCCACCTCGTCGTTGGCCATTCTCCGGCATCCGCTAAGTAGCTGAGTGAGTCCACACCTGACGGTTTATGCGGCAGACATGACATAGGATAATTTCATTTTTCATTTTCAATTCCCTAACAGTTGCCGCTTCGATTGTCATTCGACTTACGCACACAAAGTAACAGCAATGCAAACGTAACACTCTCACTCCGATAGACAATGCTTGCACGCGATTAGTCCGCGTCGTGGTCGTTTCCGCCCACATGCGATAAGGGAAGGGTGCGTGGATCGCATTATGCAGTATTCCACTAAAATAAATGTTTTAAATACAACAATGAAACTAAATAATTTTTTAAAGTATTTTTATACTATTTAATGCTATAGCATACATTTTTTATATAAGGTTTTTTTTTTTTTTTTTTAATTTATTGAAAACAAATTTAAATATACATTTTAAATGTTTATGACAGCGGGCAAAAACTCAGCAGAGTTTATCTGCCGCTGCTAGTTACTCACGTTAAATCCTTAAACTAAACAGATGAGTTATTGTTGTGCTGCGTTACAATTTAGGTAAAATGCTTTGACAATTCTCTTGCATCTATTGGGGTTGGCACACACTTCATTATGAGTTTCCGATGGTAACTCATTGAGAATACTTGGTAACATATACTGCCATGTGCGTTTGCCGTATACATTGGAATATTTTGGTAGAATATATTTCGGCAAGTAATCTAATTGACGGAGATTTTGTGATCTAACAGATTTCTTCAAATTATGTAACTTATCTATTTCATAATTAAGTACTTCATTTTTAATGAGGTTGTGAACACATACTACATTACAATACCCAAAGAGCCTCGCCTCATCACCGCGCATCTTTTTCTTCGCCGAGCTGGGTATAATTGCCTTTAGTAGGCTTACCTGCAATCTATAAATTTTATCTATATAGGTTTTGAATGTTCTGCCATAACTACCCAGACTATACTCGATAACTGATTGCGCAAGTGACAAGTACAGAACTCTCAGAATACTGTACGGCAGTTTAAATTTAAGTAGAGAAATTTTGGATAATACGGATCTTAGTTTATTACAGACATGATTTATATGGGGTCCCCAGTTGAAGTTATTATCTATAACTAAACCGAGGTATGTATGCTCCGATACCACCTCCAGTCTGTCACAGTTACCATTACAACCAATACCTGTATCACTATTATTGTGTAGACATTGGTGATTATGAGCTACAATGGTAGGGTTGATCATAGGTTTTAAGTGAGTGGAGTGTATGTGCATGAGTTTCGTTTTGGAGTAGTTAATTATTAAGCCTACGTCATGGGCCCATTTACAAAGGAGGTCAAAGTTCATTTGTAGAACGCTTTCCGCTGTACATAGATCACTATCAGCTATTACCAGGCAAGTGTCGTCAGCAAATTGATATACAGAACACATGATGGTGATGTGGTGGATGGCCGGACACAAAAACAGAAGAAAAAACGGAAAAATTATAAAATTGTAATGGCATATCGTATAATTATACGTATTTTTTAGACCATAACTATAAAATAAAAATGGCTATTTAATCGTCTACAGAACTTGAATTTCCTATTATCAGAAACAGAGTTATTCGAGTTACGACCATTGCCTACAGAAATTACAGTGCTCAAAAATGTTGTACCTTGACATGGTGTTTGTACTACAGCATGAAATTATGAAATTTTGGTGACCTTATAAAGGATGTAACTGCAATAATTTGAAATGTCCAATAAGAAACGGGGTGTAAGCAAGTTCGTAACGAAAACAATGGCTAGAAAATTTGGTCGTATCTTAAACCGCTAGAAATCTAATGATCTTTCTAAAATGTCGTAATCATTTTTGAGTGTACATTTTAGAACTTAAAAAGTTACACGTTGCAACCCAAACGTGTAAAGAATCATTTTGCAGACTACAGACACACAGAGACTTTTGTAGGCATCGCGAGATTGTTCATCCAGGGCGAGGAGATGGATATGAATGTATGCTGGCACAACCCATTTTTTACGCCGTATTTCATTTCTTGGGAATCTATGGCAATAAAATAATTTGTAATAATGCATAATATCATTCTTCATACTAGAAAATAGCATATTTTATTTGAGCGCATCATGTGAGAGTTATATTATACTTCATGGAAAAAATAATGTCAGCCATGTTGCATAACACTTTCCAGAGTCGTCAAGTATGGTGTCCTAAAATATTTATTTACTTACATATGAAAGGTGAGTCCTCTATTTTTCATATCTAAATGGCTTCTACACCACTTCAGACAACACGACGGCAAATTTTTCTAATGTATTAGCGCAAAAATACAATGATAACGTCAATGATAACTTCCCATGGAGTGACTGCACGGCTCGAGCGTCCCGGCCGAACTAATTCGCCACGCGGTACATATTTTAAGCCCCACCCCCTGCGGTTCACTTCGCGTGGAATGTTTTTTCAAGCTTAGTTACGCTTCTTTTATCAAAATTATATTTCAAAACATAATCATACTAAACGTATAATCATGCTAAACATGGCCTTTTAGGTCTTGTTACCTTAGGCTTCGTCTACCCTGTCAGGGATAAAGACGTGATTTAATATAATATGTATGTATGTATGAACACCCGCAAACCAAAGAATTGCGAATGCGTTGCCAGCCAGAAGGCTAAGATGGAATACATTGTTGTTGATTGTTCTCCTCGCTGGAACGCAGTAGCGCAAGTACTACTGCTTGGCGGCAGGATTGGTGAGTACGGCGGTGGTAGCAATTCCGACGGACCTTGCACAAGGTTTACTTCCCTTAGAAAAATCAGTAAATAAGGACATGAGCTGAAAGTGTTTGTGTAAAACGCCTCGACGAAAAATTACAAGTAGAGCCGACTCCAAATGAAATGCGATAAGGCTATGCGAAGAGAAAGTCAGAGGGACATGTGTATATTGTGTATGTATGATGCAATGCATCTTGCAATGTATCTTCTAATCAAGATCATCCCGACTAATTTCTTAAAAAAAGTGCACAAGAAAATACTTAAATAATTTATATTTCACTAGAAATTGTTGACTTTTTCGCAGCCAATGGCACAACTCTCGCAAATGGAGTGGGAGTTCTTTTCAACGTTCATGGGATGCATCACAACCCCAAGTACTGGGGCGTGGACGCTGAGCAGTTCCGGCCTGAGCGCTTCCTCGAAGGTCCTCTGCGTCATCCGCTTCAGTACATTCCTTTTAGCTACTCCGTGAGAAATTGTCTTGGTAAGCATTATCAGGCCCCCATTTCAACAACTCGAAAATTGTCGGTGACCAGTGACATTTCAAAATGAAATGCGTATTCAATATGATGCTAGCCGGCGTACATTCTCGTCGAGTTTGTAATGTAAACAGAATTGACATTTGTCACGGAAAACTGTCGCGTTAGTGATCTGTATGTAGATGACATAATGTAGCCAAATCAATTAACCCTTACTTAGGTAGTATTATTTTAAGTACCTAATGAAAAAGACTGAAGACTAAGATGATGGAAAACTGCAACATGGTGCATGGATTAATGGTTTAGTTTTACGTTGATTATATTCGCCGGCTATCAACTGATTTCAATTATCCATAAAAAACATAAAATTATGTTAGATAATGCATCGTGTTTATAATCACAAAAACGTTTACAGAAATTAGAAGTCGATCAATAGTACTTCTGTTTTAAGAAAAAGAAACTGTAGTGTAATGTAATATTTCATATTTTATTTAACATAGAAAGGAGGAAATGAGGAGATAATTTTTTCAAAAATATTTTATACCTAAATCATAGTGACTTCTGTGTTCCAGGTGGGACGTACGCGATGATGTCTATAAAAACGGCGCTGGCCACGATGCTGCGGCGATATCGGCTGCTGCCGCCTGCGAGTCTTGACCCCCAACAGATAAAAGAACCATTACGAGTTACTTACGACATAATGATGAGACATATTGATAATTATACTATGAGTTTGGAATATAGAAATAAGTGATCGACTGAATTTTATTTATTTTTCCTCGCAAATGTGTTGGAAAACGTCGTATGCGATGCGTGTACTTTTTTGTTGTGTTCTGTCAAATAATAAATGTATTAAATAATTGTCTTCTTTCCCTTCGATAAAACCCTACTAGGCCTACCTACGTGACAGTTCAAATTACTTTGGTGAGATTTACACAAGATTGATGAGGATCCGGGTTCGATTCCCAGTCATAGCTTTACTTTTCGGATTTTTCCATGTGCTCTAGTTATCAGTATTGTTTAGAAATTTAATTTGTAACGGATAAATCGCAACAATTTAATACAAGAAGCAGGAAGTAAAATTTTAGATTTTTTGATAGACACCCGAGTATGTAGGTACCTAGGTAATCAATGTTTCAAAGTGGCCAAGTATTATACAAAGGTCGTACTTAGCAGAGGTAGACGTTTGATATGAATGTGTATCTGTAATTCCATATGGTACTTCTGGGACATACCTAATACTTCAAAATGAATATCCCAATTGTTCCATATGGAACTTCTGGGAGTTCCCTCCCCCTCCCTAAAAAAAGGTTTCATTATCACCATTTATCGTTCTATTTTTTTACCGTAAAAATAAGTTTGTTTTTTTTATTCATAAAATAACTATTACGCCAATTTTGTGTATAGTTAGCGATATATAGTGAATAGAGCACTAATTACACTTCGACAATTCCACTGAACAATCTTGTCCATTTTGTATTAAAGTAGCAGCAAGTGCTTCAAGCAAGGGGGCAACGTGGGACGATGAAACTAGGTTAGATTTGGTTAATAACGTAATTAAAGCAACTATAGCCTCAGCTACAGATTGAGTTTGCAATTCAGAGTTATTTGAATCCTTCAGAGCGCCACCATTGGTTGGAGCCGGAATAGTGTATTCCTTTAACAGAGCATTATGAGCAGCTTGATCATAGCCTTTAATAGTTCTAATTTGAGGGCCACGAGGTTTAACAAACACCGTTTTTCTGTATGATTGGTTGAATGTATTTTGGCTAGTTCCTTGTCCATTACTAATGCGATATGTTTGTTGGGGTGTAGGTTGGTGAGGTGAGGGATTTGACTGAAAAAGAACATCTGCAAAAGATTTCGTTACTGGCGGATGAAGCTTTGCAGCTTCACCATACGAAACGCAGCTATTAGCCATAGTCACTTTAGTATCTTTTTGTCTTTTGTGTTCTGGACATGATCTATTTATTGCTAATTGAGAACCATTGCACATAAAGCAGAATGCATTGTCTTCCACCACAGAGCAAGTCTCAGCCGTATGCATTTGACCACATTTGTAGCATTGAGGCTTCGATCTACAATTAGTTTTGGTGTGTCCAAACTTACAACAGCTGAAACATTGTACCGTGGGGAAAATATACAGCTCTACTGTGATGGCATTGTAGCATGAAAACACGCGCTCGGGCAATTGTTGTCCGTCAAAAGTCAGGACGGCTGTTTCTGAGGGTAGCCATCTAACCAAATCGTTTTCAGTGACCCTTCTGTTAGTTGAGTCTTCTCGCCTTTACTACCTTTCCGCACCCGATGGGCACCGAAATATTGGTCAAAATTTACTCCACTGTACAGGTATACCTTTAATTAGGCCCATCCGAGTAATTGAGAACGTAGGAATGTAGGCATTGAGGTTCTCAGTTTCCAAACGAGCATCGGTAATGAACGCATTAGCATCGTTCATGTTGGAAAAAGCCATTGATATACGAGGGTGACCAATGCGCTTTATGCTCCCATTAATAATTTTTCGTATATTGTTTTTCATTAAAAACTTTCCGAATGATACCGGGTGTAACGAAGGACGAGTTTACATCAGTTTTTTTTTATTTGTACGTGAATAGTAAACGGACTGACATCCGTACTATTAAGAAAATCTCTGCCAATCTCTGGAGCTTTATCTTTTTCTATGTTAATCTCCCCGGAATTACTGGAATTCTTTGTACACAATCACATTCATAGCCACCGCCATTATTCTTTTTCATTTTTTTATTACACATCTTGCAAATTTTTTTATGGCTTTATAATATACTTTTACGGTCGCTAACACTAAATGACATGGAGGCATCTGCGTCCATAGCCGAGTCAACGACTAAGTTATAACCCACCTGGAGGTTCGGATCTGGGGCTTCTTTATCCCCCATTGGGCAAGAATATAAAAATGTAAAACTTACCAAATCCGACGTATTTACAAGCACTATATACAAAAATAAATATAAACTAGAAAAGAGGGAAACAAAATATATACAGAACCGTCACCTAACTGATCTTTAAACTAATTAACTTATTTATCTAAAAGAGAAAACCAGAAAACACAACCGCCGCGTTTCACGTTTCCCGCGCTTTTTTTGTTATGTTAACGCCTGATTCAATAAAATGTTAGAGTTGACACTTAAAGACAGTATAACGAATTGTGTGATAAGGAAAGGTGTTGGTGCGAAAGAAGATATTAAGGTTAAAGGTAAAATAAGGTTTGGTCACGTAGAGAAGATGAATGAAAGTAGACTAACTCAACAGATCTATATGTTTCACTGGTGTAGTCTCTGCCTGCCCCTATGGGAAAGAGGCGTGACTATATGCATATATGTATGTGTATGTTAAAATCTTAAATGACCCGAGGGTCAACTTGCATGTGTCAAACTCTAGTATGGCATTTCAGGTCATACTCATATCATATCAAACGGTTATTGTTGGAGAGCTACTAGCTGAAGAAATCTATTGATGTCCTAGGCACGGGGATGCCTAGGGTTATGTGGGACTCCTCCCCGAAGGGGTATACCCGAACTAAAAACTCTCTGGCGTTGCCTCAGTCCGATGTGATGGGAACGCTATGGGATGCCACTAGGGTTTCACCACAAACGCCCCCCCGGTGGCCCCGGCTTTCGCCAGGACCGGACCAAGAAGCCCGTACGCTGGGCCAGTCTTCTTCTCTTTTCCCCCCTCGTCTTCGCAAGGAGCGGTTGCACGTTGAAATGAGGTCAACGTGAGTTCGCCCCTCGAACCTCTTACGAAATCCTCCCGAGGAATAGTGCCCAACGACGGCTTCGCCACCGCCGTTGCTTCCTCCTTGGGGCTTAGGGAGCATCCGGGTATGCCTCCCATCAGCTTCCCCTCACCCCGAACCCTCATAAGAGGTACAACATTCCTCCAGGGTGCCACCCCCTTCGGAATCTCGTACCCCTTCCCCTCTCTCAGGGCGTGGGGCGCATTCGGGATAAGTGCAATACTGCCGCACTTTTCGCCACCTCCAGGCAGTGTCCCCACACGGCGAGAGGGGGGCTACTTAGTGGGCAGCTGTAGAGCTAACCCCATCAGCTTCCCCGCACCCTGACCCTCAAGTGTCCGAAGACCCCTCACTGCGCCCGAGGGCCCCGCCGAAGCGCCGCCACATCCCAAGTACCCCCTGCTATGCCCCTAGAGGCCAGAGGGATACTGGGAGCAGCACTCAGCTAGGGTACCTAAGCACCCGTCGCAAGTCGGGCGCATGACTTGCGACAGGTGGGCCCCATCCCTCAAACCCCCTTTTTTTTTTAACGTAGTGAAAACTCATTTACGAGTACCCCCGGGCCCGGGGGGGGCCCAATCGGTTATGTGGGGCTCTCTCCCCCGTCCTCTGTCCCTGCGGAAAGGGGAGGGGGGAACATACCATCCCTCAAAAACTCCCCACCCCCCAGTCGGATATTAGCCACCAGTTAACTAATTTACTAAATACTAACTAAAACTAAATTTACTAATTTACTATAATTATATGCCAAGAGCCTCTGACAGAAGGGAACTGTAACGCTAGAGCTCTCGGGGAGGTTTCCGACATCGCACCCCGAAGCTTCTATCCTAACCCAACGTCCCTTTCACTCTTCCATTATTGATTTATTAGTGCAAGTGGAACAGCACTAAACTAACTTCGAATATTTAACCGCTCCGCTTCGCTCCGGCACGGCACCCACTCAACCCAACCCGCTTAGTATTCTTTTTATGAAACTCCATACTGCAACGCACACTTATCGGCTTCGGAACGGCAAAGCTCTGCATCGGCATAAGCTAGCAGTACGTGGGCAACTCGCCGTCACCGTGCTTTCGTCGAGTCGTCACCGCGTGGACGGCGCGCGGACCTCGGATGGTTCCCCCGCGGGCAGCCCGCGAATGCCCCGCCGCTTGCCTTTTTGACATCGCCGACCGTCGACGTTGACTGCTAGCCGCCAACCAGTTGCCGGCTAACGGTAAGCGCGCTGTAGCCGCGCGGACACCTCGAAGGCACCAAGCAGCTTCCGTTACGAGCTTGCGTATGGTTGACGGCTGGTTGACGGCGAGCCGATGAGGTAAGGCGGCGCCGACTTGGTGCCGAGCAGTAATGTGTGCGATAACCTTTAGGCCTGTACAAGTACAAGTTTGATGTTTGACCTCCTTGACTACGTACAAATAATCTATTTGATAAATTAGCAAATAAAACAATATCATGACGTCACGACAACTTAACAGAAAGGTAAATACTCACTTAAACTCAACGTCATTTAAAACTGGCCGTGAACTCGACGCGACCCAATTTAACAAATTCAAGTGACCACGCACTTCAGTCGCATACATCATTACAATTATAAATATGGTCAATTTAAACTCAAAGAACTTTATTGCGGGTCAGTTGATAATCAATAGTACTTTACGTTGATTCAGTTGCTAAAATTAGCTATCTTCATTTTCTAACAAAGCAAATAGTTAAAGTCCCGAAGCGCTATCAGGTACGAGGTACAAACTAGGTATACGTGATATGTAGCACATATGCCGCACAGCCCCAGTTAAACTGCCAGGCTGATCAAAGCTTGCACGTGTCAGCTAAAAGAGTAGGTATTATTTATTTGCTTGCACGTATGAACTAAAAATATAGTTACATTGAGGACGTAAAAGGCACCGGATGATTTTATGCGAATTTTGCCAAATTATTTGAATTCAGTCATAATTGCACGTTAAGGGTACAATTTTCATTTCCACTTACACAGCTAACGTACATTAATCATCATTTTAATTGTATTAGAAGCATATTAAGCTTTATTTAGTACAGGTGTTTAGACTGGGGATGATGTGAGTAAACATTTTGTATTAGCGACCAATTTGAAGTTCCGCTCAATACAGGATATGAGGTCAGGCGAATAAGTAGGAAGCAATATCGGTAATCCACGTTAGTGTGTAGGTTTCCGGACCTCAAAAGAAAAGTCAAACCCCCTCACACTCACAGGATAGTACATGTGCCTGTCTGTCTGTCTGTCTATCTAAAATAACTAATAGAGTGGAAATGTCATACTTACAATGTTTCGCACAGTTTACATATCAAGACTTCCACTGTTGAACAAAGGCTTCCTCCTTAGCACACCTTAATGAACGACAACTCGCCACAAGCATTCACCGGTTTCCCGCAACTTTCACGATGTCGTCGGTCCATCTAGTGGGAGGCCTGCCAACACTGCGTCTACCGGTTTGTGGTCGCCCCTCGCGAACTTTTCTCCCCCAATTTCGAAGTAAAATATAAATATTTTTACACAAAAATCGGTCTAACCTACTGGCTGGGCACAGTAACCCGAAGTGGATCTTGGCCTCCGACACCAGACTCTGCCACGCTTTGCAATCCTGACCTGGGTAGGGTGCGGTCCTCCAGCATTTTGAGGGTTGTGTGGTAAGTGAAAGAACTATTCTTACGAAACCGACAACATAGGAAAAAACATAAAAATCGGGAAGTAAAATTCTCAATCGATTTAGTTGAATATATCCATAGTCTGTGGATCTCTAAATTACTGTAATTAATTAATTACATAAACAATATAACGTCACAATTATGTAAAGTTAGATTTTCCACTTAAATGATTGACTAATTCTTTTAAAAATAATGCTTTACTAACCATTGTTAGTTAAGGTCACGTTGACTGTTCACTTCGAGGTGTAAAGTGTCGTAGTGCAGAAGAGTGTACAATGGAACCTGCCGTAGAAAAACATGTTGACCAAATTCCTTGGTATTTTAAAGGCGAAAGTGAGTATATTTCTATAACAAAGTTTCTCTATCGTTTTTCGGACTCGTATACCTCAAAATTAAAGAGAAAACAACGCTAAGAAGATTATTTTGTTGTTCGTCTGTCTATCTGTGCACCATGGAGGCAACAAGTACAAATTTGTACGTAATACCTGAACCTGTCCCTTGACAGTCAGTGTTCAACTCAACAAGTTTTATAATATTTTTTGATTCCGGCTCCTAATAATCACCGGATCGCATCAAGGACATCTCTGCAAATTGCTAGTTAAATTTGTTAGGCGTTTTTGTTTTGTTTAATGCATTACAATGGTCTGTTCGTCATTTTTCTTCTGCAACCCAAGTAGTGCGCATAAACTTAGTAATTCGGTTTTATTCACTAAAGTCACGTTGTGTTACAAGTTAAGTATAATTATTAATTTGTAGGAAGCTCCCTACTAGAGTTTAATCGACTTTTCTATCCAAGAACCACTCTTAGTTTTGGTTTTTTGATCATCAGGGACCTGAATCAAGAATGAAATTAAGTTAATTTATTATTAACTACTTAACTTAAAACAGAATAGAAGCGATGTGAAGTGGTCTTTGAATTTCCTGAAACATAAAACTCCTTGTTGTCCCGGTCGTTTTTATTTCCAACATCTGCTGATAATTACTAACGTTAAAAAATTACAAATCAAATGTTTTAAAAATGTTTTTCATTGCAGTTGACTACATCGACGATTGGTTCCTGATGAAAACACCAGTTTCAGTCTTGGCGATACTGATTGCGTACCTGGTGTTCGTGTTAAAACTTGGCCCAGCTTTTATGGAAAAGCGACCGGCGCTCAAACTCAAGACACCTTTACTCTTATACAACATAGTTCAAGTCTTGTACTCCTTTTACGTTTTTTGGGTTGTAAGTGCTGATACTTAACTCATTTTGTGGCAGCCTACCATGCCCATGATACTATAATACATAATAATTATTAACATTAATGTTTCCAGGGCTCATCGGTAATTGTCAAATATGGATTAGTCAGGCAAAAATGCATGATGGATGTTCCAGATGCACGGCTTGCGGTAAATATCATTTAACGAGTTTTTACTAACTTAAATTGAGGTTTTATTTTTGAACTGTCTTCTTAAATTAGTGCTCAAAAAACTCTTTTATATAGTACTAGCTTCTGCCCGCGACTTCGTCTGCGTAGAATCATACATAAAAACCTTTCTCTTGAATCACTCTATCTATTAAAAAAAACCGCATCAAAATCCGTTGTGTAGTTTTGAAGATATAAGCATACAAAGGGACATAGGGACATAGGGACATGGGGACAGAGAAAGCGATTTTGTTTTATACTATGTAGTGATGCATGTAGCCATGCATACATACATAAATCACGTCTTTATCTGTTACGGGATAGACACAACCACATAACATTTTATTCCAAAAATAATAAAGGACGGGAGGAAATGGCAAATCAACTTAGTAGCTCCATTTACACACAAATACGTAATGTTTATCGAACTTTAAACCAATATGGGCAGGCGCAAAAGCGCCTGCCCATATTCTATAAGCCAAAATGTATACAAAGTACCTAATACCCGTACTTAACTGTAATTTTTTGTTGGCGCTTATTGATTCATTACGGCACTCGAAACTAGATGCTGATATCTTTTGTTCCGTAGTCATTTCTAGGCTTTCTTTTGATGAAGAGCTTATTTCAACTTGGCGCAAAGTAAATGGGCAGGTGCAAAGTCACACCCAGTTTAAAGTAAAGTTTTAGATGTATTATGTTTACCGGCAAGGGAAAGATAAAGCTGTATTTAGTAAAAACCGCACCCAAAACCCAGACGCTCAAAGCAAGTTTAATCACTTTTTTACCTGCATTTCAGACAACATCAGCCTTCCATTACTACTTAATAGCGAAAGTTTCCGAACTTTTGGATACCGTGTTTTTTGTCCTACGCAAGAAGAAGAATCAAATTACCTTCCTTCATGTTTACCATCATACACTTATGGCGGCCGTTACGTGGGGAATGCTGAAGTATAATCCTACCTATGTTATTATATTGATTGGGACAATAAACTCTTTTGTGCATGTCTTCATGTATGCATATTACGGACTCTCAGCCTTTCCCAGCTTGGACAAATATTTGTGGTGGAAAAAGTACCTCACGGCATTTCAACTGGTAAGGACATTCTTAAAATTGTTTTTAATTATGCTAGTTATAATTGCTTCGCATAAAATTATTTGCCCTCACGTGCCGTTTAACTAGATGATCGTTACACCTAATTTTTCTAGTAGAATTAAATATCAGATGCCATTTTATTTAACAATATTCCCGGGAAGTCCATGATTACTTTATAATAATACATCGTCAGTGGAAAGGAAGAACTGCTAAAGCGCCATTTTGGTAAAAATGAGTTTTATATACGGTTCAATTGGATTTTTTTGCTTTATTATAAGGCAGCCTTTGACATATAAAAAAAGTACCCTTTTACGTTTGGTACAAGTGGAATGCAAATGGTCAGTTGGTACGTATATATTTTTTTAGAATTGTTTTTCTAAAAAGTACCCGTTTACGTTTGATACAAGTGGAATGCAAATGGTCAGTTGGTAGGTACGTATATATTTTTTTATAATTATTTTTCTACTCTTCCCAGTTTTCTACTACTCTGCAAGTTTTCATATTTGTTAGTAATTTTTTTATTTTCTTTTGCTTTTTTTGTAAACATGAGATAAATAATTTGGTTTTGAGTAGGTATCAACTTAATTGGTTCATCACCACATAACTACTCCGCATGCTGAACACGATGGTTATTTTAATCAAATATTTTTAGTATTAACTTGCCTTTCAAAACAACCCTGTGTAAATCAAGAGTGAAGGAATTACTGCAGTGGTCTCAAAATACAATTTGGTTCGTCTCTTCACGTGTCATAATTTTAAGTTTACCAAATTTATTTTTATTTCTTACTTGATTGGTCATTTATTCTCGGTATAAAACCAAACAACTGCCGTGAGTTTCTGCGTTTAGTGTAGATATTATGTGATGTAGTTATTTTTCCATTATCTTTGCAGGTTCAATTCGGGATAATGGTTGTCCACACAGGAGTTGCCACTGCCATATCAGAATGCACGCCATCATACATTTTACTGTTTATTGTTTTCTTCAATGTACTTTTAATGATTTACCTCTTCAGTGATTTTTACTTAAAAGCATATGTAAAGGATAAAAATAATGTTCATCGCACCAGTAATAATGAAATTAAAAAAGTAAATTAAAATTGTTTTTTAATTTAATTAATGATTCAAAACGTGACACAATTTTTTGTCTCTGCTATTTTATCAACGGCCAGATGCAGTTGACCAAGTAAGTTCTTCACCATTTTTTAAGATAGTATCTACATCTGTAAAAACTACAATAAGGCTGATGCCTGATTGTCGCAATACTCTTAAGAATGATAGTCTTTTATGCCGGCTTCACTCGTTTGGCAAACATCGGTAAACACACAGGACGCAGCATATGGAAGAACAGACAGATATAAACATATGTAATAAACGTGTGGAGCTGGCATAATGTGTAAAGCCCTACAGCTAACATTAAACAATTATTATTAAATTAAAAAAATATATGTGAGGAATTTTTTGGTCGACTATACTACCTTGGATAAAAATAAGTTACTTATGTCACAGATGAAAATTGTTAGGTAGGTCATGATGTACTAAAATAAAGGTAAAATCATCAATTTTTACCCTTTATCCAGATAAAGACGAGCAAAAATAACGGGTCACTTTTTGTACATTTTTTTTTGGTACGTAATTATTTGTGCTCATCAGCGTATTTTAAAAAAGCCTGTAGGTACTTTAATAAATCAAACTGTTTTAGGCTAATACTAAGAAGTAAATGTTTTTGTTTTATCTTGGAGAAATTTTACTGATCAATTTTATAAATATTTATTGCTGTCGCTGAATCGCGGTCCTAGTAGCGTTATTATTTAACGCGGGTCGCGCCTCGTCATCTTTCTTTACTATTGGGAAGCAAGTTCCTGCCATATTTTTTGATTTTTATGAGAATTTCTATATCTTTGACATACGTTGCTAATTACGCCATAATCGAAAAAAATGCAGAACTTTGAAGCTAACCGATGACCGATCAGCCTCTGTGAATAGAATAACCTATTGCCTGTAACTAAGGACGCCCGGGACGCCCGGCTTTGCCTCGGCTGCCGGCCTCGGTCAGTGAGCCACGGATTACACGCTGTTTGCTGTCATAACTGAGAATTCTAAGTGTAAATTATATAGTAGTGATTTTTATTTTATAAAACCCTATGTATTTTTTAGTTGATTTAGTCCCGTATGGTGCCTAAAGATAAATTACTAAATTTACTGATTTCCTTCATAAGTACTTAGTGAACGCCTGTTGCCTCGGATGGAATGCTGTGTTTGTCAAAAGATTATTTCGTTGTCAAGAGGTTTACGTATCCACTAGGGACGCATCCATCGGGTCCGTATAACCTCTGTTCCATCTACACCTCACATCCCAGCGCCCGGCAATCATCCTCCTTTAACTCTCACACCTGACACTCCTCTGCAGACTCTCCTCAGCCAACTCAAGCAGTCAACTTCCATTATAAAATGCATACCACGCGGTGCCCGGTCAACGGCATCAGAGGCATCAAGGGACGCAATAAATAATTGCGTTAGAAACAACAATAGAAATTCTTGGCATGACCTCCTTACCTTTTCGTTTAAAATTCTCCGTGTTTCAAATGAATGAAACAGTAAGATCTCCCTAATGCAAAAAATAAAAAACAACATTTTAAATCCTTCAATACCAATTTGCGCCCCCTCTTCTGGAACCCACAGAAAGAAGTATGACTTGTTTGAGAAGGTTGAAGAAAAAATATACGACGGTGACCTCAAAGGAGCAACACGCCTGTTGTTCTCAAAGGTGTCAACCTTAGCACCCGACACACCGGAGACCAAAGCTGAATTACAGTCCAAGCTCCCCCCAAGCCCTTTCACTCCTTTCTTCGTAGACCCTCCATCTGACCCCTCTGCCTGCCTCCTCGGCACCGAAAGAGACATTCTTTCAGCTCTCGCGTCGTTTCCAAAAGGATCGGCGTCAGGTCTTGACGGCATAGCCCCACAGCATCTGATTGACCTCACTAGCTACGGCACAGGTGTAGCTGGCGAACAGCTGATCACAGGTCTCTCAAAACTGGTCAATCTCCGTAAGCTACTGAGAAATGTTTGCTCGGATGTGACGCCGATTATATATGGAGCAAATCTTATTGCCTTGGCAAAAAAGGGTGGTGGTGTACGCCCCATCGCCGTAGGCTCTACATTCCGACGTTTAGCAGCCAAGATCTGCATCCGGCTCACTAGAACAAAATTACAGGCCCTCTTTGAACCCGTACAAGTCGGCTTTGGAACCCGCGGAGGTTGTGAGGCAGCAGTCCACGCTGTACGTACCTTCGTAAAAAGTGATTCATGCGAGGTTCTTCTAAAATTAGACGTAAAAAACTCATTTAATTCGGTCAATAGGGACCCTGCCAAACGAAATTAAAATACACGTCCCGGAAATGTATAACTTCCTTCTCCAGTGCTACCACTGTCCCTATAAACTAGTTCATAAATCAAATGAGATTGTTTCGGCAGTAGGTTGCCAGCAGGGTGATCCCCTCGGTCCAGCGATTTTTAGTTTGGCTATAAATCCGATAATCCACAACCTAAATTCTAAATTAAATATTTCGTACCTTGACGATGGGACCTTAGCCGGAGATGCGCAGACAGCCCTAGTAGATTTGTTGCGTAATCAACAACACTTCATTGGCATAGGTTTAGAATTAAATTACGAAAAATCTGAATTACCTATATATTTGGGACAAAGTAAATCCTCTAACTGCTTCCCAAATCGTTCAAATTTTAACACCGTTGCTCCTAACATAAAAATAGTATCGAAGAACAGTCTACACCTCCTCAGCTCCCCCATCTTTGAGGAGGCCATTCCGCTTCTTTTAAATAAGTCAGCAACTAAACTCAGTAAATATTCTGACCGCCTTGTTAAAATTAGTAGTCATTTAGCTTTATTTATTTTGAAATTCTGTTTGTTTGTTCCTAAATTCACTTACTTGCTCCGCTGTTGCCCCATTTGAAAATTGCCCTTTTTGATCACACCTATTGACAGTATCATGAAATCCCAAATTGAAAACATTTTGAACATTCACCTCAGCGAGCAGGCATGGACCCAGGCCGCTTTACCGATAAGGAACGGTGGCTTGGGAACCCGCAAAATTTCAAGTGTGGCTCTACCGGCATTCCTGTCTTCGATTCACAGCACGCTAGATCTCACAGGCAGAATACTAAAAGCCCGAACGGGCATTAACTGTGAGATTGCGTGCTTGAACGAGACCACGGATGCCTGGCTAGCTGTACCGAGCCCAAATCTCCCGTCCAAATCACATAGGCAAAGGGCTTGGGATACAATAGCCTCCGTCACCAACTTAGATTCATTAATTCAGCCTTCAACAGGCAGGGACCGGGCCAGGCTCTTAGCTGTGTCCAAGCCAGAATCTGGTCACTGGCTACATGCATATCCCACGCCCAACACTGGAACTTTTATCGACCCAGACACTACGCATAGCTGCCGGTCTCCGGCTGGGAGCTGGGATCTGCACAGGTCACAACTGTGTTTCTTGTGGGGCTTCAGTGGACCGACTCGGCCACCATGACCTTTCCTGCTCCTTGGGCACCGGCCGCCTGTCCCGCCACGCCGCTCTTAACGACATTCTTCGAAGGGCGCTCGTCAGTGCCAACGTGCCCGCTGCTCTGGAGCCTCAGATTGTGCGAAGCGACGGCAAGCGCCCGGACGGAATGTCTTTGATACCCTGGAAGACGGGCCGTACACTGGTGTGGGACGCCACTTATACTGACACCGTGGCGGCCTCTTACCTACACGCAACTACCAAACGTGCGGGGGTGGCGGCGGACGCCCGGGAACGCCTCAAGGTCACAAAATACAGCTATCTCGGCGCAATAAACGGTAAATTAATGTTTAGATTATTATTATTAGTCCAATGTTATTATAAATTAATGTTTAGATATTATTATTAGTCCAATGTTTTATGTCAATCAATGCTTTATTTATCTTCGTTTCATATGATGCTTTATTTTCTCCCTTGACCAATCAACGTTTCCACACCTGGAAAAGTATTTGTGGTGGAAGAAGTACATCACATCTATTCAGCTGGTAATAATAATTTACGGTAAGAAATAAGTTACGAAAGAACCCTATGTATGCCCCTATAGTGGAACCCTAAAAACGATCACTTCGTTGTTGGTCCATCTGTCTTTCTGTCTGTATGTCTGTCCATCAATATACTTTTTCTCAGTAACGCGTATAGGTACAAAGCTGAAAATTATAGTAGGTAATTACTAAAGTATGCGGTCCCTTGGAGCTGTGAAAAATCAATTCAAAGTCTACGCAATCAAAAGGAACAGTGATTAGAAAAAGCTATGGTGTATTTTCAGTTGTTCTAGAAATTTTAAATTTGTACGAAGATATTAAAATCTTATTATTTGTCGGTCTGTCTATGGGAAAACCAATATAAAATGACCCACACAGCCTACATTTAGTAGCAAGGTTCTGCCAATATTGGATTTTATTTTCACTTGCCGAAATTGTGTAGTGTGAGTTCAACTCACGCTTGGCTTTAAAAAAAAGTGAAATTTCTAATCAAAACAAATAGCAATAAAAATTAACTAGAATAATAATTATGAAACCTTCTGCCTAAACTCTAAGGAAAACTAATCTTCTATCATATTTCTTTCAGATCCAATTTGTGCTGATCATCATCCACTTATTCGTCTTTAATCACGTTTCAAAATGTTCGACGCCCCACTTTTTGTTTTGTAATATTTTACTCAATACTATCCTAATGATTTATCTTTTTGGTAGTTTTTATGTAAAATCATATGTAAGAAAAGATAGTCGCAATAAACTTAGTAACGAAAAACTAGGAAATGAAGCTGCTGAATCGATGAAGGGTATCACTCGTCGGTATATTGGTAGTTAAAACACTACGATCAGCCTAGCTGCAAATAAGAAGAATTAGGTAACCATGTTTAGTTCCTTAGAACATTATATTAAATGTTTGTCTTTTTAAACTGTTCCAATATTTTTTTAAGATACTGCTTCATGGAACCAATGAATAGTAGCCCGTTATATACTTTTCAGCAGTTTTATTAAGTAGGCTGACCATAATTCAGGGTCGTCTTTAACCATTGTTTTCTTTATCATTGTTAGCTAATAGCTCTGGCAATTAAGGATGGCGAGTGAGTTTTATTTGTGGTTATATAGGTTCGATGTATTTATGACAAGTTGTACAACATTGAAACTCAGAGATAAAATAAATGTTTGAAAATGACTACTGTGATTTTTTTATAAGCATTTTCAGCATCTCAGTTAAAAACCAACGTGCTGTAAAATTTTCACATAATAAGAAGTATCCAAGCGATAAAAAAAAGAACAGCCTTCAAAATGTAGCCTGAATCCGCCTATAGACACATAACATAATACATAATGTAATATAAACACACATAACACAGTGACGAATTTACGCATTCATAATATTGGCAAGAAGTGTGGATTTCCAATCTAACCGCAATTCATACAGAATTAGTGCAGCTCGATCAGTTATTCATTGGATACGCCACTTGGTCACAAGATGTCGCAAGTTAAGAATCGCAAATAACATTATAATACATGTTTTCTTACTGTCATGATATTTATCTGTTTTAAACAAGGCGTCGGCCAATTTAAGGAGGAGAGCCAGCAGAGACCCATAGTTGTAAAAAAAACTGCTACAAAAAGACGTAACTATGACTATCGTTTACGCATAAAGTCGTAACTTAGAATTTGACACTACTTGCGTGGGGTGTGATAAAGATTAATGGAGTGGCACAAATCGTCGAATGTTGGGATGCGTAGATTTGCGTGGAAAAGTTTAATTTAAATGATACGACTATTAGCAATTCCGTTATCATTAAAAATATTTACACGTGAGTTTTTGGAAGTTATAGCTTGGATAAAAATGTCTTTATAACAACTGAAAAATCTCGTTTTGGATAAAAAACGTGTTACGACCTTTTTCGTGAAGGTAAGGAGATATTCTCGACACTTACTGCGTGTGTTAACGCGGGAGCTGAGGCAGAGCGACGTGACCAAACGCTGAGACTGCGTGGCTCGAACTCCGGCGGCGAACGGTGTGAGCGGCGGTTACGAGGTGCGCGGGCGATGGACGTCGATTCATGGAATCGCGCGCGCTGTTGGTAGGCCGTGTGGTAGGTATAAGTCCGCCACAGTACTCCCCCCCCCCCACAGAGGAAAACTAGGAGAGAAAAGATGGAAGGTAGTTCGCCAGCAAGTTTAAAGATCGAGCCTGTTAGGGAACCTAACAGCTCTGCCTAATCGTGTAGGCGCGTAGGTTGTAGACTCGACGCAGGTACTGTATCTTCAGGATTCGTAGACGCATATGGTGGTATTGGTGGTAAAGCAGGTGGTAAAGCAGAAGTGTGTGTCAAATGGTAGTCATCTGTGTCGATAAACGCTGGCTTGACGTTATTGATAGAGACTGCTCGAGGCGTACCGTTTGCAATGACGGTGAAAAGCTTCTCTTGTCTATCAACGACTCTGTAAGGTCCTTCGTATGGATTCTGCAAACCTTTCTTATTGAACTTCCTGATGAAAACGTGTGTAGTGTAATGCCCTTATTTTGACAGGCTCGTTGGTCGTTTTTTTTTATTTAATTTTCTTTCGATGACGCGGTGTCAAGGTTTTTGAACGCGACTTGAATAGCTTCAAGGGAGGAAGGCCGTATACTCTGTGGTTATGTGTTCGAGCCTCGAGTGGTGCCGTCCCGCTCGCACATGTAGGGCGTGTGATTGGAGTGAGGGAAACGGAAGCGTGCGGGCTTCTGGTCTCGAGTCATGATAACCCCGTGACAGTGTCTATTCCGAGGTTAGATGTTTGCAGTTCGTTTTCGCACTGTCCCGCTCGTACCAAGTGCCTTGTTGATGTGACTGAGAGGGCCGGTATGATTCGAGATTCGAATTCCGTGGTGCCTTGTTACAGGGCAATTTAGCGGCGTCCATTTTATTTGACACGCGCTTGGGTGACGATTGTTATTGCTGTTTTTGTGGAAATCGGTAAGTTTCAGGCTATTGCCTATTTCAAAAGCTTGATCTAGTATTTTGGCGCCATCCGGCGTTCGAGATTGATGTTATATGTCGGTTTCTTCTTTCCCAGATCTGGATTATTGTGGAGTGTGGTCTGCTTGTGGTGTGGCAGTATAACCTAAGAGCATATCGAAGCCTGTGGAGGAGAACACCTCTTCGGAGTCGACAGCGGGTCATCACGATATTGCAGGACTCACCTTCCTCCGAGGTTCGTCTTGTTTCTGTCCTCGTTGAACGTCTGAATCGACCTGGTTTCTCAGGACTCCGTAGGATCTCCCCGAATGTCTTTTAACAGTGATCTTTTGCCGTAGGAGGTGTTTTATGGTGGACGCTAGTTCCCTCCCACCCTGTTGTGGTCCTGTGGCTGCGTGGTAGCAGCAGTACGCCCCCTGCTTCGCTCTTCGGGTGAACGCGGACAGCCTAGTGGATCCCTTCCAAGAGTGCTGGGCACGAGACGGCATTCTTCGGAGGCGTCCCGGGTACCCGTTCCTTAAATAAGGCTCGGCAGCGGAGGTACCATAGAATACCATTATTAATTGTTCAATCTTGGAAGCTTGGAGTATCCTCATTTGTGTTTCTGTGTAGGGCGTACAGGCCTCCCTGTAGGCAGGTTAACTGTGCTGGCAGCCGCGAGGGTGCCGGAACACGAGACGGCATCCTCGGGGAGTGCCACCGGTCTCCTAGCCGAGGAGTAGGTGCAGTAGGCATCTTAGTATAAATAAACATAATATTAATCATTACATTTTGGGAGTCGGAGTATTCACCTATATATATAGGCCTCTCAGCGGGCAGGTCAACTGTGCTGGCAGCCGCGAGGGTGCCGGATCACGAGACGGCATCCTCGGGGAAGGCCACCGGTCCCCCGGCCGTAGGGTAGGTCCTATAGCGGTAGGAACTTCTATTTTGTGTTGTCTGACCAAACGCGCCTGCGACCCTGGTGTAGTTTTATTTTTAAAATTAAGTGCGCCTGAACGTAGCTTAAAGTTTTTGTTGGTTGAATAAACTGTTCTAAAACTTTCTATTTGTTTTTAATTTGTGGTGAGACCTCAAAAATCTCATTACAAATTGGCGCCCGAACAGGGACTAGCAGGCCGCGTGTGATTAATTACCCAGAATCTGGTCTATTGCTCAGACTCTGGTTGGTCGGACAACAAAGTCTTCCTATATTAAACACTTGGTATCTATAATAATATAAGTAATACATTATTGGTGTGTTGACTATGTTTTGACTATATTTTATTGCCTTTAAGGAGAAAAGAATAAGGTGTGCTAATTGTGTCAAACTGATTAACCTATAAATGTTGTGAGTGCACATGGTAATTACAAGTACATGCATAATTGTGTCAGTTCAATAAGAAATGTTTTGTGACTACTGTTGGGCACCCGAAGGTGCCTGCTACTATTCTTTTGTAAATAAAATCAATATTTTAGCATTTTTAGCTATTTAATCGAAACTGAAAAAGTGACGTACAAATCATACACACTGACATACACAAAACAATAACGCAACAATATAAAAAAGAATAAAATACAATAAAAACTATAAAAAGGCTGGCTGTCGCCAACATGGCGCCCCGCGGTGCAAAGCACCAGTATACTAGGCGACAGTAGGTAGAGGCACCAGTTTTCTAACTGGAGGGCGCAAAATTCCACCTTTTCTTGCCAAGTCAACAAATCGCATTATTCCCTTTGAACCGGGGTACATGGCGATTACTCTGCCTCGTGGCCATGTCTTTCTGGGAAGGGATCCATCGGCGATAAAAAACCAAGATCCACGGCCTTGAACTGAGCCACTGGATAGGGAGGTGTGTATCGACATAATTTCTTTAATGTCAATGTAGCCGAATTCGTGAAGCTTGCTATGATCTCCAAATGTATCACTTGAACAGTTAAACAGGTGAACAGAGGCATAGCGTTTATCATGACTTCTACCAGCACTGATGGTGACAGGTCCGAAATAAACAAGGCCGACATTTGTGAAGGGTTCTAGATGATGAGAAAGTCGCGCTTCAGGAAGGTCTCTGGTCAAAGGCGTCAGCGGAAGAGCCTTCTTCATTCGACAAAAGAAATAACATTTTGCAAGTTTCTTCACAGATGGCCTCAGTTGCACAGCATAGAAAATGCACCTCAGTTGGTTTACTACCTCGGTCTTGTTGCTTGCATGAGCTTGGCTTGGTTCAATATCCACGCCTTGAGCACGTGGAATCCTCCCGACGAGCAGAAGAAGACTGCCTAAAGACCGACGAAAATCATAATCTCTAAGTTGAGACTTTAAAAACAGTCTTTTCTCAGCTGCTTCAAGGAGATCCGCATTCAAAGGATTGAGATTCTTCGATCTTGAAACTTCTTTCTTGAAATTTAATTTAGAATTTTGACGTTTCAAACTCAAACGCAGCCGAACTAAATTAATAAATTGATGCACGCGATCCGTAGCACGGACTAAACGTAACCACTCTGAAAACTTTGAATGGTCCGCAACAACCGGTAAAGGTAGTTCCTGCGGTTGGACGTTGATTTGTCCCACTACTTCGGGTAGAACGGATCGTTTCACCTCTTCATCCCGAGATAATGGGACCTTGCTCGACGGTTCACTTGGCCAAGTATGTGATGGCTCTAGTAGAAATGAGGGTCCGGTGAACCAGCGAGCGGACGTGACAAATTTTGACGAGCTAGGGCGCGTAGCGTCATCCGCAACATTATTGGAGGTTGGGACGTAACGCCAATTGGCTATGTCAGTAACTTCTGTAATTTCACCAACCCTATGCGCCACAGATGGCTTAAACCTGCGAGTGTCGCTGCGCAACCATTTAATCACAGTTGTTAAATAAGACCAAAAGATTATAAGGCCTACTAATGGTGGACTCCAACCTACTTGTGATGATGTGAAGCTGTACAGCTCAGGTGGCGGTAGACGCAAAGCTTCAGGTTTATTGGACACCCACGATCTCGTCTTGATGCCTGCGAAGCTGTGCACCTTGACTCTACCGGCTGCCAGACGAGCAGCTTCGTCGCCATCGTCTAAGCTTCCGAGATAATCGTCAATATTGAAATGATTATCTACAATGGCATGTGAGGCATCTAAGTACTGGTGATTTTCCTTAATGGGAGTCTCTATGGATCTGCTTTCATCGAAAACACAGTGATTTACGATGTCAACTGACCTGGTTTTATTGGAAGGAAATCCATACAAAACCCAACCCAAAGGAGTGCGAGTGGCAACTGGCTGTGATTTAGTACCATGACGAACCGCAAGTGGAACACTCAGGTGCCAGTTGTCAACCCCGATGATCAATGAAGGTTTCGCTTGATCGTAACGCAGCTCTTTAACCAAGTCCGATAAATAACTATACTGCGAAATATCAGGCGAGGAAATCGACTGACAGGTAGCTATGTCTAAGTCAGACAAAGACCGAACATTGCAAATGTCAAAAGATTTGTCGCTGTGTTTACCTTTAATGTTTAAATTTACAAATGATACGTCCGTATTTTTGAAAAGGCCGCCTATACAATTAACTCTAATATGACCTTTGGGTCCTACAGCTCCGATCTGTTGCGCTACTTTTGCATCTACTATAGTAGCCGTTGAGCCGTCATCCAGCAGGGCATATACATCCACAGACCCGAGTGGTCCACTGACTGTTACCGGGATCACTTTCAGCAACGGATGACAACGACCACTAGGTAGTTGGGAAGACGTATGTGCAACGACCTCGTCAGAACTTAGGTTAGCGGCACCATCGTTCGCGTCGGAGGGTGCTAAAACAGAGTCTGCGCCTGTGGTCCGCGAAACATGGTTGGTCTGCTTAGACAAATGAAGCAGAGTATGGTGACTAAATTTACGGTTGCAGATAGGTTCCTTGCAATCAGCTTTACACGTTTTGTATAAATGTCCACCTTTGTTTAAACATTTCCTACAAAATTTATTTTCAATAACCCATTGCCATCTATCGTCAACATGAAGCAACTGAAACTCCCTACACTCAGCTAAGTCATGGTAGTCTTTTTGACAGAATCTACAAGAGAACTTCGGTTGTTTTACGGTAGGTGGCGCTGAAGGCTTTTTCACCAAAGAGTTCTTAGATTGCTGCAAAGAATTAATGTTAGTACCTAAAGTCAGGTAATTTTCAAAGAAGCCTCCTTCGTCGTCATAAGTACAGGCCGCGTGAACTTCTTCTTCTTCTTCTTCTTTTATTTGTGGCGTATCAAGTCCGCGTGAACTTCTTCTTTAAATTTAGGTCGATCTGACAGTGACGTTTTTATGTCAGGAATAAAACCAAACTTTGTATGAATTTCAGTTTCGTGCGAAAGAAAATCGGATATAAGTTCGAGCCTGTTTTTGGTATGACTACGAAGAAATGCGTAATCTGCCCATCGAGCCCGCAAGAGCGAGCTTAGCTTTCCTATAATGGTGTTAGCGAGTTCCGGAGAGGCCAAATATTCTAACTGGTTGAGCGCGCGAATGGTTTCTACGCACCTGCGAACTCGACAAGCGAACTGGCACAGATCCCTGCCCCCGTCAACACTAAATAGTTTAGGCAAAGCTTTAATCTGGGCTATTTCGTGCAGGATTATGTGCTCGGGACGACCGAACCTAGCCTCCAAGGCGCTCATGACCACACCAGGGCCCTGCGCAGAGGCTAAAAGTGCGCCGACTTCGTCCTTAGCTACGCCTCGCAAAGCAAAATTTAGCCTAGCTAGGTTTTCTAAAGGAGAAAAACTAGGTTCTGTGAATTCAAAAGTTCTTTTAAATAGTAGCCAGTCGTGAATACGCCCATCAAACAAAGGAAGCTTTAGGTCACTCACCCGCGGCGACTGCTGCTTCGATGCGGCCAGGCTCGTGATAGCTTCAGCTAATTGTTGAATATCAGTAGGTGTACCCTGACTATGGCTAGTTTTATTAGGGTTGTTACATAGTTCACGTTTAATGTGTGTACCTAAATGCTGTGCATGTTCGTGTGATTGTTCCCACGTAGGTAGAGGCTCGGCAGACCTAAGTCCAACAGGTGGTGGCGGCTCCTGCCACACGGTAGCCGCGGCGGTAACACATCTGGTTACCTCAATAGGCAGCGGCGACGCAAAGTGTTGCAGGTTATTTATAGGATGCGATGGAGGTGTAACCGTAGTAGCAGTGCCGGGCATTAGTACCCCCTGGGGTACCGGCACTGACGGCAAATGTACACACTCCTCAACATCATTATTAGGCCTTGGCACCTGAAAATTAGGAACAGTCTCAGTACACGAGTCTACCCAATCAGCGGTCCTACAATACTGACTACTAGAGCTGTGCGCCTCGATGGTAGCCAGCTCCGCTTTTAGTAGCAAATCAGCAGCTGCTCTCTCCTTCTCTAAAACGGCTTTCTCCTTCTCCATTGCGGCTCGCTCCCTCTCCACAGTGGCTCGCTCTCTCTCCACAGTGGCTCTCTCCTTGTCCACTACCGCGCGCTCCAGCTCGGCAATGCGGCGCGCGTGCTCAGCCTGCGCGGCAAGCCTCTGCGCTACCACAACATTTTAGCATTTTTAGCTATTTAATCGAAACTGAAAAAGTGACGTACAAATCATACACACTGACATACACAAAACAATAACGCAACAATATAAAAAAGAATAAAATACAATAAAAACTATAAAAAGGCTGGCTGTCGCCAACAACTACAATTCACTATAAACCCCAGTGTATAATCCTGTTTTTTTTACTAGCAACGTTTACAGCTGTTTTTTTTATTTAACAATTTAGCACTTTTAAGGAGTGCAAGACACATAGGATAACCTCATTACATATCAACAGTGCTCTTGATAAGAATAAATATTGTAGAATGAAACTTAAATTGTTGGTGAGAAGGAGTTTAACACAGTAATAAAATATTGACATTGCTCTTGGTACATATAATTGTTGTTGAGTGAAACTAAACTTGGGTATTTAACATATTATTACTTCGAATTGAGTATTATTACACATAAACGGATAACTCACGTATAAAAAGTCGAGTGATGCTCGACATGTTTTGACTTCAAATTGAGTGTTTAAAACGCAGCTGTGACAAACACATATTATAGGTATACCTACCTTTTTCTTGTGGTCATTGTTTTTGGTAAATAATAATATACAGATTGGAGCTGAGTGACATATCATAAATATCTTGACTATAGTTTAGTGTATTTGTAAAATAGTACCACCTTTAACATATAAAATTGTAACGTAAGCGCATTTGGTCAGTTTTTATTGTTTTTAAACATGGAAGAACGTCCTATAACATTTCACTTATTACATAAAGACGAACTTATATATGAAGTTGAGATTCGAGGTGCGGTGCCAGTAGATTCTTATCAAGGTTTGAAGTTGCAAATTCGCGAGTTGGTTGCACAGTTTCCGAGTGACGAAGTGGATTCTTTTGAAGGCAATATAAGCGGTGAACTGAATATTGTTTCAGGGAAATTGAGTGATTTGTATAAACTGTTGGCGGAGTCAAAACATACATTGAAAAATTTGAATAGAATTCAGGCATTGAGTTTTAAAGTATAAATAATACACTGTTTTTAAGATAACGTGTTTTTATTGGAATGCTTCCGAGTCCATCGCTAGCTCGCTTGATAGAAGACAATGACAGTAACACAACTTTATTTTTTATAACACAATAGAGAACCTTGATACAAAGGATCTATTCAACACCCTCTCCTAATTTTATATCAGACAAAAATATCAAATTATTGACTAATCAATATTAAACAAATAATTAACTATACTTCTTAAGAAAAATAGAAAACTTTGACAGTATCGCTTCTGTTCATTTTTACTCTATGTTCTACAAATCTTCAAAATTGCAATGTTGCCTCTGCAACTAAATAATCTTTGAACTATAACAAACATACTATAAGTATTCAGTAGAATTTTTTTCAATTTAACATAGAATACTGTTCTTATGTTTTGTAAATTTTATTTTATCTAAAGCCTTTGTTAGTATGTCCGCTGTTTGATTTTCAGATGTGCAATATTCTATGTTAAATCCTTTATTGTTATATACCTCATGGATATAATGATATCTAACGTCTATGTGTTTTGACCGCTTATTAAATATACCGGTTTTTATCAGTTGAATCGCGCTCTGGTTATCAATTTTAAAACACATAGGGATATTAATGTTGAGATCAAGAAGCATGGATTTCAAAAACATAGCCTCTTTACAACATTCTGCTGCCGAGATGAATTCAGCTTCAGTTGAAGACAAAGCGACGATGGACTGTCTTCGTGAGCACCACGCTATTGGTCCATTTCCAAATTTTATCACGTAGCCTGAAGTACTACGACGAGTCTTTTGGTCCCCTGCGTAGTCCGAGTCGCAGAAAGCTGTCAGGTTAAATTTGGCTACATTCTTGTCGTAGTATACACCCTCTCCTAAGGTGCCTGCCAAGTATCTAAAAATCCTTTTCAAGGCAACTACATTTTTAATTTCAGGGTTTTCTATGTGTCGGCTAGCCATGCCGACAGCGTAAGCAATATCAGGGCGTGTTTTAGTCGACAGGTATAATAGGCTTCCAACAGCTTCTCTATATGGAAACTTTATCTTTTCTTCCTGTGTCTCGACATCTTCTTTGTTGTTTTGACAAGGTGTCTGTACAGGCTTACAATTTTCCATATTGTACTTTTTCAACATAAGCTCAGTGTACGCTGTCTGTGTCAAATGCAGGCCCTTACCGTCGTCTTTTATTTCAATTCCCAAGTATGATCCTGGTTTCTCGCAAATTTTAATTTCAAATTGTTCATTTATTTTCTTAAGAACTGCTAGTACGTCTACCTGTCTTGGTCCAATTATTAATCCGTCATCCACATGGACTGCTATTATTATAGAAGAGTCTTTATTTTTAAGTATGCAGGGCTCATTTTTTACTTGTATAAAGCCAATGTTCGACATTGCTTTAAGAAACTTTTCATTCCATCTTCTTGGAGATTGTCTTAGTCCATATAATGACTTTATCACCTGGCAAACTTTGCCCTTCTCTTTTTCTGGTGTTTTCATGACTTCATTATATGAAAGTAGAACATAGTCATTGTATCGCGACGGCATTTTTATTGTTCTTCTGCTTCTTATTGGTATTTCTTCATCTTGACTACTTTCCGTTTCTGATGTAGGACTTTCGTAGATACTTTCTTGTTCTGATTCAACTCTTTCTTCACGTTCTATATTTTCAGCTTCAGCCTCTTGACTACCAAGATCTATAGATGTTGTTTCTCGTGCTTGGTTCAATATTTCTTCTACATTTTCTTGGTTTTGTATACCATTTTCTTCTAGGGTTTCTCCTTCAAACATCATGTCTAAGTAGTCACGTCTAGGTTTTTGCATTTTAGCTGAAACTTGTCCCGTAAATATGACATCACGTGCCACATTTACTTTTTGTTTTATTTTATCCCACAGTCTATATCCATTGTTTGTATATCCAATCATTATATACTTATGGGTTCTAGAATCTAATTTTTTTAACGGTGTCAAAACTTTCGCATAAGCTTCTGTACCAAATTCTTGTATATTGGACATATTCGGTTTTGTTTTGTTCCACAGCTCGTAAGGCGTCACATTGTTAATGGACTCGCTAGGTAATCGATTTATGAGATAAACAGCACAATATAGAGCTTCACCCCACATGTTTTTGGGCATATTTCCATTGTAGAGAAGTGATCTTATTTTTTCAGCCACAGTCCTATTCAGCCGCTCTGCTTTTCCATTCAGCTGTGGTGAATAAGGTACGGTGTAGTCCAATTTTATTCCTTTTTTAGTGCACCAGTTTTTAAATTCACTAGAAGAATATTCCCCGCCATTGTCACATCTTATTATCGATACCTTATGGTTTTTTTCCCTTTCGGATTCTTCAACATAGTTTTTAATGTGATGTGGTACTTCATATTTGTTTTTTAAGGGATACACTTTTGTATAGTGACTGAAATCGTCAATCACCGTGAGAAAATATCGTTTAAAATCCCATGTAGCCACTTCTATTGGTCCACACACATCTGTGTGTATTATTTGGAGTACGCGTTCTGCTCTTTTTCTCTGAGTTTTAAAAGGAAGTCTGGTCTGCTTTGCTTGGATACAAATTTCACAGTTGGCTAATTTTATTTCCTCTTCTTTACTTATTTTATCTATTTTTATATTATTTGCCACCTTTGGCATATTCTTTAATGTGGTTAAGCACGGATGACCTAATTTTCTATGCCATGAAGTAGCAGAGTCATCATTTTCTTTTTTACCCAGTAAAGTCTTCTCTTCTTTTCCTTTCGGTAGCTCAAGTGTAAACAATCCTGAAGATTCCTGAAATCCTTTAATTGTCTTACCCTGGCTACTGATCTCAACATTATTACCCTTAAATAAGACTTCACCGCCATTTTTGGTAATTTCTGAAACTGAGAGTAAATTATGAGTCAGGTCCGGAACACAAAGAACGTTTTTAATGGTACAATTTTCGCCTAAAAAATCTCCTTCACAATTTGCTTTAAGACTACAGTCTTTTTGAGCTGTGCCAATCTTGGAAGTTTTTGCTCTTAGGTTGGACAGTACTTTGTTGTTGTTCACCATGTGAACTGTGCAACCAGAGTCTACAACAAAACTTTCCAAATTGTCACTATTATTTTCATTAGCTAAAAGAGCCACATTATTTTTCTTTCTAAAAAAACAATTACTTTCTTTGTGATTGGTTTTCTTACAAATCTTACAACATGTTTTACAGTTTTTGGCAATATGACCGGGTTTTTTACATAGAAAGCATATAATGTTACCTTCTTTTGACGAAGAAGCCTTTAAAGCTACCTGAACACAGTCCGTCTGGTTTCTTCTTTCTTCTTCTTTTATCAGCCTGACTTTCAGATTTTTCAAATTTCTTTCTATAGATGGTGTGCTCTCCCAAGCTGTAATAAAGTTCTGAAATTTTTCACCGAGGCTAGTTAAAATTTTTGATTCTATCATATTTTCATCCAAGTTGACATTCAATTGTTTCAACCTGAAAGATAAATTTTCAATTTCCGATAAATTTTCTTCCATATTAATTTCAGGTTTAATTTTGAAGTTGTAGAAATCTTGCAATAGGCTCATTTTCCTCCTTTCTTCGGAGCCTTCGAATTGGTTGCAGATTTTATTAAACATCTCCGCAGAAGTTTGACATTCAAGTAATTGAGACATATGTCTTTTGTTGATGCTTCTTATGATATAGAATTTCGCTTTCGCGTCTTTCTCGTCAAATGAATCGGAGTTTTGGTCTGTGCGTTTAATTTCGCCGTTTATAATTTTCTTTAAGCCTTTTGCGTCCAATAATATATTCATTTGAAATTTCCACATTTGAAAAGTATCCGGATCTGTCAATTCTATACTCATTTTTTCGTCCGACATTTTCGTTATTTTCTTAATCACTTTTTACCTTTATTTTAATTTTTAAGCGCCGTTATTATTCATTATTTATACTTTACGTTAGCCCATAACCTTTTAAAGTATAAATAATACACTGTTTTTAAGATAACGTGTTTTTATTGGAATGCTTCCGAGTCCATCGCTAGCTCGCTTGATAGAAGACAATGACAGTAACACAACTTTATTTTTTATAACACAATAGAGAACCTTAATACAAAGGATCTATTCAACATTGAGTAACCATCTGTTTCACAGATTAAGTCGTTTGAACCCTTCTGTAGCAGAGGACCTGCTCTTATGGCAGAATCTTTCGGAAAAATTAATGGTGGCTTTTCAAAAAATCGACAAATTGTTCAATATTTTTAAAAGCAGCCAGGAACAACCTGAGCCGTTAGGTGAACCGTCTGGGGAGGCGCCTTCGCCTCCGCAAGTGATTAATGTGTCATGTTCGCGTAGTGCAGGTGTCCATACGTTGAATTTAAAATACAATGGTAAAACATGTGTGGCAGCGTTCATTGAACGCTTAGAAGAATTATGTTTAAGTAGGAAGATAAGTGAGCAAGATTTGTTTGCCTCTGCAATCGAATTATTTTCTGATGACGCCTCTTTCTGGTATCGTAGTGTGCGTGATGAGGTAAAGTGTTGGGCTGAGTTGAAACAATTATTACTGAATGAATACTTGGCGTGTGACTTTGATATTAGGCTTATGCGTGAGATACAAGCGAAAACCCAAGGGCCTAATGAGGGTATCATAAATTATCTTAGTATAATGAAAAACTATTTTAGGCGTTTGAGGAAACCTTTAGCTGAAGAGGAACAGTTAAGTATAGTGAAGTACGGCATTCGACCGTTCTATTCCACCCAGTTAGCGTTAACCACAATAAATTCATGGTCGCAATTAAAACAAAACTGTAGACTTCTGGAACACGCGTATTACCGGGCAGGCACTTTTAGGGAACCTCCTCGGCCCACTGGTGAACTTTTGTGTCCCGATCTGGCGTGCAAGGCGCAAACACAGACTGATGTTGCGGTAACCGACAACAGGGTGGAAACCATATTCAATAATAATAATAATACATTTTGCGTTCAATGCCGTGCCACTGGTCATGTGTTAAAGGACTGTAAGGCTCCGAGAATAATTATTTGTTATCGTTGTGGCACTAAAGGGTTCACGATGAGAGATTGCCAAAACTGTATGCCAAATCAACCTAACAATTCAAAAAACTAATAAAACTGAACCGGAGGTTTGTCCCTTCTACTCGGCCGTCATATAAAAAAAATAATTACTTTCGTGGGGGTGGGAGGTATAAGCCTTTGGTTCATGTAATTAAAGGTAATGATTGTAGGCCATTTATAGAAGTAAAATTATTCGACACTGTGCATAGAGGCTTATTAGATTCTGGTTCGGAAATCTCCATAATAAATAACAACATCTTGAAATATATACCCAGTAATATTACTAGGTATACATCGTATGATTTGCAAGAGATAAAGACTGCGAATGGCTCGTCGTCTCCCGTCACGGGATACGTTCTGGTACCTGTTACGGTTGACGGCAAGACTGTTTCTGTTAAATTTTATATTATTCCAGGGGTGACCACAAACCTATTACTGGGTATAAATTTTTGGAGGGCCTTTGATATTGCGCCAAGGGTTCTCGCGTTGTGTAGTGGAAGACCCGATACGGGTTATAGGAATTGTGGAGCTTTTGAAAGGCATTTGAGTAATTTTGATTCTCTGACGGACACTCAAAAACGTCAAGCTGAATGTGTGATTAGGCAATTTGAGAATATATCCGCGGAGAATAGAGGACTGGGGCGCACTAGCCTCATTACGCATATTATTGACACGGGGGATGCCGCTCCCATCAAACAGCGATATTATAGAATGTCACCGGAAAGGTTAAAGGAACTTAACAGGCAATTGGACGAAATGTTGCACGACGACGTTGTAGAGCCTAGCACTAGTCCGTGGAATAGTCCCGTCACTTTAGCACCAAAAGCTGACGGTTCCCTTCGCTTTTGTTTAGACAGTAGGAAGCTCAACGAAGTATCGAGGCACGACTCATATCCCTTGCCATACATCTCACACATCTTGGACAGTTTAAAAGAGGCTAAGTTTTTATCATCGATAGACTTAAAGTCAGCATTCCATCAAATTCCGTTGCATCCCACTTCTAGAGAGAAGACCGCGTTTACTGTTCCTGGCCGCGGATTATTTCAGTATAAAGTCATGTGCTTCGGCCTTACATCGGCCCCTGCTACGCAGCAGCGCCTGATGGATAGCCTTTTCGGACCAGAGTTCGAAGGGAAGGTGTGGACGTATTTGGACGACTTGATTTGTGTCTCCACAACCTTCGAGGAGCACCTCGCGCTGCTGCGTACCATAATGGGACGACTCCGTGACGCTAAATTGACCATTAACCTGTCTAAGTCGAAATTTTTCCGCAGCCAGCTAAAATATCTCGGTTACGTCGTTGATGAACACGGATTGAAAACGGACCCAGACAAGATTAGTGCGATTAGTGACTTTCCAACGCCTGTCTGTAGAAAAGATGTTAAGCGATTTTTAGGCACCGCCTCTTACTATAGAAGGTTTATTAAGAATTTTAGTTCTATTGCGGGCCCTTTGAACTCGCTTACATCGACGCGCAAAGGAGCACCGCCTTTCGAGTGGTCCACTGAGGCCGAGAGGGCGTTCAGGGATTTGAAGACTGCTCTGACAAGCGCACCGGTCCTGGCTTGCCCTGACTTTGCCCAACCATTCGCAGTACACTGCGACGCTTCAGATTTCGGTATCGGAGGAACGCTGACGCAGGTGCTCAATGGCGAGGAACACCCAATTGCGTTTTGCAGCCGCGCATTGACACCTTGCGAACGCAACTACTCTGCTACCGAGAGAGAAGCGTTGGCGGTGGTGTTTGTGGTGGAACACTTCCGCCCTTATTTGGAAGGTAGCAAGCCCTTTACGATCTTCACGGACCATGCGAGTCTTAAGTGGTTTTTAAACCTAAAGAACCCTAGTGGACGACTGGAGAGGTGGGGTTGCCGGTTGTCACCTTATAACTTTAATATTGAACATCGACGGGGGGTAGATAATGTGGTGCCTGACGCGCTGTCTAGAGCTGTGCCAGTATCCACGGTGGACCCTGTCACGTCGGATTCCTGGTATTTGAATGTTTATAAGCGTTGTCGCGAGAAACCGAGATGTTGCCCCAACTTCCAGATTACAAACAATAAATTGTTTCGTTACACCAAATCAAAAGGAAAGCTCAGATCCGATTACGACTGGAAGGAGGTGGTACCCACTGAGTTGCGGGAAGCTATTCTGACAGAGAGCCATTCAATCCCGATGGCAGCTCACTTGGGTACGGCCAAGACTTACCAAAGGTTAAAGCTGCGTTACTTCTGGCCTGGCATGTACCAGGACACCGTTAAATTCATCTCGGGGTGCGATATTTGCAACGCTTATAAGCGTCCAAACGTGAAAACACCGGGATTAATGGGTAGTGCTAGGATCTGCTCGCGCCCGTTCCAGTGCCTCAGTATAGATTTAGTTGGGCCACTGCCTATGTCAAGATTGCAGAATACTTACTTGCTGGTAGTTGTTTGTTACTTCACTAAGTTTTGTTTATTATTTCCTTTGCGACGTGCAACCGGTAAAGTTATAGCACAGCGCTTGGAGGATCATGTGTTTTTAATGCATGGGATTCCGCAAACGATAATGTCGGACAATGGTTCACCGTTTGCTGGTCAGGAGGTAAAGTCATTATTTTCTAAATATCGAATACCTCAAGTTCATTACGGACCGGTATATTGTCCGCAAGTAAATCCTGTTGAACGCCAAAACCGCACGATTATGACCGCCGTGTCCAGTTTTGTAGGATCTGACCACCGTACTTGGGATGTTAACATTCACAAGATTCAGTTTGCAATTAATACTTCGGTTAGCATAGCTACAAAACACACTCCTTTTTTCCTGGTTCACGGCCGCGAGGCCGTCGCTGATGGTAGTGTTTATAGAGAATATGAAGATCTGGGTGAAATAGTATTCACCTCGCGCGAAAGCTTGTATAACAATTTGGGAGAGCTCCAACAAGTTTTTTTAAATGTGAAGGTTGAATTGGAAAAAGCTCATGAAGTTAATGCTAAATACTACAATCAGCGACGACGTGACCTGGAGTGTGAAGTTGGTGATATAGTGTGGAAACGTTCATTTAAACAGAGTGACGCATCTAAGTATTTTGCATCTAAGTTGGCACCAAAATATGAGAAATGTCGTGTTTTAAGAAAAATTTCAAAGTTGGTGTATGAGTTAGAGGATGGGAACGGCAAACCTGTAGGCAAGTGGCACGTTAAGGATTTGAAAGTGGTACCAGAAAGAGACTGACTCAATTCGATTGGCTGCAGAGGTAAATAAAGGCTTTACTTAGAGACCACCGGTAGAACAGATCGATTTCCACAGGAAGGTGTTGATCGTCGGACGCACGGCCCGTGCGTGACACCTGCCCGCACTCGCCGTGCCGCCGACGTTCAGCAATCCACCAGCCCGGGCTACAGCCGCCCTACGTAGTGTCGTGTCTTTTACTTTACTTTTACTTTTTTTTTACACTGGTTTATACATTTAACTCCTATATTTTAGTATGTTAGGTTTAGGAAGCGTCTAGCTTATGTTGATCATCGGACGCACGGCCCGTGACGCATGTACGCACTCGCCGTGCCGCCGGTGTTCAACAATCTTGGACGCGAGTCCACGTTGGTGGACCCTTGTTTGGTCACGTTGTTTCCCACAATGTTGGAGCGGTATAGTGCGCTCCAGTGAACTTCGGACGCACGGCCCGTGATTTTGGCTTACGCTCGCCGTGCCGCCGGAGTTCACTCCTTTTTTTTTGTGGCCATATGTATTTCTCTTGCTTCGTCTTTCGACTCATTGGGTCTTTGCTTGGGCAGAGGCGATGGAACTCCGGGGTCGAGTGCTTTCTCCTGGTCGTTGGAAGTGGTAGACAGCTGGGGGCCAGCTGGAATTTTCCTTTTATGGGAAAATTCATCTGGGAAGGGGGGTGTTGTAATGCCCTTATTTTGACAGGCTCGTTGGTCGTTTTTTTTTATTTAATTTTCTTTCGATGACGCGGTGTCAAGGTTTTTGAACGCGACTTGAATAGCTTCAAGGGAGGAAGGCCGTATACTCTGTGGTTATGTGTTCGAGCCTCGAGTGGTGCCGTCCCGCTCGCACATGTAGGGCGTGTGATTGGAGTGAGGGAAACGGAAGCGTGCGGGCTTCTGGTCTCGAGTCATGATAACCCCGTGACAGTGTCTATTCCGAGGTTAGATGTTTGCAGTTCGTTTTCGCACTGTCCCGCTCGTACCAAGTGCCTTGTTGATGTGACTGAGAGGGACGGTATGATTCGAGATTCGAATTCCGTGGTGCCTTGTTACAGGGCAATTTAGCGGCGTCCATTTTATTTGACACGCGCTTGGGTGACGATTGTTATTGCTGTTTTTGTGGAAATCGGTAAGTTTCAGGCTATTGCCTATTTCAAAAGCTTGATCTAGTATTTTGGCGCCATCCGGCGTTCGAGATTGATGTTATATGTCGGTTTCTTCTTTCCCAGATCTGGATTATTGTGGAGTGTGGTCTGCTTGTGGTGTGGCAGTATAACCTAAGAGCATATCGAAGCCTGTGGAGGAGAACACCTCTTCGGAGTCGACAGCGGGTCATCACGATATTGCAGGACTCACCTTCCTCCGAGGTTCGTCTTGTTTCTGTCCTCGTTGAACGTCTGAATCGACCTGGTTTCTCAGGACTCCGTAGGATCTCCCCGAATGTCTTTTAACAGTGATCTTTTGCCGTAGGAGGTGTTTTATGGTGGACGCTAGTTCCCTCCCACCCTGTTGTGGTCCTGTGGCTGCGTGGTAGCAGCAGTACGCCCCCTGCTTCGCTCTTCGGGTGAACGCGGACAGCCTAGTGGATCCCTTCCAAGAGTGCTGGGCACGAGACGGCATTCTTCGGAGGCGTCCCGGGTACCCGTTCCTTAAATAAGGCTCGGCAGCGGAGGTACCATAGAATACCATTATTAATTGTTCAATCTTGGAAGCTTGGAGTATCCTCATTTGTGTTTCTGTGTAGGGCGTACAGGCCTCCCTGTAGGCAGGTTAACTGTGCTGGCAGCCGCGAGGGTGCCGGAACACGAGACGGCATCCTCGGGGAGTGCCACCGGTCTCCTAGCCGAGGAGTAGGTGCAGTAGGCATCTTAGTATAAATAAACATAATATTAATCATTACATTTTGGGAGTCGGAGTATTCACCTATATATATAGGCCTCTCAGCGGGCAGGTCAACTGTGCTGGCAGCCGCGAGGGTGCCGGATCACGAGACGGCATCCTCGGGGAAGGCCACCGGTCCCCCGGCCGTAGGGTAGGTCCTATAGCGGTAGGAACTTCTATTTTGTGTTGTCTGACCAAACGCGCCTGCGACCCTGGTGTAGTTTTATTTTTAAAATTAAGTGTGCCTGAACGTAGCTTAAAGTTTTTGTTGGTTGAATAAACTGTTCTAAAACTTTCTATTTGTTTTTAATTTGTGGTGAGACCTCAAAAATCTCATTACAGTAGCAGTTACTAAATCCTTGTAATCCGTGAAAATCGTGAAGTGTCTGCCCTCTAACCAGTGTCTGAAGTGATGTATAGCTTGGCATACGGCGAGAAGTTCCTTGTCGTAGACGCTGTATTTGGATTGGGCTGGATTGAGTTTTTTGGAGAAAAATCCAATTGGTTGCCAGTCTTTATCGCTTCTCTGATGAAGTGCAGCTCCCATTGCTGTGTCTCAAGCGTCCGTAAAAAGGGCGAGTTCTCAGCCTTGTTTAGGGTATGCCAGTCTGGTAGCGTGAACGAGACTTTGCCGACACGCATCAAATGCAGCATCAGCGTTGAGAGACCATTCCACAGCATCATTACCTTTGACACCATCTTTGAGAAGATTATGAAGTGGCGCTTGCGTTTCAGCGGCATTTTTAATAAAACGCCGGTAGAAATTGAGTACGCCTTAAAATCTGCGGAGTGCTTTGACTGTTGATTGCTTGGGGTATTGCTTAATGGCTTCGATCATTGATGACGGAGGTTCTACACCAGTTGCTGATATTTTGTAACCAAGAAAGTCAAGTTCGGGTTGACCAAACAAACACTTAGACTGGTTTATGATGATACCGTAGGCTTCGAGTTTCTGAAATAAGCTTTTAAGGTGTTCCAGGTGTTGAGAATCGTTCGCAGAAGCTACTAAAATGTCGTCTAAATATGGGAAGGTGAATGGCAGGTCTCTGGTCACTTCATCTACGAATCTCTGAAAAGTTTGTGGTGTGTTACGTAAGCCGAACGACATTCTGACAAACTCAAAAATTCCGAATGGCGTGATCACAGCTGTCTTTTTGATATCGTCCTCGTGTACAGGAAGCTGGTAGAATGCGTTAATAAGATCTACTTTGCTAAAGATGGTAGCACCTTGCAAGGACGTGGTGTCTTCTATATGGCGGAGTGGCTAGCGGTCAGGTAATGTGCGCGCGTTTAACATTCTATAATCGCCGCAGGGACGCCATCCTCCAGACTTCTTAGTAACCATGTGCAGCGGGGATGCCCAAGGGCTGTCACTGGGTCGTATGATGCCCTGTTGAAGTAGCTCATCAAATTTTCTCTTAGCGATGTCCAGCTTATCTGGAGGCAGACGTCGTGCCCTACAAGCAGTGTGAGGACCTGCAGTCGTGCGTATATAGTGTTCGGTGTTGTGCTTTGCGTTATCGATGGTGCAGGTGGCCCTTGTAATAGCGCGAAATTTAGCCAGGAGCTGGTGGTAGATGGTTGTGCCTGCGATGGTTGTGACAGATGGCGGATCGTCATCACCTGTGGTGTGTTGCACAAATATGCCCATGCCTGTGGTAGGATCAACAAGGCGTTTATTTTTCAGATCGACGAGCAGTCCATAATGCGTCAGCAAATCGGCACCTATGATGACTGACGTCAGCAATTATGAAAGGCCAATCAAAATCTCGTCTAAGTCCTATAGCTAACTTAATAACTTCTTGGCCGTAAGTTTTTATTGGTGTGGAATTGGCGGCGAATAGTTGGTATGACGCCGGTTTGCGTCGTCGATTTAAAAATGCGCAGGGAAGCACACATACATCTGAGCCAGTATCAATAAGAAAATCGTGTTTTGTGTTCTGATCAGTGACGAATAGGCAGTGTGGTTTAGGTGTAGCTATAGGGTTGTTTACCGCCTGCAACAAGCCTACTGCTTGTTTACCGGCACGAAGCTGCACGGTTTCTCGCATTTTCGAGCTTGCTCACCGAAATTATGATGATAAAAACAGTAGTTGTTCGGATAGGTATTGTTACTATTATATGCGTTACGTGTGCGGGAACGTGATTGGCTTCGGTTGCGTCTATTATAGTTGCTAAAATTTTGTTGAGGTTGACAGGTAAGCGTGGTCACTAAACGGGTTAACTCGTTTATCTGAAGTTGCAACTCATTTATACGCGAGTTCAAATTTTCGTTACAATTAGGAGTAGGTATTACTGCAGGTGTCGGTATCGGTAAAGGCAGTTGCGCGGTCATGTGCTGGGCTTGGACGGCGGCGGTATGAATTTGCGGCGTGATTTCATACACCCTGTCCGCGATTTCACCGTTCTTCAAGCGACATCGTGCTAGGTTGAGCAATTAAAATTTGTTGCATAGTAACTGGTAGCCTGCTTATCCATATTGATTTAACTAGTTGATCGGAACCAGCTCGTTTCGCTAACGACTTCAAATGGCGCAGGAAAACTGAGGGCTTTCTGCCTCCCCTTTCTTCTTTTTCTAACAAGCGGCTAACCCTTTCCTCGCATGAATCCGAAAATCTTGTTATTAATGCGTTTTTTAAAGCCGTATAGGGGACATCGATAAGCAGATTAATAATCAATTCTTCGACCTCGGAAGCATATTTTGTCTCTAGCTGCGATATTGTTTAATAAAATTTAGATTGCTCACTAGTGAAGTTATTCAGATAGAACGGTGCTTCCATGCTGGCGAACCACAGGGCAGGACGATCGGGCCAGAAAGGCGGGACTTTTACACCAACACGGCTTACCTCTGTGCCCAACGGCGGCAACGCGCCCGGGTCCGCGCACGTGCCGGCGGCGGCGCCTGCGGGGGGGCTGTCGGTGGTCGCGGTCTTGTTTCCATCGTCAGCCATCTACATTACATACGCTACATTAATTTATTAGCTCGACTACGTTCAACTCTAATTAAAAATTTAAATCTAAAGCGATGACAATTATTAAAACTCGATTTTTTTCTAGTCTAATGTTTTAGTCGTTGTAGAACAGTAGTGCGTATCTATAATGGAATATTCTGTTAAAACTGACAGCGAGGAAATTCCTTGGTACATGAAAACCAAATGTAAGTAAAATAAAAACGCCCTCATCATCTTCAGCTGGGAGCCATTCACTGTTGAATAAAGGGGGAGGCCCCTTAGAACGCCACAAAGATAGACAACCTGGCTCCAGCATCCATCGGTTTCCCGCAACTCTAGCGATGTCGTCGATCCATATAGTGGGAGGCCCGGCAACGCTGCGTCTTCTGGTTCGTGGTCGCCATTCTAGAACCATTCTCCCTCAACGGTTATCACGAATCGCCCTATTTCTCTCCTCTATTATCGAATTATATAATTATGTTAACAGATGAGCACATACACGATTGGTTCCTGATGAGCTCGCCCTTTCCTTCCGTCATATTATTGGCAGTGTACCTAGCGTTTGTCCTGAAATTGGGCCCAGCCTTTATGGAGAAGAGACAACCCTTCAAACTAAGAATACCATTACTTATTTACAATACGTTTCAAGTGTTTTTATCCGTGTACATTTTTTATCGCGTAAGTATTATTTCAAATATTTAGCATGTTAATATATATATATTTAGTGCTTCTATTTTCTTAATGTCTGGGCAATCTTCGTTTTCCAAATGACTGATGTCTAAATCTGAAGTCAAGAAACACAATGTTTGCCTAGATAAATTGACTTACTAGTAGCACTGTAATCACTATTATTAAAAATCCTGTGCAGCATTATTTAAAAAAACTACCACAAAAAACGTGTAACTCTTGATTATAAGTTAAGAACGATCCAACTGTTTTGATTTTATCGAAAGAAATTTTACGCACTCGGCGTTAAAAATATTTCTTCATAAGATCGAATTATGCTCTCTTTGACTATCTCATCTTCAGTATTTACATCCCACTGCTGGGCATAGGCCTAGGCCTCCTCTTATGTTAAGAAAGCTGCAGCTTAGTTTCCAGACGGGCTCAGTGCGGTTTGGGAACTTCACACCCACTATTGCCTCGCGTGTAACCAGGTTTCCTCACGATACTTTCCTCTTCCGTAAATAAATTCCGAAAAACTCAGAGGTGACCTGAAACTCAGAGCCGACCCTCTGCTTCAGAGTTCTAAAAAAGCTTGAAGCTTGAGGAGATAAATTGCTGGCCTACCACTTATTATCGTAAGTCAAACTTTTTTGTATCTTTTATAAAACATTTTACAAGTTACATGTTAGAATTTGCACAATTTATTTTTTTATCTTCACACGTAGGTATCGCGCGTACCTTATACAATGTGTACAAAAACCGCATATTATGACCAGCATAAATAACAGTTTTCATAATAACATTGAATTCGATGTTATAATCTTGATAATAATAGCATAGTCTTGTTACCTTAGGCTCTGTTACTGTTTACACCGTAAGAGATAAAGACGAGATTTGTGTATGTATGTATGTAGATAAAGCAATGTATGCAACTACATAATTAAGCATTAAAACACTAGTACAATCAGGGGTTTCAAAAAACCTCACTCGTATTTTAATGCCCTTCAGTGACCCAGTCACATTAACTACTATAAACAATTTCAGGGGATGCGGATCATTTTCACGTATGGTCTTTTTGGCGATAGTAAATGCTCGCCCGAAAACGACTTAACTCCACAGAATTGGGTAAGCGTTTACATCACTTTCCGTACTGAAACTGTCAACTAACATTAAATTTGACATTGAATAGGAGCATTATTTTACAAGCTCCTAAAAAAATCAAACAGCAAATCGTTCCGCCAATACCCTGCAAAGAGTTTTATAGGTATAATTGTGAAATGTTTTTATATTTTAGTAGTACTGGTACGTGAATATATTTCTTTACGTAGAGTAGGTGTATCAAAATATTTTATTGAATCAGGTGTTACTTTGCGAATGAACAAAAAATATTTACCTTGCTTACTACGCTACTCACATGCGAGATAAACACTATGTGTGTTTGTGTGGTGTAAGGGATAATTAAGTTTGTGGGATTTATATGTGTTTTATTGGCAGTAGTAGAGGGCCCTCCCTTGCATGAAAAACATAAATATTTCACAGAGGCTTGGTTATCTTGCACGTGAGTAGCGGAGTAAATATTTTTTGTTCACTTAGGTGTATCAATTTTAGTGTTTTTTTTATTATATTTTTATAAACACAATGAACTTAATGAACTTGACAATTGCAAATCAATAACATAACAGTTATTTTTTATTTACAGCTGGCAGTCTTCCACTTATATCTTGTGGCAAAAGTGACAGAGCTGTTGGATACCGTATTTTTTGTGCTTCGAAAGAAGAATAACCAAATTACATTCCTTCACTGGTATCATCACTCCTTAGCAATGGAGAGCACTTTCATAATATTGAAGTATGCTCCTTCTTACTCTATCGTTTTCCTTGGCACAATCAACTCTTTTGTTCACATTATCATGTACGCCTACTACGGGCTATCAACGTTTCCACGCCTGGAAAAGTATTTGTGGTGGAAGAAGTACATCACATCCATTCAGCTGGTAAGAATAATTTACTGTAAGAAATAAGTTAAGAAATAACCCTATGTATGACCCTATAGTGGAACCCTAAAAACGATCACTTCGATATTCGTCCGTCTGTCTGTCCATCAATATACTTTTTCTCAGTAACGCGTATAGGTACAAAGTTGAAATTTATATTAATTACTAAGGTTTGCGGTCCCTTGGAGCTGTGAAAAAATCAACTGAATGTCTACGCAATCAAAAGGTAGAGTGATTAGAAAAAGCTATGATGTATTTTCAGTTGTTCTAGAAATTTGAAATTTGTACGAGCCTACATTTAGTAGCAGGGTTCTGCCAATATTGGATTTTATTTTGCCAAAATTCTGTAGAACACTAGGCGCGTGAGTTGGCTTTTAAAAAAAAATTTTACAAGTGAACTTTCTAATGAAAACAAATAACAGCAAAAATTAACTAGAATAATTATGAAACCGTCTGCCTAAACTCTAAGGAAATCTAATGTTCTATCATATTTCTTTCAGATCCAATTTGTGCTGATCATCATCCACTTATTCGTCTTTAATCACGTCTCAAAATGTTCGAAGCCCTACTTTTTGCTTTGTTTTATTTTATTCAATTTATTCCTAATGATTTATCTTTTTGGTAGTTTTTATGTCAAATCATATGTAAAAAAAGATAGTCGCAATAAACTTAGTAACGAAAAACTAGGAAATAAAGCTGCTAAATCGATGAAGGGTATCACTCGTCGGTATATTGCTAGTTAAAACACAACGATCAGATAAAAAGCTGCAAATAAAAATAATTAGGTAACCATGTTTAATTCCTTAGGACATTATATTCAATGTTTGTCTTTTTAAACTGTTTCAATATTTTTTAAGATACTGCTTCATGGAACCAATGAATAGTACCTATCCCGTCATCTACTTTTCAGCAGTATTTTTAAGTATACCATAAATTCAGGGAAGTCTTTAAGCATTGTTTACTTTAACATTGTTACCTAATAGCTCTGCCAATTAACGATGGCGAGTGAGTTTTATTTGTGGTTATATATATAACTTATATAGGTTCGATGTATTTATGACGAGTTGTACAACATTGAGACTCAGAGATAAAATAAATGTTTGAAAACTACTACTGAGGTTTTTTTATAAATATTTTCAGCACCACAGTTAAAAAACCAACGTGCTGTTAAATTTTAACATTATAAGTACCCAAGCAATAAAAAAAAATTAAATAAAAAAATAGAACCGCCTTCAAATGTAGGCTGAATCCGCCTATAGATAGATTTCATATTAAATTGTATTAATTACGCTACTTTAGAAATGTCCAATTAAAATTATTTTTCATTGAGTGCTACTTATTTATTATGTCTGAAGTCGGTTCTTCAGCCCGCGCCACCACCCACGCTCCCACTCATTATAACATACACGTAACACACACGTATACGCCACTTGGTCACACGATGTCGCAAGTTAAGAATCGCAAATAACATTGCAATATTACATGTTTCTGACTGTCATCTGGGGACACGGCAGTGCCCCCGCCATGTCGAGCAAAAAAAGCGGCACGGCCGTACCGTCCTTTTCTCGAAGCAGTTCAGGCCATTTTCGACTCCCCTTTAACTTCGTTGTGGATAAAACTAGAAGCCTGAATTTCTGTAACCAAGCAGGCATTGTATAAACACTGTATATTTCAAATTTCATTCAAATTGAACCAGCAGTTTAAAAATTATAACTAGTCAAAGTTTCCTAATTTTCTCACTCATTCACTCACTCACTGACTTAACGATCATCAAAATGTTAAGGTACTTCTAGCAGACATAGAAACTTCAAATTTAGAATACAATTAGTGTTTAGTCTATAAATCAATAAAAAACTAAAATATTTCGCAATTTCGGTCCAGTTTTCTAGATACACCAACTGCATAAATAACTTTGTAATCCCATATAAACGTACAGGAAATTTATAGGATTACAAAGCTACATTGCAGCGAATGAATCAGTGTTACTTGTATTATGTATAATACAAGCTTTTATTTAACTTGCAATGTATTTATGTATGTATGAGTGTATGTATACAGGGTGTTAGGTAATGAGTGGATAATCCTTGAACTATGGATAGAGGGCACTTAGGACGTTATAATAAAGCTAAAATAGGTTTAGTAAAAGTTGCACGGTTTCCGAGATATTCGGACTTTTAGGTTGTTTTCAAAAATGAACACTCTTGTTCAATGTTTTGATCATAGCACCATTTTAAGCTAACTTTTTCAATTTTTTATTTTTGCTTTATATTCTTGAGTACTTGTATTTTCAGATAGGCATTATCATTTATAATTAAAAAAAGTTGTTAACTAATGCATAACTAATGGAAAAATGGGGATAAAAATTTTTCGCCGACGGATTATTGTTTATTTATATATCCCAATAGTACTCAAATTTTTTATTCTTTAATATTCATATTTAATATGTTAAAATGATTTTTATTGTTACCGTGTCCGGGTGACAAATCACGAGCGGAAGCCTTTTAGCGCTATTTTCAGGGCTTCGTAAAAATTATAAATATTAAAGATACAATTCCGGAAGGTAGGATTTTTTTTTAGAAAATTTTCTCCTCTTTTCAAATCTTTTTTCAAATTTTGAATATCCTTGATAGTTTTCGAGATATTAAAAAAAACCAAACCCCTATTTATTTATTTTTAATTGTTTATAACTTTTGCAATTTTTATCGGCCCCTTTTAGAACTTTTTTTTAAACTTTCTACATAATATTCCGAATCGAATGACACCTTGATCGTAATTTTCGGAGACTATACAAAAATGTAACCTAAAAAGGTACATGTTGACTAGACTACAAGGGCGGGGGGTGAATCGGGCTTTGCTTCGCACCGCGTAGCCATCGCCCGCCAACGTAATAAAACAAAATAAAAATGGAGCTGTGCTGCGTGCGCAGTTCACAAATTTAGCAGGTATTATTATGTTCAATTTTATTGAATCAGGCGTTACTTTACGAAGGCCCATTACAATGAACAATAGTACATTATGATACAAGTGTGCTATGTTGGTAATTACACACGAGGCGTATTGTACGCGCGAGCGCTAGCGAGCGCCGGTAAGAGAGCCGAGATGTGTAATTACCAAAGCACACGCGTCGCATACGACGTTTTTCAACATATTTGCGAGGAAAAATAAATAAAATTTAGTTAATAAAAGGACTTTAAGAACTTTAGTTTACCTTTGTTACCAGACTTTACTTTATCATTTGGTAATTAACACCTTGGATTTCTTACTGATATAACTGTCCGAACATTGTCCGAACATATTTTAGTATTTCCAGCGACGGACACAAAATTTCTTTATTACTTGAACTAGTAATTTTTAAAGTAATGAAATAACAAAGTCTGAATCAACAATATCAGTGAAAAATGGCGGCAGATATTATTTCTCCGCGCCAATCCGCACGCAGCACTCGCGCATGCGCGCTGTGCACTTAGCACGCGCGTGACGCAGACACTGACAACAGACTGCTAAACGGCCTAATATTAAAATTATAATAAAATAATTAATCAATGTCTTAAATATGCAAATTATGGTCCTTTTTTAGATAAAAATGAATAATTTGTCGAAATTAAATGTTTATTTATCATCTTTAAACTAAAATAGTTTAATATTCACGAAAATATTCCTTGTTCCTATTGATACTGAACCGTTTGCTGAGATTAAAAAAAAGTTTATATTACCGCACTCGTGCGGTAATATTATTACGGCACTTGTGCGTAATAAGCTGTATTATGAGTTTAAATGCGGTGCAATAAGACTCGATTTACGAGCAACTGTGTTGAAAAAAATATTATATAACCCGTTCTTCGTACTTGTAGAACCGTTTTTTAAATTCAAAGAGACATTTCATGTTTGTGACTATTGTATTCATTGCAAAATACAGTCGTGTTTACTTCTGATGGTGTGACGTTTTGTTTGTTACCCATTATTATACACTGCTTACTGAAACAGAATTTCTTTTTGCTTTTTCATTGAACCCATAACCTTTACAGTTTTAGCGAGTACAGTCTACATACCTACTTCTAGTACATGAGCTCTTACTTGATATTAATTTATGTACAGTACAGAAATAGAAACGATTTTTTGTTGGTAGAGGTCGTTGATTACAGACCAATAATTGAACATAATAAAATTAAGTCGCAATTAAACCTACTGTTCAAAATAAATAAAAAGACTTTTCAGTTTAATGATGTGATTGTTTTTCTGTTCGCATGCCAAACGAACACTTTATTTAGAGGTTTAATTAACTTCGTCAACTGTGAGAAGAGTGATTGCCAAATTTAGGGAGAGTGGATCAATTCATGATGGTCATTTCACTGGTAGTCCAAAAACATGTGCGTCAGACAGAACGTCCGTAAATCTATATTCCGATCATATTTTGCACGAAATTTTCGAACTGTGCCCGGGAAACTTTCATTACTTTTGAAATATTGTTAAATAATAAAACCCGCCATTTTTATAAACCCTAAGCATTCAGTTGTCAAATAGTTTTTTTAGGGTTGCCTGCACTTAAATGCAAAAATGGCGGTAAATTCAAATCTTGCGTTCTATTTGGGAAACCCGTTACAAGCAGAAGCAGCCCTTTTGATTAAATTAAATAACAAATTCTTTCCATCCTGGTCTGGGAGCAAAGAAAAAACATAGAATGTACCAGGTTGCTTCCCTTCCCGCACAGATGGTAAAAGACCATCGACGGAATCGGCGAAAATTGTGGGAATCATGTTTTATATATAGGCGATGCGAGGCTAGCAACCCATCACTATTTTGATCCCCCTTTCTACTTACACGCCCATAATCATGCTAAACGTGTGGCCTTAAGGTCTTTTTGCCTAAGGTTCTGTCTACCCCGTAAGGAATAAAAATAACTACGTGATTTATGTACCTATGTATGTATGTATAAATTGGAAATTCTATTATTTTTTACTGGGAATACATTGAGTTACGCTCAATATTTAGTAGTAGAATATTTTGCAGCTCGCTATGAGATTATGCGGCTTACTCTCAAAGCCACAGTGTAATCTAAAAAAACAGTGCATTCATTTCTCTTTATTCTCGGCCATCGCCTAATAAGTTGAAAAACCAATTGAAAGCACTATTACCAAACTTTGTGCTAAACCAAATTAATCCTCATACGATTGTCTCCCAAAGTGCGCTCAATCTGTGTCTGACAAATGAGTAAGTGAGTAAGCCAGATATAGGTCGCCACACATTCCGTCGCTTCTGTGTTGTTCTTATGAACGACAATCCCCTTTATGTTTTAGTAGACATTGTTGTCATTTTATTTAGTAGGTATAGGTAATATAATCTTAAATGTAAAGGCAACAAACTATTTGCACAATCATGAGTGATATATGTTTCGCAAATGATAGCTACAAGGTAGGTACAAAATACAGCATCACTTTTGACTTGAACACATCTTACACATAAAATAATATACGCTGTGTTTCTGAGTTCCTCGGCTGCAAGATCCAATGAATAGCTGATCAGTTCGCGTGAACTATGTACACGTAGGTACGTGAATTTACTGAATAACTATATTCTATGTCTCCTTTACTTGTTTATTAGATAGAATTTTCCTTGATTCCCGAGTAAACTGGTTTCACCTATCACCTTAATCCTCTGCTTAAGCACAATTTATTGTTATATTATCCAAAAACATTTGCAATTATTCTTGTACGGAATCATTTTTGACAGTTCTTCCATTCATCATTGCATTTTGTCACGCTTTTTGTACAATTCAGTTTTATTTTGTGTATAAAAACACCTCAATGATGGACATCAAAGGTATTTTTACGGCACAGCTTTGATTGATGATTCCCATTTATTTCCAGGTGTGAATCGTTTTGAAATACCGATGGTCAAAGATTTTTCCATTCAATTTTGCTTTCAGTTCAATAACTTCGGTATGTTTTTCACTATCTCGCGTAGGTATAGAACGATTCAAACGCGTAGGTACCTAGTGTGAGTGCGTCGAATGAGTTAGCATGACAATAGTTATTTTTTATGCAAGGCTGCAAAGTTCTTGTTTGACGCGAGTGCCTGTATAGGTACGTGTAGTTGGCTATTTTTGTTAGCCCATTCTTTATGGAAAGAGCGGAATGTTCAAATACTCACATTATATCACTACAGTGAGCGGCAACAAATTGCTCTGTTGAATTAATAAAAGCGGTGGACGAGCCCAGGTGTGATGAATGAAACAATCAGGTTTGCCGCTTACGAATAGGTAAGTACTTATAAGAGAAATTAACATCCATAGCAATCACCAATAAGGAAATATCAAACATTTAACGGACCTGAAATAGTACCTAGTAGTTTCGCCATATCGGTCTGTCTTAAATTTGTAGACAACTGGCTGTCTGGAATAACACATAAGCAACTTTTTATTCTGAATTTCCCACAATAATCATAATTCTGTTGGGGAGAGGATGGCGCAGGGGCCTAGCCAGGTTTTAGTATCGGGGGGGGGGGGGGGGGAGGGGTTCAAGAAAATCAAACGACTAAAAGTAGATACAATAACCATTTATTGCATTTATTTTTCTTCCATGCGGATCTGGTAGTAAAGAAAAAACATAGAATTTACCAGTTGCTTCTCTTCCCGCGCAGATGGTAAAAGCCCATCGAGGGAATACGCGAAAGTCTTAGGAATCATTTTATAGGCGATGCGGCCAGCAACCCATCACTATTTTGATTTCCCTTTCCAGCTATACGCCCTTAATCATGCTAAACGTGGCCTTAAGGTTTTGCTACCTTAGGCTCTGTCTACCCCGTAAGTGATAAAGACGTGATATATTGTATGTATGTATGCATCATAATTCACAACATTTCAATTTTAAATAATTACTAAAGTACCGACAACCATTTCGAGCTTTGTGTTTAAGTATTCCATTCCATATTTTTTTGATTTTTTTTATTACTTATTTAACGTAATATTCACAAAAATCTTCAAAAAATCCGAAGTGAGGCATCGTCGTAGTATACCTTTGCCTTCCTAATTCTTTATGAATAAAAATGTCAATGTCAAAAAGGTGTCAATGTCAAATATCAGTGTTGTTGCCGATCGATGTTTTGTTCGTTTTGTTTTGAAAAAGCATTGTTATATTTATTAAATTGATTTGATGAAAGTTTCGGACGGTTATGCCATGGCAGACAGCCGAAACCTTCCCAAGGTGGATTATAATGATGTTGTTGCAATACATGCGTGAAAACGACTCGTTTAACGTTGCCGAAATCCGGGGAGCTAAGGTTTTGTTGTTATCAGGGGATGCTTACGTTGAAACTTCTGTAGGCTATGTGGAAGTAAACGAGAGAATGCTGTGTGTTTTATCAAGGGCAGAGTAACTCCTGAGCACCGAGTTCGTACTAAAATTTACTCTGTTGTCGCAAGCATTAACGAGGCAGAAGAAACTATATTGGATGTGAAATGTGAAGACTGTGCTCGTGCTGCAAGTCAGGGTGGATGCAAACATTCAATTTGTTTTATTATCTGGCTTATTTTGTTGTCAATTATTTCCAATTCAGTCCAGAAAATGCGAATAATTAAAATCCAATAAAAACCAATATCAAATCACCAAACGTCAATCAAAAATTCAAAATGACAACCCGTTGTGACAACCAGTAGACAATGTAGACATCAATCTTATATTATTTTTTTATGACCCAGGCAAAGGTAATGTGTAGATTCAACCTTACAAGCGTTTTTGAAATTTTCGAGATTTCAATATTTTTTTTGACTAACTTAGAATACAAATTTCGCGAAAAGAAAAAATATGGGTCTCCTAGTTTTCAAAGTACTATTTATTGAGCATAAGAAAACACAAGGTAAAAAAATTGAAATGTTGTGAATTCACATGAGCAACTACCGGCAGAAGCTGGTATTGAATAATTACTGCTTAGCACGGAATCCTACTTGATCCCATCAAACACTTTTCCGGTTTCTCTTACCCAAATTATGTTTTTAGAAAATATATTGTAATAAGTTGCTTTTAGATATTGATTTTATAAGTACAGTTAGCATATGAAAACTTTTTTAAAGAAGTTCAAAAAATGTAATGAGCTCCTCACCTCATACATTCTACAAATGAATCAACAAAACGAAAACTGACGGAACAATACAACAGATCAAGTGTAAAACAATAACAACAAGATCAGGTGTAAAAATGAACGTAATGGTAAAGGAAGTAAAGGCTATAATAGCATAAGGAGTAAATGACGTCCTAAGGGAAATCACTAACAAACGCGAACATACTTTGTTATCCCTTATACGTACATGAAAGAAGCAAGTCGATTGCCGAAAAACTTTTCTATTTAAGTTCGTAAAACAACCAGACGTAAATAAATATCTGTAGTAGAAAAGGTAAGGCTTACAACTTATTATTTAATGGATTAAAGACCGGTCACTTTTCGATCATGTCTATTCCTAAACCATATTTTTTCCAAATTGGCGCTTTATTTATCTGTTAGGCCTTGTTATCACAGGCTCTGTCTACCCCCTAAGGGATGTAGACGTGATATGTGTATGTATGTATTATCTGTTATCTAACCAAAGTATTGGTTAATACAAAACCTCGTTCTAAATTAATCGTTTATTAACAAATTTGAACTCTAAACAACTTGTCTACCCAGTTAGTAATTAAATAATTCAATTTCGTCTTTCTATTCTTATTATGTAATTGTCCACATGTTTCATCATTATATCGAATTTGACCCTAAGCGGAGCTGTCCATTGTGTGGGATCAAGGTTTGTGGGCGGCAGCAGGCGGTACTGACGCACTAGTGTGGCCACTACTGTTTTCATTGACATCATGGCGTAAGCGGAACCTGGAAGAAAAATATTTAACATCACCATTTAGGAACGGCCATCACTGTATGGCTACAAAAATACATACATACATACATAAATCACGTCTTTATCCCTTACGGGTAGACAGAGCCTAAGGTATCAAGACCTAAAGACCAATGGATGGAAAAAGGAATCAAAACAGTGATGGGTTGCTAGCCACATCGCCTATACGACATAATCCCTAAGATTTTTACCCTATCTCTCGCTACAAAAATGCAATAATAAAATAACATGAAAATAAAAAAACAGATCTACAGATTAACAGTGTAGGCCTTAACAATAGAGGCAACATACACTACCCCAAAATCACACAGACCCATTGGCCTGCTCCCGGTGCTGGGGAAGACATATGAAAAGATGCTGGTGAACCGCCTCAAGTTTCATTTGCTTCCTCGATTTAGTACTCGCCAGTACGGCTTCATGCCACAAAAAAGCACGGAAGACGCCCTCGTTGCACTGGTCAAGCGCGTGAAAACCAAGAGAGACGAAAAGAGGTTGGTAACTCTGGTTTCGTTGGACATCGAGGGCGCCTTCGACAGTGCCTGGTGGCCAGCGATTAAGATCAGACTGGCTGAGGAAAAATGCCCAGCAAACCTGAGGCGGGTCATGGGCAGCTATCTAGAGGAAAGGTCGGTGGAGGTCCGATACGCTGGGGAAAAGCAGCAAAGGGTCACGGAGAAGGGATGCGTACAGGGTTCCATAGGGGGACCGATACTGTGGAACCTGTTGCTAGACCCTCTCCTGAAACAAATGGAGAGCCGGGGGCTGTACTGCCAAGCCTTTGCCGACGACGTGGTGCTGGTGTTCGACGGTAAGGAAGCCCGAGAGATAGAAGGACAAGCCAATGCCGCCCTCGAACATGTCCGGGAGTGGGGTGTCAAAAACAAGCTGAAGTTTGCACCACATAAAACCAGTGCGATGGTAATAACGAGGAAGCTGAAATTTGACACACCACGACTGAACATGGGAGGGGTCGACATTGGAATGTCCTCCGAGATCAAAGTCCTCGGGCTGACTATCGACGAAAAAATGACGTTCAACGCACACGTCTCAAACGTCTGCAAAAGGGCTGCGGGTGTGTATAAACAGCTGGTCAGGGCCGCGAGGATAAGCTGGGGTCTTAGCCCAGAGGTCATCCGCACAATATACACCGCAGCGGTAGAGCCGGTGATCTTGTATGCCGCGGCGGCGTGGTCTCCGGCGGCGACCAAATTGGGAGTCCGCAAACAGCTCAATGCGGTACAGAGGGGTTTTGTGCAGAAAATGTGCAAAGCTTATCGCACGGTGTCACTCAACTCGGCTCTCTTACTCACGGGGACGCTCCCACTAGACCTCCGAGTCCGCGAGGCGGCCTCATTATACGAAGCCAAGAAGGGAGCACCTAGACGTGAGTTGGCGGATAGAGAAGTAGAAAAGATGGCACCGAGGACACAAGCCCCGCATCCCGCAAAACAGGTAGCCCTGGAGGTCACAAATCTGGTGGACGAAGATCAACATGCGCGTCACAGTGATCATGCTGTGCGAATTTACACAGACGGTAGTAAGATTGAGGGCCGGGTTGGAGCAGCACTATCCATTTGGAATGGTGCTGCAGAAACCAAGGCCCTCAAGCTCACATTGCCGTCTTACTGTACCGTCTACCAGGCGGAGCTCCTAGCAATGTGTAGAGCGACCGACGTCGCCCTAAAGCGCAGGGAAACAAATTTTGGCATCTACAGCGACTCTCGAGCGGCGTTGCAGACCATAACAAACTCCGATTCCCCTCATCCCCTGGCAGTCGAGGCTAGAGCCAACATCGGACGCAGTAGATCCCAAGGCAAGGTTGTATCACTGTACTGGATTAAGGCACATGCGGGACTGGCAGGGAATGAGAGGGCCGACGAGCTCGCGAAGGAAGCGGCTCTAAAGTCGAAAAAGAGGCCGGAGTACGATCTGTGCCCCATCTCATTCATCAGACGCTGCATTCGTGCAGAGACGGCTGAGGAATGGGACAGGAGATACCGAACGGAAGAAACGGCCTCTGGAACAAAGTTGTTCTTCCCAGACGTGGTGACGGCGCATAAACTAGTGCGAAAAATAAAATTTAATGGCCAGATAACCCAGCTTCTCACGGGGCACGGTGGATTCTCCTCGTACTTGAACCGCTTCAAGTGCAAGGAGAGCCCATCGTGTATCTGTGAACCGGAGGCGGAAGAAACGGTGGAGCATCTCATAATTGATTGCCCTGTCTTCGCCAGAGATAGATATGATGTTGAGCACCTCCTAGATGTCAAGCTGAGAGCAGAAATCCTACCACACATCATGAGAAGCAAAAGCAGAGAAATATTTTTTAGTTATTGCACGAAAATTGTCAAAATAGTTAATAATAGAAATAGGGTAGACTAAGCAAAGTATGATATACTGATATACTGAGTTATATGGGCAATATCATACAGAACTTGAATAGAAGTAAGATAAAATAAGAATGTTACATGTAAGAGCAAATAAAAATTATAGCAAATAAGTTCTGGACCCAAATGCGATAAGGTAATAAAAAATTATTGAGCTGTTACTGTTATTCCCCCCAACCCCAAGCATGAAATTGAACAAAAGATGAAGAATGACAAAGAGGACAGCTTAAATGATGGAAAGAATGATAAAGAGAACAGAATGAACGTAATAAATAAATATAAGATAGGCAATAAGTTAGTAAGCAAAGATTAGAACAAAGCGAGAATGATGCATAGTGAAAGAAAGAACAAGTATGCAGAATGGCAGTACGAGCAGAAGCAAAAGCGGGAACTAGTATGAGAGTGTAGAATAGGAAAAATTGTTAAAATAGGCTCCGACTACGTTGGAGGTATTGGAAAAAAAAAAAAAAAAAAAAAAACAATAGAGGCTTAATATACTGTATTAGGATGAAATGTTTCACCCAAAATGATCCCAACAAATATTTTTCCCGCATCGTTGTGGCTTTAATTATTTCGTTGAAAATAAAAATTATAACAACAGAATTATGCTTTGAATTGGTAATACTAGAAAATGCGCGAGAAAAGTTACTGTTAAGATAGGCCAATCGGCATATCACAGAAACAACAAATTTACGTACCAGCACAGTTCCTCACGGAATAGCTAAATGGCATGAACTGCACCGGATGCTGAAGGGGTCCCTCGAGGAAGCGTTCAGGTCGGAACTGCTCAGCGTCCTCGCCCCAGTATTTAGGGTTACGATGAATTGCCCAGATATTAAGAAAAATGGCCACACCATCGACCAAGGTTGTACCAGAAGCTGCAAAAAGTAGTAAATTTTAGTTTATTTAAATTTGAATTAGAAAATCTTAAATAATAAAATTAAGAGAGATGGTTTTTTAAAATTAGTATGTTGTGAAAAGAGTTAAATACTGCTTACGCAATTCAAGGTCATTGAGGACCTCCCTCACAATCGCAGGTACAGGAGGATAGAGTCTTAGGGTTTCCTTTATAACGGCTTCCAAATATTTCAAGTTTGGTAGATCTTTCACATCAACTGGCCGGTAGGAACCTTGGAACACTTCTTGCAATCTGTACCAAAAACAATGACGTTTCTTGGTTAATTCAAATACATCAAAGATTTTACATGTATTATTTTTAGGCCTAATGCGATACGAGAACTGAAATAGCAAGAAAAAACCATAGCTGTTGATTAAATTCAATTACCTGCAGATACGTCAAAGAAAAACTTACTCATGAAATACTTTCTCCTGTACTTTAGGATGCCTTGACAACATTAGCGCGGTGTAAGCAGCTCCAACAGCTGAAGTATCAGTGCCAGCTAGGATGAAAACGAGCACCTCCTCCCGTAGCTCTAGATCAGTATAACCCCCAGCTCCACCGGATGATTTGATCATTAATTCAAGTAAGGTTTTCATTTCAAAAATTGGGTCTGAGGAAACATAACAGAACACCTGATAAATTTTAATTTTAACTTGGTTTGTAGTAATATAGCCTCGCCACGGATAACGGACTCCGATTTATTCAATCCCTATTGATTTTGAAAGTAGAAAATTTACAATTTCGTAAAATAAAGAAGTGCTGATGAGTTTTTCAAAACTTACTCTTTGATTTTGTTTCGTCGTTATTTTCACGCGCTGCAAATTCTTTGCTTTTGATTTTTATCAGCTGCAAAAAATGCATCTCATTGATTTGTGTATCTCTATCAGACATCATAGATTCTGTAGTATTTGCATTTTAAAAAGTAAGTACTTTATAGAGATTTTACAAGTATTTGAGCTGTTTAATGTACCTAGTTCTGTTGTAAGTAATTTTATTTTATATGTTTTTTTAATACTTACATTTTCTACAAATTCATACAGCAGCTTTCTATTTGTCACGAATGTTTTGTAGCGAGGCAAAAGCTTGTAGACGGTATCTGAGTAAAGCCAGGGGCTGCAGAGGCGTTGCGCCAAGAGCTGAAATAAAATGTCAAACGCTTCCAAAAACGGATGGTTCGGGTTCTGTTGCGAGTTTAATTCGATGCCCAAAGATGTTTCTGAAACATATAAATAATTCACGGGCTTGTAGATTTAACTATTTTAGTTCCAATGAAGTGCAAAAACCGGCCATGAGCCAGTTTACAGATTTGCATCTGAGGATCGTGCATAAATCAAAAATTATATCAATATTCTTCGGTTAGACCAGTCGCATTAATAACTTTGTTCTATGAAGAAATCACACGGCATTTCTCAATAAAATAAAGTGTTTTTAGATATGTAAGAGTTCAAATTTTTGGATCATTTCCTTTATGTACTACTTGTGTTGTGAGGCCTTAATCCATGTCTAATTTCAAAATTGTATGTCAACAATACAACTACCAACTTTTATAAGATTATATCTTTTGATCGCTTGAACCAAGAGACTTAACTATTCAACGGTTATAATCTTTTGAACTACGAGTAGCTGTTGCCCGCAATTTACCCCCTTATTCATAAACGCTCTGTAGGATTCTGCTAACTTAGCAATCGTTTGTCCTTATCTGTCACTTTGACATTTACCTTTCACAGATAAGGACAAACGATTGCTAAGTTAGCAGAAACCTATAGAGCGTTTATAAATAAGGGGGTTACTCTGTCAAGAATTTGTTTATCACAATCTATCTCAATGACACACAATTATTCTAACAAACTTTCGCATTTATGTTTATTTAGTGGGATTAATTTCGACTTGGTACTTTCGCACCTTCCTAAAAAAAGGGTCACGACAAACAGACAGACAAACGGACGGACAAGAAAGTGATCCAAGAGCCCTCCCTTTTTATTATCGTGATAAAAAATTTCACTTAACTTACTATACTGAGGAAGTATGGCCGCCATACAGACAAGAATTTTTCGTGTAATACCTACTTGTAGTGAAAACCTTAACAGAATGTGGTAGAGTATAAAGAAACGCCGGTTCAACGATTTCAATCTAAGTTTTCGTGAGTAGGTACGGTTAAACAATAATTTTAGAATATGGGATTGCTATAAGGTAAATAATTTATTCAATTTAACTTACCACAAATAGAATCAAACGTGTATGTAGTGATGTAATTCCAGAACGAAAAATCGCCATTTCCCACTTCATGCTGCATTTTCTTCACCATTATTTCACTTTGTGTCGCGAAAACACCGACAAAGGAGTTAAGATTCTTTAAACTGAAAATAGGTGCTAGAATTTTACGACGAGGACGCCAGATATTTACTGAAACAGGTAAGTAAAAAAAAATATAATTGCGGGATGAGCACCATCTAACTGATTTATACTCACGAGCAAAAATAACTTTTCTTTTTCATACAAGTTTGTGACCTTATAGTCCTAAACAAAGCTTGTAATGGGAAGATACAAAGCAACATTATTTCGTATGTATGAAATGCTTACTTAAATACTCGTAATTCATTCACTCTCATTAAAGATTTCAGAGCAAAAATTTGTAGGTATTGTTCATAGAATATGCATTTGCCCCGACCGGGGATTTAAGACCGGGATATGAAGCTTTGTAATGGTTCTTTTACCACTAGCCTATTACATCGACAAATCGTTTATTGCAAAAAAAATTGAATCATGCGTCATTGGAACTAAAACCTTGCCGCAATGTTTCATTTTTATAACATTGCTACATTTAATCATCATCTCTACCCTATGTACATCACACTGCTGGGTACAGTCTCCACTTAGAATTAGAAGGCTTGGGATTTAGTTCCGCGATGGCCCAGTGTGGTGGGGAACATAGATGTGTGCGTTACCTTCACCGAAAAGCTCATGGTAAATTTATAACATTGTTTTGCACTTAAATCCTGAAAAACCTAGAGGTTCGTGCACGGTTTCGAACTCTTGACTCTTTGCTTGGGGGGGGGGGGGGGGGGGGGGGAGGGCTAGGTCATACTACCAGGCTACCATGATTTTGACTTTGACTGGTAATTAAGAATTTCGTAGTATTTATAAAACTTTTTAATAAGTTACAAGAAAATGAAACTATTTAAATTATAAACAATTGCAGGGGATGCGGATCGTTAGGTCAAGCCAATGGGTTACCGCAACTAACACAATCCTTATGAAAGAGTTCGGAGGCCTGCTACAAGAAAATTATAAGAATCAAGGGTGGAACAAGTGGGTAGGAACTTAAATATATTTATGTGAATGTTTAGATGCATCATATCTACCCCTAAAATACCATACTAATGGTAGGATTGAAATTGCTTCGTTGGGTTCGGTGGCTTACTCTTTTCTTTTTAGTAGTCGTAGTTCATATATTTACAAAGAGAATATTATAAAGAAATATTATTTTATACGGGTTTTACGAGTTCCAAAAGATTGCCAAGTGTAATAAGTCTCAGAAAGGTTTTGAATCAAACTAAGCAATGTTTCGAGAACTTCCCGGCAGCGGATATTCAAGTATTTCACATATTATTTAATTTAAATTAGATCCAAATACATAGACGATTCAGTGGCTAGTGACCATGACTGTGAATCTAGAGGTCTCAGGTTCAAATCCCGGTAGAGGCAGGCACTTGTATGATGAATACGAATGTTTGTACACGAGTCATGGATGTTGTGCGTGTATTTATAAAGTTGTGTTTGTCCGTTTTACCCATACTACAAGCTTGGCTTAGTTTGGAACTAGATCACAATACAATACAATACAAATACTCTTGCTCACTATAGTACCTACTACCACCAGGGACTTAATGGCGCAATTATTTGATGTTTAGTGACCTTGACGTGTCGACTGCGATTAAATACTTACGTGATTAAGTAACAAGTGGTAGTTAAATGTTAAGTATAAATTCTCCCGTTATATTTTATTTATTTCACTTATTTTATTTACTCGCATACTTATTTATTTTATAGGTCATGTTACCTGCTGCAAAAATGCTTCCATTGCCTGTGATTGCTCTCAAGAACCTCATTGTGGTATCGTCTTTATCCAGGCAAAACTTGAGGGTCATCTCTGCTACGACAGGGTCAGCGACCGCTGGCAATGAGAATAAGTAGGTATTATTTAGGTATCTTTTTCGTAGATATATGAGAGTAAAAGAGGAACAGTAAATAATTACAGAGTTAAGTTCACAGCACTTAGCATTAGATCTTTAAATCTACTTTTTTTTGTTTCAGAAGTCAAAGATTCAATGAAATAAATCTTTTCATTTACGTACAAAAGGTGCTAACCTAGTGGCTTATATATTTGCCTTGTAAATACATTTCTTCTGAGACACCTACATATTTTTTGATACTAACGTAAAAAATAAACTTTTGAGTTGCTTACCAAGATACAATTTATTAGCCATCCAAAACGAACATAGTCCGTCATTTTTGATAGATATTTGTCCAATAGTTTGCAGGGTTCGCATTCGATCTGAAACGCAAATAATGATGTTCACAATATCTTAAATTCGACCAACATTTTTTTCAATTTAGTCCTCTACCTACCTAACCTGTCCTACCCTGTTCTGTAGGTGTTTTTACATACTCTATCTATTTCGCGAATTTTAATGGCACCAATAGAACACAAAACTGTTTTTTTTTCTGAACCAAAATCCTATTGGCAGTGGTACTAGACTTATATTGCTCCATAGTTGCGTAGGACTTAAAATTTTTTAATTGAATAGTTATGAATTGCGATCGCACGCGCTATACCTATGTTTGAAAATGACGCTTAGGCCTAGGGAATCAAACACCTTGCTGCTTTATGACCGGTTAAAACAGAAGCGGCACTACTTGGTCAATCACGTACAATTTTATTATATGTCTCTGCCGCTTTTGTTTAGTTTTGTGAAAACTTTTGTTTGCATTGTTTGCTTGTGTTAAGAAAAAATAAATAAACAAAATAAGACCAGTGACGAAGTTTTAAATACGCCTCTAGAACTTTACAATATAATATCCTAGCTTTTGCCCACAACTTCGTCCGCGCATAATTAATCTTTCGTAGTGAAGCTCTTGCTCGTGACTTCAAGTATTACGTTTTTATTTCCTCCCGCGTTAATCTTGAAAAATCCTGAAATTATTTCTTAGCTGTTATGATGTTAGTCCCCATTGCAGGGAACATAAAATAAATCCCATTTATTCCATATCCCGTGGGAGTTCCATTAAATCCTTTTTAGTGCACATCTGTGATACTCAAGAAATATGTCTGCTTAATTTAAAGTCTGTATCTATAGTGGTTTAGGATACGCGTTGTCTGTCAGTCCGTCAATCAGCCAAGTCAAGTTACTCTTTTATAGGTAAATATTTTAAATCATTGCTCTAGAGGTAACTAAAAATTTACTACCTACAGTCACCAGCATAAATATATGATGGTGAACAGCGCTGCAAAAATAAATGATCATGCATTGAGGTCAAAATTATTTGACGATACTACCACTGTAAAAATATGTGATGCTATGTAGCCGGCAAAAACATCCGTCACACTATATCAGCAAAAATATCGGATCGGGACGCTTAAAAATATGTGATTACCCAAAAAATCAATATTATGTGATCACTCATCGCATAATTTTCTATCCGCTGAGAAAGCATAAGCATCGGATGATACGTAGGCCGCATATTTATCTGATGACATGTTGCAAAACCACGAATATGTTATCAATTTGCAAAAACGAACCATTCTTGGTTGACATAGAGCAGTAAATTGTACCTATTAAATGATTTGACAATTCACGAAAAGAGTGCCGTATTGTCATTGTATATGTCTGTCTCACATTTTACTCCATAACACTGACGGGTTCAAATTGCTTAATTGCGAAATTACCTATATGACGCTCTGAGAGGTGTGAACTTTAATAGTATTTTATGCAACTGCCGTATAAGAGGGATTTTTAAATGCGAATTAGTGTGTAGCGTATGAGCCGTAGGTTATGCTATGAAACAAGCCATGATTGTTTTAAGACTAAGTTATACAACGTTGTGTACAACACTTTTTCTACGACTTTTTTAAATTATCATCATCATCGTCATCATTAGCAACCGAAAGGCGATCATCGTTTGATCTAGGCCTATGTACTTTTAAATTAAATAGAAATCAACTCAAATCTGACATCTCCAGCCTATATACGTCCCACTGCTGAGCACAGGCCTCCTCTCAGAACGAGAGGGCTTGGGCTATAGTTCCCACGCGGGCCCAGTGCGGATTGGGAACTTCACACATATCTACCATTGAATCGCGTCACAGATGTGTGCAGGTTTCCTCACGATGTTTTCCTTCACCGAAAAGCTCATGGTAAATTTCAAATGTAATTTCGCACATAAATTCCGAAAAACTCAGAGGTGCGAGCCCGGGATTTGAACCCACGACTCTCTGCTTGAGAGGCCACAGGTCAAACCACTAGGCTACCACGGCTTTTTAACTACATTATTTAAAAAAAGAGAAAAGAAAATATAAAAAAAAACAACCAAGTGCGAGTCGGACTCACGCACGATATATGTATGTATGTATGTATATTATAAATGCGAAAGTTTGTGAGGATGGATGTTCAGTGAAGATGTGTGTGTATGATTTTTCCTTCTTCACGCTGAATTTTGAAGTTATCATCCTGGCGTAAGTGGCGCATTCAGAGATACAAAGGAATAAATAGTCCGTTATTATGTGAAGATTAAGTTTTTATTTCTCTCAGTTGCGTTCAAGTTTAAAGTTGTCATCCTTGCCGCGCTCATAAATATAAATTTGTAGATCGTTGTTTACTTATATGGCATTTCTGAGTGTGGAAGTATTAACCTTTGCTTTCTCTCTTTTTCTTTCTGCGGTATAATAGGCACATAATACGTGCTTTCAAAATCTATGTATGAGGATCCGAGTGTAATTATAATAACAAAATAGAATAGCAAACACAAAATAGTATAACAAAATAGAACTTCCATGCTGGTCTGAGAGTAAAGAAAAAACATAGAATGTACCAGTTGCTTCTCTTCCCGCGCAGATGGTAAAAGCCCATTGAGGTAATTTGCGAAAATCTTAGGAATAGTCTAATAGGCGATGCGGCTAGCAACCCATCACTGTTTTGATTCCCCTTTCCACCTATACGCCCACAATCATGCTAAACGTGGCCTTAAGGTTTTGTTACCTTAGGCTCTGTCTACCCCGTAAGGGATAAAGACGTGATATATGTAAAATAAGCAAGTCTTGCAACGCAGTTATTCTATTACGAAAAAGTTTTGAGATGTAATGTTAAACCAAGTTGGTTATTTTATTCAGTACCATCGAACTCAATTTCTACCAACTTGCCTATTTTAAAACCGGATGGAAACACGTTTTACAGTTCTCGAACTTACGCGGCACTGCCGTGCACCCAGATTCTTGAATGCAAAAATGTGAGACAGAGATATACAATGACAATACGGCACTCTTATCGTGAATTGTCAAAACACTTAATTCAATTTACGGCTCTATGTCAGCCACGGATGGCTTGTTTTTGCAAATTGATAACATATTCTTGGTTTTGCAACATGTCATCAGATATATATGCGGCCTACGTATCATCCGATACTTATGCTGTCACAGCGGTTAGAAAATTATGCGATGGGTGGTCACATAATATTGATTTTTTGGGTAATCACATATTTTTAAGCGTCCCGATCCGATATTTTTGCTGATATAGTGTGACGGATGTTTTTGCCGGCTACATAGCATCACATATTTTTACAGTGGTAGTATCGTCAAATAATTTTGACCTCAATGCATGATCATTTATTTTTGCAGCGCTGTTCACCATCATATATTTATGCTGGTGACTGTACCATCTCGTCCAAATCCTGTCGGGCCACGGATGTTTCGGCGCATACCTCCACCGAATTGGGAGGGAAAGCAGCCCACAGTGCCACAACTGCAGGGCTGCAGAGGACACAGCCCAGCACACGCTGGAAGAGTGCCCCTGCTGGGCTTACGAGCGCCGCCAACTGGTAGCGGCTATTGGACGGCAGGACTTGTCACTCCACAGCATAGTCTCGGCTATGCTGAATAGGGGTGACGAGTCCTGGGAGGAGGTGGCTTCCTTCTGCGAGTGCATAATGCTCCAGAAGGAAGCCGAGGAACGGGAGCGAAAGGAGTGCGTCCATGCGCCCCCGTTCCGGCGCAGACGAACGGGGAGAAGGCGGCGGCACTTTGCTGCCCGCCTGTACAGTCACCAGCATAAATATATGATGGTGAACAGCGCTGCAAAAATAAATGATCATGCATTGAGGTCAAAATTATTTGACGATACTACCACTGTAAAAATATGTGATGCTATGTAGCCGGCAAAAACATCCGTCACACTATATCAGCAAAAATATCGGATCGGGACGCTTAAAAATATGTGATTACCCAAAAAATCAATATTATGTGATCACTCATCGCATAATTTTCTATCCGCTGAGAAAGCATAAGCATCGGATGATACGTAGGCCGCATATTTATCTGATGACATGTTGCAAAACCACGAATATGTTATCAATTTGCAAAAACGAACCATTCTTGGTTGACATAGAGCAGTAAATTGTACCTATTAAATGATTTGACAATTCACGAAAAGAGTGCCGTATTGTCATTGTATATGTCTGTCTCACATTTTACTCCATAACACTGACGGGTTCAAATTGCTTAATTGCGAAATTACCTATATGACGCTCTGAGAGGTGTGAACTTTAATAGTATTTTATGCAACTGCCGTATAAGAGGGATTTTTAAATGCGAATTAGTGTGTAGCGTATGAGCCGTAGGTTATGCTATGAAACAAGCCATGATTGTTTTAAGACTAAGTTATACAACGTTGTGTACAACACTTTTTCTACGACTTTTTTAAATTATCATCATCATCGTCATCATTAGCAACCGAAAGGCGATCATCGTTTGATCTAGGCCTATGTACTTTTAAATTAAATAGAAATCAACTCAAATCTGACATCTCCAGCCTATATACGTCCCACTGCTGAGCACAGGCCTCCTCTCAGAACGAGAGGGCTTGGGCTATAGTTCCCACGCGGGCCCAGTGCGGATTGGGAACTTCACACATATCTACCATTGAATCGCGTCACAGATGTGTGCAGGTTTCCTCACGATGTTTTCCTTCACCGAAAAGCTCATGGTAAATTTCAAATGTAATTTCGCACATAAATTCCGAAAAACTCAGAGGTGCGAGCCCGGGATTTGAACCCACGACTCTCTGCTTGAGAGGCCACAGGTCAAACCACTAGGCTACCACGGCTTTTTAACTACATTATTTAAAAAAAGAGAAAAGAAAATATAAAAAAAAACAACCAAGTGCGAGTCGGACTCACGCACGATATATGTATGTATGTATGTATATTATAAATGCGAAAGTTTGTGAGGATGGATGTTCAGTGAAGATGTGTGTGTATGATTTTTCCTTCTTCACGCTGAATTTTGAAGTTATCATCCTGGCGTAAGTGGCGCATTCAGAGATACAAAGGAATAAATAGTCCGTTATTATGTGAAGATTAAGTTTTTATTTCTCTCAGTTGCGTTCAAGTTTAAAGTTGTCATCCTTGCCGCGCTCATAAATATAAATTTGTAGATCGTTGTTTACTTATATGGCATTTCTGAGTGTGGAAGTATTAACCTTTGCTTTCTCTCTTTTTCTTTCTGCGGTATAATAGGCACATAATACGTGCTTTCAAAATCTATGTATGAGGATCCGAGTGTAATTATAATAACAAAATAGAATAGCAAACACAAAATAGTATAACAAAATAGAACTTCCATGCTGGTCTGAGAGTAAAGAAAAAACATAGAATGTACCAGTTGCTTCTCTTCCCGCGCAGATGGTAAAAGCCCATTGAGGTAATTTGCGAAAATCTTAGGAATAGTCTAATAGGCGATGCGGCTAGCAACCCATCACTGTTTTGATTCCCCTTTCCACCTATACGCCCACAATCATGCTAAACGTGGCCTTAAGGTTTTGTTACCTTAGGCTCTGTCTACCCCGTAAGGGATAAAGACGTGATATATGTAAAATAAGCAAGTCTTGCAACGCAGTTATTCTATTACGAAAAAGTTTTGAGATGTAATGTTAAACCAAGTTGGTTATTTTATTCAGTACCATCGAACTCAATTTCTACCAACTTGCCTATTTTAAAACCGGATGGAAACACGTTTTACAGTTCTCGAACTTACGCGGCACTGCCGTGCACCCAGATTCTTGAATGCAAAAATGTGAGACAGAGATATACAATGACAATACGGCACTCTTATCGTGAATTGTCAAAACACTTAATTCAATTTACGGCTCTATGTCAGCCACGGATGGCTTGTTTTTGCAAATTGATAACATATTCTTGGTTTTGCAACATGTCATCAGATATATATGCGGCCTACGTATCATCCGATACTTATGCTGTCACAGCGGTTAGAAAATTATGCGATGGGTGGTCACATAATATTGATTTTTTGGGTAATCACATATTTTTAAGCGTCCCGATCCGATATTTTTGCTGATATAGTGTGACGGATGTTTTTGCCGGCTACATAGCATCACATATTTTTACAGTGGTAGTATCGTCAAATAATTTTGACCTCAATGCATGATCATTTATTTTTGCAGCGCTGTTCACCATCATATATTTATGCTGGTGACTGTACCCCTAGTGGGACCAGCGGGTTGGGGACGGGGGTCCTCCACCTGCACCGTACGGTCCCACACGTCTGGGGGGGGGAGTCGAAGCGTTGCGACTCCTCCCTCCTTGGTGAGGTAGCCCCGGTGATTTTAACCAAAGCCGGGGCAGGCCGGGGGGCGTCGTCGGCTCGAATCCTCGGGATCCCACGGCGCCTACCTAAACCCGGCGAGCGGACAATGCCGTAGTGTTTTTAGTGGGTATGCTCCCCCCTCCCCTTCCCGCAGGGGAAGAGGACGGGGGAGAGAGCCCCACATAACCGCCCAGCCCCCCCCGGGGCCGGGGGTACTCGTAAACGGGTTTTCACTACGTAAAAAAAAAAAAAAAAAAAAAAAAAGGCCCTGCCTACCTGGGGTGCGAAGTCGGAAACCTCCTCGAGAGCTCTAGCGTTACAGTTCCCTTCTACTTCTAACAGAGGCTCTTGGCCTCATGGGGGGAGGGGAAGGGTAACGCTTAGGCCGGTGCACCCTGGGCAACAACGGTTAATTTATTTATTTTGTAAGTTAGTTAATTGTTGGCTAATTTCCGACTGGGGGGGAGGGCTGGTAAGGTGAACCCGCAATTCGTTGCGGGGGATCTGAGCCAGCGGGTGCGGAAATGAACCTGCAGTGAGGGTGGCGCGGACTTCGGTTACTGCCGGTCAACACGTAGCCCGGCCCGTGGGGTCGGAACGTGAGCCGCCTGTCTTTTTCAAGACAGGGGGCCGCGAGGAGTAAACCTCTATAAAAAATCCAGAGGGTCGCACCCGCGGGTGCTTTTGGTGACGGACGCGATCATGCCTTCGGTACCACCCTGCTTTCAGAGTAGTACATGAGGGTGTGAGAGCTGATGTGAGGGTCGGCGGTCATAAGCCTCCCGTCGGAGCGGTGCGCCTCGTAAGGGACGCGATCGCGGAGTGGCGTGACTTCTGCCACTGTCGGTCAACACGTAACCCCGGCCCGTAGGCGCCGGGATCGTGGGCCGCTATCTTTTTTAAGACGGGGGCCACGAGGAGACCACCTCTATAAAAAATCCAAGCGGCACCAGCGGGGGAGGGCGGGATTCCCCAAACCTGCATTGCACAGGTGCCGCGAAGAGGGAACCCCATCCCGGGGTGGTCGTGGGGCATCGCGGTGACACCAAGTGCTCCCGTAACGCCTCACATACGACCGAATAGGGAATCAGTGTGGTTTTTAGTGGGTATGCCTGCCGTTGCGCGGGAGAGCCCCACAAACCCCCGGTAAACTCGTACCGGGCGGATGCATAAGGCGCATTTTCCACACCATAAAAAAAGGCCCTGCCTACCCCGTAAGGGATAAAGACGTGATTTGTGTATGTGTATGTATGTATTATTTCTTAAAATTTCTACTTTTTAGACCAGGAAGTCTTTGCAGAAGCCCCCAACCCATAGCCTCTTGCGATCACTGTGTGGCAACCGTAGCAGGGCGGACCTATCCTATCTTCCTCCTTGCATCACTACCTATCAAGCTTGACATCGACTTTGCATTGATTAGTAGGTAATAGCGCACTCCAAAACAATATGGGTACTGATGAGCAAAAAGAAAGGGACATTTTTCATATAACTTTGTCGGGAAGTGACCAGTTATTTTTGCTCATCGGTGTTTTTTGATTTAATTCTGTGGTAGCTCGTCTAACACAATTTATATTTACTATGTAGATTTCTTGAGTTACTGAGTAACCTTGAATCATTTAAATCTATAAGTAGCTCCATTTTATAGATTTATGCATTTTATTTTTGAAATATTTTTCAGTTATTTTCCTATTCTTCGATAAGGTGTAGTAATTAAGACACAAAAAATGCAATCTTCATAGTTAAGTATGATAAGGACAGAAGAGGGTTTCAATTGTTAAAATTGATATGATGGACATTACGGGTGACCCTCAATCCTTTCTTAAACATAATAAAATATGGACATACCTTCATCGCTTCCAGCAAACAAATGTGCGTTGCCAAGAAGAGGTAATGCAGGAAGATTACAAGATGGTATTTCTTTAGCCACCTTGTAGATTCTTCGTCGTTGCCAGCGGTAGTAAACAGCCCATACCCCAACAACTATCAACAACAACTGCCAAAGCATTTCCAAGTATTTATTAAACTTGAAAAACGTCTATATATCTTGAATGCAGAAATCACTGTAAGATAATGTCAGTAAAATCTTATTATTTCATGTCAAGGAATTGCGACTCAACCACAGGTCAGTGTAGTTTAGTCGTAATTATATATAAAACATAATGTTGGTCAACGTGAACAAACAAGATTTACTTCGACGATAGAGTTACCTACCTACTCCTATTTTTACAAAGTAGGTATCTTATAATATATCACGCTGGTCTGGGAGCAAAGAAAAAACATAGAATGTATCAGTTGCATCTCTTCCCGCGCTGATGGTAAAAGCCCATCGAGGGAATAGGCGACATAGGAATCATGTTACAGGCGATGAGGCTAGCAACCCATCACTATTTTGATTCCACTTTCCACCTCTACGCCCTCAGTGTCTTGCTAAACGTGGCCTGTAGGTCTTGTTACATTAGGCTCTGTCTACCCCGTAAGGGATAAAGACGTGATTTGTGTATGTGTATGTATGTGTATCTTATATATGTTAGGTCTGTAGCGTATTTTTAAAATACGTTGTGATTTCACAAAAAGTTGAAAGGTAGAAAATGGCCTGAGCTGTTTCGAGAAAAGGATGGTATGGCCGTGCCGCTTTTTTGCTCGACAAAACGGGGCACTGCCGTGCCCCCAGATGTTACAACGAACTCGACGTTAACTTGTAAACCAAGCAAACTCTAGTAATATTTGCTAGTACTTACGTAAAAATAGTGCCCGTAAACTTTTTAAGTAAAGTTTAGAATTCTGTTTCTTTCCCGAGTTAAGTCAGCGAGATGGAAGATGCTCTCATCTTAAATATAGCAAATCTGTAAATAAATTAGCAGTCAAAATTTAAAGATATTTAACTTTTGACTGACGACCTGGTTTTTAAGTATCTACCGTTTGAGAGACGTCGATTTTAAAACGGCGGTACCTACTAGGAATTTAATATACTTGTTAGTTTTTTATTAGCTTTTTTATTGCACTGCGTTGCATTGCTTTATTACTTTATTAAATATATGTTATTAAATAATATTTACAAATTAAAAAAAATGACGTCTGTGAGACTGTGTGTGGTCGTCAGTTAAAGTTGAAGAGTATTCACTTATTGTTTATAAAACTTTGTTTATGTCTAATGTTTATTCCGTAGTGTCGTTCTGGGAAGGTTTGAAGGACTGGCTCACAACATCTCCTTAAATTTTAAACATACCTTTGTTTTGTTTGTCTTTATTTATTTTAGGTACCTATTGTATTTTATTTTATTTACATAGGTTTTAATGTAGTACATCAGTGTAAGGTACGTATTCATTTCTATGAGTTTCTATAATTCAATAAAGTAGTGTAATTATTATAGCTCTTAATTATAACGAATCAGTTTAAACGTGCAATGTACTTTGAATTATACTTGAGTAATGAATGTACTTTGAGTAATATTTCTTCTTGAAAAAAAACTTGAGTGTGTTTCTAAATGTCAGTGAAAATTAGAACACATAGAAAAATCCGAAAAGTAAAGCTATGGCCGGGAATCGAACCCGGATCCTCGTCATTCCGTGACGCGTGCTATACCCCTACACCAGCCATAGCAGGTGGGTAGTCTCCGAATTTTTCTACCTGTTACTAACTGTCACGTGACCTTTGTTACTATGCTAATTTTTGTCGCTAAGCGTCATCTGTTTGAATGATGTGTCTGTACGACACAATTAAAAACTCCCTCCCTGGTGAGCAGTAGGTGTTCCACGGGAGTTTGTAAGTTACGCTGCTTGTTCTCGGATTTGACGCCACGAGTCTGCCCACATGGACGACGTGAAATACATATTTATACAATCGTATTTTTTTTTTTTTTTTTGTAAATCAAAATTTAATGTGACTAACTAAATCTGATAAATATAAATGTAATCGTAATTATTCTATAATTGAATCCGAATTTGCTATTATTCAATCAATATCTTAATAGCACTTAATTATAACCGAAGAAATGGAACAACAACACTAAGGCTAGATACGAATGTCAGTGGGTAAACATAATCAATTAATGCTTACCCACAAAACACCAAACTGCAAATTTCTTCTAAACGCGTAAGCGCCGCGGACATTGCGGCGCTTATGACTTTTTATGCAAGGAGCTGCTGCAATCCCGCGATCGCCTGACCGCTGAGCTTTTACTAGCGTGCTGCTGCGCTGGGTTTCTATTGCGGAGCTTTTAGTTGTGTACGGATTAATATTGTTATAAATAAAACGTCTTACGGATCATTACGATGTTATCTAAACCTAAATGTGCGCATTGCAATAGAAAACTACAAGATAAACACTATCTTGTGTGCTCACTTTGTAAGCTTTCCTACGATCTCTTCCGCACCAACAATAGAAGCTTTTCAATCTGATGGATAAGGATCGCAAGGCGTCATGGACTTGCATAAAATGTAGGCAAAGTAATTGGCAGCTGAAGAAGATTAGCGGAACGGAGCTCAAAACAAAAATACTAAAAAATCGAGACAAAAAATTCAAAGAATCAACACCTCCATTGCGTCAAGAGATAATTAATTTAACATTGAAGAGTGAAAATGTCAAAGAAAATTGTAGGACGTCCAACATTCAGGACAAAATTAAATTATTAAATAATCAGGAGGGTTCCAGTTCCCTAAATAATCAGGATCAGATTGGCACGCCAAATAGACAGGAACGAACCAGTACGCCAAAGCTAGAGCTTGCTGTATCACAAGATATCTTAGCCTCACCCGACAGGGTTACTAAAAGGAAACACAATTTGCAACTACTACCACTTCACTTTACACTTCATTTACTAAAACTGTAAGAAATAATGATTGTTTTCAGAATTTCAACTTTTGTCACCATATCATACCTGGAGCTGGCATAAGTGAACTGTTTAGAGATCTTCGAAACCGCCTCAATGATATGACGAGGCGTGATTACTATATAGTTCTCATTGGAGAGGAGGACTTTCGTTCTTCGAACGATCTATATAGTTTAGTTTCTTGTATTCATGAAATGGCCAAATTTATTACTTTTACAAATGTTATCGTGGTGTGTTGAACTTACATTTGTGGAAGACAACTGTATAATGCTCGAGTAGAAAGTTTTAATAATGTATTGCTTCAAAGTTTGGTCAATCAAAATTAATGCTTCTTTATTTATGAACCCAATTTAAATCTGTCATATGATATGTTTTCAGTAAGTAATGGGCGACTTAATAATACTTACTTTTGATAGTACTTTATAATTTAGGCTTAAGAAATGTAATCGATAATTTGCAGTACAACATTTTATGGCATATAAGTAATAATTTAATAGGATCTAAACTAGGTGATGTCAATGATAAGTATTTTCGTGGCCAAGAATGAAAAAAATAATGACTTAATCTACATCTTCCATCAAAATGTATGTGGATTGTCGAATAAACTAAATGACTTAAAAAGTGATCCGAAAAACTACCGACCAATATCGCTCCTACCGGTACGGTAAACTGTTAATTACCTTACCTTGCTAGTACGATTAATTTCACGTTCTGCATGCATTTATGCAATGATAAGTATCACAGCCTGTTAGCATTATGAATGAACCGTTTTCACAGAGGTCACATCATGACGTCGTTTTACTACTCGCTAAATATTGGCCAAGAAAAAAAAAACTACAACTGACGTAAGACGCGTGATTAGGTTTTGTTTTCTTTTTAAGTTTACGCGTCAGCAGAGAGTAGTTTTGCAAAATTATGAGTTTCTAAAATAATGTATTTGTTAAAATGTCGTACTGATAGGTACGTTACTCTTCACGCCGCACCACAGAGCGTAAACACTGCTATGCAATGCAAGTGCTGATGATTTTGATTCAGAAACACCCAAATACTCTTGACTTTAAATAGAAACTCTTCCATACTGGTTTGGGAGTAAAGAAAAAAACATAGAATTTACCAGTTGCTTCTCTTCCCGCGCAGATGGTAAAAGCCCATCGAAGGAATGGGCGAAAGTCTTAGGAATCATGTTATAGGCGATGCGGCTTGCAACCCATCACTGTTTTGATTTCCCTTTCCACCTATACGCCCTTAATCATGCTAAACGTGGCCTTAAGGTTTTTTTAGCTTAGGCACTGTCTACCCCGTAAGGGGTAAAGACGTTATTATGTATATAATAGATTTTTATTTAAATTAGTAAATAATACGAACTGTCAAAACGGTCATAGTGTACACAAGTGCTCTTGAAGTTTTTACATAAAATTAAATACTAAAACATATTATTTTATATATACGTAACAGAAAAGTGAAGAGTACCTTTTTAACTTGTAATTCCAGTGATATCGCACGAAAAATGTGTTGAACAGTGTACAAATAGTGCTAAACAAACACGTTACGACGTAATTCATACCCGCAAAAAAATAAAAAATTGTCTTACTACCTTAAATTATAAAACAAATTTCCTACCCTACAAAATTTTATAGAAGAGTATTGCCAGTAAAATAAATTATACGAACATGACATCTCGTAGCAGGAGCAGAAAAATTAATTGTGGCATATGTGAACAAAGCATAACAAACAATGAGTATTTAGAATGTTGTATATGTCAACACAAACTTCACCTTGAATGCACCAAAGTGGTCACCAGAAGTAGATTTTTGATAATGACAGCGATGACCAAAAGATCGTGGAAATGCTTGAAGTGTCGTAATTCCGATGCAAATACTCAACATGCGACACTGTGCACGCCAAAGAAACCTTCCCCAGTCACAAATCGTCGTATCCGACGAAAAGGGGCGTAATTGCAAAACAGCAACTTTTCAGGAGCAGCTTTTTTGTGTTTATTAAAAATAATAATAAAGATATTGATATTCTTTTGTTTTAGTATCATGTATTAACATCCTGTGGTTGGTCTAAAAGATTTTTTTGGTAATAATAATAGTATTTAAAATAGTTATGTCCCTTAATTCCTTATTCTCCGTTGTATGTGACCTACAAAGAACCTAACTGTGGCTCTTAGGTATGTTGTGGCCTTTTTCGTCGGAAATCTTGAGGTCACAATCGCCATTAAGCCATTTCTCAATTTTAAAAATGCTGGTTAACTATTTTCATCGCTCAAGAAACTAATTAGTTTTTAAAGAAAATTTGGAATTCGGATATTCGGATGCTAATATCAATAAAAAAAAAAATTTCAAGATCTATATTTTTAATAAAATCCAAGTTATTGTAAGAAAAAGGTAACAATATAAGAAAAAACAATTAAATTGCCTCTCAGGCTTTAAAAAAATATTATAACAGGTAATTAATAACAAATAAAAACACTGTTCTTGTCTTATTAATCTTAAAACCGTGTGCGCTAATTGAGATCAGATAATTAACTTTAGAAACATAGAAAATAACAAAAATATAATTGCTTCTTAAATCTCAAATATAAAAGAAACTGGTAACAATATAAAAAAAAACAATCGCACCAAAAATATTCTGTAATAAAAAACTAGCCAAGTCTCGATGGAGCTGCTTGTTTATGTCTAAAAAGTAATTAAATCTAGACAAAGTCGTGCCAAGTCTAAGGTTCCTTACTGCGATTTCTTTATTATTATAGTTAACTAGCTTCTGCCCGCGACTTCGTCTGCGTAGAATTATACATAAAAACCTTCCACTTGAATCACTCTATCTATTAAAAAAACTGCAACAAAATCCGTTGTGTAGTTTTGAAGATATAAGCATACATAGGGACATGGGGACAGAGAAAGCGACTTTGTTTTATACTATGTAGTGATGATAGTGATGATATTGTGTGACTTGGCCGTTGAAGGGTACACAAGGGTACAAAACCAGGTGCTCTATGACACCATTGCACCAATCTGTCGCCAGAACCGCTACCCATTGACGATGGAATATGCCTATACATAAGTATTATTGAAATATGCAACTTTATCAAGCCTACAATTGACTGGTTATTGAATCAACGTTTTCCAAGTGGAAATTTTCCATCGTCAATGGGTATAGCAGTTCTGGCGACAGATCGGTGCAATGGTGTCATGGAGCACATGGTTTTGTACCCTTCAACGGCCAAGTCACACAACATTAAGTATAATAATAAAGAAATTGCAGTAAGGAGCCTTAGACTTGGCACGACTTTGTCTAGATTTCATAACTTTTTAGAGATAAACAAGCAGCTCCATCAAGACTTGGCTAGTTTTTTACAGAATGTTTTTGGTGGGATTTCCCTTTTTTTTTTGTAGAAACGTAGGCATATTGATTTGTTTTATTAGATTTTTTTTTCTTTTTAGGTGTAGTTTTTTTCAAACATCAAATGAAGCGGCCCACCAAGTTGAATATTTTTTGTACAGGCGGTATGTCAATCTCTAATAGTTTGGTAGGGCTCTTGTGTTTTCTCACCAGGGTCACCAGGTACTCCAGATCTTCCATTATCCTAGTTTTTCATAGTGTTCCCTTTATGTGGTCGTTAAACCCTAACTCTGTACCAAATTTCAGCTCTCTGTGTTTATGGGAAGTACTAGTTCTATTCTGATGATCATGAGTGAGTGAGTGAGTGTCATAAATGCGAAACTTTGCTTTCGTTTAGCTTTGGAACTGTGATTATAGCTTACTGGATGACGAAAATTTCTGCGTTCTGGTCTTATCCAGACGTTCTCAAATAGGGGCCTGAAAATGCGGCGAAATGGTTCCAGTACTTTAGGAACAAAGAAAATAACAAAAACATAATTGCTTCTTAAATTAAAAATAATGATTCAATGATCATGTAGCGAAAACAACACAATCATTTTTATTATTAATCATTAATGATGATGGTTCATCTAGCTTTTCTTGTCCTTCATCCTCAATTTGGAGTAAAAACTCAATTTCTTGTTCACAACCCGGTGGCACTGGAGACTCAATAGGTTTTCTTTTATTGGCCATAAGATATGAAAATTTAAATTGTGGATACAAAAACAGCCTACAGAAAGGTAAATTTAATTTTTTATCTATAGTGAAATCTTTATTAAATGATAAAATAAAAATCATTAAAAAGCCCCTATGGACTTTAGGGCTCATTTAGTTTAAATAAAAATTAGAGCTATTTTTTATTAAACTTGACGAAAACACGTCGAAAACGGAAATGACTAGTTTACTGTTCAAAAACACCAATAAACCTAATTTTATAACACCAAAACTCATTAATTGTTACAAAATAATTATTTTGACGTAGAATAAAGGCACAAATGCCATTATGGCTTCTTCTCTCCCATACATTTGCTTTTTTTCAATTCCGCAGAAAAAGGTCACAATCAACACAAGGGCCTTGTTCTGCGTTTTACTAAGTTTATGACAACGTGTAAATTAAAAATATGTTTTATTATAGCTCAGCAATTATATAAAGATATAAGAAGGTAATTATTTATAACTTTATCTCAAAATATGTGTGCATGTTGTAATTTACTTATTTGTCGACTCCTTTAAGATTTCTCTTTTCTCAGCCACGACTAAATCCACTATTTTTCGAGCTCGACGTTTCATTATTGGGTTCCTAACGTTCGACGTTCTTAACGCTAGTAGTTAAAATCACTATGAAAAAGTCTGAGTGCCACAAAGATTAGCCATACAAAGTGTTAGCACTCACGATCGCGATCCGCGGAGTAAAGACCGAACTGCGCTTGTGCCCCCATCCCGCACCGCGCCCGCGCAGTTCGCGCCTCAAAGGATAGCCCTAACGGCGATAGTGGCTTTTATTTACGTAAAATTTTGCCGCCATGTAATAGTGGCCTTTTAATAAACTTGAATATCAAGAAAAGTTTGAACTTAATAAAGACAATTATTAGACTGAAAGATGCCTAAATGAATGCAGATTGTAAAAATGAAATAAAAGAAAAAAGCCCTTATGATCATAGGGGCAGTTTTCGAGGGATACGACGAAATATGCAAATAAAGCCTAATCATACCGAACCAACTGCACTAAGAGAAAACTGTTCAATTATCGGGCGTGATTCGACAAGTACCACAAGCCAAGAAACAAAAGTAACTCGTTCACTATCTGAAGAAGACCTCACGTGTGCCACAACCGATGGCGATATAGGCGCTACTTCATGCAACGACGCCAGCCCACAAACACCAGAAAGCGTGCCGAATATATCGGCCAGTGATTTTCCGCGCGAGGACCAGAGTCAGACTAACAGCACACTCAAATCATCTAGTAGTTTACCAAATATTTCCATGATGAATTACACTGAAACACAACAACTAAAATTTGAAATAGGTCAACTATCGACGGAACTTTCCAGTGCTCATGAAGAAATTTTACGATTAAATTGTGAGGTTACAGGTTTAAAAAAAACCGCTGCTTCTTACGAAAAAAAGATCAATTTTTACAAAAATATATTGAACGGAGGAACGCCTCAAACAAAACTATTTTCAACTGGCAAGAAACGGAAGAATAAAAATAAAAAAACCAATTCCAGTCTTAACACTACGCCAAATCAAGAAACATCGATACTACACTCTGATATACACTCCACTCCAGTCCCATCTTTTGAAAATGTGCGTCAAACAAAGCAGAAATATACTGTTGGAGATCATTCCTCCGATAGTGAAAATACAGCCACTTCCCCTCTGCAAAAACAAGTGACAAAGAATATAACTACACACAAACAATCACAAAATCAGTCTACCAAAACAATAAAGCAAAAAAACAATGTTACTGTTTTAAGTACAAATCAAAGAAACAACGTGTGGCATATTGCTAGTAATACTTTAGCAAACAATCCACAGATATGTCATTACCTATTGCCGAATGCTCCTATTGAGGAAGTACTCAAAAACCTACACCTTAAAACCAAAAGCATGACGTTGAGTGATTACTGTGTCATCCTTTTCGGGGAGAATGATTTTGAGACAACAAAAAATTACTGCAAGCTGGTTGTACTTATCAGAGAAACATTACAAGCGATTCAGAATACAAATATTATTATATGTACACCGACATATAAATGCAATGAGGGCAGTGTTTTGTTCAATTGGCGTGTAGAGGCTTTTAATAACTTGCTATACCTTGATGTGCAAACACATAGATACGCCTATCTACTGGACACCAATCAATACCTGTCGTACGACTATGATATGTTTGTTAAGGGTTCAGGAATCTTAAAGAATCAAGGCATGAGGAATATATTCTTTAGCATAGATCAAACAATCACATATATTGAATCACACGATCAGGATCATGGAAAAGCTCACTATTCAAAACACTCGAATGACACCGATGTAGAGTCAAACAAAGGAAATAAAAATAACCATAGTGATTTTTTTCGTGCCTAACTCTTTGAATATACTGCATCAGAACATTGCTGGGCTAATAAATAAAACAGATTTGCTTACAGTCCACCTGGAAGAAATGAGCGCAAACAATTTAGGCATTAACGTTGTATGCATTACGGAGCATTTTATTATGGCAGGACACGAGGAAGTCCTGACGTTACCCAACTATCGCCTCGCAGCTTGTTATTCACGCAAAAATATGAAGCGAGGAGGAGCTTGCATACTCGTTCGATCAGGCCTGAAGTATAAGGAGCTGTCAAATGTCGCGAAATACTCAATTACAGGAGTTATAGAATGCTGTGGAATCGAACTGCTTTCCCATGGCATTGTTGTCGTCTGTGTTTATAGGACCCCTAGTTACAGTAATGTGACGTCATTCTATGAGAGATTTAACTTAATTTTAAACAAGATATGTTCCAACTTTGTAAGTAAAAAAATTGTTGTCTGTGGAGATTTTAACATAGATATTTTAAAAAAGAACAATGTTACACTGGAGTTTGATAATATATTATTATCTCATAACTTAAAGCTAGAATTGCGGATACCGACAAGGCCAATAAGTAAGTCCTGTTTGGATAATTTTGCCCACAACATAAAGCGCTGTAGGGGATGCCGGGTGATGGATTTGGGTTTATCTGATCACACTGCTCAGGTTCTCTCAATTCCAATAAAACAAAGTAAAGAAATAAGCTACCGGCGAATTCAGAAACGTGATTATTCTCAAGAGAACTTGCTCAATTTTAGATCACATTTAAAATGCTTGCTGTTTTCAGAGGTGTATAGTGCAAATGATCCAAATTCGGCATATGACACATTTCTTAACGATTTTAAACTTTTGTATGATCTGTGCTTTCCAACTAAAATTATCACAATACGTGCAAAAACGAGAATTAAGTGGTTATCTAGAGGTATAAAAAATTGCAGTAAAAAACAAAGAAACCTCATTTGGAAGTACAGACGGTCGCCAACAAAAGAAAACAAAGCCATATTACAAAAATATTCAAAAATTTATAAAAAAATCATAAAATTGACACAAAAGTCACAAAATGACCATTTTATTAAAACGTCTGAAAATAAAACTAAGGCTACATGGCATATTATTAATAAATGTAAAACAAATTGTCCCAAAGAATCGACATTATCACTAAATCAAAATGGTAAAATACTAACGAAACCTAAAGATATTGCAGTTGCATTTAATGACCACTTTATAAAACGTGAAAAAAAACATAGTACATTGAGTAAGAATATTCTGTCTGGAATTGACAACCACCCGCAATCCATATTCATGGCCCCGACTTCACCAAATGAAATAAAAGGCATCATCAATGCCTTAAAAAACACGAATAGTGTAGGGTATGACGATGTCTCTACTGTAGTTATTAAGTATGTAAGTGATATTATAAGTGAGCACTTGGCTCACATCGTGAATCTGTCTTTAGTCTCAGGCACTTATCCAGATGGCCTCAAAATTACTTTAATAAAACCCTTATTAAAAAAGGGCGACATAAGTGACCCGAATAACCACCGACCGATAGCACTGGTGTCAGTGTTTTCAAAGATTTTTGAAAAGGTCATTCATCAAAGACTTTATAATTATTTAGATAAATTTAATATTCTATGCAAAGAGCAAAAAGGGTTCAGAAAAAAAATCACAATAAATATGGCTGTATATGATCTGATCAAGATGGTTGTAGAAAATATTAATATAAGAAATCCTGTCTGTGCTCTGGTCACTGACATGACCAAAGCTTTTGACTATGTGGATCATAGAAAATTGATTAATAAAATGAACGCTTATGGTATTAGAGGTAATGCTTTAAATCTAATTGAATCTTATCTTAATAAGCGACCTCAATATACTGAAATAACAAGACTTTGTACTAAAACTAGAAAGGAATACAGATATTCATCAGATCTAAAATATGTAGAATACGGTGTTCCCCAGGGAAGCGTACTTGGTCCGCTACTTTTTCTGATCTACATAAATGACCTTCCGGGTAATGTGAAATATCCTATGATTTTATTTGCTGATGATAGCACAACAATTATAAAATGTAATAATAATTTAAATGATTATGAACATGACATAAACAATGTATTAAAAAATGTAATAGAATGGCTTAATGAAAATAATTTAATAATAAATTTAAATAATTCTAATATAATTCACTTTCATCAGCGATTAGAAATAAGGAATTTAAATATAACTTATGATGGAACTGAAATAGAAAAGGTTGCTGTTACTAAATTTCTAGGACTTTGGATCGACAGCCAGCTTAACTGGAAATGTCACATAGAAAATATTTGTAATAAATTAAGCAAATCAGCATATGCTCTTTTCAAACTATCCAAAATAAGTAACATCAATGCTGCTCTTGCAGCCTACCACGGTCTCGTAGCTTCTGTGCTTCGGTACGGTGTCATTTTTTGGGGTAATTCCGTGGATAAAGAGTTAGCTTTTAAAGCTCAAAAGAGATGCGTGAGGGCTATGTGTGGTTTAAACATGAGAGACAGTTGTGTACCATTCTTTAAAGCTCTGAGAATTCTAACCCTACCCTGTCTTTACATTTTAGAAGTTGGCACTTTTGTAAAGTCCAACCCAGGACTATTTGAAAAGCCATCACAAGATCGCAGATTCCCAATACGCTCTCAACACCAATATAATCTGTTGATAAAAAATAGTAAGACAGCACTGATGAAAAAAAGCATCATAGGAATTGCACCTAAGATATTTAATAACATTCCGAATCATATAAAATCTTTAAATTTAAATCCATTCAAAAATATGTTAAAATTATTCCTACTCGACAAATGTTATTATTCAATTAATGAGTTTCTAAATGATAATTAAATGTTTTATATTGTTTAAATCTAGGTACTTAATTTAAGTAAAATAAGTACTAACTATTTGCACGCCCTATCAGGCAAAACATGGACGATCCTATATTTATTGTAACACCTTTTCTGTACACCTATGTTTAACAAATAAATAAATTGTAATTGTAATTGTAATTGTAATTGTAATTGTAATAATTAGAAAATTAAAATTCGCACATTTCTCATGAATTTATTCTAGTAATAACTTAAACGGTTCTGTTACGTGTAAAGCTAAGGATACTGGAAAAAACTATCGCAGAAAAACAAGTGGTAGTAAATTTTTGTATGCAGCTTAGATAAGCATTGGATACTCATACTTACTAAGCAGAATACGCCCTTTAGTAAGCGTCATTACTGCTAGTTTCAACTCGTTAGCAACTCCGATGCAACGAAAAAGTTTCAACCACAGTACTTAGCGCTATGTGGAAACGATAACTTTTGGCGTTGGGAATACGTACTTGATTAGGAATACTAATGTGCGTTTGAACGTTCATAAAGTTTAAAAATGTAGTCTAGGTCAAAAGGTGTGAAAAAAAAACTTGTGTTGTACATAGAAAAATTAAATAAGTTTAATGATTGTAAATTACACATACTAATTTATTTTATAAATTTACATAGTGGTTCCGTAATTTTACTCAGATTAAAGACGGGCTACTATAAGATTAGATGCTACTGGATTTATTTCCTTAAAGTAGTAAAAAAAATACATTGTCAACTAAATATTATATTCCCTTTTAACCAACCTAACGTTGTAATCATCAACATGTTTCATCATTATATTATATTTTACTTTCAACGGTGCCTTCATCTTTATAGGATCCATATTTTGCGGAGGCAATATTTTGTATCGTCGGGTAAGATTAGCGACCACTGTTTTCATTGAATTCATGGCGTAGTTAAGGCCTGTAAGAGAGAATTTGTTAACAGTCAGGTATCTTCGATTATAATGACAATAATAATGTTTAAGAATCAATTGTTCTGTAATTTTCATTGTATTTATACACAGTCTTGCAATTAACCCGGAATACTTTAGCAAGTGGTTAAATTTCATATACAGGGGGATCAATCCAAATGGGTTAATAGGGAGAAGTTAAAAACTATAAGAGATAGGGGAATCCGTTCTTAGGAATCATGGCATCAATTTTAGATTTCATAAAAATGGCATTGCCGTCCTTTACCATTTTCTTTAAAGCTTGCAAGTCAATTATTTTTTATAAGACGCAAAAGAGCTTTAAGAATTTACCAAGACAACTCCTCGCCCATTGGCCAAAAGGTTGATACTGCGCAGGGTGCGGTAAGGGAGCCTCGAAGAAGCGCTCAGGCCGAAACTGTTCGGCGTCCTCACCCCAATATCTAGGGTTACGATGTAAAGCCCAAATATTAATTAGAACCTTAGTACCATTGACCAAAATGTCACCGGTTGCTGCAAAAGAAAAACAGACACTATTAAAAATATTTTCACTATATTCTCCTTTGAACTCAAAATTTCAGTTTTTGAAAAATAATGTATATTTTGAAGTATTTTAACTAAAAAAAACTACGAGAGTCAAATCTAAAGGATACTTGAAATATAATTATGAAAAACACACAACACAAGTAAGCTCTTCCCTTTATCCAAAAGATCATGATTTGAAAGAGCATTTTTTTCTGATATGATTTTGTTACAGGTGGAATACGTCAAATGATAATAAATTGAGTGGCAGTTTGACGACTTACTTCATGTACAACGATCATATATAAGTATGTTGTTTTGTGGTTTAATGATATTATTAGTTTGTTCAGGATTAACATTTTCACTGTCAAACAACTATAGTGTAACTGACAACTGTCAAATGAATGCATTTTACACTGCCTATACTTAACTACTGACATCTTGTCAAGTCAAAGGCGGCGAAAAAGTTAGGCGCAAAAGTATTGCGCGCAGTAGCAAGGCAATTAGGATTAAAAAAACCACTGTTGCGAGTTGATTTATGTCTTAGGTAGCTATACTTACGTAATTCCACATCTTCTTCAATTTCTTTTGTAATAATTGGCGCTGGAGGATATAACCTAAGCGTTTCCTTGATGACCACCTCCAAATATTTCAGATTTGGTAAGTCTCCCACAGTCAGCGGCCTTTCCGAGTTACCGAAGACATCTTGTAATCTATGAAACAATATTACATTTCCTCAAACAGGGCTTTTCTTCTGTATAAATAAGGTCACGTGAAATTTTTTAATCTGTGGACTACGCTGAGCTAATATCAGTGCATTTCACATTCGAGGAAAAAGCTGTTAGACGTGAGTGACGGTCCCATAATAAAAATTACAATTTAAAAAAGGTTGAATGCTTTTGTGATTATAAAGAGAAGCTGCCGGGAGATTGTTCGCCTAATAATGTGTCAAGCTGTAGAAAGTAGCAGGTACCTACTTCGCTTTATTTGTGATAATTTGCAAAGGATGCACAAGTGGCAAGAGACGTCATCAGTTAGATAGATCTCGTTGTTAAAATTAAGCCAAGAACCCGAAGTAACCTGTTCGCTAACATTAGCGATACATTTACTTACACAGTATTTTATGTGCACATTTTTATCATTGTAAATTGGTACCCTAGGTATTTAATAATGATGACCTACTAAAAGTGTAAAAGTAAAAATTTATCACTTTAGTATCAGTAAATTTACGTACCTATATATGTTTCTGGAATCAAAGTTTGTATAGATGAAAAACGCAAGTAAATGGACCTGTAATGTGTGCGAATAGACAAATTGACGTTCCAAATTAGAGAAATGTCTTTAAGACCCATGTCAGTTCTGCAGACTAGGTACTACATACAACAGGTCATTTACTTTAGTTTTTCACCTATATCGTTTTTTGTAAAGTAATACACCATTAATTATTAATTATTAATGCACCAGATGAAAATGATTGGCGCCAGTACTTCTTTAACTTACTCTTGATGGACCTTTTCCTGTACATCAGGGTGTCTAGAAAGCATGACCGTAGTAAACGCAGCACCAACAGCCGATGTGTCAGTTCCAGCAAAAAGGATCACCATTGCTTCTTCGCGCAACTCCAGATCTGTATATCCCCTATCTATTTTACTTGATGTTTCTATCATCATCTCCAAAAACGACTTCATGCCACTGGATTCTGATGAGTCAAAAAATAAAGTAGGTACTGAGTATGGAAAAAACGACCTCATTGTGCGTGTAGTTATTTCATAGGTGAAAAACTTAAGTAAATGACCGGTTGTATGTAGTAGTGGCATAGAACTGATATGGGACTTAGGTAATTTTTCTAATTTGAAACGTCAATTTGTCTATTTGCACACATTACTCACACGCAATAGGTTTGTTTTCAAGACGTAAGTCCTATTAAGGATCTACAGGACTTACGTCTTTCTTCCACGAAGGGTGCGACTTAAGTTTTTCACTTTATACAAGTAATATGTATGCATTAACATTTATACATACAGCAGATGACTCTGAATCTCGTATCTCTATGAAACCTTTCTTCAGGCAATTTCACAATGATTTATTTTTCAAACTGGCATATCAATAAGACATTTATAGCGGAAAAGTCTGATAGTGGTTGGTGATTCAACTTTAGTTAGTAAAATTTGATATAAATTAGTTTTCGTCTGTGTGTTAGCCTGAAGCTTGTTTTGCGCAGATTTGACACTACTGAATCTACTAATAGCTAACCTATTAGGTGTGAACGTATTTGGTGGTACTGCGGTATTTGCGGTAGTCTATGTATTTCAAGATTTAGACCAAAATAATTATTATGTATGTGTGTTTTCGAAATAAAACAAAATTATAGGTACTTACTTTGTTGATCCATCTCCGTGTTTTTGTCTTCTAGTTTTCTTGCTTTCAGTTCTCTACGCTTCGTTTGGACAAGCTATAATAAAAAAAACATCCATAACACACATCCATAACGATCAGTTGCGATTTCTTGAGCATTTTACAGATTAAGCTGTAGCGCTTAAAATGTTCGTAAAAAATACTAATACAATGAAAATTTGAATTTGGAATACTTATCGATATCGATACATAACTTCGATAAAAGATGTATCTCGTTGTAAAATGTACAAACTGACTCATTCGACAAACGTTATTTTTACCGTAAGTTACAAATCAGTGAACAGTTCACTACTGACCTCATCCACAAAGTCCCACACCAACTGCCTGTTTTCAACAAACTGCTTGTAATAAGTCAGCTTTTTATAAATAAAATCTGGATGCATCCATGGTGTACTCAAACGTTGAGTAACAAGGCGCAGTAAAGAATCAAATGCTGTCAAAAATGGCAAATTTGGCATGTTTTGCGCATTTAGATTGATGTTCAAAGTTGTCTCTGAAAAAAAAGTGTTGCAGAATATAAATAAATAAGTATTTTAAAATCGTTCGTCCAATGTGAGAGTCTAGACTCAAAAAGCTGAAATATACTAAAGAACATTTTGTGCTTAACAATCGTAGGTATCTATTAAAGAATGGATTATTGCGTAATTACCACGGGGTTGTAAGTTCTGCCGCGGATGCAAACTAGTCGTACAACAATTGACAATTTTTTTAGATAAAGTTCCCGCCACAAGAAGCTGTAAATTAAGTTCACTAACCAACTTCTACTGAATTACGATACTTACGTAGCGACAACTGTAATTTGACTAAATTCAATAATAATAACTAATAATCTAATCAATTAATAATCGAAATCTCAGAAAAGATACCGGAAATATGAAACTGGAGTAAAATTGAAATTATCCGGGTTACAGCGATAAAAAGCACTGGCGTTCAATGTTTTGTGATACAGGCACACACCCCGCTCATAGAACGTAAACCGTAGACGTTACGCTTTTAGGCATACTCTTCTAGTTGGCCTATGTTATGTATAATTTTGTACCCTACCAAGATTATAAAAAACAAAGTCACTTTCCGCTGTCTGTCTGTCTGTCCATATGTATGCTTAGATCTTTAAAACAACGCAACGGATTCGATGCGGTTTTTTTTATAGATAGAGTGATTCAAGAGGAAGGTTTATACGTATAATTCTACGCAAGCGAAGTCGCGGGCAAAAGCTAGTTATAAATAAAATATAAAAAAATAAAATTAAATAATACATACCTACTATAAAACAAAGTCGCTTTCCGCTGTGTGTCTCTATGTATGCTACGCAATGGATTTTGATACAATTTTTTTATAATGTATAATTCTACGCATGCGAAGTCGCGAGCAGAAGTTAATTGTAAAATATAAAAAACTGAAATTAAATTGAAATTTAAATACCTACCTAGTTTGTTTACATAACTTACAGCGTCTCGTTCCCGAACTGCAGTCCTTAAAATTACTTGACGTCACTAAATGACGTTATGAGACTAATTTTTTTAGAGAGAGGTATAAGTATTTAACTGTTAGAGTTTCCTTATAGTAATTGTCAGCGCCTTGCACTTCACCTTTAACCTTTAAACTAAGTGTTAATTTATTCAAAACCCGTCCACGACACACTTAACGTTTTCTTTTAAGAATTTTAAAATCAGACTTTGGCATGTTTAATAATTAATTAGTGTATTTATTTATTTTTATTGAATACTAGCTTTTACCAGCGACTTCGTCGTCCACGTGGACTTAATTTATCTTCAATCGACTAAGCAATTTCCAAGTATAAATGTATCCAAATTTTATAAAAAAGTCATTAGCTACATTTCTCGATATAGTAAGCAATTAACAGGTTTCTTTATAAGTGTTCTACTGATAGAGCCACTTTAAAGGAAATGTACCGATCTCTTATTTTCTACCCCGTGAGTTGTTTTTCTCAAAGCGCCACTGTGATCCTCAAGAAATATAGTTTACAAATATTTAGTTTCATGTTCGATATGGGAAGTTCTTGAAGAAAACGTGGTATCGTTAGTCCCCTTTATCCGTGACGGCTTTGTGTTGATGCAAGATAATGCTCGGCCTCATACCGCACTGCGACCTCGCGAGTACCTTAATGATGTGAACATCACAGTAATGGAGTGACCAGCAAGGTTACCAGACATGAATCCAATTGAACATGTCTGGGACTTACTAAAATGTGGGGTGAAATCCCGAATACCCACTCCTGTGACTTTGGGTGAACTGCGAAATGCCGTATTGGAGGAATGGCAGACACTATCTCAAGAAACGATAGACAACATCATTCTTAACATGCCAAGACGGGTAAAAACTTTGATAAGGGCACGTGGAGGAAATACTCGATAGTGATTTGTCCTTTATTTTAATTAAGTACAAATAAATATATATTTTTTAGTCTGAATGAAAATTCAGAAATGTTTATTTTTCCGTAATGTTTATTTTTCTCAATAAAATTGCATTAAAGAAAATAACTTTTAATTTAAAAATATGCCATTTTATTTATGACAGCAAATGACCGTTATATTTTTTAAATAAAATTGTTTCGAAAAATATTTAGTCTTTTTTATGTTCCGCTAATTATGCCGGTGTGTGTAGATGTGTAAGTGCGTGCGGTATATTATGTTTATTCTTTTAATTTCATTTACACTTAAAGCCTCCTAATTTAATAAATGCAAAAGATTGTGAGGATGTATATGTACGGAAGTTTGTTATTCTTTCACGCAAAAACTTAACATCGGATTTTGGTGAAATTAAATACACAGTTGGTTTATGATGTGGGTTAACATATTATAAATAGGATACTTTTTATCCCAGAAAACTGCGTAGTTCCCGTGAGATAGAAGACACGAATTTCTTGCCGACAAATTCGCGGAAAACAGGTAGTTGGTAATACTTAATATAAATAAAAGTACCAGGGCCACCGATAAAAACTTGGTGTTTGCAAATCTCCGAAAAAATGAGTTTTTTTGGAGACGAGACCTAGCTTGGGATTAATTAGATTTGATTAAAGATTTTAGGCCCACCGACATAAGCTTTATATCACACGTCGTAACAACATTTTTTAGGTCGATGAATCATTGGTATGGGTTATTTGGTCATAAACAAGTTATATCATGGAACTAGTTTCCGATTAGTTATTGACGTCAGAAAACTGATACTGGTCGTTATACTTTGTAATATCGTATACGTATATCAGACGCGTTTTATTTAATCGTTTGTAAAAAATTACAGGGTACCTTAAGGGTGTTCAGCTTCGTATGAGGCCGATTGTGTATCATTAATTTACAAGTACAAAAATAGTTAAAGACAAAAATCTATGTATTGTGTACAGGTATTCAATTTAGCTAACCCAAACACCTGTATAGATTTGTTGTTTTTGATCATCATACTTGTTTGCATGATGTGGTTTTTTTCTACACATCTTACCACAAACTGCGTCAAAAGTGTACGATGTAATGTATTTCCAGATGGAGAAATCGCCGGTTCCTGCTTTTTGAGCTAGTAAATTGGTCATAACAGTGCTATGTTTTTCAAACACCGCCACAAATTGATTCAAGTTCTTCGGACTAAAAGTTGGAGCCAGGATTTTGCGACGCGGGCGCCAAATGTTCACTGGAAAAAATAATTTTATTACGAATTTATAGTAGTTTATGCAACTGTTGATAAGTGCAACCTTAAAACGCGAAGCCGCGTGGCATGTTGGTTATTTAGGTACCTCGGGCAAAGATACTTCCATTTCCAATCACAGTTCGAATATACTTTACAGTATTTTCATCCTTCTGTAAACATGTCTTAGCGATGATTTCGGCAGCCATAGGATCAGCAACATCTGATGGACAGTGACACAATTATTATCTTAACTCTTTTATTTGAACTCCGTTTTGTATATACAAAGAATAACCCGTTGTGAGGCTGTCTAGCAGCGAGAATTTAAATAAACCTCAGACTGACGCCTAGAAAAGCTATATCTAATGCAAAAATAGCGTATATCAGTTTGACTTGCTCAACAACTTAAGCTAAACTGAGTAGAATAACCTCGAGGACGTTGTCTCAATAGCACAAGTTGCCAATTTAAATAAAATTAAATAAAGGGATGAAGACGTGATTTGTGTGTGTGTGTGTGTGTGTATGCGTGTGTGGGTGTGTGTGTTAGAATTACATTATGAATTAGAATTACCTACAGTAAGACCACCACACTGCCGAGCCGAAAAAAATATACTATGAAAAACTTAAGGAAATAGATCCATTACATCGATCATAATAGGTAGCTCAAATAGAAAGCCCTTGTTGAAACGAGATTCAATTCTCAAGATTCGCTTAATCTCTGTAAGTCACATTTTTTGTTGCAATGCTCGGTCCAGTTTGATGTCAATGTCCACGAGTAAGATTTGACAGTAAGATTTGACAGACCAGTTTTGACATTTGAAGGTTAACAACTAGTACAGGTGCAGTGCATAAAGTTTTTCCATGAGATTTCGTTGAATTTTATCTTGTTACCAACTTTAGTGACATGTTATTATAGTCGCGTGTATACAATGCAGTTGTCAGATTAAATTGTTTTGCAAATAAGAATAGGCTCTGTCTACCCCGTAAGGGATGAAGACGTGATTTGTGCGCGTGCGTGCGTAAATAAGAACCTTATTCAAATGTTGTTCAAGTTGAAAACCGCTTGGGATTCAACGAAATCTCAGAAAATAATTTTGCATTACATGTAAAATCATGTCATTGTGGTTTGTTTATTTAAACCTTGATGGCAAAGCTGATAATTCTATCGAACTTGAATTATGTATGTATGTTGGATTTCAACGTTGAGACAGCTTTCCGAACTCGATTGCTTGTATTATCCACCTACATTATAATGTTTATACTCTTTATTTAAACGACCGATCAAACGTCGCAAACTGCTACTTGCATAGCATTTATTTCGTTTTCTTTTCGCATTAGACAAGGGTTGTCAATCGTACCAAATAGGTAAGTAGCAGAAAGCTACTATTAAATAACGACAGCGTAGAAAAAAAATATTTTTATGCCTTTACAAGTAATAATTTTTCATTTTCAGCGAATGTACCGTGCGTACCATTATACCAAAATTTAATCAGTTGTCGATTCGGTACGTACGGAGCCCTCAATGCACGAATCCAACACTTTGGCGACTTTTTAAAAGCGTCGTTCGATGAAAAGACAGGTCTCAATACCCTTAATCTTGTACCTTTTTTTGTGAAGCAAAAAAACGAAGCATGGACAGCTTGTAAACATACATTATCTTATCGTAACAAAATAAAGATTAAAAAAAAAAAAAAAATCTTATCGTAACAACCACGTGTGTGGCCAAGAGCGGTAGCCGTATCGTTTTTGTTACTGTTGCTGTCAACAAACTTCCATAGTGTCCAAAAAACACCGGCGGCCGCGCCTCCAGATCAATTAATCACTGTAGGTTTTAAAAACAAAAAACGTACACATACACATACAATCAGCCTCGCCTCTGGTTCTGTCTTTGACCTATTAACCTACTAATATTATTAAGTGCGGAAGTTTGTGAGCATATTATTATCTATCAGTTTGCGGCCTTTTTTTACTCTTTTACGTTAAAACGAGACAGATTTGGATATATAGAAATATTTGTAGACCCTATTTTTATCCCAATATTCTCACGGGAGCGGGATTTATGCTAGCACAATCTGGATATCTTAAGTACCAACAACATCAAAACTATCAAGATTGTTTGTTCACGGTATACTTTTAGCTAACGCTAATGGTTTTACAACCCCACTTGAAGTTAACAATTGAACAATAGACGTCGGTTTTAAGTACTTTTCGTCATTTTAAATGAAACAAACCATACTAAGCCCAGCGACATGTAGTTGCACAAACATTCTTCACGTATGAATAAATACAATGGAATTTTCTTCGATTTTTTATGGAATTAGTGTAAAAACCGTTATTTAATCATATCCGTAATTTCAACTTATCTGATAGTCCAGGCGAACGGAGCTGTGGGTTTTTATTAGTAATAACTAAATAAATAAATTAAATTAATTAAATTAGTAATAATAAGATAAATCTATCACATTAGTACTTAATAGTACTTATCCATTAAAAAAATATTGTAGAAAATATACTTACTAAGATATAACGTGTTTATTATCCATATTGTGGAAAGGCCCCCGTTCTCTAATGCTTTTCGTCCTATATTTTGCAATCCACTCATACGCTCTGTATACAAAAAAATAATTTTATTATACAAGTATGAAAATAAAACATAATAAATGGAGTAGCAGCCAGAGGCTCCGAAGAAAACCCAGAAGCTCTAAAATGAATTTAAATTCAAAATTCAAATGTCTTTATTGCGGTTATGGCTAATATGGTTGATAAAGATCTGTACATAGATAAGCGCCATATCCTTGCCTGCTGGAGACGTACAATGTCCTGCACACTAATTCTAACATAATAAGATTAGAAATAAAATAGCACAACATAATTCCATTTAAGTGCATGATGTCGAATTCAATAAAATAACACAAAATAATAAAATAAAAATAATTTAATTTAATTATAAATAATTACAAAAAGTAATCCTAAATTAAGTGACAACCGCTTGATGTTAGAGACGAAAGCAAAGTCTTTCATTAATTAGGTACGCGCTAAGTACACGTGCGTCACGTCAGGCACAGCCTCAATACTAGGTCGGATGAAATACGCGCCGACTCGGCGGCCTCCTTCATAGCGATACGTAATACACAATGAAATGACATAAAGCATTACGTACTGTATGCCTATCTTTTCTTACTCTAGTTGTCTATTTTATGTACTATAATTTGCCATTGTCACGGCACAGTCAGGAACAGGTGCATGTAGAAAAATACATAGTTTTCGTATTCTTATTTTTATTATTTGACTTTTTTTTTTGTTGTTTATTATAATTCTATGAATTGTTCAGCGATGCTATAACAACATTATTAACTTAACTACTATCTAAATACAACAAATTGTGATAAAATTATAAACAAAAAGGTTGCCCTAAATCGCAGCCCGGTGGCATGGTCGACCGAGCTGAATGAAGCTGTTTTTTTTTGACTATCTTAATTTTGGACAGAGTACCTATGACTATTATATATTATTCTAATACTGGTGTTAATAAACTGTAGTGTTACCTAACACCTAAATCGTATCTGAAATGCATCTGTATGCGTTTATCTGGGATCAAGCAGCCTCAGTTATTTTTTGACAACGTATACTGGCCCTAGTCCAATCACTTTAAAAACATCTTTCATTGGCCTATTCATTATGAACTTGACCGAGTTAGATTAACATAAATATGCACAGATTAACATTGAACTAGTGTTACATCAAAAGGGTCAATGTAAAACAACCTGTTCAACGGAAACTTGGTAGTTTCGACACAAGCCTGACATCACCAACGGCACGAGCAACAATTAATTCATGCGTTAATAGTTTTTGTAACTACATTTGTGTCCGAATATATCCTACTAATATTATAAACGCGAAAGTTTTTAAGTATGGATGGATGGATGTTTGTTATTCTTTCACGCCCAACGGCTGGACAGATTTGAATGAAAATTAGAACATAAATAGATTATAGTCTGGAATAACAAATAGGCTTCTTTTTATCTCGGAAAATTGTGTAATTCCTGCGGGATAGCGATAAACGAATTCTATGCAGACAAAGTGGCGAGCAACAGCTAGTGTATGTATAACTCTTTATTGTACATAAAATACAAGAAAAAGATGATTACAGGACAACACAAATGCACAAAGGCGAACTTATCCATTATCCATAAAAGGGAACTCTTCTAGTTAACCTTTGCTCGATTGACAGGACATAAGTTAAGCAAGAGCACACAGAAAAAGTAAAAGAACCGATTGAAACCTAAAATAATCCTAAATGCCTAAATTTTAAATAATGTAAAAGATATAATAATAAACTACACATAATAGATAAATACAATAAACTAATACACAATGAATAAAATATACTACATAATATTACATACACACACAAGTTACCAAACACATCACATTCATTTAAGAGGATCCATCGAGCCAATACGCCTTCAAGCGAACTAACTTTTTAAAACTGCCGTGGGAGATGTATTCATATAAATGAAAAGCTTGAGAAAAAGCCCTGTTGTAGGTGTAATAGTAAATAGAACTGCTATAGAATTTAAGTCATTTTCTAATTTGGAACTTCCAATTTTCTATTAGCACACATTATTACCCACACATATACAACACAGGTCTTTTTCTTAAGTTTTTTACCTATTCTGTTTACCGACCAATGATTGCTAATTTGCTATCTTCATTTTTGCGTTGTACCTATGCTGTGCACGTAATGTATTGTAGCTTTCACCATTTGCTCTTAAGGGATAAGTTCGCTTTTTCTGCACGCATCTGACATAATATTTGTCAATTTTTCTTTTTTCTTTCTCTGTACAAAAAAGTGTTTTATGCATTCTAACATGAAAGCTACCTACTTATTTTCCAAATGTCAAGTCTCTAGTACAAAATAACCAAGGGCTTGCAGACAAATTTGCGAGAGTCCTTAAACCACCTTAATCCGGCTCTGTCGCATAGTTCTTTCTCAATGGACGTCTTAATAACTGTCTGCGTGCCAAGTTTCAGCGAAATCGTTTTGTGGTTTGAGCTGTGTGTTGATAGATCAGTCAGTCAATAACGATTGCCTTTTATTTATGTACATAAGGATGATTCCTTCCGTGCTGGTCTGGGCGCAAAGGAAAAATATAAAATGTACCAGTTGCTTCTCGTCCCGCGCAGATTGTAAAAGCCCATCGAGGGAATGAGCGAAATTCTTGGGAATTATGTTATAGGCAAAAACGGCGATGCGGTTACCCATCACTATTTTGATTCCCCTTTCCACTACAACCATGCTAAACGTAGCCTTTAGGTCTAATTACCCTGAGGTAATTACATACACATACATACACAGCCTGACCCTGAGCTCTGTCTACCCCGTAAGGGATATAGACGTGATTATTATGTGTATGAGTGTATAAGGATGATCAGTTAAAGATTAAGCATAAATACACTACAATATTTATGGCAATCACCTAGCTACTAGCCTTATACAAACCCTAGGGTTTTAGGGTAGTAGTACCTACTAGCACTACTAGAGAAACCATTTTTAGATTAAGAGGAGTTATTATCTATTCCACTTGTTCGGCCGTCACCGATTTTGTGGCTAGCCTTCGGTCATTCAAAGTCCACTCCTGTCTAACGCCTTGAGCTGTGAAATCACGTAGGCACACTATCTACTAAAGCTCTTAAATCTTACATGGAGCACAAATTATAAAATTATTTTTTGTTCGAATACATACTACTACTATCGGCATTTTGCGTTCAATCATTGGACATTGGTCCACAGTTTTTCTCAGTTTTGCATGCAATGTTACGTTATCTGTGGATGCACTTTCTAATCGCACCGCTGATGCTTGCATACCGACCATTACCACAAGGAAATCATCGACGCCCTCAAAAATATTATAATAACATCATATAAGCAAAACAGCTACAAAGCAAAAAGAAGGGCTAAGCATGAAGACGAAGTGAAAATCAAACTGGAATGCAGTATTTATCACTCTTGGTAGTATTATCTTAATTATCATTGTAATGTTTTCATTTACCTAGCAGATCAGTTTTTAGGTTTTTTTTGCAACAGTCGCTTACGACATAGTACACACAAACTGGAGAACTACTACCACGACCTTACTTTTATTTTTAATGTGTATTTTTAATTTTATTTACACTGGGTACTGTTTTTAATTAATTATATGAAATTTTTAAAAACCAACTTTAAGTTAAGTTCGAAAAAAAATCTCGCTTGCTTTCTTTGTGGTTTTTTTTTCAGTTTTGTTGAAATAAGTTCCTAGTTATTATGCATTTTTGGAGAATTAAGAAAACGGCATATTTATCTGCAAGACAACTTTTTTTAGTTTTAAGGCATTTTAGTTAAAAAAAAATGCCGTTTTTCGTTTCGCATTTTTAAATTTGGACCGATAATTGTTGTTTTTATATTTATAAATAAACAGTGTTTAATCGTTTTTATGAATCAGAAAAAAATGAAATTTAAATTTACACATTTTTAATACATTTTCTAAATTGCATTTTTGACTTATTTTGAAAAGATCTTAAAAAAATGAAAACTCAAAAATGGTTCACTTTTGCATAATGCATATAGGAGTTAATTATCGAAAATATTCACCCCTATCACCTCTTAACGTCGAATTACCAATAACCCTGTTTAAACAAATTGTTGCAAGCAGCCACTTCTTGAATAATAATATGCTAAAGAAAATACAGGCCTTACACTTACACTTACCAGATTGGTGGAAAAGCAAGGCAGGGTATTTAAGTAGCCCCGGGGCATAAAGCGGAAAGAAAGGGATGGAACGCTAGCTTGTGTTGCCAGACTGAAACATTCATCCAAGCCTCGTTAATGTGTAATGGACAGTAAAAGAAAACTAAACGAGATCTCACAGTAAACAAAAGTTCTGCGAACTGCAGTGAGGCTGGTTTAAACCACGTCCAACCACGCAACGCACACGCTAAGGCGTACAAACTTGACTTTTTATTTTGTGTGTAAACGACCACTTGGATAGACAGCAAAACAGAACAAATATTTTTTTTGTTTTACGCAGTTGGTACCTGCAATTAGTGGCAGCCCTTATTAAAACAACCTATATTGCCTGTTTTTTGCAATTCAAAAATAACATGTGCCACCACTGTCGAAAGTTAACGACAAATTAAATTTAGTACAGATTTTTGTGAGTTATCTTTATCTTATAAAATGTGTAAATATTAATTTGAATCTCATATATATTTTTGGTACTCTAATTTAAAAATGATTTATGGTCAGCATAAATATAAGTTAGTTTTATAAACCCTTAAATTTGCTTGAATATGATAATCGTATATTTCTTAAAATTTAACATGGCCAAACGTCTTGTATCCAGACCACAAACATTGTCGATAGTTTCGAGTACACCACTAAACATTAAAAGCTGATTTATCATTATTTGAGAATTTGACATTTGCACTTGTCATTTTTGTAACTGATATGAAAGAATAGATTTTAACTTGATGAAATAATAGGTAATCAGATAATCACAGAGTACGCTTAAATTACTCGAAGAAGATTAGGTATAACATACGTAACTAATTTCAGTTTGCGCCTTGTCCTATGGTTAGAGCGAGAGACATGAAAAAACAAAAATGAAACAATGAATTTTGTTCTTTTAAGGTGGCCAGTTTCACGCCCTATGGTGGTTTACAACGTTACAACTTAACGGACAGATTTACAAAATAACTTTACTAACCTTCATCGCTTCCACTGATCAAATATGTGTGTCCGAGGACCGGACACGATTTAATACCGGACGGTATATTTTTTGCGATCTTATACAATCCTCGCCTTTGAGATCTATAGTACCAAATCCATGTCAACAAAGAAATAAAAAACAGTTGCCAAATCATTGTGTCACTAACAATTGCACTCAAATTTAAAGAGTTTAAGATTTTCAATGTTACATAAAACTACCGCAAAAATATACGAAAATTTATTAAATAGAAAATCTAGATATTGATCGTGGCATCTGGATCCAGCTCCAAAGTAATACAATACGTAATGGCGTTGACGAACTCTTTTCAAACTTTAGGTTGACCTTTACATTTTCATGAAACAACGTTTACAGGTTTTACAACATTGGTTTTGCTTTAGCATGTTAAATTGTTGAGTATGTTAAATATTTCTAGTTTACAATACATTTTGCTACAGGAGGTTGCTTTCATGATAGCTATTAAATTTCATTCCTATTATTATTATTTTTATTCCGAGAGTTTTCCACGTCTTGAGTGACTGTGCCCGGTACAGGAATGTTTGTATGTGGCTTGATTAATTATGGTTTAAGATAATTATTTTTTCTTTGAAATATTATGTAGGGTACGAGTATGTGAAAATTGTATGTTATCAAAAATGTGTGAACAACCGGACATGTAGTAAGACGATCATGATGATATTGAGCTTGCTATGAAAGAAATAGGGCATTACTGCAGAGGCCGGGAAATAGCAATTCGTGAATGAGTATACAGTTTGACGCACAAGGCGTAGCTGAGTCCGTCAGTAAATACGAATCCACGAAATGCCGTTTCCGCCGAGGCACGTGTAGTGCTTTTTTCCAATAATGCGAGTAAATTAAAAAAAAATCAAATATTCCACTACCTTGAAATTGAACAAAATCGACGGCAAATGTTTTGCTCTAAAAGCAGTACTTGTGATTTCTCCATTTTTATTACCATTTTTTCACAGAGAAAAAAAATCTATTTAAGACACTTAAACATGGTGGTTTCATAATAATTGTACGAGCATTTGGCTGTTTGCAGTGAATGTTCGTAGTCAAAACATTTTTTTTTTTTTAAATAAATACTGTCAAATAATGGTTTTACATTCAGTTTCCGGCCGCTGAACTGTAAATGACTTTAACTTTTTAAATTTGCGTTAGCCTGTAACGAGGTACTTCGTGTAGGTTTTATTTTTGCTACAGTAAGGCATTCATTTCCGAGCATACATACATATATACATCACGTCTTTATCCCTTGAGGGGTAGACAGAACCTAAGGAAACAAAACCTTAAGGCCACGTTTAGCATGTTTAAGGGCGTATAGCTGGAAAGGGAAATCAAAATCCGAGCAGAGTTAGTGGAGAAAAAAGAAATATACTGATAAAATCGTGACGGCCTCCTGATTAAGTCACACTTTAAAAAATGTCATTGTTAACAATGAATATTTTAAGTTTAAGATAATACTAATTCTTGTCTTCTTGTGTTGTTATGTGGATTGTGTTTCTCAACAGTAACACAAACATGCATGTAACGACTGCTAAGTTCATGAGCACTGATCTCAGTAACTATTTTGCGTCGATCGATGACCGTTTTGTAATATGACGTTCTAACTGCTCGTTCTAAAAAGAGACGGCTAGTCTATCTCGTGCGCGACACAGCTCGCGCGCGCTCTCGCGCTATCTGCGCGGCTACCTACGGGTTCAATAAACATCACAGACGATGTAGCGCAGGAATTCTGCATGTATTTTTAGGCTAGGTGCCAGTCTTAATAGGTCCTAAGTTTTGGTGTTTTTGTGCGTAGTGTGCGTGATGTGGATGGGGCTCTTAGATTCTTTAACTTGATTGAAAATAGTTAAAGATTAATTTTAAATTAATCTTCCTGATAAACTCGGCATTTCCTTTCATTGAGATTTTATGTTAATAAAACAAACAGGTATTATTTATTAGAGGAAGATACAGTCAAGGGCATAAATAGTTTGTTAGCAGTACAATCCAAGTGCCTTTACCTTTTTATTTTCCTTCTATGTTTGTCTATTCCGTGACGTCTAAGCGAGAGTACATACACGCAATTCGAACCTTAACATTTTTTTATTTAATTTATCAGGTTAAGGGCCCAGAATAGACCAGGAATTATCCGTGAACCCCGTAAAGTTTCGGTATAAATACTCATATAAAAAGACTAATAATAGTGAATTCCAAAAGTGACCTATCCCAAAGAAAAAGTCCGTTTATTGTTCTGTCAAGCTTGAAGTTCGTTGAAATTTGAATTGGGTGATTTTCATTTTCGATTTTTATGCAAAAGGCTTCGAATAATTCACTAGCATTAATAGAAAAATTAACCGGCCGTGAAACTATTCTACTTGGCAGTTTGCAGTGAAAACGTACCTCCAACATGAGGAGTTGTGGGACTGTATCGAAAATCCCGACCCGTCGGCAAAAATAGACGAAAAACGTGACATCACAGCAAGTAAGCTTGCAGCGGCATTTAACGATTCCGGGCTGACACGCCAAGTTGGTCTGCTGCGTGACTTGTGTAATACCTCGCTCAGTGGATGTCAAAATATAGAAGAATACGCGAGGAAGTTAATGTCAACAGCTCACAAGCTTCGGAACATTGGCTTCAAAGTGGACGACGAGTGGCTCGGTACTCTCTGTTCTGCCCGAGTCTTATCAGCCAATGATTATAGCTATTGAAAGCTCAGGCACGAAGATATCAGCAAATTCTGTGAAAGCAAAAATATTAAAAGATGTCAGAAATTCAGAAAACAACACAACAGCATTTGCAGTTAACAAGAGGAATTTTCGTTATAATGAAAAGAGGCACTACAAGGGTCCAAGATGCTGCTCTTGTAACAAATATGGATACAAGAACCCTGACTGTAAATCTAAACCTAAAACCAACGTGCAGAACCCAACCTCTTCTTACGCTGCTGTGTTTGTGGCATCGTCTTGTTATGATGACGCCTGGTACATAGACTCCGGCGCCTCTGCTCACATGACGAACAGCAAGAATCTCTTTCTAATGGAAACGTCTCCGGTAATAAAGAATATTAGAGTTGCCGACAATAAGATACTATCCGTGCAAAGCACGGGGCAAATAAGCTTAGATGTATTTGATGGAAAAGGCCAGAAAAATAAGATTCTGTTCAAAAATGTCTTATACCACTTGTTGACGTTTCTCACTAGATAACTTTTTACCCAATTTTTCGCAATCCCACGGATGCCACAGATTTCACACTTTTGCAGAAGATTATGGGGAACAAAATCAAAAGCTTTGCTCATATCAAAAAAACTGCCTTAGTTGGTAACTTGTTATCTATGTTGTTGTTTATTTCTTTGACTAGATAAAAGGCTGCTAATGTGTTAGATTTTCCCATTTGTAAACCGCTCTGATGTGTTGCTAATATATTTTATTTATTTAAAAATCCGATAATTCTATTTTGCATTCATTTTTCAATTGCTTTTGAAAGATTGGTATTATTTAAATGGGTCTGTGATTGTACATTTTAACTGTCTCATTTTTAACCGACTTCAAAAATAGGAGGAGGTTTCCTTATTATTTGTGTATATTTTTGATATCAGTTATTTTATTAGATATAATTATTAGCATTTATCAGGCTTAAGTATTAGTATTTTTTCCTGCAATTTCATTTGGATCACTAATTATGTTATTGTTTTGAACAATTTTTGTTGTTCAGGTTTATTTCCTGTGTGGTCTTTAAATATGTCCCGCGTCGCCCTCCATAATACGTTTTTGATGAACTATCATACTTAACATTTTAATATCTTCGAGTATTCACGATTGATCTTTTTTCAGATTTATCACGAGATGTATAATATCTAAATCTTAATTTCCGTTTTGTGTGCGATGATTTTTTAATACCTTTACTTAACCATGTGGGCTGTAAAGTTTATTTTTATTATTATGATTTTAAATGGGAATCACAGGTTATACAAAAGGGTCAGCGTACCGTGAAAACAGTTAAAAGCTGCTTCAAGATCTGATTAATTGTACACATCATTCCAGGATAGATTAAACATTCTTGAAATTTCATTATAACTTCTTTGCTGTAATCATGTTTTTGACTAATTTGTATGGATTATGTGGTATTTTGTTTTTAATGGGAATTTTGAGAAGTGGACCCGTTTTATGATCTGACAAGCCCAAGGAATGCAATTCCCCTGTTGTTTCTGGTACGTTACTTTACTATTTGGTCTAGGCAAGCATTCTATATAATCCGCTCATTTAAATGAAATAAAATAAAATTACTATTTTACAGGATTCTGTGGTACTCTAATGCTGGTTTCGATTCTTTAAGTAGGTATATTAATATTGAAGTCGTTGGTAATTATTATAAATATATTTTTTTGTTTTTAACTCATAGTTTATAAAATAAAATTACTAGTTAGTTAAGAAAAATTTCAAAGTAATTATTAAAAAAAAAACGATGTTTGCGTACTGCATCAATACCATACCTTATACTTACAGACGAACGAGACGATGCAAGCGATGTGGAGTGCCTTTTTTATAGGTACTATGTAAAGCCGTGGTAGCCCAGTGGTTTGACCTGAGGCCTCTCAAGCAGAGGGTCGTGGTTTCGAATCCCGGGCGCGAACCTCTGAGTTTTTCGGAATTTATGTGCGAAATTACATTTGAAATTTGTCATGAACTTTTCGCTGAAGGAAAACATCGTGAGAAAACCCGCACACATCTGTAAAGCAATTCAATGGTGTGTGTGAAGTTCTCAATACGCACTGGGCCCGGGTGGGAACTTGTAGCCCAAGCTCTCCAATTCTACTGAAGGAGCCCTAATGCCAAGAGGTACGCCGAATGGGGGTCATTGCGTGTGAATTTGCCGCTAGAGGCGCTTGTGTCGCGTGAGGTCCAATAACATTCACTTTTCACTGGTTTTGGCGGTCTTCGTGACATAAATTATAATTTCTATCATTTACCTGTTGAAAAGTGATCTCCTTCATGAAATTATCGCAAATATAAGGATTATTTGGCGATGAATGTAAACGCTTTGTAATTATTATTAAAGGTTCTTATATTCGACGTCGGTGTCAAGTAAAAGATACACACATACATACATACATGCACAAATCACGTCTTTATCCCTTACGGGGTAGACAGAACCTAAGGTAACAGGTACCTACCCATTATTTTCGCCCATTCTCTAAAAAAGAACACAGTAAAAGATAAAGGAGTAAAAAAAAACATTTATTAACTTTATACATTTATTACTTTATTTAGTGATACGCCCCGGCTTCACACGGGTGTAATAATAAAAGAGAACCCAGTATTTAATTGTATTACTACCTATATTAATGTTTAACTATAACCGTTGCGTAAAAACATAATAATATTTAATTTTCTAAAATTCGTCGCGTGGTTCAGGTGAATAGTGGACGCGGAAAGTAAAGACAATCAATCAGTTATTTCGACATTCCAGTCTAATACTATAGTTATCAACATGCCTCATTATAATATCAAAAGTAACTCGTAATGGTTCTTTTATCTGTTGGGGGTCAAGACTCGCAGGCGGCAGCAGCCGATATCGCCGCAGCATCGTGGCCAGCGCCGTTTTTATAGACATCATCGCGTATGAACCACCTGGAACACGGACATGGGTGTGTAACGAAGTGTGTGACGGCAAATTTAATGATAATATTTTCATTCGACATATTCTCGGGAGAAAAGAAATCAGGTCACTTTTCATACAAGTTTCTATGGGAAGTGCTCCGGTTTTTTGGCATCGCAACAAATTATATTTCAACACTTAGTTTGTCCAATACGTGTTTGAGCCAACACGAGCTTTGCCCAACACGCATTTCGTCCAACTCGTGTTTGGGACAACATAAGCCACGCCCAATACGCATTTGGTTCAACATGAGCTTCGCCTAACACTCATTTTGTTCAACACGTGTTTTGGTCCAACACGAGTTTCACCCGTCTTTTATTTTGTCCAAGACGTGCCAACACGAGCTTTGGCCAACACGCATTGCGTCCATATCGCATTTCCTCCAACGCTCGTTTCGCCAAACAGTCTTTCGTCGAACATGCAAGAGTTCTTACAATGTGGAGGTGAAAGAACTGGTTGAACACCATACATATTTCTTATATAAATTTAGGACAGTCGCCATCTATCAGGTCAATGTATCAGAGCGGCCAAGGTGGTCAAAAATGTCGGCATATGCTTTCTATTTATAAGGGTACTAAAAACGGTTCGCATAGGTACGATGCCTCACTGCGATTCCGTATCGTCACCGTTTTAAAAGCAGCGGTGTGACCGACCTTTATTCCAGTTTGTCTGTTTGTCTGCATATTTGCAAGCGCAACACAGGAAAATGGCTAAACGGATTTTGATGCAAACTTTACTAATCTGTTGAGAAAATCACCGGCCAGATTATAGGCTACTTTTTATCCCGGAAAATTGCATAGTTCCCGGGGGTAGCGATAAGCATGTCAAAGTTGGTAGCTGCCTAGAGTCGCAACGAAAATAAATATTGCTTCTGTATTAAGTATCATAGAGATGCACTTAGGAGGGATTTATCAAAATTTGTAAGTCCACTGAAAAGGGAGCCTATCTCCATAACTATAATTACTAGACTCTCGAAATTTCGTTCATACTTAGGGTATCATAACTGCTGAACATTAATTTCAAAACTTTACGAAATTTCCGCAAGATAGGTAGAAAAAAGGGATTTTATATTATAACTTCGAAATTTCCTTATCTCCGTAAATGTTATTTACTAATATTTTAAATTTGGCATAGCAGTAGGTAATTATGATAATTATCTGAAAACTGATTTCAGGATTTTGCAATTCCATTATGTCAACGATATTCAAGTTATGCTTACCAGGACAATTTCTCATTGAGTAGCTAAAAGGAATGTACTGAACTGGATGTCGCAGTGGACCCTCGAGGAAGCGTTCAGGTCGGAACTGCTCAGCGTCCTCGCCCCAGTACTTGGGGTTACGATGCATCCCATATAGGTTTATAATAACTGCCACATCATTTACAAGCGTTGTGCCATTTGCTGTAACAAGTCAGAATTATTTAATTATCTAATTACATCTTTTGTATTCCTGTATCTAGCACGCGGCCGCGTGAAACAGGGACTCATGTCGTATCGCTATTTTTTTAAGTATACTAAAATATCATTAAAAATTTGGACCTCTTTTTTGCTATCAGGTTAAGTTAACCACTTTTCCTGTGAGTATATTGTTACAATAATAAAAATGCTTACGTAGCTTGCAATCTTTGATTACTTCTCTAACGAAAACAGGAGCTGGTGGATACAGTCTTAAGGTTTCTTTGATAACGGCTTCCAAATATACAAGTTTTGGCAAATCTGCCTCTGTTATCGGTCGGTCGCTAGATCCAAATATATCCTCCAATCTGTAGCAAAGTATTTGTATTTCTAACTTTAATAATCAAACATTCAGAAAATGAAATATTAATGGGTAGAAAATGTAGAAACCTGAAATTTGATAATAAAAAAAAAGTATTTGCATCATTGCAATCCTAAAAAGACAATTTTATCTCCAAGGAGTATACTCTACTTTTCTCACCTTTTGCGAGACAGTAAAAACCAACTAGCTGGAAAAAGAATTTAGTTAAAACAAAACTAAAAGTAAACATTTATTTTTGAGAAATTAGTCCAGTTGTGTGAATGATACAGCAATATTTTTATTTGGAATCTTAGCTTAATATTACAGCGTCAGCGAACACTCTTTATTTAAAATTTGTTGGCTTTTGTTTTATTTGAAATTTGTTTCATCCGTTCGAAAATCGAACGCCGCTTCGCCGTCTCGATTTTCGGAGCCGTGCGATTTTTACGACATTGGACTTTAAGTGATAACAGTATGAACTATGAAAAGTGAGAATCATGTTCATATTACTAACTTACGGGTTATAATGAATTTCAGTACCTACAAAATTATTACCCGGTTAAAGCCAAGGGCTATAATGACTTACTTTGAGTAAGGTTTACATGATATATAATTCATTAGCCATTGTCGAGCAGGTGGTGGGAAAAATTACTTACTCTTGGTACACTTTTTCTTGCACTTCCGGATACCTAGATAACAAAACCGCGGTGTAACCAATGGCGATAGACGAAGTGTCGCTCCCAGCTACCATAATGACTACAATCTCTTCCCGAAGTTCTATATCTGTATAGCCGTTTTCTTTACCAGAGGACTCTATGAGCATATCGAGAAAGGACTTATTTCTTACGGAATCTATAAAAGAAACAAAGTATAAAATTTTGGCACACTTGTCAATTATACGATATTTGCTTTCGCTGACATGTAGGATTAAGTCCCCTCTATGATGCAGGTCAGTGTGATTCATAAAAAATATAGAAATGGTTTTTTTTTGTTTTTGACTCCTTACCGTTTGTAGATTTTAGCGCTGCTAACTCTTTTCGCTTGAGTTTAATGAGCTGTAAAATAGTTTGTTTATTAAATATAAAAATTCCTCAATTACAATTTGTACGAATATTTTAACTCCTTAAACGACCAACAATATTTAAAAAACCTAAACTCTATCGATGACCCTTGCGTGCGTTTTTGACACTTTACAACAAGGATAAAATAAACTAGTAATAATAGTACTTTCATGCTTATCTGGGAGCAAAGGAAGAACATAGAATGTACCAGTTGCTTCTCGTCCCACGCAGATGGTAAAAACCTATCGCGGGAATGGGCGAAATTCTTAGGAATCATGTTACAGGCGATATGGCTAGCAATACATCACTATTTTGATTCCTTTTTCCACCTATACGCCTACAATCATGCTACACCTGGCCTCTAGGCTTGTTACCTTTAGGCGTTGTCGGTAGACGTCACGGGGTACCGTATATAGACGTGATTTGTGTATGTGTGTATAAAATAAATCATTTTGACTACCCACGTCATCAATGACATCGTGCGCCATTTTTTTCCAATGATTTAATTCTTTACTCCACGGAGACAGTTCAAAGATGGGGTCCCAATATAACCACGGACTAACCACTCGCAACGCTAAAAGTCTGGTCACCTGTGTTAACGCTTGTAAGAATGGATGACCCATATCATTTTGGGTGTTTAATTTAATACCTAAACTGTTCTCTGAAAATGAAAGTTTTAAAAAGCTTTAATGATGAGGCTTACAAAAATTATAATTAAAAAGCGATAAAAAATAGTATTACTGCCAATTGAGTCAAAACTATAGGTATTTAAATATTTCCACAAAGAAACTTCGCCTTTCCCAGCATGCTGCTCCAGTAGTTTCACCATGATCATGGCGTGCTCCACAAATGAGCTCATAAAACCTTGGAGGTTCTTCGTACTGAAGACCGGAACGAGAACTTTGCGCCGAGGCCGCCAAATTTTCACTGTATTAATAAAAAAATATTGAATTGTTAGTTTCACAACAACAAAAAAAATGTTTGATGCTGTTTCAATGATAGATAGAAAAGTTTTTTTTTTTTTTTTTTTTATATAAATAGGAAGGCAAACGAGCAAGTGGGTCACCTGATGGTAAGTGATCACCACTGCCCATAGACACCTGCAACCCCGGAGGGATTGCAGATGCGTTGCCAACCTAGAGGACTAAGATGAAATGCCTCTTGTGCCCGTAATTTGCTCAGACTTATGGCAATAAAGTTTAAAATGTAGAGTTAAGTTCAATACTTGCCGTTATTTTTTAAATGCTATTGATGTGTATGTTAAATGTTAGGAACTGAAAATTCAGGGTAAGATCTACTCGCACTTATATATTTTTCTGACCTTTATTGAATTAAATTTCTAAATGAAAATTAGAACACATAGAAAAATCCGAAGAGTAACCTATGGCCGGAATCGAACCCGGATCCTCGTCATTCTGTGACGCGTGCTATACCCCTACACCACCCATAGTAGGTGGGTAAGCCTTCGAAATTTTCTATCTGTTACTAACTGTCACGTGACCTTGTTACTATGCGAATTTTTGTCGCTAAGCGTCATCTGCTTGAATGATGTGTCTGTACGACACAATTACAAATTCCCGTGGAACATATCAACTGCTCACCAGGGACGAGAGAAGGCGCTGTTTTTCAAATGATAGGTACTATCAAATGAATCAAGAATCTTTACTTCTTGATTTTTTATGTTTACTTTTACGGTTATACCGTTACAAATTATATTTTTTTTATTGAATTGTTTTTCCGCTTTTGTTAACGGTACTAACCTGAAGCAAATATGCTGCCGTTACCCGTAAAACTGCGCAGAATTCTCATTGTGGTATCGTCTTTGTCTAGACATTGCTTCAAAATCACTTCTGCTATGACAGGATCACATACTGCTGTTAGATAATGTTAATTTTTTACATGTCATGTTCAGAATGATGAGTAGAAAAAGAGGAATTTAATTGAAAAAGGAATGGCATTAAGAGGGAAATCCTTATGGTTTGTTAGTGAAACATCTGGATTAAAAAAATACCCCGCAGCAAACTTGAGGAAAGCGGTTTTAGCCAAATCTTACGAAATTTTAATTATGATGTAGATTCAAGGTGTCCTAGACACTTTTTTGTACGGGTTTGACTCTTTAAGAATTCATCTATTCATTATTTCGTACATTCAACATCCAATCTCACAAATTTACAAACTTTACCGTTATAATAATATAGTTTTAAGAATATTCTTTTGATGTCTCACACCGTTGATGCGCCGAAAGTTATTACGTTTTTAAGTGTATAATTACGAAAGCCAATTTATATTTCAAGCTTTTTGGTAACAATAACATTATTATTGTAGACATTACAAACCAATCTGACCACTGAATGTGGCTCGAATTTCACTTTCAAGACTTGATCCAAACGAAAATACGAAAAAAGTATATTAGAAAAACATGCCTAAATTATGTCTCAAGTTCTTCATGCTCTGTTTTGTTAATTTCTCATACATTTATAGGTTAAAGTACTTACTAACGTACAATCTGTTCGCCATCCATGCAGTTTGGATACCATCTGCTTTAATCGATTCTTCTCCCAATTTTTTGAAGAAATTCATTCGTTCTGAAAATGGCAAATTTTTGTTTGTTATCGGTTTAATCGTCATTTTTAATATCAAATGAATATAAAATTTGATATGCGTGTTACCCGTTTATTTCGCAACATATCATAAATTTAAAAAGTCACACTGTAATTGTGGTTCATAATCAAACTCTGGAATGACGGGGGCAAAAATGTACCAGCTGTAGTGATTAGATAAAAATCGGCTAAGTTTATTGACATCGATAAAAAGCAATTTTTAACCGCCAGTAGCCATTAGTTATAGGCTAATTTTAAATAATTTGAATTAACTGCGAACCTCTTTAATTTGCTCCTACTTATCGCGACTATAAACAACCTATATCTGGCGTTGAGTGTGTCCAGTCACTTTTGAATTGAAATCATTGAAATTACATTGAATAATTCATCCAGTACAACATTGTACAACAAATGGATATTTTCACCCGATTAGAGCCTGAAAACGTGGAAAAAATGTTGATCGTATATTAAGAAGACGCAGTGTAGGTAGGCCTCCAACAAGATGGAGCGACGACCTGGTGAGGGTAGCGGGAACGCATTGGATGCGGATGGCGCAGGGCCGATCTGTTTGGCGAGCCGCGGGGGAGGCCTATGTTCAGCAGTGGACGTCTTTCGGCTGACATGATGATATTATAGAATAGAATAGAATATTTATTTGCATTAAGTGTGATATTAACAACACATATTGTATAAAATATGAAAAAAGTTAATTTAAGAGAAAGTTCATTTTATATAAGTTGTTTTCTTCTAAAACCACACAATGGTTATAAATCATTTTGGTCCCCTTGTTCCCTGCAGATAACTATGGCCAGATAACTGGATATCTTTGAATATTTTATTTTTTTCACGGATAATTGTGCTTTTTACAGTTATCTCTAAGGATTTTATATTCTTCATTGATAACTGTGTTTTTTAACAGTTATATAATAAGGAAATCCCTTTAATTCTGAGAGGAGGCCTGTGCCCAGCAGTGGGACGCATATAGGTTGGAGATCCAGATTTATAAGGAAAATCTGTTCCTCTGAGATAACTATCTATGTATCTCTAAGGATTTTATTTTCCTCGCAGATAACTGCATTTTTTAAGTGTTATGGAAACTAGCTATCTCCCAGGAACAGATTTTCCTCTCTGATAACTACAAACTGAAAAATACAGTTATCTGTAACTTAGTATTTTACATTTACTTTTTGTACACATACTTTTTTACATTTAAAATTAAATATATCATATTTTATATGAAGTCTAGTGATAAACCTCAATTGCTTTCCAGCTTATGGCCACTTGCTGTGAGAACAAACCTTAAATGAGCTATTTAAATCTGATTTTAGCGTAACAGTTTAATACTGTCATTATTAAATTGAGCTTTAAATTAAATCAAATGTTCAACTCGATATGACGCAGCACTGGCAATATTAAGCTGATAGAGCCATAGATACTTAGAGGTACTAAAATAATTATAAAAGTTGGTCTGTTTATGTTGTACCAATTCGCTCTCGCTTGCTGATCATCAGTTTAGTTCGAACTAGAGCGAGTGAGATAAAATATATTGATACATTGAGATCTAAAATGACTTCGGTAGTGATCTAGTGAGCTATACCAACGGATACAGTTCATTTGAGTCACTAGCTTGCGAGCTACATCTCTAATTTGAGACTAACTAGAGCTCGACAAAAGTCACAGATATGGTCAGCAACCACGTCGATACCACTTTTTTGGTGGTCACAATGTGGCAGCTAAACTTCGTTAGTAAAAAAAACATACAGTCTGACAACCTCGTCCTTTTTTTAAGTATATAGATGATTCAAAATGGGTTTGTTTAATTTTTTATGATTTCACTTTGGTGTGGGTAGGTACCTATTGCTTACAAGTTACCATTAGTTTAGTTGGTTCTTTGAAAAGCACGTCACAGGTATGACTCTGATATGATTGGTCTATTTAAAAAAAACAAGTACCTATTCACAAAAAAACTTTAGGTAGTACTCGACTATGTTCTGTGTACCTATGTACGCTTACCATCAGGTGACTCACTTGCTCCTTTGCCTTCCTTATCGTCAAAAAAATTGTACTTACCTTCACTACTTCGTCCGAATAAATATGCATGTCCAACAACTGGATACGCTTTGAAGCCCAGTTTTGGCAACTCGTTGTACACTTTATATATTCTGCGCCTTTCCCATCTGTAGTATATCGACCACACGCATATCGCAACGAATAATAACTGCCATAGCATATTGGTAGTGACACTTGTTAGATAAAGTGATTTCAGAATAACACGTCTGTCTTAAGTGATTTTCAGAGACCTAGTAACAACTAGTAGAACCAGTAGTTTAGATTAAATAAAAATACAAAATAGAATTCGATGGAAAACTGCTTTAGGCAAAATTTTATAAACGTTGTGTTCGTGCGATGTTGCTAACTGGTACTGTAAATTAGTCTTTTTTTTCGGTTTTAAGTAAAACTTTAAAATTATTACTGTTGAAAAATAAAATTGCTAAGTGCCTATCAATGAATTGCTTCAAAAACTATATTTTACTTTGTAAATGTTTCAGGGTTCCACAGTAAAATTCCCCTTCCACGCTGGTCTGAGAGCAAAGGAAAAACATAGAATGTATCACTTGCTTCTCTTCCCGCGCAGATGGTAAAGCCCATTGAGGGAATCGGGGAAAATGGTAGGAATCATGTTATGAAAATGAAAATGAAAATTTATTTTTGCAAATAATAATAATAATAAAATGTTATAATAATATATATAATTTCGCCACGTCAGCTGCCTGCCTTGTACCTATTACAAACTTTTTGGAATTACCTTATTATTATCTAAGGTAATGCAAAAAAAAATGTAAACATACTAGCTTTTGCCCGCGACTTTGTCTGCGCAGAATCAAATTTTGCGCTAAAACTTCTTCCACTCTACCATCGAAAATGTACAAAAACCGCGCAAATGCGAGTCGTGATTACTGTAGCACGAAGGGTTTCGTACTACCTCATCGAAATAAACGCGTTTCTTATATTTCAATTATTTTTTATCTCGTCCTTATCCCGTGGGAAAACTAAAATCCCTTTATAGTGCACGTCTTTGATCCTCAAGGAGTATGTCTGCCTAATACCAAAGGATCTATATTAGCAAATCATTTACATACCTCTAGAATAATTCTCTTTTTTTGTTATCCCACGGGAATTTCGCAAAATTCACAAATCAGTTTTCAGATATCATTATTACATACTGGTTTGGCAAATTTGTATAGTCTAGTTATTATAGTCACGGAGATAGGACCATTTCAAAGTAATAGTAATCCCTTTACTCCCTATCCTGCGTGAATTTCGAAAAGTCCTGAAATTATATTTTTGCAGTTATGATTCCCTACTTGTATGCTAAATTTCAAGACTTTAATAATTATAGTTAGGTACGGAGATCGGGCTTCTTTACAGTGGACTCCGAGCAAACGGGCCAAGTTACGATTTTCTGAAAGACGCAACCATCACTATACGGAAAATTTTGTTTAGAGAAACACCTCACAGTCATTGCATTGATTCTAAAGAGATATCTGATTGAGCTAACTGTGTGATACAACGACGGCTAGGAGGGACTTTGTTTTATACCTACTATTACATAGTCAAATAATCTTTACAGATTATTGCGTTCCAGGCCTTAGTCTTCAACAACTTTCTGTAAAGTAAAAGTACAGGAGTAGAATAAAATTTCCATTTTCTTTATACCAACCTAACTGCACAAGGGACAGCTAAACCACGGCCTTGGTAACAGTCACTATTTGTCTATCGAAGGATATTTCATACAGCACTTGTCATCCACTATTTGACAAACGCCCCTTAAGATGAGTTTACGAGAAGGCGCTACTGTCGTGTAGGGTGCTAATCTATCTATTTATCTATACATATAATAAAATTATCGTAAACCACTTTGCTCCAATTTGATTGTTCTTTACTCCATGGAAACGGTTCATTGATAAAACCCCAGTAGGTATAACCACGGACTAAGCACTCGCAGCGACAAAATATTGGTCGTATCTTCGATAGCTTGCAAAAAGGGATGATGTCTTTGGGAGTTTACTTCAATACCTAAACTGTTATATGAAAAGTAAAATTTGAAAAACTGGTAGGTATACTTTTCCAGTGTTACAATTTTAACAGGAATAAGTAAACATTTTTTTTCGTTTACATGTAGGTATACAAAAAAGATAGTAAGTTTTTTGTATATTTTTCTGTTCATTTTGTTCGTTCGCTTGGCATATAATATATGCCAAACATATTATGTGATCATCTTATTTATGTACATACCATCGTATTGTTATTTTTTTGCATAGTGACCTACCCCGATCTGTCATGTGTTTGTCTGGTTTTTTAAGATTCAATAAACCTACATAATAATTTAAAAACCCCTTAAAGATCGCTTTAAGAGATAAGTCTGCCTTTGGAGAGCGTTTTTGTTATGATCTATGGTCTACCTACCTAACCTAAATATTACCTATCCACCGCTACTTCTAATACATATACAAGCACGCAACTTGTCGTCTTAGTTCAAGATATGATCAAGCGGGCTCGAATCTCGTAATAAGAGTTGTTATTAATATTTTTCATTCAATGAACATTAAGAAATGTGGGTGTCTGAAAATTATTTTTATGCCAAATTTCTCAAAAAAAGTGTTAAAGCATTTGAATACCATTATTATATAACTAGAATGACAGAGAAATGAAAAATGAAAAAAAAAAGAAAGATCTAAGAGAGACAAATGGACAAAAGACATCACACTTTGGTACCCCAGAGACGGCAAGAGATCAAAAGGAAGGCAACACAAGAGGTGGGAGGATGACCTACCTAAAGGCTTTCGCAGAATTGCTAGGGACAGGGAGAAATGGCGGCAACTGGAGGAGGCCTATGTCCAATACGGGCAACCTGATGCGAACGAGGCGGGAGTAAATTAGGTTAAGTTCAACAAAATGTATCAGTGAATAAAGGCTATTTTTATTTTTATTTTATTTATTTATTTATTTTATTTATTATATAACTACATCCATCTGAGAATAGAATTCAAAACCAGTCACATGTCTTAATCAATAAAATCGATGCAATAAATGTTAGCAGTCAAAAATGGCTTATTATAAATGGTACTATTTAGCATTGACTATTATATCACTTTTTGTACTTAATGGATCCTGACTAGATTGACAATTGGTGAAAATCTGATTTGTTCCTGTTTATAACACAATAATAAAACGTTTTTGTGACTAAAAATCAAAATAAAAACCTAACCCAGAAATAAAAGCAAAAAAAACTTCACAACATCCTATAACTTTGCTCACTACCGAGCCTTAATTTGTTTTTGCAAAACATTACTGTTTACATTTTTTGAGCAACGAAGCAGGCCACATCGTATACATACCTAGCGCTGCATACACACATAGCTAATGTTAGCATTGCTATTAATGATTGTCCATCTCTGTCATCTTCCGCTTAATAAATAAGACTAAAATACTTACCTCCATTATTTCTTCCAAATGCATAATGCATAACCAATAACTGAATACGCTCTGAAGCCTTTGGTAACTCGTTATATATTTTATAAGTTCTACGCCTTTTCCATCTGTAGTACATCGACCAGACGCATATTGCAACGAGTAATATTAGCCACAACATATTGGATGTCACACTTAATGAAAGTAACTTCAGTATAACACGTCTGTCTTTTGTCATTTTCTCTATATCGACACACCCTAAGAAAAAGTGTGTATCTACAAAAACCAAATTTTACAGGAGAGCGTTTTAAAGTTTCTATAAATTTAAAATCGCAATTGCGTGGTAACTATATACACCAGAGGGTTGAAATTTGGCATGGAGTACAATATTGTGACAATAATGTATTCGTGATTTTTTATATATTATTAAATACGGTAGTTTCTTAATAATTACAGTTATTCACTTATACGTGATAATATTTCGTCAACTCTGGCGTGCAAGTAGCAGATACATACTTGTTATACGTATATTTAACTTTGACGAAACAGTTTCTGCCAGATATACAGTTCCAAATTTTACACTAGATTAATCAAGTGACAGATATTGTACAGCCTTTCCCAAGATAAAGACTAGTATTGGTTGATACCCATTTATCTTTATTGACTGCCTTATTAAGTAATCTGTAAATGGCAGATGCACACTTGTTCATAGTGACTTACTTTACGCCATTCCGGTAAGTGACTGGTAAATACTTACCTTAAGCAATTGTTCCCAAAAGAAGTATGTAAATGGCAAATACATACTTGTTACGTGACATCCACCCGCTCAATGGGTTCCCGCGTAATATTGTATAAGAGCCAAATATTAAGTTTTGCTCTGGAGTTTTTTTAGCAATGAATGTAGATAGTTAGTTCTGCGTTTGGGAAAAAATATATTCGGACCACTTTTTTCTTGTTTTTCTTAATGTAACTGATAAAGTCGATACCGTAGACTACGAAATTGCAATAGTCGCATAACTAAGTATCAGGCAGATACACACTTTTTCTTAGGGCGTGTCGATATTAATAATAGGTAATTCCAATATTATTTCACACAGCCGTATATTTGCAATTATTTATCAATGGCATTTATAAGTTAATCACACAGTACCCAGCGATAAAGAATGGACATCGGTAGTTGAAAAGAGATAATTGGCTGCTTACGACGATTTCCGAACCCTGGTGTCCGTCCATTAATCATCGTATTTAGTCTAGTTCGCAACCAAAACTAACACACAGATAGTAGCGACATCTTCAGAACAAACTATAATAAGAAAAAACAAAAGGCGCAGGGAGATACTCTTACAGCCAAATAAAATTTAGCTCCAATATTTATGTCATATTATATTCGCGCCATATCCGTTTCCTTGCCCAGTTTTCTTAGCCATATTTGATAAAAATCGGCCCAGCAGCTTGAAATGTATCAGCTCTTTTCCAAAATTATGTACCTAAGGCATTTTTGGCATACAATTTAATTATTTTGTTGTTTACGTATCATACGTAGCTATGATTGATTCGGTACTCGATTAATGCGTGGGGTGTTTTTAACATTTTTAATTTAATGTTATATTATGAATAAGTACCTAATTATTCTGTACAAAAAGTAATGGTATCCCATCAAAAACACAAAAAAAGTGAGAGGGTACAAAGTTATGGGTAAGAACATACAATATTTTATGACAACTTAAAGCATCATTTTTTCATAAGTAATCTTAGCGGGTATTGTTTTTCTGTTTTTTGGTAAAAAAGGTAGGTATAAATGCCTTTACGTGTATTTTTTTTTGCGTAAAGTATTGTGAACCTATGATTTAAGCAGAGCTGACGTAAGTATAAGTAAATAAACTTAAAAAAACAAAATAGGTACTCCTATTATTTTTTATCCTGTTGTTCTATGGGAAATTTGAAAACTCCCTTCCCTATCCCGTAGGAAAATTTAAAAATTCCTTCGTAGTGCAACCTCTTTGATCCTCAAGGAAACCACAGTCTTGCCAAATTTGATAAATTCAACATTGACGCGAAGTAACCTTTGATATCCACATTTCTTTTGTGATAATAAAATACACTTTGGTATAAAATATTGACTGCATGAACATAGAAACTTTATCTTTTTATGGTTGTGAGAGACAATAGCTTAAACATTTAATTTTATTTTCAGCTGGAAATCTTCTCGCGTTCCTGAGAAAAAGTGCCTTGACATACAGAAAGACAGATAGGCAGATAGATAACAAACTGATCCCATAAACCACACGGGTTCCATTATCCTTTTAAGTTACGGATTGAAATCTAAATAAAGTCGGCAATGCATATTTATTTCTCGTACTCATAAATCGTATTAGCATACATGAATATCGAATTATTTAAATTAGAGGCCTAACTTATGTAACTAAGAGAGAAAGGTCAATCTAGAAGTTGTTCGACAGATAGCACTGATCACTATAAAGACCACTTGGGTCTTAGAAAATCACACAAGCATTGTAATCTATTAAGATTATATTGCTTGTGTGATTTTCTAAAAAAAAAGCAGGCATTACACGGAATCAAATGTGCTGACGCCTGACAGCAAAACACCGGATATCGTGTGTTTCCGAGCAAACTAGTCAAGTTAAATTATTGTCTGCTTCAAGAGTTTTGTTGAGAAACACATTCAAGCCGTGGCATGTGAATAAAATGGTGAAACAACTCTGTCACGAATCCCAAACCTTCAATACACATTCAAGAGCCACCCCACGGTAGAAGTCCATACTTTCATTTAATTCCTACTTATTTATACCGATCCTGTAAGCACTCTGGGATTGCCGGGATACGGGAACACCTCTTTATTGCCTAACAGCTGCGTTAAATTCCCAAAGCCCTCCTAATGCCGAGTCGTAAATTAAAAGGTCTTTTATACCCTTCTTTTGATCTTACGGTTGATGTGTAATTAACCGACGGTTGTGGTAAATAATTATTACAGATTGACAGAGTGGTCATGGCAAGGGTTATGGCATATTGGTAATTGTTTACGCGGAAGCCTTGTGCAAGGTTTTTATGATGATGTGACCTAGAACACTTTACGGTGAAACAATCATAATTAATTTAATTGTAATAAATTTACTGGTGATGAATCAACAGAGCGTCGACGTTAGGATTAAGTGATATCTTTATTATCAAAGTACGGAACCTTGGGCCACTATTTAGATAGGTACTACCTAAGTACTCGTATTTAAAAAAAAATTTGGCCAAGATTACGTACCTAAGTAATTGTTTTGTATTAAATTACTTTTGTAACATAACTAATTTGAAATTTTAAAGGGTGGAGCTATTCGGACGCAGTCCCGTCTAAGTTAGGAATATTTCAGTAAAGAATCTTGTTTGTGTCGTCCCTAAAGACCTTCGATTGTAGCGCCGGCCCGTAAACAACTGGACGCTGCTCGACATTTACTTGAACCTGACCGCAACCATTTAAAAATCAACCTTATTTCAACAGCCATACGCATGTAAAGAATCGCTTCATAATGATAGTTTTCAATGATCTCACTGAAATAGACAGGCTGACAAAATGTGAACTCTGTTTCTTTGGAGTTAAGTATGAGAGTGGACGCAGTTTTATTTCAGTCCTGTTTTTAAAGCGTGTTTTAGGATTCTGGGCACGCTTTTGCTCGTGACACGGGAAATAAAGGGAAAAGAGAAAAGAGGTAATGACCAGTGGACCCTCTGTGTACGAAGCTCGAGAGGGAAATCAGTGCTGTGTATTTAGTGCCAGAATACGTAAATATTAGATAAGCCAGGTTAACTTTTAATGGCTAAGTGGAAAAAGTAAAGTAGAACTTTGAACAAAATTAGTATTACCACGAAACGTTGTCTGCTTGGATTTAGTATTTCGGACATATTTTTAACACATACAACAAATTTACTAGCCAACATTAAATTATAGAACAAATTATGTTACTCAGAGTATCCCATCTCTGTAGTAAATTTCATCGCCCTTTTCACCTCCTTCAAGGATTATTTCTGTAATTTCTGTAATAAAAATATTTCATTCCTCTGGATCATAACTACATATACCTATACTATATTTCGTGTAAATAGGTTCAGCGGTGTAAGCGTGAAGGGTTAACAGACAGACAGACAGACTCACTTTCGCATTTATTTAATATTAGTACGGATAAAAAGAACTCATGTGCAAAATTAAGCTGTGAATCAGAACTACAATATTTACTGTCAACCCCAATTTCAATCCCTCATGTTTGTAAAACGCTGAAACACGTGTTTATTTATAGCTGATTAAATCTTCTTATCTCTTATAAATTTTCACGCTTCTTACCTCAAACATCACAAAACTTCCATAGCCACAAATTTTCAACCCCTATTTCTATTTTACCCCCTTAAAGGTAAAATTTTCAAAAACTTTAAATATTACATTTAGATATACCTAATGAAAAGCCTAAAAAAGTTTCAAGCTTCTAGCTTCAAAAATGACGAAACATCCATACAAACTTTCTCACCCCATTTCAACCCCTTGGAGTGTTTTTTTTCGCAATAAAAAGTAGTCTATTACCTTTCTTGAGGTTTAGTCTATTTCTGTACTAAATTTCATTTAAATCAGTTCAGTGGTTTCGGCGTCAGTGTAACAGACAGGCAGACAGAATAGTTACTTTCGCATTTATAATATTAGTACCGATGGCATGGATTAGGTAATTTTTATAGCCTACTTGAAATTGCATTAGCTAACCGTACCTATTGTGATTTTTTAAGTTGAAATTAATATTTAATTAAGAAAAACGATCACGACGATCCCTCCATTTTTGAACTCAGTTAAAAAGTTACAATATAATGCATGTTTTGTATGGCTAGCAAAACCAAATGTTTTAAGTGACGGATAAAGACGAATGAATTTTAAGTTAACATTTTATAACCATTGTTAAATTATGCATTAACAGCGCATTGGTAAGCTATGGTAATTTTTTATTTAAAACAATGCATTGACGTCCGATCTACAGTACGTAGGTGTACTTAGTAAGTGTAAAGTGAATAGAATCACTGGAAGTAGGTAGATGAAATTTGACTTGCAATTTGAAATGCACATCACACACTAATGCAAAATGCGTTTGCAAGTTAAATAGAATCATTTTTCATTTAAATAGAAATAAAGACAAGTTCCCCTCCTGTTTATCTTATTACCTACCTGTAAAATTATTGTGTTTTTGTACAATAAAGAGTTAAATATACACACATATATTACGTATACATAGGTACTTAATATTTTGAGGGTTAATTTATTTTTCATTAGTACCTGAACGATCGAACGAAATTCGGTGTTTGCAAAACTCGACAAAACATATTTTCCTGATAATAAAACCTAGTTAATCAATTGTAACAATTAAATGAAATACCCAGTTAGAGCCGTATCTGAGATCCCGGAAAAAAGTTCAAGAATTGATCGTTTAGAGTTTAGAGATAGATTGGCTTCACTGTCAGATTGTCTCTGAAGCTAAAATAATTATTATTTTGCAAACATCGAGTTTTAGTTTCACTTGAGATGTATTTCGATGGCTCGTGTGAAATGTTTAATCTGCACTTGGGCTTAGTGGGAAGCCCTTTCATTCTAAGAGAGCCCTGTGTCCAGTAATGGGCCGTACCTATATAGGCTGGAGACGTTTCTAGAGTACTACTATCTAAACATAGGCACTTAACCTTGTACCAGCACGAGTAAGTTATCTTGTTTGTCTTGTTTGCCTTGTTTGTGTCGTTTTGGTCAGTTGTATAGAAAAATCTACAAATCTTTGTGCTATTTATTATGTTATTTATTTCGAGAATTTACTCAAGAATGTATCACGATGTCGCAGTGTTGACATATTTATGTACGTCCTTACTTTGGTTTAAGTTGTTTTTTTTAGCAAATTTTCAACATTCAACAACTTTTATCTCAGACTATTATATTCATTCTCATACCTCTCATTCAGAAAAGTAAACTGCTCTCTGTCGAGAGGGTTCAAAGTACAACTTTTCTGTTCAAGGCTTTTCTAAAGTGTTTTTTTGCTAATCCAATTTTTTGAAGTTGATAATTGTAAAACCACGCCATTTTCTATGCTGGTAGCTCTTTAATATATATTTAGAATTCTTTTATCAAGTTTTTTAATGTTCTGTGTGAAAGTTGTATGAGCCACACGGGAGCAAAATTATTTTCATCTGAGGCGTTAACCCTTGAATCCCTCATTACGCGCTGGATTCAATGTAGCGTCCTCGCCGTAAATACATCATTTTGCCCTTCGTGACACAAATAACTATTATTTACTTACCTATATGCTAAACGTGGCCTTTACGTATTGTTACCTTAGGCTCTGTCTACCGCGCAAGGGATCAAGAAGTGATTTATGTATGTGCCTATGTATTAAAATTATTCTACAAAATATAAGCCTGGATTGAATTACTAATTGAAACTATTACAACAGGGTGAAACTTCGAATCTTGAAAACACTGTCAGAATTTAGATACCAAGAAAAACTAAATATCATTTCATTTCATTTCATTTTATTTTTTTCTCTGGGGAAACATCGGACTAGCTGCGTTAGTAATGTTTTCTGACAAAATAAACACTTTTATGAAAAATCCCAGTCACGGTTGTAATGTAAAACCTTTGACATCGAACGCACTGGAAACCATTTAAAAACATTACTCATCAGACAAAACGTAAACAGTGATGAAATGTACTGTTGAATAATTTCATTTTAAAGTTTTTGCAAGTAATTTATTAAAATTGTAAGGACTCTTAGTTATTTTCTTCGAATGTTTAAAATTATTAACCTTGTAAATATGTGAACAATTTTACATTAGTCTGTCATAAAAGCAATTTCGATGACGGCCGTGCTACATGATTTTCTAGTTTGGCAAATTAAAAGTCATAAGTTAAAAAATACTTGATTTTTGCCGGATCTTAACGAAGTTCCGTAAAACAACCATAAAGCGGTCACGCATCACGCATCTCATGTTTGTGCCAATAGTCGCCAATTGATTGATTATAATGATGATGACGACGATAATCTAAACATAGCGATGTATAATTCTCTTTTCACCTCAGAACCACAAACAGGCAGGGCGGGCTCACTCCAGAGAGTGAGCAAAACTTGATTTTGCTTCGAGCGTGAGGCAAAGTAACATTTTAATTACTTATTATTTTTTCATTCCGAGGACAGCGCTGGGTCTATTCAAAAAATTCGAACTCCCCTTAAATCTGACACTTTCATGTCGACACAAAAAAGCGAGAGACAGAAACAAGTTGATTCGATGTTTGATCTTCAAATTCTATTCCTAGTGATAGTAAAAAGCCAAAAAAAAAAACATTAACACGTTCGAATACCTGTCTACACCTACACATTTAGCCGCAAAATTGAATTATTATTACTATGAAATAAAAAGAATGTAATAAAAAAATGGCGATTTCAATGTACACACAGCAAAGCGAATCGGTGAGCACCCTAGTTATCCACGTGTGTCATTCTATACACACATCCGCACTTATCCGCTGCCTTATTACGCACACAACAAAATGCCCTATCTGTGCTAATTGTGTTTTCTGACTACCTTCACGCATAGTTATTCAAACCTGCTGGTATTTTGTTCAATGGAAGCATAATTTTGCCGCCAGTATTATAAGCGTGGTGGCTCAGGTGTATTGACCTAGAGTTATGAAACCTAAAGAACCGGGTTCGAATCCTGCACAAGTGTATCTTTTTTTTGTTTTCAATTTTAAATTACTAATCTCAAAATAAACTCATGTTTACCTAAAACAAGAAAAAAAGGACGTAAAAGAATAAAACAATAAAATGCAATTATTGGTTCAAATTGTTTATTGCAACTTTAAATTCTATTTGTGTTATTATTATTATTACCAAAAGTAATTAAATTAGCTAAATAAAACTGCACACTTTTCCTTATAGAATAATATTCATAAAATAACACACACTTTAGAGGCCAGTATGATTTTATGTTTACTAAAAAGTCTTATGTCACTAACATAATAATTATCTTGCAAATTGAATACACAACCATAATAGGGCTATTTTTAAGATGACACATAATTAATATCTTAAATTCTGGTTTATTAGGTTTAAGTCTGATAAAGATGAACGAAACGTTTTATTTGCGGACGTGTAAGTCAGTGGTGAAATGAATAGACATGTTAAATGACAGCCATTAACAATAACATCATTTCACACTGGGTTACAATCTCCACTTTGAAGCGACTAAGCTACCTATCTCGATTTGGTTTGGATTTGGACACCAGGGCCCATCGATGACATCCAACCCCATAGCCTAAAGTAACACTGCCACTCGTTCTGCACTGTAAAACATTACTGTGTTTATATATTTAATTAAGTTAATATATTTCGTCTTCATCACTAAAAATCACTACATTTGACTTTGGTTGATGTAATAATCAAAGTCAAGATATTCACGAGCAAAGGTTTCTTCTATGCTGGTCCGTTAAAGCATGTTTTTTGCTGGTCTACGGCAATGCAATCCTGCAGCATGCAGATGGTTTGGTTGCGGCAACTACATAATGTCCAAACCAAATGGCAGGAGATGAGGCTTCAGGTTTAGGCCCAGAACGAATATTTTTATCGTGTCCGAAGTCTGCGTAAGGGTGAATCCATAATGGCACAGTCTTCCGCTGCAAAATAAATGAAGTTTAAATAAAAACATTTTTCGTCAAAGAAAGTTGTTTAAAACATTACCGATAAAATAATAAGTCATTGTTTTTAACACCGTTTGTCTACTTACCCATATCAAAAAACGCCTAGCGATTCCTTATATGAATAGTTATATTGTTTTGCTCTTTTCAACAAAGATAAATGAAAATCCATGTTTTGCAAATCACAAGGTATTCGAAAGGCAAAATTAAACAGTTCGTAAGTATAACACACGGTTCATCCCGCAGCTAATAATGGCTGCCAGCGGTGACAGTTGTTTGTTCACAAAATCATATTATTAGAAATTTGAGGGTAGAAAACACTTTATATTGTTTAAGACGATAACGACCAAAATAGCCATCAGCTAGCAACTTTTAAACTCCAGTAAAAAGAGTCATACCTATTAATAATTATATTAAAAGAAAACACAATGCGTTTGCGTTTTTAACGTATTATATAAGAGTAAAATTAAACATACAACAGACTGCAACCACCATAAAATTAAATAGTTACGAAAAAAATAAATTATAATTTCAACCTTATTTCAAAGCTCATAAAACAGCTATTTACACAAATTGCAATACAGTAGTCGCAGATTGAACATAATTCATAAATTCACCATGTAACTTGCATACCTCGGTGGCCTAGCGGTCAAAGACAGGTCGAAGATTTGACTTCTGCTTTAGTGAACCGGGTTCGTATCCGAAGAAAACGGAATATAAAATAGTAATAATAAAATGACATTTTTGGATGTTATTTCAATGGCCATGCTGGTTGTGAGGAATATTGCTTTGGAATTGGAATCTCAGACTTGTTGAGAAATAATAATATAACATCGTCGCATCAGTGAGATGGTAACTACTCTTCGCTAGTAATAATAGTTCAATGCGTGGGATTGCATAAATTTGAAGATTCAAGGTCGAAGGAAGCTTCGATTCGGTTCTCTCGCTTACACTGGGGATGACAATATCCAATGTAAGATTAGGTAAAATATTTTTAGGACAGTCTAAATAAAAAAAATACTTTTACATTATTTTTGTAGAAGTAACTGAAACCGGAGATATTGCATTTTCAGCCTTTGAGTGTGACACGATACCGGGGGGGATTATTTTCATTTAATTTGTAATTATTTTTTACTTAATTTATTATAAACTAACTTAAATAGTTGTAACTTTCTTCATTGTTATTTTATAGTTAGTTCTTGTTTATTCAATAAACAGGTAATTTACAGCGACATTGCTCATTCATCTTGTTGCTAAAAAATCTGTACTTAGGGGGTAGATTTTATGATCGAACTCACTCACACATTCACATGTCATAGATTCTACTTAACGTTCATGTCGATACTCAACACGCATAGACGTGTGCGTGGCTGTGCTAACCGCATTATTTTGCTGTGTGTACCTAATTAATAATTTACAATTTTAACAATGCGACGTTTGTACGTCCCCGAATTTAGTTTGGAATGCCACACTCCCACTGCTGGGAAAAGGCTTCCCCTTTTTATTAGAAAAGCCCTTTAATATTTTTGTACGCGGAGCTGCGAGTGCCCCTCAAAAAATTTATAACATAAGTTTGTTATTCAGCTGTCATCGCCATATAATTTAATTACCATTTCGTGATTAATGTACACGCATTTTCAACGTTAAAACCTGTATTTTTTAAAGCAATTAAAAAAAATCGTGTCCGCACAGTCAACCAAGGAATTGTTCTACCATCTTAAGGTTCAACGACTATTAAAAGGCTTAAACATCCCTTTTTCTGAAGTTGGATCTCTCATAATCATAAACAGACAACATGTTAAAGCAAGTACTTTTACGAAGAGGAAACAATTAAAATAAATACCATCTACCGTACTTAAATATGCTTATTAATAATAATGTTTCAACTCAGGTTTTATTGCCTACCTGGTCGTACAGAAAATTATAAATCATTCAAGTTCAGGATATCGTGGTTAATTGTTGCCCTTGAGTGCGAGAGAGTGATTAATTTGTTTTTTATAATATTTTAAGACTTACAATGCGTCGAAAATGTCACAATAAAATTATACAATGATGGAATAAAGGTGATGAGCGATGCCAGCTGAGCTGATTATCATTATAATGACATACATAATTTATATTTATAGCAGTACACAGCCGTACTATATTCTAGTTAATGCACTTCTGAAATGTAACTTCTTTGCAGATTATGATTATTTCAATGAAATCGCCATTCCAGCGCTATTTTCAAAGTATTTTAGAATGGTTCTGTACCGTAAAAACATTCATATAGCATACCTATATTTTAAAAAGGAAACTAGTTTGGAATTAATTATTCTACCGAAAAAAAATATATTCGGGTTTTGAAGCCTAGCCAGTTATTGTGCCGCATATTTTGCCGTATGTAGGGTAAGTGAACCAGTGAATGAACCCTTAAGACAATTATCGTTTTCAAAAAAACATTTTATTACAATGGGAATGATTACCGTTGAATATTACTGTCGCTATGAATGAAGTAATTATTTTAGTTTGCTTTTCTGTCATTTGTTTTATGATTATATTGCAAAAAATAAGTTATCATTTTTTTTCTCGGAAAACACCCCAAAACACTTGTGAATGAACACGATTTTTTGTAAATGAACAAATGAAACCAGTGAATGAATTATTTTATAAAATAATGTCAACATCTTCAAACGCCGACTTAGGGACTTCTTGTTAAAGAAATATTACTATGATGTTAATGACTTCATTTGTACATCGAGTAAATTACCCACTTTAATGCTATCAATTTTTATTATGTGATTATCTTATAATCGCTGTGTGATCTTATTATTGTTTAATTGTTCAATTTGAAGTTTTGCAGCCATTTCGAATTTAATTATTGTTATTCTTAGAATTGAATTATTTAGATTTTTAAGTTAGCTTTTAATTCGTTTTTATGTTATACAAATACCTATGGTATATTCCTAACACAATTGTGAATATTGTTATGGAATAAATAACTATGACTATGACTCTATTTGTCTGAAAAGAAAACTTAAATAGAGTAACTAAAACGCACAATATCGCATAATACTAATTCACTTAATTCCGGTGCATGAACACCGTTCCAGCTATAAAACACTTGCTTAAAAACTGAAATTTGAAAGAAACACACATGAAATCATTTATAAATAGAAGTAGCATATCCTTAAGAATGAAAACAAGCACATACTACGTACATCTCTAGCTTGGAACTATTAGAATATAAGGTACCTAACTTACTGACGGCCCCATACAATGAAAATAATTCTGCGTTTTGTAACTAATTCGCTCAAGTTAAAGTTAATGGAACCATGATGTAGCTAGTAATGTTAAATCTGAAACAATAATCGTATTGTAAAAATTAACCGAATTCTTATTCTGAGTAAAAAATATCGTTTTGTTCATTCACTAGCGCTGTTCATTCACTGGTACGTTTACCCTGTATATTTTTTGTATGCTATTTTTTTAGTTACACGCATACATATTTTAATTAAATGTATCGTCTGGCTTCTTACTACTCGTTTCGGTGTCAACGGCTGACGCACTAAAAGTGGACGCAGTGTGACGTCAAAAGCCGTTTAGTTTTTTATTGCATTCAATGACGCACTAGTTTATACATCAATATCAGGAAACAGAAAACATCTTCAATCCATTTTCTCCAAGAGGAGTGCCCTGAGGACAATTGATGGTCATTATAACAACTCATACTGCTTAACGTTTTACGTCTATACTATCTATACTAATATTATAAAGTAGAAAGATTTGTACCTGTTTTTGTATGTCTGTATGTTTGTAATGAATAGGCTCAAAAAGTACTGGGCCGATCTGGATGAAATTTGGAACATAGATAGATTATAGTCTGAAATAACACATAGGCTACTTTTTATCCCGGAAAATTGCGATAAACGAATTCTACGCAGACGAAGTTGCGGGCAACTGCTAGTTTTTTATAAAAAAAAATCTAAACGACACTGAAAATTAGAACGCATAGAAAAATCCGAAAGTAAAGCTATGGCCGGGAATCGAACCCGGATCCTCGTCATTCCGTGACGCGTGCTGCTATACTCCTACACCACCCATGGCAGGTGGGTAAGCCTTTTTAAAGGGTGGGGTTTTTTATTCATTCGAAACAAGTACCAAGCAAACAGCAGCACTAATGTAGCTACGACATGACCATCATGAATGTCCATGAAACCAAACATGCGCCGAAGACCGAGACAAGGAGCGATCGTCTGAAAATATGTGTTTTGGGGTCGCAAGCTCTCAATAATGAGGAACCCGACTGAAAAGGAAGATTATTGTACGTGGTATCAGCTCCCCCACCCCATACTACTTAGGTATCAACTTGTGCTTGCCATCTAGGACCTCGTCATGAAGAAATTAGAATTATCGATGGTCAAGTGGTGCATCGTTCGGGTTAGGCGTGCGTGTAGGGCGTTAGGTATTATGTATTTTCTGAAAATATTCGGGGTTATTTGCTACCAAGTCATTGTGAAATAACAACTTATATATGATGCATGCCACTAGCATATACATATGACATTAAATGTCTAGTATAATGGTAAACAGAATAAAGGTTATAATTGAGGTAAATAAATAAATGTATAAATTAAGTAAATAAAAAAGTTTAATGTATTTTTGTGTTTTGAAGATACCTACATAGCTATTTCGTCGCGAGGGTTACGGGCGGCAACGAAAGCTGAACAAAAATATAAGTATACCTAAGTATAACTTCTGGCCGCGACTTCGTCTGTGTATAATTATACATACCTTCCTATTGAATCACTTTCTATTAAAAAAAGTCTCATCAAAATCCGTTGCGTAGTTTTAAACACATACACACACAGATCACGTCTTTATTCTTTACCGGGTAGACAGAGCCTAAGGTAACAAGAACTATTTAAAAGCCACGTTTAGCATGATTGTGGGTGTATAGGTGGAAAGGAGAGTCAAAATAGGAATGGGTTGCTAGCCGCATCGCCTATGACATGATTCCTATGCCCATTCCTTCGATGGGCTTTTACCATCTGCGTGGGAAGAGAAGCAACTGGTACATCCTATGCTTTTTTACTTTACTCCCAGACCAGCATGGAAATAAGAAGAAGAAGTAGTTTTAAAGGTCTAGACATACATAGGGACAGACAGACAGGAGAAAGCGACTTTGTTATATACTATGTAGTGATTCCTCTTAAATAACTATCTATTAAAAAAAAACCGCATCAAAATCCATTCCGTAATTTTTAAGATCCAAGCATACATAAGGACAGACAGACAGCGGAAATCTTGAATCACTATCTATTTAAAAAACCGCATTAAAATCCGTTGTGTAGTTTTAAAGATCTGAGCAAATACAGGGACAGACAGACAGCGGATAGCGGCTTTGTTTTATTATGCTACTATGTAGAGGTGATTTTACTGATCAATGTCACACTAATGTTTAAATGTACCCTTGACCGAAAAAAAACTGTACGCAAAGTGGTAAAACCCATTTTAATCAAAACAGTGTCGTAAAATTGAATAACAGATAAACAGACATAGACTTAGAGTCTGATGAACCAGAGTCAAACAAAACAAGTCACACTTCCGTGGAACTTACCTTAGTCACCGATGGAAGACAAAATTATAAATTCACAAATAAGGAAATACGAATAGTTGCGTCTCTTTGTTGTCTTTTTTTTTGTTTGACATCTTATGTCATGCAGTGAGGTGGTTGCCCTAAAAATTAGTAACATCAAAGCATTATCCAATGCGCATTTTGGTACACTGAAAATAGATATGTTTGTTGATCTTTGCCACAAGACGATTAGACTTTAGACTGTATTTAAAGCGAAATGAAGTGTAGATAAATAGAAAAAGTTCTTCTGTGCATGATTGCACGTGAAGGGTACAATTTTCATTTCTACTTACACAGCTAACGTGTTAATTGGCATTATAAAAATATTTTCTAGGAACCTATTATAAATGACTTTTGTTTAGCAAAGTTCTTTAAAAGTGATTAAAAACATCGAATTAATACATACATGCATACATACATACATACACAAATCACGTCTGTATCCCTACGGGGTAGACAGAGCCTAGGGTAACAGGTACCTACAGGCCACATTTAGCAAGATTGTGGGCGTATAGGTGGAAAATGGAATCAAAATCTAATTAACGACTATGCAAAACCGATACCAGACAGTAAATTATAATTTAATTTCTTTTATTTTTGACAGTAAATTGACAGCGATTGCCAATGGTGGGTATTGGATGGTCATCAACTTAAACTTAAAAGTAAGACCGGTATCCTCATAACAACAATTCAAACAAACTCATAACATTCAAATTTAGTTGTAATCGCGAATCAATTATAACATTAAAAAACCTTCTCAAATAACCAGCAGAATCGCTTCTAGGAGGCTTCGAGTTCTACTTATTCACTATCGTCAAGGTTTTATTGGATTATTCAAACGTGATCTGTCACATTTCACAGCGGTGAGGTCATTTGATGGAAGAGAGGCCTAATGGAATTTACGCTATTCTCAAAAAAATTGTCTAATCATTTATTTATTTCAATAAAGCAATAACGGTGATATTTTTTCGCCCAGAAATTATACAAATGTATAAAGATTGAGGCGTTACTATGCAGAGATTCATATTAACTACATATTAATTAACACGAATCTGTACTAATATCATAAAGAGAAAACACTTGTATTTTTACATTTATGTTTGTAAGAAATAAACTCAAAAACTACTGGACCGATTTAAAAAAATATTTTAGCATTAAGTAGCTACATCATCCCTAAGTAACATAAGCTGTGTTTAATTCTGCGCAGAAGAAATCACGTGCAAAAGCTATTGTATTGTAAAAAAGAAATATTATTTGTATTTTTGTATGAATGTTTGTAAATTTGTAAATGTCAGTGAAAATTAGAACACATATAAAGCTGGCCGGGAATCGAACCCGGATCCTCTTCATTCCGTGACGCGTGCTATAGGTAGCCCTACACCTACACCACCCATAGCAGGTGAGTAGTCTTCGAATTTTTCTACCTGTTACTAGCTGTCACGTGACGTGGGACGGACCGACAGACAACTGAGTTATATAAAGGTCTGAACACAAACAAAGGACACTGATTCGTTTTAGAAAATTCTTAAGGCATTCTACCAGTTTCGTGCAGCACATTTGTTTATGAACATTTTGTGCAGAAGTCAAATAGTGCATCCGCCTGTTAACGTACTACGTCTAACGTAGCTGGTTGTAAACACACAGTGGAACACATTTTGTACAAGAATATGTTTGCCAGTCCATAAAATGTCCCGCACAACGTGGCACAGTGCCGTACAGTGCAATACAGTGGTGGAATCGCACCTTTACAGTAACATGTCATAGTATGGTTTTTCCATTCAGGCACTTGTACGTAGGCAATTACAATATTTACTGTGGAAAAGTCTGCGGATCAAGGTCGAACTCACTTGATGACAATTTTATTGTGCTCTCTTGACTTTTGATGGCTTTGTCGCTATTAAGATAGAAAGAAGTTTGTATCTAACTATATTTAAATCAATTTGTCATCTTGTGCATGAGTATTGAATTGTAATGTAGTTAGCTTATTGTTTGTATTTCTGAGTACCTACCTTACTTAGCTATCAACTTGGTAGTGTGAATTGTGTGTACAGTTTGTTAAAAGCAAAATACTTAGGCTGAATCGACAATTTTTAATAGCCACGGAATTTCATGATAGTAAATAAAACCATGCAGGTATATAATTACAACCGAAAGCAGATATTGTAAGGACGAAATCACAAAAGCGGTCTGAGTCAGCGATTTCAAAGAAAAGCGGCCGATAAATCGATGTTGTGGACCATTCTTTATTCTCCCAGACTTGAGGGGTTCAGATAGAACTTTAAGAGGAATCGGGAGCGGAAAATTATCAATACAAAAGTGAAATAAGCTGGCGTCCTCGAATTTCTTTACTAGCGCAACGATATTCTTTCATTAATATTATTACAAGTGTATTATACACTAGCTGTTGCCCGCGACTTCATAGTTTTAGAATTAAATATTCGTAGTCTATAAAACTCACAAATAATGTAGCTTTATTTTGGTAGTAAAATTGACAAAATCGGTTCAATAATCCTACCTCTTACCCCCTACATCTACAACCTCAAAAACTTTACCTCTTTATAATATTAATATTCCTCTTCGACTTTTAACACCGAGTCTTGATTGATTTTTACTTAATTTGGTAAGGGGTCAGATTTTTGAAAAGGCATCATTCGAAAGTGGTATAAATCTATGAATTGATACAAAACCGAAGCTCAAATTAAGTAGTAGCTAGGCGCAGTTAAAGAAAATTCTTTATTTTACTGTACCTACTTCTATTTCAAATTTAACACCATTCTTGCTTCTGCGATCAAAAACTGACATCTTAAAAAGTGATTTAAAACATTTATTTTTATTTCATACTAGCTTCTGCCCGCGACTCCGTCTGCGTAGAATTATACATAAAAAAAAGACTTTCGTCTTAGGGCACTGAGGAATTTTGAACGAAAAGACATTGCGCAGTTTCCCAAACGCTGCCCATCCGAGTTGGATTCGACGATTGACCTCTTTCTTGAAGTTGAACCTACCTAATTGAATAATGTATCATCAACGATCAATTTATTGTTAAATTACATACATAAAGTGGTGAAAATCCAGTATACAAACGTTATTCGTAATGTAATAAAATAATGTAATTTTTTCTCTTCTAAAATGAATAAGAACAATAAAATGTTAAAATTTTTGATTGCTTACTTACGTTACATAAATGTCATGTTTAAATCACGTCTATATCTGTACAGGGTACACAGAGCCTTTTTTATGATGTGGAAAATGCGCGGGGTTACGGGGTTACCAGCTGTATGTGGGGCTCTCCCGCAACGGTAGGCATACGCACTAAAAACCACGCAGATTCCCTATTCGGTCGTATGTGAGGCTTAACGGGAGCACTCGGTGTCGCCGTGACGCCCCACGATCACCCCGGGATAGGGTTTCCTTTTCGCGGCACCTGTGCAATGCAGGTTTGGAAATTCCCGCCTTCCCCCGCTGGTGTCGTTTGGATTTTTTATAGAGGTTGTCTCCTCGTAGCCCCCGTCTTGAAAAAAACAGCGGCCCACGTTCCCGGCGCCTACGGGCCGGGTTACATGTCGATCGGCAGTGACCGAAATCACTGCGCTTCGCGATCACAACCCGCAAATCGCATCGCTCCAACGGTGAACTTTCGCCCCCATCCAATAAGGGTTGCCCTCAGCTTTCACCAGCGAGTTCACCAAACATTTACTTACTTACTTATTTACTCTCCACAAGACCTTCGTACTAGAAAAATCTCTAGGTCTATTTATTACCTACGAACTGTATAATAGCAGAAAGGTTCGTACAATATTGAAGCTATCAAAAATCGTAATATCAACTAATCTACCATAGCCAGAATTTGCTGGAGTCATGACATACATAGGAACCATACCTACCATAGGGTCGAGCTTCGTAATCCCTATCCATAAACATTCATATGGTATAACCGTAATATTATGATGTGATGCGACTGCTGCATCAATATTGAGACGTCAGTGAGCAACAAACCGGTTTTATACTCTCTGTGCCTATCCTTCGGTCATAAAAAATAATCTGTAATGTTTTGCCGCCGTCACAATTTAAACCATTTTAGACACTCGTACAATACGGTCGCGAATTATTAACAGTAAAAAAAATAGAGTGACTAAAATGTTTTGGCAATTGTTGATAATTGCTGTAGCATTCTGGATTGTGTACTTGAGGTGGCAAAGAAGAAGGATTCGAAAGATTTATACGGAAATATCTCCTGGAGGGCTTCAGGAGTTACCTGTAATTGGACACGCCCATTTACTAGGAGGAAATCATGAAGGTAAAGCTGTTTTTGTTTTATTTTCTTTTTTTTATTTGCCTTCCTAATAGAGGTGTTTACAAAACACATTTATTATACAGGGTGTTAGGTAATGAGTGGATAATCCTTGAACTATGGATAAAGGGCACTTAGAACGTTATAATAAAGCGGTAATAGGCTTAGTAAAAGTTGCACGGTTTCCGAGATATTCGGACTTTTAAGTTTTTTTCGAAAATGAATACCCATGTTCAATGTTTTGATCATAGCACCATTTTAAGCTCTTTTTTATTTTTGCTCAATATTCTGGAGTACTCAAGAATATTAAACACAAGTACTCAAGAATATTGAGCAAAAATAAAAAAAATAAAAAGTTAGCTTAAAATGGTGCTATGATCAAAACATTGAACAAGGGTGTTTATTTTCGAAAAAAACCTAAAAGTCCTAATATCTCGGAAACCGTGCAACTTTTACTAAACCTATTATACACGCGCACACACACACACACACACACACAAATCACGTCTATATCCCTTACGGGGTAGAAAGAGCCTGAGGTAAAGGCCACGTTTAGCATGATTGTAGGCTTATAGGTGGAAAGGGGAATCAAAATAGTGATGGGTTGCTAGCCGCATCGCCTAACCTATTATAGCTTTATTATAACATCTTAAGTGCCCTCTATCCATAGTTCAAGGATTATCCACTCATTACCTAACACCCTGTAATGTGCGCTGCTTCTTTTCTTTGCATTGGTAGTAGTAATTGCTACAATACAATAAAAACGATTGAAAATGATTTTACGGGCCTTACACCTTAGTTTAAAAATCTATTGATCCGTTTTAAAGGCAGCTATGTGCAGCAAAACTTAGAACTCGGAAAACTCCTGAAAATTGTCAAACTAAGATATATAACAATCCTCGTAGTTCAAGGGTTGAAACAACAGGATTTTTAAATATAATTATTATTACTTTTTTATTTTAATAGAATATTAAAATAATCCAGTCTTTATTTGCTAAATATTTATTTAAAATTATTTATTGACAGTTCTATTTTACTCGTACGTCAATGTGTACATATTTTAGCCAACGAACGTACAAATGCATTTCAGTATTTAAACATTCATATTTTGAACTGCCTCAATTTTCAATTTTAGGTTGAGTACGTACGAAACTTTGCAGGAATGTTTACGTCGTCTTATCTGACACGTTGCTGTTTAGGTGCATTTTGTGACACTAGGTCTGTCGAAGTACAAGAAATTCACAGAAAGAGCGTCCAATTAAAATACAAAATTATTTCAAATTTAAGTGAAACAATATAAATAACAAAATATTTTTTTTAGTTTAATTTTGAATATTTTTTAACTAACTTTACTTTAAATCAACTTTCCTAGTTTTAGTGTTCTTTATTGTTTTTTAGTTCTTAATTGTTTGTATATTAATAAAAATATCGAAAATAACAAAAAGTTTAGATGTTAAAAAAGTAAAATAAAGTCACAAATAAATGTCCACAAAGCTAATTCCACTATACCTACTGTTAAATATACCGTCTTAATGTTTCAATTGAAATCTATTTTATAATAACGAAAATGCAACATATCTATAAATCTAATCTATCTAAAACCTTTAAACGAGCAATTCTTGTATATATATAATCTGAATCTCGGAAACGGCTCCAACGATTTTCATATAATTTGGTATGTAGGGGGTTTCGGGGGCGATAAATCGATCTACCTACGTTTTATTTCTAGAAAACGTACCAGAAAAAAAAAATCCAGGTTTAATTATTATGATAAATAAAATATATAAGCTTTGTTTTTTGACTTTAACGCAATTTTTACATTTTAAGTGCTCTTTGTACTTGTATACTTTGTACATAATTGTGTTTTATTTGTTTGTAGCTGTAATGAAATTATTTCAAAAAGTTGCTCGAATTGCCAACGAGCAAGGTGGTCTTTCTTCATTCTGGTTGGCGAATAAGCTGTACGTGAGTAAGTAACAGAACTCTCCAATCAATTCGATTACTTTTAACTATTGTGTAGTTTAAGTGTAACTTACCTTAACCGATATCCCTTTGAACCCGCGCTTCTTGGCTATACGCGCCCAGCGTCCTACTAACTGGAACACTGGGACACCCAACCAAATTACTGAAAAAACTTAATCACTTGTATAAGTACGCCATTAGTTGCGTATTCTTATTAATTCAATTATTCAAATAAAACTTAATCATTTAGTTTTGTCTAAGTAGATATTTTGAACTACCAGTAACAAGTTTTTTCTACACCTATCAACGGAATTGAAAAAAAAAACCTCAGTCTTCCGAATAATTGATGCCATTTATACTGTATACAGGCAGACAAAGTTCAATATTGCGCTAATTTTTAAAAACATAGACAAGTTCGATGTACGACAACATGTTCTTCGATCTTTATTGTTTATTTTTCCTCATTTCTTCCAGTTGTCACTGACCCTGAGACAACAGACGTAGTTCTCAAGGCATGCATGGACAAAGACGACACTACTATGAGGTATATTCGGACTGTAACGGGAAATGGGAGCATATTTGCTGCAGGTAATTCAACTTGAACTGATAACTTTGTGTTTTTTTAACTATTTGATATTATAGACAATTCATTATTTTTAAGTCTTCAAAAAAGAGGACGTTCTCCAGTCTGTCAGTGTCTTCCTTTTTTAACAAAATATTAGCTAGATTTTTTTAGTCTCTGTGTGTCATGAAGGGTCTTCTGATTAGATATGTAAGTGAATTAAACCACTGTTATACATTTCTAGCTTACTGATACTCGTCGATGTTCTAGGTCTTACCTTATGCCTATTCCTAGCGTGAAGCAGTATTTTTATTATATAATTTTTATACAAAATTTTCAGTTCCTATTTGGCGTCCTCGTCGGAAGATCTTGGCTCCCACATTCAGTTTGAAAAACCTCAACGAGTTTGTGCAAATCTTCGCACAGCAGAGCACACTAATGACTGAACAGTTGAGACCAGCTGCTGGGAAAGGAGACTTATCTATTTGGAAATACGTAAACACGTATACTTTTGATTCAGTTTGCGGTAATTATTTTTTATTACGAAATTAACTTTTGTGTTTTTTTTGCGTATGCTTAAATCAAAAACTACCCAAATTTCTGCCAAAACATTCAGATCTTTAATTTTTTTAAGTGTTCTCTTTATTTCATAAATGTACGACTACTCTGAATTTCATGCAATAGTTGAGTGTTGTAATAATAGTACCTATACATACATACATACATACATTAATCACGTCTTTATCCCTTACGGGGTAGACAGAGCCCAAGGTAACAAGACCTTGGCCCCGTTTAGCATGATTTTGGGCGTATAGGTGGAAAGGGGAATCAAAATAGTGACTCGATTTTCCCTCGTTGGACTTTTACAGCGCGGGAATAGAAGCAACTGGTACATTCTATGTTTTTTCTTTACTCCCAGGCCAGCATGGAAGAGTACCTATTGTTGTAAAAAATAAATGCCGTATTATTATTTTTTTAAATGAGAGCAATAATAATAATTATGTTAAAAAACATGAAGCAGAAAGATTAGTTTTTTTTTCTGACGTCATTTTTACGCAAAGCCTCATACGTCAGCTGTGCGTGTCGTGTGCTAAAGGAGCGACCACACCGCCGCGTATACGCAGTGACGTGTCGTAGGAGTCACGTTTTCTCACCGTTTTTTCATACATTTCGTTGCGTAAAAGCACCGTCAACATATTTTACGCACCGATGTGGTCGGACCTTAAAGCTACAATCACTACCTATTTCTATATACGCACCTACAAACAGGTTACAAGCAAATGGACCAAGCCATTAGTAACAAGTAACACAATAAAGGTTACAGAACTCGTATAGGTGAAAAAACTTAAGTAAATGACCTGTTGTATGTAGTAGTGTACAGAACTGATATGGGACTTAAGGCGTTTTTCTAATTTGGAACTTCAATTTGTCTATTTACACACATTACTCACAAATACAATAGGTCATTACTTAAGCTTTTCACGTATACACTACTTACAGTTAAATGAAATGGCAATGAACCTCTTTCGCTGTGTACCTACCCGTTATTAGTACGCATGTTTCGAATATGCGTAACTTTGTCTCGCGTGTTTTAAAACAATTAGTATAGCTAATCGCAAACACTTTTACTTTTCAACATCTCTGACCAATCTTCGATGGACAGCGACTGTCTGATTGCTACATAATTATACCAGAGGCCAAGATCAGTTCCTAACCTTTCGAACACAAACTGCAAGACGTTCAATTTGAGTAAAATTTACAAAAACCGGTTTTACTTTTACAATCTTGTATTTAGTTTCATCTAGCTCGGTTGTCTATCTGTTTGTAATCAAATCTTGCAAGTTCAATTTGATCCACTTCCCGGTTTCCGATTGAGCTGAAGATTTGTATGCATATCACCTGAGCATGCAACATTATGATGACATGCAGCTGATCTGATGATGGAGCTTTGTAATTAAACGACGCAACTCTATCGAGTTTGGGCTCGTATTATTTATATGGACCAGTACTTTATCTCTAGAATGTATTCAGCAGCTGCTGGTAGGTGGCCATAGGAGCTCCCTAATAAAACGACATAATCCTATTGAGCTTGGGATCAACGAGTACTTTATTGGGCTCGTTTGATTCATCATGACATAATTTTTTTAACAAAAACTTTATCACTGAAAACTTCATTGATGTAATATTTAATAACTGACCGTTGTATATGACAGAGCAGAGACCATTTTGGATTTGTACTTATGTTTAGACGTTAACATCAATAAATTATACTCAACGTTCAAAATATCTTCTGTAATAGGTAATTTTGATATTGACTTCGTTTGTTTTTGTCATGTTTACAAGAACCATGACATTCCTGACTCACATGACCTGTTGTTGCGAAGACTGGACAGGAAAGTGTAAAAGTCGCTGTGTAACGTCATTATACCGTTTGACACCAAGAATTGTGAATGTGATTGTTATTCCTTATAAGACGTACAGACTGATAGACGAGACGGAATATATTAGTCATAAGAAGCAATCTATTTTGTTCCGAATCCTAAGGATTTTAGGTGTCTTTATTTTTCACTTTTGGTTAACTCGTCGTTTTTTTACAGAAAGCGCTATGGGTGTAAAAATGAATTCTCAGCAGAACTCAGAACAGCATTTCCTGAAAGCGTTTGAGGTGGTTTCACAAATGTTAGCAAAGCGTATTTGCTCCCCTTGGATGTACCCTAACGTTATCTACAAAAACCTGCCTCTATACAAGGCCTTTGCAGAAAACAGAAAAGTGCTAATCGACTTTGTAGATGAGGTACTTATTTTTATGATAATTTGTTTAAAAATCAACTTGATAAGTTTAATGTTTTCGCAGCTATAAAAATGTTTATAACTAAATCGTGTTTTGTTACAGCTTATTTTAAAAAAACGAAAAGAATTAAAGGACAACAACAATCAGCTGTTTAATCAAAGTAAGTAATGATGATTTGTTAGAAGGCTTCCTCTGAATTGAGTAAAAATGTACCTAGGTGATTAATTAAAGACCAGGTTAACGTTAAAAAGCTTCGCGGAATTCATGCAAAGCGAAGAACTTTATTTTAATGTATTTTTCTTATAGGTGGCATGCGAACTTTCCTAGAATTGATGATAATGGGTTCGGGTGGTGAAAGAGGGTACACTGATCTGGAGTTGCGTGAAGAAGTCCTGGTTATCATTCTTGCTGGCACAGACACATCCGCGGTTGGGGCTTCATACGCCACCGTACTGCTGTCTAGATTCCCTGACATTCAAGCTAAAGTATACGAAGAGTAAGTTCATTTTATAGTAGATAAGCACATGGTACATATGAAAAACACTTTTTTATTATTTAACTAGCTTCTGCCCGCGAATTCGTCTTCGTATTATACATGTAAATCTTCCTCTCGAATCTCTGTATCTATTAAAAAAACCGCATCAAAATTCGTTGCGTAGTTTTAAAGATCTAAGCATACATAAGGACAGACAGATAGACAGCGGAAAGCAAATTTGTTTTAGAATATATAGTGATTAGACTAAAAATAACTAGGTATTTAAAAATTGTGCTGGGTAACCTAACACAACTACCCTTTCCTTTACTTCACTTTCAAGGTTTCCTTTTAATCGTTGACCGAAAATGATAATAATATATTTAATTCATTTTACCAGGCTACAAGAAGTCTTCCGCGATGCCGACCGCCCTTTGACTGTGCAGGATTTACATGAACTGAAATATTTGGATGCCGTCATGAGAGAAACTTTAAGAATGTACCCACCTGTTCCGGTCACAGTGAGGGAAGTCCGCAACGACGTTGTTCTCCGTAAGTTTCTACAAACTTCAAAGGTATCAACTACGCATAAGTCGCAAGATATCTAATATTATAACATTTACTTACAGCTTCAGGAATAACGTTGGTAGAAGGCGTGGCTATCTTGAATAATATCTGGGGTATCCATCGCAATCCCAAATACTGGGGTGATGATGCGGATGTGTTCAGACCTGAGCGATTCCTCGAAGGTTCCTTGAAGCATCCAGCCCAGTTCATCCCATTTAGTTACGCTTCAAGGAATTGCCTTGGTAAGATATGCTTATATACATAAAAAACTGAACGAAGGCCAAGGTCAGCAAGCTACCGCCTCGATCAATGCTCTTAGCCTTCATGTCTACCTAACCCGACAGAGTCGAATCCGATCCAACTACACCGATCTCGTTCGTCCAGTAAAATATATTCCGCTAGCTTGAACTTTGGCTTGACACACTACCGCGTGTCTAGATTAATACATAGACCTCGTATCCTAATTATATCCTGGGATCCCTCTCCCTTCTCCTACACAATATGTATAACCCTATATCCTCCTATATCCCTCGGGATATGACAATATCACGGCGTTAACTAAGACATATATCTAATACCTTTAAACGAGCAATTCTTGTATATATTATAATTTGAATCTCGAAAACGGCTTCAACGATTTTCAAGAAATTTGATGTTCACGGTGTTTCAAGAGCGATAAATCCATCTATCAGGTTTCATTTTTAGAAAACGTATTAAAAAAACCAAGCAAAGCTTGGTCATCCGGGTACTATTTGATATAAATGTCATGTATAAAAGATGACAGACAAAATGACTTCTCTTCAGTTGTTCAACATCCAGTATGAGACGTTGAAACTAATAAGTTCCGAAGTGTGTGGTGGCAAGAGCGATCACAAATTAAACACTAAAGTTATTGTTTATTTATGTTACGTTTTGATTATGATGACGTTAATATGTTTAAATTAAAACTTACCTAATATTTACAAAATGTCAACTAAATGCAAAGGACATCTAAAAAACTGTCTAGTTCTCCACAAACGAAACCAGGTCAGACAGACAAAACTATGCTTGTTACGAGCTCTCGATGTTTCGAGTCAGTTGCATGTGTAGGTGGCAGAATGACCAGAAGCCATGGCCCCCGTTTTTGGCGCATGAACCTCGTTATTTGATTTATATCAGAGAAGAAATTATATTTTACTAATTTGATTCGTTTAATTTATATCACACATGATTCATAATAACGAGTAGACGGATAATGTTATTAACTGTGATTTATTAAAAATACAACCAGTTTACAAATAACATATTTTTAAGTGAATGTGTTAGTAAAGCTTCGCCTTTCTTTCAGGTTATAATTATGCAATGATGTCAATGAAAACAGTGATAGCGAATTTAGTCCGAGCGTATAAAATTCTACCGCCCAAGGATCTAGACCCTGCACATATGAAGGAACCTTTACGAGTTAAATTCGATATAATGATGAAACCAGTGGAAGACTATGTTTTGAGACTGGAACCTAGAAACTAAGTAGATAAAATTATTTAAATTTGAATGTGTAGCTAGAATGAATTAAATTGTATTTATGTAGGTATGTAATTGTACTTTAAAAATTATTTGAAGTAAGATGGGATACGGAATTTTTATAGGGTTCGAAATCTTGTGAACTCTGAAAGTTTAATCTATCGCATTAAAATTTGTGTGAAAAAAAAAAATTGTTCAAATTTTTTCCCTTACTTTTAAATTAGGTTTCGGTTGCGACGAATAAGATCGGTATGCTTTAAATTATAAGTAATAATAATAACCATATACGTCGTTCAATAATGCTTCAAGAATTTGTTAATTAAATATTCGTTTGTCTTTATCTTCAACTTTAACAATTTTACCAATATTAGGTTCTTGGTTTGCTATTATAATGTCTTCATCATAATAACGAGAATGAATGATTCTTATAGATTCAGATTCTTTTAAAACATTTTGTCTGACTCAATTCACTGTTACTGTTTGTAATTATTTACTAATACTAATTTATTTTCACTTCTGTGCCCAGTTCATCAAAAAAGTAACGTGTTAACAGTGAAGATAAACTTCTAACTGGTATGTTCAGCAAGAGTTATCTGCTAGAGTGTGCAACTATTTAGTTAGACACACGCAAGAACGCACATATGCACAAACCGACACAAACACATGAAAGTAGTAAGTATAAGTTATTTCTCTATCCGTTCCGTGCACAAAAATAATATCACTCTACCATTGACATTGACTCTCGTTTTTGTTTTACATCTCTTGGTAAATCTAGCAAGATTATCAAACAAAATCTTTCAGAAACATTCATCATTCATCATGCAACTCAGCCTTAATAATTTCAAAGTAAGATAAGCACACAAAAAGATTACAGGATGACTGAATTTAATTGTTTTTGCCTTCATAGTAGAGTGGTTTTAACCGAATATATTTTTACCTCATGGTTTGATAGTTGTAGAAGTGACTAACTTAAAAATGTTATGCTATCAAACCTGGATCCAATAATTAATTAATCTATCAAAAAATAATAGCATTTTGTTCGATCTCTGTCGCGAAATGAATCGTTTTTATTTTTTGCGAATATGTTAGAACAAATTATATTTGAACAACCAAAGAACATGAAGAAAACGGACTCTAATGAGGATAAGGCAAACACCGGAGAAACTCCCCAGGTCACAGAAAGTCTGCTATGGCGAAAAGTAAGAACTAGTTTTAACTTTTTAAGAAATTTCTTTGTGAGTTGCTCCGTTTCTAGCTTGCTTTGTGCAGCTCTGTTGAGAATTCTGCAACGCTCTGCAATAACATTTTAACTGTCAAGTTGTGTATACAGTGCACACCGTCATTTGATTGAGACAGGTAGCTATAAAGGTGTACCAGTATTATATTCGTAAAATTATACTTTTTTTGGCTTGTTGAGAAAGCTTTCCTCTTCAATGCCAACTAGAGTCCCTATTTAGCGTTTTTTAGGGTTCTGCAACTCAAGAGAAAAAAACGGAATCGTTGTATGATCACTTTGTTATCCGTCTGTCTGCCCGTCCGTCCGCGTCCGTCCGTCTATCTGTCAGCAAGACCATTTTTCTCAGGAACTCGTACTATAAGTATAAAGTTGAAATTAATACCAAATTTTTATGTTCGCGGCCCTTTGGAGGCGTGAAATATTAACCCTACAAGTCAACTCAATCAAAAGATACTTAAAGTATTTAATTAGAAAAGATGCTTATTTGCATATTTCTGTGCTCCCGAAAATATGGGGTACTTCCAGGTGTCCTACAAGTTTGAAATGTGGTATGAAGTCAGCTCTTAGTAACTAGTGTCAGAAGATCAGAATTAAATTGAAAGTATAGGTATAGCACAATAATAAATTTATTCTGTGGTCACGTGACTATATCAGAACTCAACAGCGCTTGTGCAATGATACGGAGCTACGGGGCAAATGGGCGAGTCTTCTGAAGCGGCGCGCGCGCCCCGTGTACGCTGCCTGCGGTCGTCTGCTTGTGTGCGGGTAGATGCGTCGGTGTGCCTCTTAGCTTTACATTAGCGAAATATATAAAAATGTAAATATTAAATGTCTGTCTGTCTATGTATGTATGCTACAAATATAGAATGACCTCACACTGCCTCCATTTTGCTCAGGAGCAGGGCTCTACTAATACTGGAATTTATATTCACTTACGGAATTCGTACGGAACTCTCAGTGTACGAGTCCGACTCGCACTGGGCCGATTTATTGTCTAAGCGTGCGTCCATCTGTTACAGGTTAACATCAGATCTGTAGGCTTATTACCTAACTCGTTCGCAATCGCTATCGTGTTCATTTTGATAGTTCTTGTATGAATGTGACAGCTAGCTAGTTCCGATGCCAATTGTCAGCCCATACATGAACTGTCAAAATGAACATGATGGCGATTGCGAGCGAGTTAGGTTATAAGCCTACTGATCAACAACTGTATTATGATAACCATTATAGAAATATAGCAGAAAAAATAATAAGGGTCCGGACATAAAGATTGTTTTTTTTTTATAATATTTATTGGCAAAATGCGTTAATTATTTTGGGTCGCTGATGGATTTTGGTTGATACGATGCTTCCGTGCTAATATCTAGATCTAGAGCCGATTATAGATTACGTACGTAATATTCATTAACGGGTTCGTACCTACTTTAATAAAATTTTGGTAACAAAATCCGTATTTAAAAGGAAGTCAAAAAGCCGTGTCAACATGGCTCAGCCGAGATAATTCAGCCGAAAGTCGACAGCAGCAGAAACAGATCTCGATCCTCTCGTAGCAGAAACAGATCTCGATCCTCATTAGAACCTCTCGGTTCTAATTAAAATGATTTATTATGACGGATGTCGGTGGCGCCGGGTGCGGCGACCAGTCTTGAGTACGCACTGTAATTTAACAAGTGCATGTTTTAATTCGTACAATTATTGATCTTTATTTATTTCAGTCATATACCTAACGTTTAAAAAGGTAGACTATATTATTATGCGCTGCGTCTCTCGTGTTCATTTTTGCCATAAGATCCAGAACAGTGCCATCTAGTATCAAATAAACCTTTCTGATATTAATCACTATATTATTAACTAACTTCTGCCCGCGACTTCGTCTGCGAAGAATTATACATTATAAACCTTCCTCTTGAATCGCTCTATCTATTAAAAAACCGCATCAAAATCCGTTGCGTCGTTTTGTAGAAATAAGCATACATAGGAACAGACAAAAAGACAGCGAAAAGCGACTTTGTTTTATACTATGACTAGCTCCTGCCCGCGACTTCGTCTGCGTAGAATTATACATAAAAACCTTCCTCTTGAATCACTCTATCTATTAAAAAAACCGCATCAAAATCCGTTGTGTTGTAGTTTTAAAGATAAAATCATACATAGGGACATAGGGACAGAGAAAGCGACTTTGTTTTATACTATGTAGTGAAGTGATGATGAAGACGGCGTCATAAGTTTAGGACTGTTCGATAATTCAGCAACTCTGCAACAGATGGCGCTGCCAACCATTTCAAATAAAAATAAATATCTATTTAAAATTTAAGTAATTGTTTTCTCTTTATTAATTCGATATCCACAATGTCCCTATACATTGGAAATGTTTAACCTTTACGACGCCAACGACCTATACATTATCTACGTCCATTACTTCAATGCAAAAGCAACCTTCGTTCAATTTGGTTTAGGTGCAGCTTAAGGCATCGCAATAAAGAATTCTTTTGATTTGAAATTGAGTAAATACCGTCAGCAATTCAAAAAAAAATTGGTATTTGAAAAAACTAAGGCAATAAAATTGATAGATACTGTTTATTTTTGTTTTGCTTTGCTGACAATACAAAACCGGCCTTTCAGTAAAACCGGGACCAAATATAACATAAGTATGTTTGTATGTATCTTCTTAAACTAGTTATGGACGGAAAAAGTATAATTTTACACGTGGGGAATTGTTTGGTGTAATTATTGGTATCTACTTATATAAAATTTTGGAAGTTTTTTCTTCAGCACCAACAAACGTACAAAAATATATGTAAAAAGTCACTTAATCATAAAAGTGAAACAACAGAGAGCAAAATCCCTAGAAATTGCATTTTTAAAGCAAACCTCATAATTCAACCTGATATTTTATTATTTGCATAACTGCTTGATTTATTTGACGTCACTGGATTGTACTAGAGCATAATAGACCATTTTTACAAATCTAGTATCTATTTGCATGGTTTTTTTTGAATGCGTGGCAATAAATACTGTTTTTATGGTGCATATATGTCACTGTAAGAAGAATAATTAAAAGGTTCCCTAATCCTTTAGATAGTCGTTAGCAATGATTTTTACCTATTGCAATTAACTGGATAAAATTACGATAAAGCTTTATCCTTGCCAAAGAAAGCCTTAATGCTCAATAACAGACTTTGCAGAAATTTAAATAATGATGGAATAACATCTCTTGATTAAACCCAATCTTCAAACAAGAAATCATGTAACGACAAGAACAACAACGGAGACAATACAAATCGTTGGTACATCAAAAGACGCGACAAAAACGATTGAATGTTTACAAATACAAAACCCATTTTCATAAGTTATTTCATCTTATTTAACTGGATTCTGCTAAGGACCTGTCACTCTACGTTTGTCAGTACAAATTGTAACTGACTGGGACGACACGCGGGGAACAAAGCAACTCTCAGTGCGTTTATTTTATTCTGTAAATGTTTATACTTAGACATAAGTACTTACGTTTGTCATTTTCATTTCGGGATTTGTCTGAATTTATTTTGGTTTCACATGGCTGGGAGCTGGATCGATGTCCTTTATTTTTAGGTTACGTTCATGAAGATAGGTATTTGATAGTTATTATGATGCAAGTTACAGCGACTTTGGCATTCAAACCGAGGTATTGCGTTAAATTAAGCGTGAAGAATGAAATCTGTAATTTGCTTGAAACTCCATGGTTTAAATTTTCTAAGGTTACCTGTTATAAACTATGATCTAGAAACTCCATAAATATGAGACTCATATAATATCTTGCACCTATATTAGCTTCTTATCAGACCTAGGCCAGAAACTATGAAATTAGCATTAAACTGCTGGGGCAACGCGTTTCAAATAGATACTTAACAATTTTAATATGCTACGGATGCGCCATCTTTTGAGAGACACCAAGAAACGATGGGGAGTTATATCAGTTTAGATGACTGGCACTATATTCGCATCACAGTAGGAAACCGTACTAAGCTACCAACTAAAGAAACAAGCTAAGTCAATTAAAGTCAAAGATTTAATTGTAAAAATGTTAAGAAAAAAGAGACAGTGCGTAGAAAGTATTCTTTATCTCGCCCCAGAGACAAACTTTTTGCATAATTACTGTCGCTCATTTAAATACTTTTGCCTACTTTTAACTTCGAGGAGTAGGCAGAGACGCAGTTCCTCCCTTTTCCCTAGGAACATAAAAAAGATAAGATGGTAAATTTATCGTAGCTATTAAATTAGACAATATTGTTTTGTATAAATTATTTGCGCCCCTGGTGTGAAAAATGCCTCTTTAAAGTAATTCATCGAATTTATTTACAATTAAAAAGTCACATTTTGTACGATTTCAGTTAAATGAATACATACTTACATAAATCACGGCTTTGTCGTACGGGGTAGACAGAGCCCAAGGTAACAAGACCTAAAGACCACGTTTAGCATGATTGTGGGCGTACAGGTGGAAAGGGGAATCAAAACAGTAATGGGTTGCTAACCGCATCGCCCATGACACGATTCCTAAGATTTTCGCCCATTCCCTCGTAAAATGAAAGCTAGTAGAAATAAAAATAGAACTTGGCATTCTCAAAGAACTCGTAGAAACAAAGGAGCTAGTAACCATGTACTTTAATTAGAACATAACTGACGTAATGCCGCAGTTAATTACTTAGGACTTACCGTGAATCTCCGCACGTAGAGAAAATGTAGCAGAGAACGCCTGAGACTTTATACATACCACTATTCTACGTTAAGAACGAGTTAAACACACATTGCTAGCAGCATTTTGTTTTAGGGTCATTGTAATTGTCAACTCAACTCAACTTACAAGTAGTTTCACCATGCCCGTCTGTCCGTCCGTCCGCCTTTCCACGGCTTAGCTAAGAGACAAGTGACTACTGTAAAACTTACATACACACAAATCACGTCTTTATCTCTCACGGGGTAGACAGAGCCTAAGGTAACGGGTACAGGCCACATTTAGCAAGATTGTGGGCATATAGGTGGAAAATCGAATCAAAATAGTGATGGGTTGCTAGCCTCATCGCCTATAACATGATTCCTATTATAATCGCCCATTCCCTTGATGGGCTTTTACCATCTGCGCGGGTAGAGAAGCAACTGGTATATTCTATGTTTTTTCTTTGCTCCCAGACCAGCATGGAAAAGTAAAACTTAATGAAATTTCTAAATGTCAGTGAAAATTAGAACACAGAAAAATCCGAAAAGTAAAGCTATGGCCGGGAATCGAACCCGGATCCTCGTCATTCCGTGACGCGTGCTATACCCCTACACCACCCACAGCAGGTGGGTAGTCTCCGAATTTTTCTACCTGTTACTAACTGTCACGTGACCTTTTTGTTACTATGCGAATTTTTGTCGCTAAGCGTCATCTGTTTGAATGATGTGTCTGTACGACACAATTACAAACTTAATGATAAAATATTACGATTGGCCGGACACGCACTTATTTAAGTTGGAACTCGAGTGTGGCTTTAATATACAATTCTTTTGCAATAACCCAACAACTCCGAGCAAGAAAATATAGTTATTAGACACTTGATAAAAACCAGGCGCCGATACACTCCCGCATTATGAAATAAATTCCTATAGAGTGCTCTTCACATTAAGTGATATTCTATTAGCATGGGACGTAGGTACATACATCTAATGCTTTTCAATCAATTTTGACATTATAGTTTTCTTTATAAGAGTTCCCATTTGGACACGTGGAGTTATTAGAACTCAAATAATACGTTCCGTGGCAAAAACTGTTAGTAATGTTATAGCGCCATAAATGGCAGCACTGGTACATTGTTGATATAACTTCCACGACAATCTAATGATTTTAAGGTCCTTCTGACTGTCCGTACTTTTGTATAAAAATTATACGAAACGTGGTACAACGTGGGAAGAACTTTAAAATTATTGATTATGAAACTATTTTTTTTTTGATAATTAGTTTTTTGTCTTGTGTTTTCGACTGAGCGTATCAGTAGCAGCCATTTAAACATAATTTCAACTATAATAGACTACTCGTTATCTCTAGTCTGTCGTGCACTTGGTCAGCTTTTTGTATGGAAAAAACCGACAGTGGTAAAATTGCAAGAATGTGCAAAATTAAAATAAAACAAATACAATTGACAAGCACTGAGACACATGCACAAAAGCGATCTTTATGCCTTGAGGATTCTCTAATAAATAATAATGTTATGCATAAATTCAGTATTTGAATAATCGTTTATTGTCGAAATACTTAAATAAGTACGTAGATTATTATTATTACCTAACCGGTAAGGGGTCGTCCATTAATAAAGTGAGGCTCTGAAAGGGGGGGGGGGGGGGGGGAGGGGTTCGGCAAAAATCACGAAATATCACAAGAGGGGCGGGTGGTGTAGTAAGATATCACGTGTATTTATTTATTCGTCAAACGCGCGATTTTTAAACCGAAAAATGTTTCTTCATTTGCTAGAATAGGTAAAATTAGATTGTGCTTTTATACCTGTATTTAAAGATAGTAGGTATTGTTCTAAAAATTTTAATTCTTGTAGGTAGGTACTAAAAACACACGTGATTTTGGATGGGGAAGGGGGGGGGGTAGTTTTAAACCTCACCACGTATCACCAAGGGGGAGGGGGAGGGTTAAAAGTGCAAAAAAACATCACATGATTAATGAACGGCCCCTAAGCTGGTCTACCCCGTAAGGGATGAAGACGTGATTTATGTAAGTTTGTCTAACACAAACTAAAACCATTTACTTATTGCATAAAAATGTTGTGACAAAGATGTTAATAATATATGTATATAGTTTCAAACATTTACCCTGTAAGGGCACGGCCATTTATTATAAAATAATATTTAAACTGAAAGTTATTATTATACATTTACACATACATTTACATATATCACGTCTTTATCCCTTACGGCGTAGACAGAGCCTAAGGTAACAAAACCTTAAGGCCACGTTTAGCATGATTGTGGGCGTATAGGTGGAAAGGGGAATCAAAATAGTGATGGGTTGCTAGCCGCATCGCCTATTAGACGATTCCTAAGATTTTCGCCCATTCCCTCTATGGGCTTTTACCATCTGCGCGGGAAGAGAAGCAACTGGTACATTATATTTTTTTTGTTTACTCCCAGACCAGCATGGAAGTTATGCATAACAGTAATAATAATATTATTATGTAACTGGTCAATGACCACTACTGTATTAATTATAATACCATTTTAATAAGTATACAGTTTCTTAATCTTATCTAGTTTTTTCAATGATAATTAATACCAAAAATTTTGTATTTCTTTTATATTACATTTAAGACACTGAAGATTCTGGGGACATTCGTATGATAAGGAAGTCCAAATTTCGCTCTTTACGTTTATACTTGCTCAAAGTAATCCAATTTTATTACTCCATAAACCCAATAAGTCATAAAATAAAAACGAGCTCTGACCTCGTTGTCTTCACTTAAATTTCCATGGGTAAAATGATAAAACGGCATCGGTCATGACACAATGTACCGAAAATTTAATATCGCTTTCACAGCCAAATGAAGTGATTAAACAATACGTTGTTTCTATACGATACAAGATAAACAGAATGCGTTCAATAGGGCTTGCATCTACATTATAAAAATAGTAACTTGATCTTGATAAAAAGTTATATATACAAATAGGTAGTTTTAAACAGTTTCTAGGGGTAAAAGTCTGCACACACACACTCACACACACACAAATCACGTATTTATCCCTTACGGGGTACACAGAGCTTTTTTTTTTTTTTAACGTGTGGAAAATGCGCCTTATGCATCTCCGCGCATACGAACGGAAGTATGACGGGCTCTCCATCTCACCGCTGCCTTCCCTATGGAAGAAGGGGAGAGGCCTACCGTCTAAAAACACACACGTTCCCTCCAGGCCTTGAACTGCGGGCTTCGCGGGCGCACACGGTGACCACCGCAACGTCCACTGGCCGCCCCGGGATGGGGCAGGTGGCGACGGCACCGTTGAATGCGGGTTCCGGATTCCCCGCCCTCCCTCGCCGGTGACCGTCTGTTTTTTTAAAGAGGTTAACTCCTCGTAGCCCCCTCAGCGGCCCACGTTCCCAGCGCCTGCGGGCCGGGGTTACGTGACGACCGACATGACCGAGATCACGCCGCCCTGTTGATTTTTATAGAGGTTTACTCCTCGCGGCCCCCCTATCTTGAAAAAGACGAGGCGGCCCACGGTCCCGGCCCTACGGACCAGGTTTACGTGGCGTCCGACCGTGACCGAGGTCACGTCGCTCCTCCGGATTTTTATAGAGGTTTTCTCCTCGCGGCCCCCTTATCTTGAAAAAGACGAGGCGGCCCACGGTCCCGGCCCTACGGACCAGGTTACGTGCCGACCGAAAATGACCGAAGTCACTCCGCTCCGCGATCGCGTCCCTTGCGGAACGCACCGCTTCGACGGCAGGCTTTCGCCCGCCGCCAGCATGAGGCTCGCCCTTCCGTTCCCCGCCCGGGGCGAACAGCAGGTACAAGGTTGGACTCGCCCCCGTCCCTCCCCGTACGAGGCGTTTGGCGCCTCCAGGTTTGGTGCAGAGCTACGGTCAACGCACCACTCGTCCCCGCCCCAGGGCGGGCAACGGGGTACACAGAGCCTAAGGTAACAAGACCTAAAGGCCACGTTTAGCATGATTGTAGGCGTACAGGTGGAATGGGTTGCTACCCACAGCGCCTATAAAAGACATGATTCCTATGCCTATTCCCTCGACGGGCTTTTACCATCTGCGCGGAAAGAGAAGTAACTGGTACATTCTATGGTTTTTCTTTGCTCCCGGACCTGCATAGAAGCAAAAAGTCTGCACTTCGAAGATTTTTTCTAATAAACTACATTTTTAAAGGTTTAAAAGAATATAAATTTCAATTGTTTTAAAAGTATATAATATATTTCCGTTGTTTTAACACTAATATTTATACAAGAAGCTTTACTGAATTAAGAATGATATTAACTTTGTTTCATCAAAATCGCATGTCAGGAAGAAAGTTCTTAACATTAAACAATACTTCGTCAATTACTTAAAATATACCTTTATAACTTGCATTTCCCAAACATAAAGTTTGTTTCAAATCATTCAACACGCCGAGATTGTACAAGAGCACCATTATCATTATTTTTGATTTTATATTGATTCAACAATTTAAATAATCAAGTCAATGTTTCATATCGCGAAATAGACTAACCTTTCCTCAACTATCGACCTTAATTTGGCCACATTCTCCTATTTTATTCATAAGGATCTGGGGATTTTTTTTAATCGGACAAAACTAATATGCCATAGTATCTTCATCATCTCCAGCCGTCCCAATGCTGGGCACAGACCTCCTCTCAGAACGAGAGGGCTTGGGCTAAAGTGCCAAGTGCCGATTGGGGACTTCACACACCACTGAATTGCATCACAGAGTTTTCCTTCACCGAAAAGCTTATGGTAAATTTCAAATATAATTTCACCCATAAATTCCAGAAAAGATCAGATGCGCGTGTGTCATAGTTTAATCACTCTTAATTTTGGTGCGATGTCAAGAAATCAACAGTGGTTCAATAACAAAGTGACACTTTTATTATATTTTAACATAAATAGCCGAAAGCACAAAAGATATCTCCCTTGATGTTAATATCCTTAATTAATCTTATTAACCTTTACAATATTATTAATGTTAATGAATTCAAACGCCTGGCAGCCCTGGGCGGCCTGGTTCACAAAATACATGCATTTGCGATTAAATTCATTGGCACTGTGTTGATTTAAGGACGAACAATATTGTTTCGGGTGACGCCGTAAATTTAAACTATTTTCGGATAGAATCCTTTTGTGGCTAACATTGTCAGTGCAGGGTTACATTAAGAAATTATTTATTAGGTTTCTCTGAGCATTTTGCCTTCGTTTAAAACTTTCACAGTTTTCGTTTGAAATCCCTTTTTATTCTGTTAATGATAAAAAAAAAACAGTTTATCTAATCATCCATATTTTATATTCTAATTTTTTTGGTTTCTTTTTATTGTTATATCCATTTTATGACATTTTTCATTTGTTAAATTGTATTTAAATTGTATTTTGTTTATGACAACCCTTAATTGAGACAATATTTTTATTTTAGTTAAGTTCATACTTTATTTATGTTAGTATTGTTGTTTTTATTATCGTTGCGTTTCTTCTGTCTATTTGTTTCTTTGTTTATTAGTTGTCCGGTAGATATCGCTATTAAGCGATAAGACCGCCTATTGTCTACCTTTGTTTCTGTATTGTTTTGTACTGATTTGTGGTGTTCAATAAAGAGTATTTGTATTGTGATATTATTTTGTTTTTTATTGTCGATACTTATTTTCAGCTGTCGATTTCAATAGATCTAGTTTATGGGAGTAAGGGTTAATTTTATATAATGTCAAAATTAATGGAATAAACAATGCAAATAAAAAAATAAATGAAAATGTCATATCCAGAAACTCGATCACAGAATAAAATGTATTTTTTAACAATAGGACTTTCAGTCGACGCTCAAAATGTTTCGTCATTTTGTTCATTTTTAAGATCGGTATTCAAATTCTTTGACATTTAATTTTGAACGGTGGTGTAATTTTATAATGAAGAGATGAAATAAACGTAAACACAACTCAAGGATCATCAAAAAGTCATGGGCTCGGGTGTGTGATGTGATGGGAATGTAACCCGAAACTAATTAAAGAAATATTTAAATATTTAGTGAGGTGTGGGCGCGATTGGCAAACACCAATTTTTTATTTCAAGGCTTTCATAGAACTACTACAATATTTTGCACTATCTTGATTCCACTTTTCACCTATACGCCCACAGTGTCTTGTTAAACCGTGGCCTGTAGGTCTTGTTACCTTAGGCTCTGTCTACCCCGTAAGGGATAAAAACGTGATTTGTGTAACGATGTATGTGTTTGATACATACATACACAAATATAGCATGATTAAGGGCGTATAGGTGGGAAGGGAAATCAAAATAGCGATGGGTTGCCGCATCGCCTATAACATGATTCTTAAGACTTTCACCCATTCCCTCGATGGGCTTTTACCATCTGCGCGGGAAGAGAAGCAACTGGTAATTTTTTTTTCTTTCCACCCAGAACAGCATGGAAGAAATGTGTTCATAGAACCGTAAATTACATTATTTTATTATTATGCAGCGAGCTTTGACTTAACTGAAGTAAACTGGTCTAGATTAAATTACTACGTACTGCTAATTAACATCGGAAAAGGTCATCACGATTCTCTCGATTCCAGCTTCAATAATTATTCTCGGCCCTGTCTCAGAATGATTGCACGACAAACTTAAACGCCAACCCGATAACATCTTTATCTCGATAACGTAATGTCTAGTTTTGAGTGCACCGACGGTGACGTAAATTTGCCGTATACTAATGACCAGTGGTTCTCTAGAGAAATGCCAGTGACACGAACAAATTGGGTAACAATGGGGAAATTAGACTAGACCTAGATCACACACAGTTGTGTTCACCTATATTAATTGCGTTATAATTGTAATTGAAAACCACACGTGTACCTAAGCATTCAGAAGTTTCGTTTCTCTTCTTCTTCCTTGTCGGTAACACTCTTGACAGAGTGGTCGTGGTCATCACTGCAGGGATTGGTGGCAAGCTTCACAAAACGCCGCCACTCCTCTCTGATGGCCGCCTTCCTCGTGCATTCATGTAGTGATGATTAGTGGTGAGTAGTAAAGTTTCGTTTAACTATTTAGAAATCGTATAACACTATCCGTTAGAAAATATGCATTTTTCTCAACTTACTATGGAAAGATTAGCAGCTCCAAAAGCGGCAATTAACGGCAAAAAAACTATTACTATTTGACACTTCAACGCGAATGCGTCTGAAACATTTTGCGATCAAACACTTACCCTAAGCGCTCTGACGTTTATAACATTGCTCGTTCACCAATAAAGAATAGAATTTCTAAAGTCTATCAGTCGATTTCTTTGAATATTCGTCAGCAACCGAAAAGGACATGCGTAAAAAGACTTATTTAAGCAGGTACCAGGCTAAGCCGCTTCATCAGACAATTTCTTCTGTAGTACTGTAGTTAGTTGTAACCAAACTTTGTACTATGTAAGGACGTGACCAAATTCTAAACCTTAAAAACCGTTGCATCTATTTACTGAAAGCTTAAGCCTAACGGTCTCTTCCCACTTCGTTGCTTGCATTTAGCCCATTATGCGTCGGCACGCCTCGTTGCGATAATGAAGTGGCCCGGACACATGCACGTTGCACGGCGCGCTCACCAGCGTCGTAATTATGTTGGGAGCTCGCGCGGGATGTGACGAAATGACAATGACGAAATGAAATCAGACCGTCAGTTGATTTTGCTAAACTGTATCATGGTAATGTTTAGTAGAAATCTTGGTGAATTTTGTACATCAATAATTGTACATTTTGTAAAACACTCATTGCCAGAGAGACAAAATTATTAATCATTCTAAGTATGAAATATTTATAAACGATCAACTCTTGTATAATATTTTATTTATTTATTTCAGTGATCTCTGAATTTGGTACGCAGGGGTTGTTGCTTTTCTGGTTTGTTAAAACCGAGCTTTTCTCGATTGCCCAGGTGTTGCAATATTGTCATAGTAATATGTGCTTGTGTTTCGTTGTTTTTGGTGCCATATTAAGATAGATATTAATTATATTGCTGAATATGCACAGGTTGTAAATATAAGCTATATTATAGGTACCTTTAACTCACTTTGTTCAAAGCAAGGGAGCTCCAAACAAAGGCTTGTACAAAACTTCCTGCTCGCTACCTACAAGCAACTTCAGCCATTGTAGTTATTGTTTTAACACAAAGGAATTTAATGTTACCAAAGATACCTACGCTGTTATACTTAACTTTTGTTTTTTGTTCGATATTGGTTCGCCGGCGTTAGATGAAAGTTTTACTCTTGCTCTACGTAAAAGAAGAACAAGCAAGTCGTTGTCTAATACCCACATTACAAGCTTTGCTTAGTTCGGGACTAGATCAATTGATGTAATTGTGCCGAGATATTTATTCATTTCTTTCTGATAAACATGGCAAGAAGAAACCCGAACAAGAAATACATTACAGACATTATTGGTTAAGTATTCCGCAAATGGCTTTTTTCTATTTATTCTCTAATAAATAAGTAATGTAATACAAATATAAATATTAGGAAACAATTCACACAAATTGACCTAGTCCCAAAGTAAGCGCTAGTAAGGCTTGTATTATGGGTACTAGACAACGATATACATACTTATATAGAGAAATACATACTTAAATAGATAGAAACATCCATGACTAAGGAACAAATATTCGTGCTCATCACAAAAATATATATGCCCTTACCCGAATTCGAACCCGGGACGCTTGCTTCGCAGGCAGGGTCACTACCAATTAAGCCAACCACGTCTTATATTTACAAAAAGGATGGCAAATGCGTAATTGTGGATATGTTGGAAGCTTAGAGGAGAATTCACAGATTGTCTTACTTTCCACGAAGCAAGACAAGCACTGCCCCTTGGCGGCAGAATTAGGAAACAAGGTGGTGGTAGCCATCTGAACGGTCCTTGCACAAAGTCCTGCCAGCCGCGAAAATCGTAATACCTACTTCAAATTCAAAAAATCAGACAGTAACAAGGTCACGTGACAGTTAGTAACAGATGGAAAAATTCGAAGGCGTACCCTACCTGCAATGGATGTTGTAGGGATTTAGCACGCGTCACGGAATGACGAGGATCCAGGTTCGATTCCCAGCCATAGCTTTACTTTTCGGATTTTTCTGTGTTCTAATTTTCAGTGTCGTTTATAAATTTTACATCAAATTGTTTCACTGGGCGTGAAATTCTCTTGTAATAATACTACCAGTAAATGAAACTTTGGGGAGACAAACACTTGAACACGCTAAATATTAATCAAACAATAAAATGCGATGGGGATACGCCATTAATAACAGAATAACAGAATCAATTTGTGATACGGAACGAGATTTACCACTCAGGCGCACTGTAATTCCCTTTAAATGGAATTAAACGGAACACTTCTATTGCTTTAAGGGCCCTTTTCAGTTCCAGGAAATATCTGATGCTAAAAACACAGGATTGTCTATTTTGTTCTAAAACGCAACGTTCAATTTAGACAATAACTATAGTACCAGGTGATAAAGAATGGACATCGATCGGACTTCGTAAAGAGATAATTGGCGGCTTATCTGGGGGCACGGTAGTGCCCCCGCCAAGTCGAGCAAAAAAAAGCGGCACGGCCGTACCATCTTTTCTCGAAGCAGTTCAGGCCATTTTCGACCCCCCTTTAACTTCGTTGTGGATAAAACTAGAAGCCTGAATTTTCTGTAACCAAGCAGGCATTGTATAAACACTGTATATTTCAAATTTCATTCAAATATTTTTATCAATGACTCAAGAATTTTATTACTCCCCGGTTTTTAGATTTATTTTTACAGTTAACTCGTTAGATTATATTTCTAAACGATACTGAACCAATTCAAAAAATTCAAAAATCGGGAAATAAAATTCTTGATTCATTGATAATTTTATCATTGAAAAACAGCGCCATCTCTCTTCCTTGCTGCGCTGAGCAGTAGCTGTTCGACGGGAGTTTAAACTGTGTCGTAGAGATACGAGTACGTCATTCAAACAGAATGGCGCTTGGCGACAAATATTCGTTTACTAAACGACATGACAGCTGGTACAGATGAAAAAAATCTAAAATTTACCCACCTTCTATAGCCGATTTGCCCCTGCAAAGCACACGCATCATGGATTGTTGAGGATCCGGGTGCGACTCTCGGGAATAGCTTTAGTTTTCTTTGTGTTCTAATTGTCACTATAATCCTATAGTTATTAATAGAAAATAGCATCTACTCATAGCGCAATAATAAGAAACATTATTTAATGGATTGTGTAGCGGGCTCGCATTCACTTTTATTCCGTATACCATTTTTTTTTAAAACTTCGTTTTAACAGTACTAATGTAGGGCGCTTAATTCATTAGCCCTTAAATCACTAATAAATCCCTCGCTCGTTCCAATTCTCAGTGGATTTATCTTCGCTCCCACTTCGCGTGATGGGTAACCGTTTTTTTAGACACTCATTAAGGCTAATTCTGGGTGATGAGCTTGCTTGATTTTGCTAATCTGGTTTTGTTCAATTGCACACAAAACGAGTTGGGTTTATATTAGAACTAGCTTCTACCCGCGACTTCTTCCGCATAAAATTAGATTCAAGAACTGATGTTGACAGTATATTCTGCAAAAAATATCTACTCTAGGAAGCTACGAGCTTTGACATGTTTATCACTATCCCGCAGGAATTATGCAAATTTCCGGGATAAAAAGTAGTATATGTGTTAATCTAGGGCACCAGCTATTTTCGTTACAAATTTTATCCTAATCCGCCCAGCCGTTTGCGCGTGAAGAAGTAACAAACACTCACATCACTTTTGCGAAGACACACAACGCTGATGATCTATTTTTCATGTCTGTATTTTTTTCTATAAAATTGTGTACATTCTCTTATATTTGTGTGTCTTGCAAAAAATAATAAATGTCGTCTTTCTTTCTTTCTTTTTTTCTTTCTTTCACGTACTTTTGCCTTTATAATATTACTGTAATGTGATAATAATTAGATTATTTTACTTTTAAGAATTATAATCCATGCATATATTCCATGCTGGTCTGGGAGCAAAGAAAAAACATAGAATGTAACAGTTGCTTCTCTACCCGCGCAGATGGTAAAAGCCCATCGAGGGAATGGGCGATTATAATAGGAATCATGTTATATGCGATGAGGCTAGCAACCCATCACTATTTTGATTTCATTTTCCACCTATACGCCCACAATCTTGCAAAATGTAGCCTGTAGGTACCTGTTACCTTAGGCTCTGTCTACCGCGTAAGGGATAAAGACGTGATTTGTGTGTGTGTGAATGTGTGTTAGAATTATAAAATTACTAGCCTCTGCCCGTGACTTCGTCTGCGTAGAATTATACATAAAAACCTTCCTCATGAATCACTCTGTCTATTTAAAAAACCGCATCAAAATCCGTTGTGTAGTTTTGAAGATATAAGCATACATAGGGACATAGGGGCATAGGGACATAGGGACAGAGAAAGCGACTTTGTTTTATACTATGTAGTGAAGTTCGAGGTCATAAATCAAATCCACAATGCAAGCTTCATCAAAGCTACAAAAAGGAAGAAGCATTAGCAACGCGCTACGTCAAATTTATAATATTAAACTAAGTCACCAAAGTTTGCGGGAGGTAAGACCTAAAACGGGTGTGGCGAACTAGTGGACTGTATATTATAAATAAAAGCGGCTTATGATGATGAACTGGCTTTTAATAAGTATAGGAATATAACTACATAAGATGAGTGACCTCGTGGCAGCAGCACCTCCTACCGTGGTTCGTAAGGAACTGAATCAGTTATAAAAAAAACCGGTCAAGTGCGAGTCGGACTCGCGCACCGAGGGTTCCGTATCATTATCTATAAATATCTAAAACCAGTGTAAGCAGAGCCCTGTTCCAAAGCAAAATGTACGCAGTGTGGGGTTACTTTATGTTGGTCACTGCTATATACAGACATACATACACATTTACGGTTTTCGCAATTATTCTTTAATCTGTGCTATAAGACCTACCTTCATACCAAATTTCAAGATTCTGCGTTCACGGGAACTACCTTGTAGGTTTTGATTCCCTTGAGAGTTGAAAATTTGCGGAAATTTGCGGCATAAACGGCTGTATCTTTTGATTGCGTTGGCTTAGAAGTTTGATTTTTTCACAGCTTCAAGGGACAGTAGACCTGAGTAATTGATATAAATTTCAGCTTCATACCTCCACGCGTTACTGAGAAAAAGGGTCTTGACAGACGGACGGACGGACGGACAGACGGACAACAAAGTGATCCTATAAGGGTTCCGTTTTTTCCTTTTGAGGTACGGAACCCTAAAAATGAGATGCCGCTGTCACACGGTTTACAACTGCCAGCTATAAAATACATCTTGGCAGTAAAAGGAGTTAATCCTCCACAACAGGGTCTGGCCGGACCGCTACCACTATGTTACTCGCTAACCCTGCCGCTAAGCAGATGAGCTTGCACTGCTGTGCTCAGTCATGGAAAGTAATAAGACCAACGGTGAAATTACTGGCACATCAGACATTCCATCTTAGCCCTCTAGGTTGGCAAATAAAATTACGGGTGTCCATGGGTGGGTTACTGGTCATTAGGTGAACCGTTTTGTTCATTTGACAGCACATTGAAAATAAGTACCACACAAAAGTGGCAAAAAATTGTGCTAAATTAGAAATACGATTAGATTACAAGAAAATTACACCCCTAATCTAGTCAACTAGTCGAAAATTTACTTTGATATTTCTTCAACTATAACACGTAACACTAGTGAGTGGCGCTGATAGTCTTCACTGCATAGTATAAAACAAAGTATAAAATAGTGATGGCTTGCTAGCCGCATCGCCTATAACATGATTCCTAAGACTTTCGCTCATTCCTTCGATGGGCTTTTACCGTCTGCGCGGGAAGAGAAGCAACTGGTAAATTCTATGTTTTTCTTTACTCCCAAACCAGCATGGAAGAACCACTGACCTAGTTAACTACTATCACACGTTCGCGACTTTTGAATCTCCGTGGCCCTAGTTAGCATTATTGTGTAACTATTGTATAAAACTCCTAACTCATTAAGAGTCGATTTTTCAATCGTCAGATAGGACCCTATTCGACCAACAACTCTATTGGTACCCGGCAGTTAAGTGCTTATCTGAGGATTGAAAAATCGGCCCTAAATTTCACATTACTTAAACAGTTAAATTGAATTTTAACCCTCTACATGCTTTTAATTGCAGAGGTGATATAAAAGCAGCGGCCGACAATTGGTCGGCGCTGCACAATTTGGGGCGGATTAAGAATTAATCTGAGGGACCAGGGCTAGTATTCTCAACGCGCTCGATATTATGCGCAAGTAAGTTTGCTTTAGGAAACTAATGTCGAGTTTTCTCATCGCCCATATCTCCAAGTCTTTCAACGAAAGTTTCACCAGTGGGTTCTACATTTGATGACTAGAGTCCGAAACAGACCGAGGCCGAAACTTAATTCATCCGCGATTTATGTTAAACAGTTTTTTTTTTAGTTTAATTTACCTGGTCCTTGTGGCCATATATGTCTCCGAAACTAAAGAAAATTCGGTTGTACCTAGTAGGTATGAAATGACATTATGGCAACGAAATTAGCGACGCATCATGAGGCTTGTCCAACTGTTTAAAATCGCTCAACGATCCATTTAGGTACCTGCGGGATGTGGATTTGGAATGAAGTTATTCGTAAAAGTGCCAAAGTAACCGGCTTCGCATAGTGAATTACCAAGCAGATGCGGCAATGAGTAGAACACAAGCAGCTGAACTGACATCTCATTTGTAAATTTCTAAATGTCAGTGAAAATTAGAACACATAGAAAAATCCGAAAAGTAAAGCTATGGCCGGGAATCGAACCCGGATCCTCGTCATTCCGTGACGCGTGCTATACCCCTACACCACCCATTACAGGTGGGTAGTCTCCGAATTTTTCTACCTGTTACTAACTGTAACGTGACCTTTTGTTACTATGCGATTTTTTGTCGCTAAGCGTCATCTGTTTGAATGATGTGTCTGTACGACACAATTACAAACTCCCATGGAACATCTACTTCTCACCAGGGACGAGAGAAGGCGCTGTTTTTCAAGTGATAGGTACTATCAAAAACAAAAAAAAAAAACAAAAAAAAGTAAAACATAAAAATCAAGAAATAAAATTTCTTGATTCATAGTACCTATCTCATTTGTACTTGAGTGAAGGCCGCGTGACGGCAAACATAAAGTGTAAGGCGTCATGTAGCTACTCTTAAGTAGGCCGTTGCATTTTAGTAATATTGCGGTATAAACAGTAAACACCTATTGTCAATTAGCCGACGAAAAAAAAAGGAGAAGGTTCTCAATTCGACGTATGTATTTCATTTTCCTTAAAACTGTTATGGACAATAGACGTATCTTTTACCGACGTTAAAACCGATTCGACCGACAAAAGTCATCAAACTCCGGAATATCCCCTCAAATCGTAGCGATTAATTTCTCTCGAGACTACCCGTTTCTCGTACGAATGAAGCGGGCAGATTAGGCTGCTCATTTCGATTGAATTGGACTTTAATTGAATTATCTGATTTAGCCCCTCAATTATTTTGAAGGCCTGAAATATTGAAGATTTCATCCATGTTTAAGGAGTTTTTCTTACTTTTTAGATCGTATTACCGACTAGATACACAACGCAATACAATATTTATGCGTTTTTTAATTTGATACCTATTTTGTTTTGTTGCTAGTAGAAAAAAAAAATTTTTTGTGAGTTGTGATATACAATATCATTACGAAAGGTTTTGAATATACAATTAATTGGTCCATGCTGCTCTGGGAGCAAAGGAAGAACAGAATATAACAGTTGCTTCTCTTCCCGCGCAGTTGATGAAATACCATTTGTATCTATACGCCCACGCTAATCATTATGTATTTAATCTGGCTCAGTCTACCCCGTAAGGGATAAAGATGTGATTTATGTTTGTATGTATGTATTGATTGGCCTGACCTATCTGTGAACAGAAATTATTACATACTTGTTAAACGGAAACAACCATACTGACATAACCCTTCAATAAGCTGAAATTTTCACTTATACCGAGAGTTTACACTTATATCGTAGGCTTAGTCTAATTTTTCTGTCACAAAAACCCCTCATAAAAGCGACAATTGTCGGTGACATGTGGCAATTCTGTTTACATTACCAACTCGACGAGAATCTACGCCGCTTCGCTTCATATTGACCACACATTGCAATTCGAATTGTCAGTTGTCACCGGCAATCGTCGAATGGTGAAATAGGGACCTGTAGGCTTATCACCTAACTCGCTCGCAATCGCCATCGTGTTCATTTTGACAGTTCTTGTATGAATGTGACGACAACTAGCTGCTGATACCGATGCCAATTGTGAGCCCACACATCAGCTGTCAAAATGAACACGATGGCGATTGCGAGGGAGTTAGGTAATAAGCCTCCTGATATTGCTATAATATGAGTTTTTGTCCTCACGCGTTGGTAGTCGTGCTACCCATGGCAATTGAGACGTTAACGCGAACGTGTTTGATATTTTTTTTGTCAAAAACTTACACTGAGCGCTCAGAACGCGTTGTACGCATTAAATAAAAGTTTTGATTTCAATCGCAATATTATAGATGGATATATAGATATGGATCTAATTTTTAAAACAAACCCCAAAACTTGCCGGTAAAGAGGCAAATATCACCATTAGCTAAAACGCGAGCTACAAATAAAATATAGGGAAAAATCATGTTCGATGGACCGGGCAACCCGGTTGTATCCGGGTCCCGGGGGAAGCTGGACTGACGGATAACCCGGGATTTTCCTTGGTATATTTTTTATTCCATTATTGTATCACTGAATGTTTTTTGCAGTAGATTTGCTCGGATTTGGTAAAAATATATCACGTTGCACGGATAATGGATTAATAGTGAATAAGTAAATAATAGTTGAAATGAAAATATTTACGCTTGTAAAAATACCTTCATTGGAAAAGGCCGCACTGTTTTTGCCGAAAAATAAATTGGCTTTACAACGTACCTACCTAATTAAACACGAACACTATAAGCTGACTAGTTTATGAGTCTACCCCGATTATTGATTTACCTTGACTTTTAAGTACTGTATTCTTAGGTCCCCCGGGCACTAGGCAACCAGTAAAATATAACCTGGCTGCCTAATGCGCGGGGGGCCTTATGACAAGACATGAGCTACCATTGACCGTGTGAAAAAATGAAAAAATGAACAGGTTATCCGATTGGTCACAGAAATTATAGTTAAGCAGAACCCTGTCGCAATTGACACGCCGTCGTCACTCAAACTAGTGATATGACACCTTATTGCGATAGGGTTCCACGGTGGTACGTGAATATATTTAATTTACTGCACCTACGATTCAGAAATCTTCGAGTTGCCGAACTAATTACTACGACACTGTTACCAATGTCCGGATTGTCGGGCTGTCCTCCCGCCTGTCACTCAAAGGCAAGACAGTGAGTCTGTGACGACATGAGGGTGATCCGATATTGGTTCTATTTTCATACTACTTTGAAAACCGAATATAGCCGAGGCGAATAACATTTAAAGGGTGGTAAAGCCTAGCGGTTAGACAACCTGTCTATGAAGCTTGAGGCCACGGATTCGATCCCCGGTAGGGGTAAATAATATATGTATAAAAAATAAGAATGTTTGTTCTCGAGTCTTGGATGTTTAATTTATCTATATACATACATGTTTCTGTTGTGTAGGATCCATATTACAAGCTTTGCTTAGTTTGGGGCTAGGTCAAATTGGTGTTATTTGTACCAAGTACTATGTTTTTTTTTCATGTTCATATATTTTTGGTTTCGTAGTTTAAAAATGGAGACATTTCATTTTAGCTTTAAAAGTTGGAAACTCATCACAAATCCTTCTAGCGCTGCGACTGCCGATGGGCAGCATTTTTCACATACCATCAAGCGAAGTCACTGAGGTGCGTAACTTAGGATGCTATGAACACAATATACACAGCATCTTGTGAAAATAGCGACAAGTCTGATATTAGCAGCTCTCGGCCTTTTGTTGTGTATGATTTGTGTGCGACGTGATGATGATGGTCAACTATAATTCAGATAACATATTGTGAAAGTTTTACAACCCTAATAAATATGGCAACTATCTTGCAAAAGATTTTACAAATGCCTGCATATTTCACTCGCAATTTTCATTTGTTAGTTTGTTTAGGTCAATTTTACTAGTCAAGTACATTTGTATGTAGAGTTTTTAGTATGTAGATTTTATAACAGTGGCATAGAACAGTTGTACTCCGTTTTTCAGCCAAAACTTATTTAGTACCTTTATAAACTAATTATATTATTGAAGTTTTAGTTAGGATCCCTCATTTGTTTGAAAATATAATATAGCCTATGTCCATCAGGGATAATTTAGGATTCCAATGGTGAAATAATTTTTCAATTCGATCAAGTAGTTTTCCGAAACTACTTGATCGAATTGAAAAATTCTTTCACCGTTGGAATCCTAAATTACCTAAAGCGCCTTTGGCTCCGGCCTATTCAATTCAAAGAAACAAAGAAACCTTTTCTCTTTATAATATAATTATTATATTATAGTACAGATAATAACCAAGGTATAGTATGCCAAAGCGATTCGCAGTATTTCGCGTAAGTTTTATGTGTACGGTCAAGTGCAAAAATAAGTATCGATATGAACTTCTCAAAAATATGTCCCACGACCTTATTACGCCGGTGTAAGAGCGTATAGTACTTATTTTTGAAACTTTGAGTACATACACATTATTACACTTGACTGTACATATATTTATTTAGGTGTTGGTGTTAAGTTCTAATAACCCGCATTGTCCGCCACCCATTTGTTAGCAAAGGGTGTGACGATATCATAATTAAAGTTATTTATATCACAAAAGGTTTGTTCCGTTTTTAGCTGAACATGCGAGTTTACATTTTAAAACTTCTCAAAGTCAATGTGACTAACAACATACATACATACATAAATCACGTGTTTATCCCTTACGGGGTTGCCAGAGCCTAAGGTAGCAAGACCTAAAGGCCACGTTTAGCCTGTTACATCAACATACTGCTGCAAATTTTACAAAATGGCTTATTCACGCTCACTCCAAATGTAATTTTTTCTAATAAAATGCTCATTGTAATTCGAGTAAATTTAAAATTAAATGATGTGTCATATTGACTTGATACACTTTATATCTGGATGTACGAAAAATAAGTTTTATTCAATTGAAATTCGCAGCAAAATGTAAAAATAGTAATTCAAATGAGTACTAAACAGAGCCCACCTTCATCCGGCATTAACGAGGCTCTTCTAACGTCTAAATAAAGGATATATTTTCTGGAAATTTCGGCCTTTTGTTATCGTCAAATGGAATGTTGTGATTTTTTAGCTTGAGCTTCTTAGTTTGTTTAAAGTCCGTTCATTAAGCCAAATGGTAATGCAGACTAATTTGCCTACCAACTATTTACACAAGGCATCTATCTTAGAATTATTCCGGACTGTTTTAGCAGGGGTTCAGTTATTTTATTTGAACACTCCTGGATACATTTTTCATCGTACTTTTGGATTCAAAACTAAGTCACCCCCTATGACGCCGTACACTTCTAACGTATGGTAACATTTTTCAGTATTTACATACATACATACATACATATATCACGTCTTTATCCCTTACGGGGTAGACAGAGCCTAAGGTAACAAAACCTTAAAGTCACGTTTAGCACGATTAAGGGCGTATAGGTGGAAAGGGAAATCAAAATAGTGATGGGTTGTTAGCCGCATCGCCTGTAACATGATTCCTAAGACTTTCGCCCATTCCCTCGATGGGCTTTTACCATCTGCACGGGACTGGTAAATTCTATGTTTTTTCTTTACTCCCAGACCAGAATGAAAGAACAATATTCAATATCAATATTTACAGGGGTGTTACATTAATGTAACCCAATGACTTCATGAAGCATTCCGAATTAATTTTAAGACACAGTGTAGGTATCCGCTTCCAACCGGTCTTATTGGAGGTCTAAAGGAGAGGCCTATGTTCAGCAGTGGACTTGTAATGGCTGAAATGATGTTGATGATGATGAGTGTAGGTATTGATGTTAGGAAACAAAAATGTTAGGGGGCACGTGCAGCGGCGGTTAGCGGGCGGTATATATTATTTTTTAACCAATGCGACTGCGCCTTAATAGATGCGTGATTAATTTAAACTTGCTTTAGGTGATAAAGTAAACCATTTAAATGTTATTATGTGATACTAATTTTTTGATTTACTGATTTATAAAATGGCTGGACTGGTATTTAATGCGATTATAATAAACCAAATAAAAATCGCGTTGTTTATCTGTGTTGGGCATTTCCTTAGTCACCATTATTAAGTACTAGCTGTTGCCTGCGACACTGCGAAATATAGTCTATGTTCAGTTCATCAGGGATAATGTAGGTTTCTAACGGTGAAAGAATTTTTCAAATCGGTGCAGTGGTTTCGGAGCCTATTCAATGCAAACAAACAATCAAATCTTTCCTCTATATACTTATATATATAGATGTATGAGGATTACAGTATTGTTTTTGAAAGACATTAAACAATTTACAGTCGCTTTTGAACTGAGGGCGCTATTAAATTTAATATTAGAGAAAACTTAATTTCCTCATTTCACCGTCGAACAAATTTCGCGCGAAAGCCTCGAACGTTCCCGCGGCAATATTTAGGCTTAAGTGGGAATTTATTTTGCTCGAAATATCCTGGGATACCCTCCCGTTGCTAACTTGCCCGTGGATAAGGCGCTTTAGGTATTTACGAAATAACAGATTAAGTGGAAAGAATTGCGCCTTAACTCGCAGGGTTTTTTTTGCGCAGCTCATTTAAATAGGCTTGTTGGTTTGGAATATACTAAATGTGTTCTCGTAGGTGTGGTAAGATAATTAAGAAGATATAGTAGATTTCTATTACAGTGAAAAAATATTAATGGAATATCATCTTAACTAAGGTCTTAGGGTGTATTTGTACTGTTGTGTAGATGTACTCTTATTATTATTATTATTTCAATGCTTTATTTCTTAAGGTTAAGTTAGGGTCTTGGTCTTAGCTTTTTAGTATGTCTCTATACTCTGGTCTCTGTCGTCCTGTCAATCGTTCGAAGGTTAGCTGGAAGAGATCCCATTAAGGGATAAGTTCGCTTTTGTACATATGTTTTTCTCATTACCTGCAAAATTGAAAGTGTTTTATGTACAATAAAGAACTATACACATACATACTAAAGCAAATAGATGACGCACAGTTCTGACGGCACTAACTCAACGGGAATGTTTAGTAGTGTTAGACTGTTATACCCCGGATTGAGTGCAAATCTGTACTGACGTTTAATAGTGTGAGCACACAGTATACGTACTAATACCAAAGTACCCTTTTCTTAATTAGCAAGAAGGGGTCGTTCTTGCCCTACCTTTTTTATTGAAAAATGCTTACAAAAAATCGGTACCGAACTCGTTCACAAATCAAAACCTATTATGTAGGCATAATAGTCTCAGGTAAAATCGCGCATTTTATAAACTTTATAAAACAATTCGTGACTTATTTGATTTTTATAAAATAGAGCTGTATTTAACAAAAGGTACAGTACAGCCATTTCTCTCCAATTCGATGCAAGTTGATAGAAAAACTTGTGGCCAAACCGATATTACTTGCGAACAAACGACCAAAAGTCCATCCTGGCCATACCTGTCTCACTTTTTATCTACGAAGATGACAAATGGCATTTTTTTATTATTTCCCCCTAGAATTCTCTCGGATAACGGGGTTGTGACAACAAAAGGGGTCGCCAGGGTTTCACACTTCAAATTTCCGCCGAAAATTTTACCAAACATGAAACATCTGGCATTAACAATCTAAGATAGTAAGATAGAATGAAAATGAAGATAAATAATAAAAAACTTGTTAAAGCGTAACGTCTATTTAAGAAAGTCTGCTCATATATTTCAGCAACGTAAGTACAAATATGATTTTGGTATGTTCCGCATAAACATAAAGATGTTTTAGGAGTATTAATATAGCGATATAATGGTCCGTTAGCAAAGTAATAGGCATCAGACGCAAGGTTCACAACAATGTAGGCAATATTTACGCTTTTTTCTCAACTTTTTAATACCTTTTATGGGCCGAAATAGCTTTCCGCTATTGCTCGTTTTTCACTCCCGAGGGATAATTTTAGTATTGTTTACAAATTAAAATTTACTCATTCCTTGGTATCCAATTATTTTTAGGTGCGATAAAATGTAACAAATGTTTAAACCACAGGTATAGAACAGGTATTCTGTATACCTTTTTTCTGTTTTGGTTGTTATATGTGGTGTTCAATAAAGAGTTATTGTATTGTATTGTATTGTATAGAATAATAAATAATATAAATAATAATAATAAATATCTTGGGACAAATTACACCAATTGACCCAGCCCCAAACTAAGCAAAGCTTGTACTATGGGTACCAGGCAACGGATAAACATACTTATATGATGTAGATAAATACATAATTAAAGACGTACAACATCCATGACTCGGGCACAAACATTCGTATTCATCATACAACTGTCTGCCTGAATTTAATGATAAATTCTTCACTTTTATAATATTTTGGACAAATTTGTAAACGATTCTGATTAAATACACCAATATTGTACACCATTAATATGGTAGATTACGGTCATGTACCTACAAAACTATTTCTATCCTTCTGTACCCGTTTTCATGCAATAAATGAATTATGAATTATGCCCCTACCGGGATTCGAACCCGGGACCTCTAGCTTCATAGTCAGGGTCACTAACCACTAGGCTATCCGGTCATCAATATTTCCTTGCGTATAATTTTAAGCCACTGGATACTCTCAATTATTTTTCCGGATACCTTAAAAACAAAAAGTAAATATGTAAGTATATTTAGTATCAATTTACCATTATTATTGATTCACGTCCAATTTTTTTCAATTTCTATCATAATAATAGGTGTTTGTGCATAACAAAATATCGCTGGATTTCCTCAAGCCCACAGCATGTTAGGAAAATGGTGTCGTCTATCTATCTCGTACTGGCATATGCGTATTATATCGCTCTTTCTCTTGCATTGTCGATTATATTAAGTACGTATCTTTGGTTTAAATACTATAACGAATAAAGGCTATGAGGTCTTAATCTAAGCCAAAAGACACGATGCAACAGAACATCCAAAACACGGAGACTGATGGAATGGAATGACTACTTCTGAGTTTTCAACGATTGGATTATCATTAACACAATTAATAAAATAGCGCTGTAATTATCCAACCTGATTACATCTCCGTTGAAAACAATGACCTTCACCAAACTCTAAGACGGAATAAAACAAATGCGTCGCCGGCAAGTATTCTATGAAAGCTTGTTGGGATTTAAATGGCCGCCCATCACAACGGCTCGGAAACTTGTCAATTTCATTGAGCTACTGAACACTGAGTTTAGAAATAAGCAACACAAATATTAGCTAAAACCTTACAAAAGCATTATTGTATTACTGACTGTTGCCTGCAGTTTAGTCTGTGAAAAATCTGTTCATCGCTATGCCGTCGGGGTTATGCCGTTTCTCGAAATAAAATTATCTCGTGTTTAAATCAGGTTACCTACAAAAACTACTTGTGTGCCAAATTTCACAAAAAAAGCATCTAGCCGTTTTAGCGTAAAATAGTAAAAAAATACACACAACCATTATTCTGAAACTTTCCCTTCTAATATGTGTGTTGCCATAGAAGGATATAGTAGGCTGTCAGTGTTAAGTAGCATTAGATCAATCAATTAATAATTCGTTAGCTACCTATTTAAGTAAGTAAATGCTTTATTGTACAAATATAAAGAAACGGATACAATAAAATTCACGAAAAAGAAACACGGAGCATTTATAGGGCCCCGTAATATAATTTTGTATTTTTTTAATCTGATCGGTCGCTGTGCGTGAATTTGCTACTAGAGGCGCTAGTGTCGCATGAGGTCCAATAACACTCACTTTTGACTGGTTTTGGTGGGTCTCGTGACATAAATTATAATTTCTTTCATTTACCTGTTGAAAGGTGATCTCCTACGTGTAATTATCGCAAATATGGATTATTTGGCGATGAATGTGAACGCTTTGAAAACGACATTAAGAAAAAGAGGCGCAAAAATAAGCGGCCTCAAAGAGCAGCTAATTCAGAGGTTTGTTTGTTTACTGTTTACACACTTATTTTTTGCCAAAAGTAAATAAGCATTTGCCGAGGTAACAGCTATGTTTTTTCGAACTATACCTTTGAACCTTAGACAACAGTCAAGTGGTCCCAACTGGTGAGCAAAGAAACGATAGTCCCCATTACGATGTTACTAAAGATTTGCAGGAGTCTGCTTCGGTGTGATAAGTGTTCGTTTTAAAGTTAAATGAGATCGGTGTTAATGTAATGGAGGGTCCTCCAGTAATTGATTCTGAAATAATCCGGTCTGCGATAAAATCCGTGTTTTAAGCCTTAACTTGCCACTGTAATAATTTGTTTTTGCCCCTTCGACCTGCACGCTCCCATCGAATAAACCCTCAAATATTAAGTACCAAGTATTAAGTACAAAATACAAATGTCTAATATTTCTGTAACTTTCTGTTTACAGAAAAGATTTGTTTTTGCTAACTGTACTTGAACTGTGTATTGAACATAATTGTATACAGTATACCAAACTTCGAGTCAATTGGACCAACCGTCGTAAAATTCACTCCCGCGGAGATCCTGGCTAAACCACCAGTTTCACTAGATTATTGTATTGTCACCGAACTTGACATAGGAATGGCTAAATTCACGTCAATCCGATCATTGAATATAGGTCAAATTCGACCCGCAAATCACAAAATATACAGTAAGTACAAACATTGTAATTAACTTAAATATAAGCTTTATATACTTGTAAGCTTTAAAACGACTCTTGTAAGGGGTTATAAGATGTGATTTATGTATGTATATATGTTTGTAAGTAGAATGGACGTAACAAAAAATTACATGTCAAGATTTTTGGTGATGACAATAGGAGTTTGAAACAAATGATCCTTTTAAAAACTTACAAGATTATTGCATAATGCAAATCTTAAAATAACGGATACCTACTTAAATACTCTATTTGTACTTAATTACAGCATCAAGGACTTATTAATAAAAAGCTGGTTCTTATGAACGTCGTCTTATTAAAAATTCTATCAGGGATGACCAATAATGCAGCAAAGCAGCTTAAGCGTTCGAGGCACGGTGCATTGATGAAGTCTGCCGATGAATTAATTATTATTAAGATCTTGGCATTACTCGTGATACGCAACGTCTTTAAAAATTGAATTGAAATATCCTAAGCTAAAAATTTCATTTTAGATACCTACAAGCGTACTTTTTGTTGACTTATCTTTCCTACATTATGTGAACCTAATTTCAAGTCAATCGGACCCACAGTTGAAGAGCGAAAACGCTCCTGGCTGGGCCACCAGAATTCTACCACCAGATTATCATATTGTCGTCAGACTTACACTAGTATGCCAAATTTCAGCTCTATCGGATGAAGATAATTATCTGCTTCAAAATTGAATCCCATGACTCCTCCTGGACAAACGTACTTACATAGATCCATTGCAAACTAACGATAAGGCTTGTATAAATGGGAAGAAGAAAAGTTTAAAACTAAAGAAACTTTCAGCCTAAATAAAACTTAAAGTAAAAACGGTCAAATACATGTAAATCGCGTGTTAAATAGGGATCCGTGGTCTAAATTTAGTAAACAGTTACCTAGGCCAGCTTGTGCTCTTATTAAGGGCTTAGATTATGCTGAGTAATGGTCCTTGGACTCGATTTTTTAAAGCACATCACTAGAAAAACACATCGTTTGAAAGTGATACGAATCTCTATTTTACTTCAAAACTATAGCTAAATTAAAGACTTGATTGACAAGATTATTAATAGGACTTTATTTTCTTATCAATCCGTATTTCACGTCCAGCACAATTTGTAACCACTTTTTTTTTAATTTATTAAGAAACAAACAGTCATACATAATCAAGTGATGGTAATTCGATGAATACAAATAGACCTATAGTTTCCTTAAAGAATAAGTTAAAGAAAACGTAGCCAATAAGCAAAGCATTATAAATTATAAGTATATACCTTACTACAAAAAAAAAGTGCAATACAAACATTAGTAAACATGTATAAGTATACAAACAATGCAATTGTTAACCTAAAGTGCGTTCCTCAAAGTTATTCATTTTTTTTAATTCTTATTTAAACGCTTTATTTATATACGCTTCTTATTTAAACTTTCAAATGATACTTTCATAAATCGTGCCCCTGGGCAGGTGTGATAACAGCCTTACCTTAAAACGCGCTAATACAGAGTAAATCTTCCGTATTAATCCAACCGGAAGATACTAATCAGGACAGGAAGAGCTAACGATTTACCTTCCCAGATGCTGATTACCTCAAATAATTAATTATTGAACATTCGTGGTAGGGGTGGTTCATACAAATTATTGTGTGTTTAAAGTTTTCTTGATTTGAAATTTCTATAGGAGCGTAATTAATACAATTTATTATGAAATCTATAAGCGGAAATAGGCTACATTTGAAAGCGCGTTTTTTCATTTTTTGCTAACTGTTTTGAGGCAAGTCAATTTGGAAGCGAGTCTAGAAAGTTGAAATTCGGACTCAAAATCCCTTTTATAGCATAAAATATGCATACTTAAAACGGTTTTTTTTTAAATTTCTCGAGATAAAAAAATATTGTATTCTTATTTCTTTCCAGAAAACAAAACCACAAGCTGGTTAGGTATTAGGTATATACATAAAAATGTAGATTGAAATTTGTATGGCACGCGGTTTAAATCGTGTTAAACGGTGGGTATTAGCAGTAAAATTGCTGATAGCTAATAGAAGACTCAGCAGTTTAATTAGCTTCCATTGTTTAAATATCTGGGGGCACGGCAGTGCCCCCGCCAAGACGTAAAAAAAAGAAGGCGGGGAACTACCTAACTTTTCTCGAACCATTTCGCCGTATTTTCAAACTCTCATGACATCATCCCAGTTGACATTAGACAGCCCGAGAGAGCATAAGATGTGGTTTGGGAACTTATAAAACACACCAAGTTTAGTTGGTCTAGCTTTTATATTTTAGATTTTATTTATACCCTAACTACGTTAATTTAATCACTCACTGGTTACTTTCCAATGTCAAAGAAGTGTTTACATACAAAGAAGTATAAAATGAATAAATCTGAATCCTTTACCCAATCTGAAACTTTTACCCTCCCACCCCCCTAAAGGGGGGACGGAAGTCTTTATACGTAACTAGTAAAATAACATGTCTTAGAAAGCTAAATTTCGGTATGTGTGTAATTTACATACAAAGAACAGAACAATTAGTAAATTATGTACTATATAACTTTCACCCTTCACCCAAAAGGGGGCGCAATACTTTGCTAGTGTCCTAATGTCCCAGAAAGCTGAAATTTGGTATTAAGCTTGGGATTTATATAAAACCGGCGTCGGATCCGCGCACCAAGGGTTCGGTACAAATGCAGCAAGTGAATATAAATGCAGTGTTCACACACCAGCCCTTTATAATGCGGGTGCAGGCTGCTTTAAAAACAGTAAAGTTATAATCTTACAAAAAGAAATGCGATCCTACCAAAAACATTTCATCTAAAATTGAAAAATGTGACATAATCTTCTACCGTACATAAGTCTATCGAACCGATAATTTCCAGAAATTAAGATTAATTTTTATTACAATATTTAATTAACACAAACTTAATTATTTGCTTCTTTCTTAATTTAATATAAACAAATAAATTTTGTTTCAATGTGTTAAAAATAGAAAAACATTATGATAAGTTTACAATTTATATGCATACATAACGGTGTACTGTCAAACTGCATCAGCTTTAAAATATGAAAATGGATGCAGATTATTAGTCTCTGAGTATATTATGCAAGACGTGTAAATATTTATGAAGGAACAAGCATCTCAACTCAAAGTGCACCTTTCAACATGAAACTACCGTGAGACTCAATCATAATTACACATAAACGGATAACTCACGTATAAAAAGTCGAGTGATGCTCGACATTTGTTTCGGACTATTTCGTAGTCCTTCTTCCTGGAGCGCTCGCCCCGGCGGCAGCGAAACGAACACTGCGCGCCAACTTTTTACACGTGAGTTACCCGTTTGTGTAATTACAAAGTGCACCTCTTTGCGACTGAGGTGCCTATTGAAGTTATTGGTAATTCAATTCTCATTGTTTAGGTAAATATTTTTATGAGATATACTGCATTTTTATGAGATAGCTTTAACTCATTTCAAACGCTTTCTTCATTTCGTATTCGTTTCGTACAGTAAGTACCTATACGAAGAGTTACAAAAAATACAAAAAAAAACTGTTCATCAAAGCCAAAAGCAGTGTTATCTTAGCAGGTTACTTTCAATCAACTTTAATTGGACCAGGGTATTCTAATGCTGGCCATACTCGTACACCATCCTGCACTGACCGTGTGTGGGAGTGGATTGGCATGACAGTTATACTTGACGGCATAATCGAATTTCGATTATTTTGGCTTGATCTTGCCGATTGGACCGTGTATGTCGGTCGGCGATCGTCAGTTCAGTCAGGTCAAGATTTAGCTTGACTTTTAAATAGCAAGTAAAATTTTGGCTTAATCCTCAATTATTTTTAAAAATTTGTATGAGTAAACTGTTTTCTTTTCATTAACCAGTGTTTGCACCACTCTGCTCGATCTTTTCCATTTTTTTTTTTTTGTTTCATTTCCACGTGTAAAATGCCCAAAACGGCTAAATCGTCGTCGTCAGTCACCAGTGAACGTTGCTGCCGATTGGACAATTTAAACTGACCGTGTGTGGTGTATATAGACGAAACTTCAGTTTGGATCAAGCCGGCAGGGTCATGCAAGGATGGTGTATGACCAGCATTACATAAGGGTAGTATATCAATTGTTACTGTTCTTGTCATTTGTCATTCTAGGGATATACGTATTCTAGATTAGAATGTTAATACACTTTCGGTGCTGTTTTGTACTCTTGTGTTTCTGTTTCTTGTGTGTAAAAATATGTTTGTCAATTTTATTAGCTTTTTCATGAATTTATAATTGTACTGCTAATATAATTTGCCGATGAACTATTTATAGGAAACTATTTACGCAACCCCTCTTCGGCTTTAGGGTTAGGTATATATAAGACCCTGTGTACAAACGTTATTCTTGCTTTAAAAAACGGGTATCACTTCCTCCTTCCCCCAAACGACTTCATTAAATAGTCTCCCACAGTTTAAAGTTGCATCCCAAAATACCGTCGTTTAGCATTGCAATCATGGTTCGAACGGGAAAAAGTACCCTTAGTTAGATGCAAATCCCCCATAAATTGCGGGGGCGGCGACGGATTCGGGACATTAATTTGTGGGAAATCGCTTGGAAAATGGAAATTTTGTGCAGCCTCTGGCAACACCGGTAACACATATTTTGCACGCGGTTCGATCGAGGGCGCAACCCGCGCAATCGAAAATCACACGTGTGGTAATGGGGGAAGGGCGTGAGGCTTTGTTTGTTGTAGTTTGCCAACTGTAACATGTTGTATAAAACGTGATGCTTGCTGGAGACGTGATGAGAATATTATTACTTTTTAATGAGGATCAAGGTTTATTATTAATAAGATGAGCACGTCATTTTTGTAGAAAATTAGTGCCTTGAATTTTGTCGCCAGACTTTATTTAAGGCAAAAGTACAAGCTAATACAAAATTATGTCAAA